>CM065118.1:37452500-38652500 GCA_033026305.1 Cirrhinus molitorella | reverse complement strand
AAAAGAACTGCGAGTTTGTATCTCACAATTTTGAGAAAATAAGTCAGAATTGTGAGATAAGTCGCAATACCCTTTTTTACAATTTTTACTTAGTGGTGGAAACAGGCCTTTTCTGTACCATTTCTAAAGAAATTAATTCATGTTTTTTATGATTTCAGGGGTTAAACAATCTGAAGGATTTTCTGTTTGTAATCAAGCTTATCATTCAGTTTTTTTATTTCTTCACATTTAGTTTTTGCTTTTCTATCATCTACTTTTCACACCCAGTCTTTGAAGTGCTCATTTTGTAGCCAAAGCTCTTGAAATGTACATTTTTCTGGCATGTCTGCCTTAGTTAACAGGTACAGCCTGGTGACTGCATTTGACTGTAGTGATTGCTGGTTGACGTGCGGAAGAGAATAAAATGACACTGAAAATAACTAACCATAAAAATAGGCAAAACGTGCAACACAATGCATTTAAAAATACGGTATAGAAAAATTACATTTTGATAAATTCCATGACTTGGACCAAAAAAAAAATTAAATTCTTCTATAAAAGACTTTCAATGACTGGAATAGACCTTTTAAAATTCCATGATATTCCAGAAATTCCATGACCTTTGGGAACCCTGAACAGAGCAGAACTGCTATCACTCCTGAGTTTTTGCTGCTACAACTAAACTAATGCTAAGAAATTTTATACTATTTAAGAGAATGCTCTGGCCTCTGTTAACATTCTCTTGACAGACTTTGTAATATTTCCACACAATCATAACATTTCCATGACATTTTGGGAAATCACTGCAATGCATTGTGTATGCAAAAGATCGGCCAAAAAAAAAAATGATAAAGACTGGTGATAGATTACATGTTTGAAGCAAAAACCAACCAACTCCAAGTGGTCGGTCAACCGGTACATCTTCTCTACTAATAAAATTTATCTCTTATCCATTTATACAGTCCATAATCTGATAAGGCCAGCTGCTTTCCTCTACTTCATATCCAGAACCTGTGCTGAAGCAATGGCGATGTAATCTAATAAGGGCTCATGGAATGCTCAGGCAGTATTAGTGGTTGTGGAATAGGGGTCATGGGGGGTTTCAGTACCACAGGCAGACTTCAGCACACCGCTGATGTCATTTGCGGGGCAACACAATTCACCATGAAGAGCCTCATGGCTGAAA
The DNA here is from genome assembly GCA_033026305.1 of Cirrhinus molitorella. Taxonomy (NCBI): domain Eukaryota; kingdom Metazoa; phylum Chordata; class Actinopteri; order Cypriniformes; family Cyprinidae; genus Cirrhinus; species Cirrhinus molitorella. Next base: position 38,651,335 of record CM065118.1, on the reverse strand, counting down.
TGCATAAACTTGCACACATTCCACACCTCATGAAATGAAACCCATGCTAGGCCAATAGACACATACTAACAGATTGAACAACAAGGCTAAGTACACAATATTTATGGTATGAAGTAGACATTTCCAGCTTAGCCATAAAAAGCAGCTCACGTAAATTGTAATCACGAATATGTGGTCACAAATTAGAAGTACAAAATAAGGATTTGTAAAGAAGAATGTCAGAGAATTGGACAGGTTTTCCTTTGCTAAAGTAAGGAAACTTTGCTTTAATTGCTCCTGTAAACATACATTGTTTTTTTGCCATTTGTAGACTTTTATATAAAGCTAACTGCTAAACCTGCTTAGCATTTCTCATGTTAACACCCTGTATTATAAAAATAGACTGAATCTAATGAAAACCACACACAAATCATATATTGCCCTAATTGTGTGTTTATTAAGTTAATGTTTTATTTGTAGAAATGTTTCTCTGGGTTTCTTATGTCCTGAAGTGAAGTGTAATGGACGTTCATTATTGTAGACCAGGAGTCCCCAAACTACAGCCTGCGGGCCGAATACAGCCCGCCCCCACATTTGGACCGGCCTTCTGAACAATGCCAGAGACATATTTTGAAAATGTAATTTTAAATATATGTTTTACTTATATCATGTCTGTATTTGATTATAAAGGTTGGCTTTCAAACTAAAATTTCCCTTAGTTATTGACGTAGCCTAATTGTTTGTTAAATTAACCTACCAACAGAATGGTATGTTCAACATAACGCGATCAAACAGGTAATGTGCGAGCCTGCAAGAAAATTCAAAGAGACGACATAATGGCCAAACGGTTGGGAAAGAGAAAGGTTGATTCAGAATGCAGGGTATTTAACCAAAAGTGCACAAACAATTATTTTTTTGTTCAGTTCAAAAGAAGTGGCTGTTTGTCTCATCTGTCAAGAAACAGTGTCTGCGTTCAAAGAATACAATCTGCACCAACACTTATGAAACCCGCCACAGAGAAAAGTATGCAAGCTTGCAAGGACAAATGAGAGCAGAACAAAGCGTCGAAGCTAAATCAGCTCAGCAGAATACGTTTGTATGCCAAACCAGTTGAACCAGTCAGCCGTTCAAGCAAGCTTTCAGGTAGCTAAACTGATTGCAACCAGCGGTAGGCCATTCAGTGACGGCGAGTTCGTCAAGAAATGTATGAATGCTGTTGCGGAGGAGGTGCGTCCCGATAAAAAAGATGTTTTAAATGCGGTGAGTCTGTCCGCAAGTACAATTACAAGATGAATTGAAGAAATGGTAGATAATGTATATGCCCAGCTGCAGGAGAAAGTGAAAGAATTGGAATTTTTTGCATTAGCACTGCATGAGAGCAACGACGTGCAGGACACCACACAGCTGCAGATTTTTCTTCGCAGACTTAGCTCAAACATTGAACTGTCTGAGGAGCTGGCAGCCCTACAAAGTCTAAAAGGCACTACGACAGGGGAGGATATTTTTGGTAAAGTGTGATCTGGGTCTAGACTGGTCTAAGTTGGCCAGCATCACTACCGACGGTGCTCCTAGTATGGTTGGCGCATCAAGGGGGCTTATAGGACGCATGAATAGAGAAATGGAGGAAAGAGGTCTCACCCCCCCATTACAAGTCCACTGCCTGATTCACCAGCAAGCACTCTGCTGCAAAGGTTTGAAGTGGGAATCAGTCATGAAGGTGGTGGTGTCATGTATAAACTTCATCAGAGCAAACAGACTTAAAACACCGGCAGTTCCAAGCTTTTCTCGCCGAGCTAGAGTCTGCTCAAGGAGATGTGATTTACCATACTGAAGTCCGATGGTTAAGCCGGGGAAGAGTTTTGAGGCGTTTTCACAAGCTGCTACCCGAAATCAATGCCTTTCTTCTGACAAAAAGCAAAACCATCCCAGAACTAACCAAACATCAATGCAGAATGGAAATGGGACCTCGCCTTTTTAACAGATGTGACAGAGATGTTGAACGGCCTCAACTTGCAGCTTCAAGGCAAGGGGAAACTAATATGTGACATGTATTCCCATACAAAAGCATTTGAGGTTAAACTAGCACTGTTTGTGGGACAAGTGCAAAAGCAAGACTTCTCTCATCTCCCCGTTACCCAAAGTCTCTTAGCTGAGAAACCAGTGGCCCCATTCCCAGCTGAAAAGTCTGCGGAAGCGATGGAAATGCTGAAGGCGGAGTGTGACGTGCGATTCTATAAAGAATTCTGGCCTATTCTGGCACCAACATTCTACAGAATGTTACAGGAAACCAAGGATAATGGTAGACTTCCACCAAATATGAATTCTGCCAACATCAGTCTATTGCTAAAACCAGGCAAAGACCCTGTATTGCCTACTAGCTATCGTCCAATATCCCTTATTAATGTTGACATTAAAATAATCTACAAAGCTCTCTCAAAAAGAATAGAGAAGATATCCCCTCTCATAATTCATCCCGACCAAACTGGTTTCATAAAAGGGAGGCATTCCGCAACAAATACAAGTAGATTAATTAATTTGATAAACTATTCATGCAATAAAAACCTTCAAATTACAATATTGTCTCTGATGCAGAAAAAGCTTTTGATAGGGTTAACTGGAACTTTCTATTTGCAGCTTTACACAAATTTGGTTTTGGAAACTCTTTCATAAACTGGTTAAAAATATTATATAACTCTCCAACAGCATGTGTCAGGACAAATAACCAAACATCCTCTAGCTTCTGTCTTAAGAGGGGCACCAGGCAAGGATGCCCCCTCTCTCCTTCACTGTTTGCAATTTTTATTGAACCACTAGCAGCAGCAATTAGACAGGCTACAGTGATTAAAAGGCATTAAATGCAAGAATGTAGAACATAATGTCAGTCTTTACGCAGATGATGTGTTACTTTTCCTTCAGCATTCACAAACCACTCTCTCTGAGGTAATCACATTAATAAACTCTTTCGCAAAAGTCTCAGATTATTCAATAAACTGGTTAAAATCTACAGTTCTTCCAATTAATTGTTCTTTCCAGAACTCTTCCACTCCACTGCAATCTGGAAATATTAAATATTTAGGTATTAATGTTTCACCTAGGCTGGCAGATTTAATTAAATTAAATCATATCCCACTTTTAAAGACGGTAGAAGAAGATCTAGCTAGATGGAAGTCTCTACCCATATCACTTATGGGAAGAGTCGCCTCAATAAAAATGATGGTTTTGCCAAGAATTAATTATCTATTTGCAATGATGCCGAGCAAACCATCACCTGACTGGTTTAGATCTCTGGACTCCTCCATCTCTAAATTCCTTTGGAAAGGTAAACCACGTATTAGCTTAAAAACGTTGCAAAAGGCCAAAGATAAAGGAGGACTAGATCTGCCTAACTTTCACCATTATTTCTTAGCCAACAGGCTTCAACACATTTTAGGGTGGTTAAAACACACCCTCTTCGATGAAATTTGGCTAGATGCAGAACAGGCATTATGCAATAATATAGAAATTTGGGATCTGCCATTCAATAGCTCGATCATCAAACGACACGTATGCTTCAAAAGCATCAGTATCAGCTCTTCTCTGACAGCATGGTGGGAGTTTCTAAAAATGACTGAGTCTTCACTAATCCCATGCAAACGTACTCCCATCTGTAACAACCCTGACATATTAATAAACAATAATGTGATAAACCCAATAGGGGCAGAGGACTGGTTTAACCTGGGTGTCTATTGTCTTCGGTAGTCTGGGAGTTGACTGAATGATGGGGTGGGGGTAGTTTTTCCTCTGCTGTGGGGTCTGGTGGGCCGCCCCGGGCTGCCGTGGGCCCTGGTCTGGATGGGCCTGGGCCCCCCGCCCGGGACGGGTTTGGGGCAACGGGGGTGCTTATGGGGGTCAGCGGGGGAGCTGGCTCCAGCGGGGGGGGGGGCACTTTGCCCCCTCCGATGTTTTCCTCCCCATCCCTAATGCTTCCCCTCTCCCGCCCCATCACACCAACATACAGGTAGGGTTTTTGGGGTGCGGGTGTGTCGCTGGGATGCGGGGGAGTTGGGACTCCTCTGTCTCCTCGTGGCCTCCCGCATCCCAATCATACATCACTACTTAGACACTCTTATTACTTACTGTTACATGACACATACATATAGGGCCTTGGTGGTGGGCACTCTGAATGGCGTCCAGAGGGCGGTCTGTTCATTCAGCCTTCCCTCTGGTGCCGATGCCCACTTCTCAATTTTAAGTTGCACATAGACATTGAGGGCTCTTGGGAGGGGCCGAGCTGACGTGTCTTAGTGTCTTGCCTCTCCCCTGTTTTAAAGCACTTTAGAACAACATACACCAACACTACATTTGAGCGGGTGAGGTGAAGCATGGGGTCTTCCTTTTTTTTTCCTCACACCCCTGTTCTCTGTCCGGGGCCGGGGGCTGTGAGGAGGAGCTGGTCATCCGGTCGGGGTCTGGGCTGGTGGTCTTCTTTGCTGCTGCGGGGACGGGGGTGGTCTTCCTGTCTCCACACTGGAGTGAAGGGGATTCAGCTCCGGGGTCTGGCGCTGACTGCCCTTCCTTTTTTTTTTTATTGTGTGTGTCTACATGTGGGGTGAGTGTGTGAGTTTTTGTTTGCGTGCATGAGGGTGGGAATAGATGCTTGTGTATATGTGTGCTTGTTTGTCTATGTCCATGTGTCAGGTCAGGCCTTGGACTCCGCCTCACTCATCATCGAGGGCCCCCCCCACCCCACCACCATGCCCTGCCGGTGGGGGATGCCCCCGGCCGCCGGTGCGTTGGTGGTTTCTGGCTCCGGGGCGGAATGCTCGGGTGGGTGCTGGCCCGCTCTCGACGGTCGCTCGGTAGGGCCTGGCTTCGCTGGGCTTCGCTGGGCTTCGCTGGGCCCCTGCTGGGGGGTGTGTGGGGGGGGGGGGGGTCCTTGGTTCTCCGGGCCCGGCCCGGTCTGCCCTGGTGTGGCCGACTGGGGCGTCTGCATTGTGGCTGCCGGATGACCTCCTCCGGGCTCTCCTCTGCCTTTTTCTGGGTGGGGGCCGCGGTTATCCCTGCGGTGGTTCTCCTGGGATTCCTGCGCCCTGGGGGGCCTCCGGATGTTTGGGGGCCCGGGTCTCCTCCATGCCTTGCGGGGAGGGGCTGTGGTTCCCCACTCACACTATCAAGCATTTACATGGAGGAACCTTATGAATACAAGCGCACTCACACAAACAGGTGTGCACACAAGCATTCACATTGGTGTAAAAAAAAACAGGTGCTCACAGACACTCACAGTCCTAAAATGCTGTTGCTTCAAACATATTTTGTAATATTAGTTATGTGTGCTGCGCAATACCATTTAACATTTAGTATTTACTGTGATTCATACGGACATTGGATGTTGTTGTAGTTTCTCTGCTGTTGTGTCTTTTGTTGTTTTCTCTCTTTGTCAGCAGGTATGGAAGCAGATTATCTGTTTTTGTTCTCTCTCTTTCTCTATCCTTTTTTTTTTTCTCTCTTTTCTTTTGTTCTTTCTTTCTCCTCTACTGTTTTCTCTATCCCCCGGTCTTGTCGGTCATAGTATGGTTAAATAAATAAAATATAAAAATTAATAAAAAAAAAAAATTAAAAAAAAGGGCTGTGAATGATGATAGCATAGCTACACATACACACTGTTATGTGTTATCTGTGTTACTGACAGGCCGGGAAAAAAAAAAAAAAATTAATAAACTATTCTAACATTAGGTGGCATAATAAATACAGTTAAAATCATAACAAAACTGTCACAATAATACTAGAAAGTTAGTCACTCTGGCCTATGTAATTTTCTTTTAGAAACCGACCGGACCCCCATTAAGAAAGGAAAAATTATGTGGCCCTCGCAGAAAAAAGTTTGGGGACCCCTGTTGTAGACGAACGGGTTATGAACGTGTAATATGAGTCAGAACAGCGATCGTGCAAGAAAAAAACCTACTCTGATAGCGCAGGAAGCTTCTAATGCTCATCAGTAAATCAGTGAAAAAACTGATAGAAAAGATGATTCTGTCTAAGCTATATGTTTAAAACAAAAACGCACTAGTGTAAACATAGCCTAAAAGATATGGATAAGATATGGCTGTTTCACCAATGCTTGTCTGTCTTCTGAAAATGCAGACATGCATTTTTCTTAAGAACTGCTGAGTGATTTAAAGATCTTAAGTATGCAACAGTAAGCCTTTACTGTATTAAAACTATATGCACTGATTTATTGTGTTGGTTACATTTTGCTCCTTTGTGCAGTGACTTAGGAGATGAGTCTTTGAGTCTGTAAAAAAACGCAACAAACTGAAAAATAAAAACATTACCTCAAAAAAGTTTATTAATCTTATTTTTCTTATTTTACAGTTGAAAATCTCATTAAAGTAGATTTCATAAAGCTGGTATAAAAAAAAGTACTTCAGGAACTGTTATCGAAGTGAATAAATGTGAAATATGAATTAAAAAAAATTAGCACAAAATAAAAAATAAAAGATTTAAAAAAAAAAAAAAAAAATACATAAAATATTTGTGTACACAATCTATACATCTGGACAGCAATCTGGAAAGGGGTTACAGTCTAAACATTGTTTTTTAAGGGCCAATACCAATATTAGGGAGCAAAAAATAAATAAATAAATAAATATAAAAGATACCGATATATCGGCTGATATTCTTTATGTGTATTTTATAGTACAGTACTAGTACTTCCCATTCGTTTGTCCAAACTTTTGACTAATACTTTATATAGGCTAGAATACATTATATACATAGAATATATATAGAAACACATTCTCAGCAAATGTGGTGATCAAACACTTATAATGATGTGACAAAGATATGTAATGGAGGCAGGGTATTCAACAATTTAACAATAAACTTTAATATCCAAAATGAGCCTGACATCAGTGCACTTAACAGTATACGTCACATCACTTATTATAAATAACACAAATAGAACTAATATGAAGAGTTCAGATGCAAAAGCCTCTAAATCCGTCGGACATCTTTCTTTAAAAAATGCATTTTTATCAGGCTCTGATGTATAGGGTTCTACCTAAGTACCAGTACTTCTGATTGGGCTGAGGCTAGGATGTTAGAGAGTTTGTAAAAGTAAAAGTATTTGTTGGACGTATAATGTGTGTCGGAATTTGGAATTTGTGCTTTACATTTAACCCATCCAAGTGCACACACACAGTAGTGAACATACACGGAACGGTGGGCAGCCATATGTACAAGGAAGACACCCTTCACAAGGAGGGTGAGCCACAAACATTCACTGTCAAAGAAGCTGGCTGTTCACAGAGTGCTGTATCCATGTTTACAGAAAGTTGAGTGGAAGGGAAAAGTGTGGAAGAAAAAGATGCACAACCAACCAAGAGAATCTTGAGAGGCTTGTAAAGCAAAATTGATTCAAGAAATTGGGTGAACTTCACAAGGAATGGACTGAAGCTGGGGTCAAGGCATTAAGAGCCACCACACACAGATGTGTCAAGGAATTTGGCTAGTCGTATTTCTCTTAAGCCACTCTGACGTTGAACCTCAGGCAACGTCAGAGGCATCTTACCTGGGCTAAGGAGAAGAAGAACTGGACTGTTGCCCAGTGGTCCAAAGTACTTTTTTCAGATGAGAGCAAGTTTTGTATTTTATTTGGAAACCAAGGTCCTAGTCCGGAGGAAGGTTGGAGAAGCTCATAGTTGCTTGAAGTTGTTTGAAGTCCAGTGTTAAGTTTCCACAGTCTGTGATGATTTGGGGTGCAACGTCATCTGCTGGTGTTGGTCCACTGTTTTTTTTTTTAAACCAAAGTCATTGCACCTGTTTACCAAGGAATTTTAGAGCGCTTCATGCTTCCTTCTGCTGACCAGATTTTTAAAGATGCTGATTTCATTTTCCAGCAGGATTTGGCACCTGCCCACACTGCCAAAAGCACCAAAAGTTGGTTAAAATGTCCATGGTGCTGGTGTGCTTGACTGGCCAGCAAACTCACCAGACCTGAACCCCACAGAGAATCTATGGAGTATTGTCAAGAGGAAAATGAGAAACAAGAGACCAAAAAATGCAGATGAGCTAAAGGCCACTGTCAAAGAAACCTAGGCTTCCACACCACCTCAGCAGTGCCACAGATTGATCACCTCCATGCCACGCCAAATTGAGGCAGTAATTAAAGCAAAGGAGCCCCTACCAAGTACTGAGTACATATACAGTAAATTAACAGTTTCCAGAAGGCCAACAATTCACTAAAAATGTTTATTATTATTATTATTGGTCTTATGAAGTATTCTAATTTGTTAAGATTTGGTGGGTTTTTGTTAAATGTGAGCCAAAATCATCACAATTAAGTTAGCTGAATTACTAAATAAATGTTGCTGTTGATGGATACACTGCTTGATTGAAAAGCTTTTGTAACTTTAATAGAGATTAATCTTTAATTTATTAAACTAATGTTAGACCTACCTAAAAACTGCTGTGTATTTTATTTTATATCTTTACTCTATTGTATTTATTTGTGCTGTTGCTTGTAGTTATTTAATCTTATAGTATTTTTTATTTAACGGTATAGTTTTTCCCCCTAAACATAGCACATACCGAACTGCACCGAAACTGTGACTCTAAAACAGTGAAACAAACCGAACTGTGAGTAAGCTGAAATGTTGCACCCCTTTAGGAATAGAATAACATTAACAGTGTTTGAATCGTGTTTGTGATCTTTAACGGTCTGTTGTGCTTTGTCATGTTGGTGGTAACACCTCTTGCAATATGTTATACTTTGTAATATATGTAATATTATAGTTTGCCTTTTTTACGATTTAGCCGGGCTCAAAATATACACACTCAAATTAATTGATATGGCTATAACCATATAGCCAAAATGTCAAAATGAGTCAGAAGACTGAAACTTAGATCAGACACAGAAGGATTAAGGTCTGATAAAGCATTTCTGTTTGTTTTTGTAAAGTTTTTTATAGAATTTTAATGTTTTGTGCAACAAAATGCTTTCTCTGTGTTCAGGTTTGGCTGTAGTAATAATAAAGAAAAACACTTTAAATCAACATTTCAAACAAACAAAAAAATTACACATACATACATACAGTGCTGCTTGAAAGTTTGTAAACCCTTTAGAATTTTCTATATTTCTGCATAAATATGACCCAAAACATCATCAGACTTTCATATAAGTCCTGAAAGTAGACAAAGACAACCCAATCAGAAAAATATTTTCTTTATAATTTATTTATTGAAAAAAATTATCTAGTGTTGCATATCTGTGCATTGCAAAGTATGTGAATCTTTGCTTTCAGTATCTGGTGTGACCCCCTTTTGCTGCAGTAACTGAAGGTAAAGTTTCTTGTACAATCAGTTCTGCACAATAACATATAGGAGTTTTAGCCCATTCCTTAGAGCAGAAAAACTTAAACTCTGTGATGTTGGTGGGTTTACTCCTATGAACTGCTTGCTGAGGTCCATCCACAACATTTTAATTGGATTAAGGTCTGGACTTTGACTCAGCCATTCCAAAACATTAACTTTTTTCTTCTTTAAACATTCTTTGGTAGAACAACTGTGTGTTTGTGGTTGTTGTCTTGCTGCATGACCCATGCTCTCTTGAGACTGTCCTGACGTTTTCCTTTAGAATTTGCTGGTATAATTCAGAATTCATTGTTCCACCAATGATGGCAGGTTGTCCTGGCCAAGATGCAGCAAAACAGGCCCAAGTTATAATACTACCATTTACATTTATTCATTTGGCAGACACTTTTATCCAAAGCAACTTAGTGTTAAAAAGAGATGAGTTTTCAGCAGTCGCTTGAAAATTGACGGAGTTGCATTCCAGATAGGGGTGGGAAGATCATTCCTCCAGGCAGGAACGGTGAACGAAAATGTTCTGGAAAGTAATTTTGTGCCTCTCTGTGATGGTACAGTGAGGTGTCTTTCACTAGTGGATCTCAGACTTCTGGAGGGAGAGTAGATTCGTAATAGTGAGTGGAGGTAGGCAAGTGCTGAGCCTGTGGCTGTTGTATATGCAAGTCTCAGTGTCTTGAACTTGATGTGAGCTGCAACAGGCAGCATGTGGGAGGGAGATAAAGAGAGGTGTTACATGGGCTTTTAGGCTTATTGAAAACCAGTCATGCTGCTGCATTCTGAATCAACTGTAGAGGTTTAATTGTGCATGATGGAAGACCAGCTAAAAGAGCATTGCAGTAGTCCAGCCTGGAAATGACCAGGGCCTGGACAAGAAGTTGTGCAGCATGCTCCGTTAGGAAGAGCCTGATTTTCTGATGTTTTACAAAGCAAACCTGCAAGTTCGAGCAGTTTTAGTTATGTGGTTTTTGAAAGTCAATTGGTCATCAAAGATTACACCAAGATTTCTGGCTGAACTTGATGGGGTTATTGTTGATGAACCTAACTGGATGGTGAAGTCATGCTGTAGAGTTGGAGTGGCAGGGAAGACAAGGAGCTCAGCCTTTGCCAGATTGAGCTGTAGGTGATGTTCTTTCATCCATGCCAAGATGTTCGCCAGGCAGCCTGAGATTCATGCAGCTACCATTGGATCATCTGGTTGAAATGAAAGATAGAGCTATGTGTCATCAGCATAGCAATGGTAGGAAAAGCCATGAGCCTGTATGATGGGTTCCAGAGATGTAGTGTATATGCAGAAGAGGAGGGGTCTGAGAACTGATCCCTGAGGAACCCCAGTGACCAGCTGATGTGCTTTGGATACCTCCCCTCTCCAGGTCACCCTGAAAGACCTACCAGTGAGATAGGATTTAAACCAGGGAAGTGGAATCCCTGTAATGCCCAGTGAGGGGAAGGTGGACAGGAAGATCTGATGATTCACAGTGTCAAAAGCGGCAGTTAGATCCAGTAAAATAAGTACTGATGATTTGGAATCAAGCTTTTCCAATCCGCAAGGCTTCAGAGACTGACAGTAGCGTAGTCTCAGTTGAATGGCCACTCTTGAAACCTGACTGGTTAGCATCCAGTTGGTTGGTCTGTGGAGAAATAATGATACCTGGTTAAAAACAACTCATTCATGTGTTTTTGCAATGAATGGAAGGAGAGAGATAGGTCTGTAGTTATCTATAAGTGAGGTGTTTAATGTAGGTTTTTTGAGCAGTGAAGTTACCCGAGTCTGCTTGAATACAGTGGAGAAAGTCCTTATGAGGAGAGATGTGTTGATGATGTGTGTGAGTGCTGGTAAGAGTGTAGAAGAGATTGCTTGGAGAAGGTGTGAGGGGATAGGATCTAGTAGGCATGTTGTAGGATGGCTGGAGAGGAGAAGTTTGGATACTTCTGCCTCAGAGAGGGGACAAAAGGATAAGAGGGATGTGGTCAGTTTTGGTTCCTGTATGTGTGGAGATGAGAACCTACCACTAATAAGTGTAGTTTTGTCTGTAAAGAATGTGGTGAAATCATCAGCTGTTCTGTAAATGGTGGGAGGTGATGGAGGGGGACAGAGGAGATAATTAAATGTTTTGAAGAGGTTGCGTGTGTCTGAAGCACTGTTAATCTTGTTGTGAATGTATGAAGATTTGGCAGTATTGACTTGAGCAAAGATGAAAGCAAAAAACGATAAATACTCAAGTCAGACAGATCTTTTGATTTACGCCATTTCCTCACTGCTGCCCTGAGTTTGGACCAATGCTCACGAAGAACAGAGGAGGACAATACAGAGGAAAGATGAGAGGGTTAAAGAGAGCATAGGTTTAGTCTAAAAGTAACAGGTAGAGGGGTTGGAGGCACAAGATGTAGGGGTTGCAGTAGCAAGATGTAGGTTAAAGGTAATGGTCAGAGATGTGTAGGAGTTTAACCAAAATGTTGTCTGTAATACAATTGCGTGTGTAAATTAGGGCAAGTTGGTTGCCTGATTTGTAAATGCTTGTAGTGACAAGGCGTTTGAAATGAAATGAAGCTAGAAGTGAATGGAAGTCTTTAGTATAAGGCATGTCCATGTGAATGTTAAAGTCGCCAAAGACTAAAAGTGGACTGCCATCCATCCATTTCCGAGGTCCTTATTCGTTGCATGATTCACTTCCACAAACATGATCAGACCATGATCAGATGATGTGACCTGTTTTATTCAAAGAACAGGGATCTATCAAAATAGATCCCTGTTCTTTGAATAAAACAGGTCACATAGACATTTGATAGTCATTGCACTGACTGAAAACACATCTGCACAGATGGACTCCAATTTCACCTTTAAATTAACTGCTATTCCAAGAGATTCACATACTTCTACTTTCAGAAATCTGATGAAATTTTGGGTCATATTTATGCAGAAATATAGAAAATTCTAAAGGGTTTACAAACTTTCAAGCAGCACTGTATATATACACACACACACACACACACACACACACACACACACACACACACATACACATATATATATATACACACACACATTGTCTTTTTGGGTATGACTTTATCAGCATGACACATCTTGATTTGGCAATATTTGCCCACTCTTCTTTGCAAAAACACTCCAATCTGCCAGATTGCGAGGGCATCTCTTATGCACAGACCTCTTCAGATCACCCCAATTGGATTCAGGTCTGGGCTCTGGCTGGGCCATTCTAAAACTTTAATCTTTTTCTTGTGAAGCCATTCTTTTGTTGATTTGGATGTATGCTTAGGGTCATTGTCGTGCTGAAAGATGAAGTTCCTCTTTAACTTCAGCTTTCTTGCAGAAGCCTGAAGATTTTGTGCCAATATTGACTGGTATTTGGCACTGTTCATAATTCCCTCCACCTTGACTATGGCCCCAGTTCCAGCTGAAGAAAAACAGCCCCAAAGCATGATGCTGCCATCACCCTGCTTCACTGTGGGTATGGTGTTCTTTTGGTGATGTGCAGTGTTGTTTTTGCACCAAACATACCTTTTGGAATTGTAGCCAAAGAGTTCAACTTTGGTTTCATCAGACCATAACACATTTTCCCACATGCTTTTGGAATACTTCAAATGGGTTTTTTCCAAATTCAGCCGGGCACGGATGTTTTTCTTCGTAAGAAAAGGCTTCCGTCTTGCCAAACTACCCCACAGCCCAGACATATGAAGAATACGAGTGATTGTCATCACATGTACCACACAACCAGTACTTGCCAGAAATTCCTGCAGCTCCTTTAATGTTGCTGTAGGCTTCCTGGCAGCCTCCCTGACCAGTTTTCTTCTTGTCTTTTCATCAATTTTGGAGGGACGTCCTGTTTTTGGTAATGTCACTGTTTGCACCATATTTTCTCCACTTGATGACTGACTTCACGGTGTTTCATGGTATATCTAATGCCTTCGAAAAAATGTTGTACCCTTCTCCTGACTGATACCTTTTAACAATGAGATCCCTCTGATGCTTTGGAAGCTCTTTGCGGAAACTAATACTAAAACAAAAAAATATATACATATAAAAACAAAATCATTCAAGATCAAGCAGAGCAAATGAAAAAATTAAGCAGACCGTGCCAATTACAGTACAGAACGTACATATACTCCAGTCTGCCTATATTTATTGTGTTTACATTGTTTCACATGTTAATTCTGAGAGAAACAATAATATCCACATGCTCAGGTGAAAGTTTGTTCCTCAGTCTGATAACAATAAGAACGCGCTGACAAAGATAACGTGTGCTAACAGTTTAGCGCTTTGTGTTAAACCACTCTCCCTCAAGGAAATCTATATATATTATTAGTAGTAGTAGTTTTTACACATGTAGTGTCCGATCTGCCCCAAACTTCACTTGTTTGATAAGAGCCCAGACTTGAACACAATTAAAGGCCAATGCACTGTTACAATCATAGCGCCACCTCCTGGAAACAGGAAATTGTTTTTTTTACACATGTAAAAAATGTGCTTCCAGATATCCTAGATCCTCTTCTGAATATTATAAAGTCATCACTGTCATTAGGATATGTCCCTAAAACCTTCAAACAGGCTGTTATTAAGCCTCTCATTAAAAAAAACACAACTTGACCCTAATCAATTGATTAATTACAGACCGATCTCGAATCTCCCTTTTCTATCAAAAATACTAGAGAAGGTAGTATCCTCACAATTATGTTCCTTTTTAGAGAAAAATAATATCTGTGATGATTTCCAGTCAGGATTTAGACCTTATCACAGTACTGAAACCGCTCTCATTAGAGTAACAAATGACCTGCTCTTATCATTCGACCGTGGTTGTATCTCTCTATTAGTGCTACTGGATCTTAGTGCTGCGTTCAATACTATTGACCACAACATTCTTTTGAATAGACTCGAAAATTGTATTGGCATTAGCAGTAGTGCATTTAAATCGTACTTATCTGACCGCTATCATTTTGTAGCAATAAATGAAGAGGTATCATATCGATCGCAAGTTCAGTATGGGGTACCTCGAGGCTCAGTACTAGGACCATTACTTTTTACGCTTTATATGTTACCCTTAGGAGATATCAGCAGGAAACACGGTGTTAGCTTTCACTGTTACGCTGATGATACTCAGCTCTCTATTTCTTCAAGGCCTGGCGAAACATACAAAGTTGAAAAACTAATGGAATGCATAGTTGATATTAAAAACTGGATGACAAGAAATGTCTTACTGTTAAATTCAGAAAAAACAGAGGTGTTAGTTATTGGGCCAAAAACCTCAGCAAGTAATTACTTAAAACACAGCCTAATTAGGGATGCATCGATCCGATACTCAGTATCGGAATCGGCTCCGATCCTGGCAATTTCCGCCGGATCGGGGATCGGTCAGACAAGACCGATCTAAATTCGATATTGTGCGTATACTATTCTGTTATTGTTGAGCCCTACGAAAGGCACAAAAAACATTATAAAGCACCACAAAGTTCTTGTGCACTATATTTCAAGTGTTCTACAGCTGTTCCATAGTTTAATGTGAGGTACAAATGAATATTGAGTCATTAAATTTAAGTTCACGTAAACTCTTCTCTCCGCTGCGGCTGTCTGTCATCCTCCATTCAGCAATCAAACTATGTGTTGTGTTCGGTTACTACAGTCAAAACAATGAAACTCCCTTTAAGAGCGCACAGTAACTGAGGTTTAAAACTGGTAAAAGAAAAGGCTCAATAGACTAACGAACATATTTAATACACTACGCTTCAATATCGCTTCCCTTTGTATCTTTGAACTTTTCTAATGCAGACTCGGAGGACTGTGCACCCTGCACACCGTGTTGCTTCAAGCGCATTATTCTGCGTATGGGATGCACATGTGTTGCTTCAGGCGCACCAGTCTGCGTATGTAATGTGCACCGTATTGCTTTAATCCAGGGGTCTTCAACCCTGTTCCTGGGGACCCACTATCCTGAAGAGTTTAGCTACAACCCTAATCAAACACACCTGAAGCGGCCAATCAAGCTCTTCAAGACTGCTTGAAAATTGCAGGCAGGTGTGCTGAAGCTGGTTGCAAATAAATTTTCCAGGCAAGTGGTTGAAGACCTCTGCTTTAAGCACATCATTCTGCGCATGGGATGCGCACAACCGCTTTGTGCCGCTCTGTATTGGAGCCTTTAGTATTATAATACTTTTATGCGCAATGAAAGATCATTAATAATCCTTCTTGTTCTGTCCTATCTATCATATGTTGATGCCTTCATTACTGTGCTAGACATATAAAACAAATGTCTTTTAATTTTATAGCACATACTTATATTTAAATGTATTTACTTGTTTTTTCATGAATGTAGTTTACAACAATACAGTAAAATTTAACAGTTTACCAGATTTAGTCGTACACTTATTTACTTTTATTTGTAAGTATCTTTTGCTGCTAAATTATCCATTAACCTAGTTTATAATAATTTTTTTCATTTTGTCATATATTATGATTATATATTTTTTCATTTGTAATTTTTCATTAAAACAACGTTGTCTATATGTGATAGATTGTGTTTAACACACAAAAGAGTGATGATCAGGTCAACACAAAGAAGTATAGAAATTCAACATTGATTAAAAAAAAACCTATGCTGATATCGGATTGCATCGGTATCGGCAGATACTCAGAATTTTTTGTATCGGATCAGTTTTGAAAAAATGGTATCGTTGCATCCCTTGATCCACTTGATGGCTGCTCTGTAAATTCATCATCATCAGTTAGGAACCTAGGTGTGTTATTTGATAGCAATCCTTCCTTCGAAAACCACATTTCTAGCATTTGCAAAACAGCATTTTTCCATCTTAAAAACATAGCAAAATTACGCCCTATGCTCTTAAAGTCAAATGCATAAATATTAATTCATGCCTTCATGACCTCCAGGATAGATTATTGTAATGCTTTATTTGGGTGGTTGTTCTGCATGCTTAATAGACAAACTCCAGCTGGTCCAAAATGCAGCAGCTAGAGTTCTTACTAGAACCAAAATGCATGAGCATATTAGCCCAGTTCTGTCAACACTGCACTGGCTTCCTATTAAACATCGTATTGATTTTAAAATCTTGCTAGTTACTTATAAAGTCCTCAATGGTTTAGCTCCTCAGTACTTGAGGGAGCTCTTATCACATTATAGTCCCTCACGCCCGCTGCGTTCTCAAAACTCTGGCAATCTGATAATACCCAGAATATCAAAATCAACTGCGGGTGGCAGATCATTTTCTTACTTGGCACCGAAACTACGGAACAATCTACCTAATTCTGTCCGGGAGGCAGACAGACACACTCAGTTAGTTTAAATCTAGACTAAAGACCCGTCTCTTTAACCTGGCAAACACTTAACACATTTAAATATTTCTAATATTCAAATCTGTTAAAGGATTGTTAGGCTGCATTAATTAGGTCAACCGGAACACTTCCCATAACACCTGATGCAAGAAAAATGGAATCTATGCTAATACTGTCTGTATCCTGCTTATTCCGAGGTCAGATCCAGTTTGAATCCTGAAGAGCCGGCCACTGCAGTTTCACTTGATCCAGTTTGTATCCAGATGGTGGGTCAGTACATATAGACCTCCTCTACAGGTCTGTATGGGAGTACAAACTACTTGTTTATTGGTCAGAGGAGAACTGACCCCCCCCCGACTGAGCCTGGTTTCTCCCAAGGTTTTTTTTTCTCCATCAGTGTCACAGATGGAGTTTTGGTTCCTTGCCACTATAGCCTATGGCTTGCTTGGACAACAACTAAATTGAAAAATAAATTGGGGACAAACAATATATTAATTTGGAACTATTGATTAATTTCCTCAAACTAAAATTGTTTAAAGTTTCTTTTTGAATTATTGATATATTACTTTCCCATTTGATACTGTAAAGTTGCTTTGACACAATTTGTATTGTAAAAAGCGCTATATAAATAAAGCTGACTTGACTTGACTTGACATGTAGTGTCTGATCGGACCCAAACTTCACTTGTTTGGTAAGAGTGCTGAACTGAAGACACCTAAAGGCCAATATTCAGATATAATCATAGCGCCACCTGCTGGCAACAGGAAATGCCTTTTTTACACTAACTTAAACATGCAATTTCTGATCTGCCCCAAACTTCACAGGTTTGATAAGAGTTCTAGCCTGAAAACACATGTGTGCCAATGTTTAGTTACAATTCTTCTTCTCTAAGATTCGTCCCATTTTTTAAGGGCCTAAACATGCTCAAAAAGTCATGAAACTTTGCACACAAACTTGGTCAGTGTAATCTAAAGGGCCTTGTGATGTTGAATATCTCACCCCTTACATTTTTGTAAATAAATTTATTACATCTTTTCACGTGACAACACTAAAGAAATTACACTTTGCTACAATGTAAAGTAGTGAGTGCACAGCTGTAAATTTGCTGTCCCCTCAAAATAACTCAACACACAGCCATTAATGTCTAAACTGCTGGCCACAAAAGTGAGTACACCGTGAATAGTGTAAATACAGAGTACAGCGAAAATGTCCGAATTGGGGCCAAAGGTCAATATTTTGTCCTCCTCCACCTTCCGTTTGATAGGGTTTAGGTCTAGAGACATGCTTGGCCAGTCCATCACCTTTACCCTCAGCTTCTTTAGCAAGGCAGTGGTCATCTTGGAGGTGTGTTTGGGGTCATTATCATGTTGGAATACTGCCCTGCGGCCCAGTCTTCGAAGGGAGGGGATCATGCTCTGCTTTAATATGTCACAGTACATGTTTGCATTTATGGTTCCCTCAATGAACTGTAGCTCCCCAGTGCTGGCAGCACTCATGCAGCCCCAGACCATCACACTCTCACCACCATGCTTGACTGTAGGCAAGACACACTTGTCTTTGTACTCCTCACTTGGTTGCCGCCAAATATGCTTGACACCATCTGAACCAAATAAGTATATCTTGGTCTCATCAGACCACAGGACATGGATCCAGTCATACATGTCCTTAGTCTGCTGGTCTTCAGCAAACAGTTTGCGGGCTTTCTTGTGCAACATCTATAGAAAAGGCTTCCTTCTGGGACGACAGCCATGCAGACCAATTTGATGCAGTGTGCAGTGTGTGGTCTGAGCTAGAGCCCGACCGATATGGGTTTTTTGAGGCCGTTGCCGATACCGATATTAGGGAGTATAAAAAAAGACCGATAACGACTGTAATGTCCAGCGAGTGTTTATCCGGTTTTATTCTAACTCTAAGAAAAATCAACTTCCTAGCCCTGAAAATTAATCTTTCCCACCGTAATTGGTTAAGTTACAAGACTGGATCAGTTTTGTAATGAAATCAAAGCAGTTTAAGTGACGTGATATTTGTGAGCAAGGAACACAGTAAGAAATTCATATGTGAATACAAAATGTGGGTTTACTGAATACGAAAAGGGGGGAAATAAACACTAACTAACAAATAACAAACACTAAACAAACAACACATTAAACATAAAACGAGCAGAGAGAGAGAGAGAGAGAGAGAGGGAGAGAGAGAGTAGATTGACAAACTTTTACATCAGCGGCACAACCAAATCATCAGGGAAAACCTAAATTTCCTTGACCTACAAGGGGCACAGCTTTCCTATTGCATCTAATAGTTAAATGGTTACTTGCATTGGTTTCCTTTGTGTGGTGCTTACGCAAGGGTCCAGATGCCAGCTCAAAGGTAGTCCTGATGATTTCATGGAGATGGAGCCTTCGTTGTTCCATTGATCGGCTGATCGGATGGTTACAAAGGGGCTGAGGTGTAGATGCCAGAATAGAGAGGGCCTCATGCTGGAATCCCCATGGCAGGGATTTCTCCCCGGAAGGGGAGACATAGAGTTGTGACCCAAGAAGAAGGAACTGAACTAACCGGGGTTGTGTCTGGCAACTTTTAAGTTCATTCAAAAGTCACCACCCATCCCTGGGGAGTTGGCGAATGACAGTGCAAGGGTCTTTTGGAGGGAAGAGTTCCTTTGTGTCACCAGACCACCTGATTTGCATCTTGATAGTTTGGTGAGATTGTGTAACTTTTTGCCCAAAGGTGTGATGGAAAGCATACCTTGCACATTAAAGTCATGTACTATACACCGTCAGTTCAGAAATGGAAAGAGAATTACGTTGATACTAAACACGCCAGGTATTGTACAGTATCAAGCCGTTTTGTCATTAATATGACGTTGTGCTTGAACAACGGTGGCTGTGAGCCTACACACAAACTCAGGAATACACTATTTACAGTCTGAATATGTTTTTTCTAGCTTGAATGCAAATGTATGAATGAAAGTAAAAGAATGTAAATGTCCTTTTTTCCTTTTAGGAGAGGAGTCCATGTGCATCTGTGTGTGTGTGTGTGTGTGTGTGTGTGTGTGTGTTCATGGGTGAAAGTGGGGGCTGCACCCCCCTTTCCCTGGTGCACCCTTTGAAGCAGATAAGGACAAGGGGATGTTCAGCATCTTTTGGGGTCTAAAACTGCCTGGATAGCAGACTCGTTGGAGCCATAAGCAATAAACTAGTGGGGGGAGGTTGACAAAGTCTCTCAACTGATCATTTTATACCAGCAATACTCTACACGATATATCGGCCGATATTTTTGTGTAGGCTATTTTATAGTACAGTACCAATACTTTCCATTTCTGTGTCCAAACGTTTGACTGGTACTGTATATAGGCTAGAATACAGTATATACATAAACAGAATATATATATATATATATATATATATATATATATATAACAACACATTTTTAGCAAATGTGGTGATCAAACACTTATAATGATTAGGGATGAAACGATTACCGGTTTAATGATAAATCGTGATAAAAACCCTCCAAGGTTAGTATTATCGTTTCATATTTAATTATCACTAAAACCGTATCTGATTACCGTGATTTGAACAACTGAGGATAAATAAATACTGTGTTGCA
The DNA here is from genome assembly GCA_033026305.1 of Cirrhinus molitorella. Lineage (NCBI taxonomy): Eukaryota > Metazoa > Chordata > Actinopteri > Cypriniformes > Cyprinidae > Cirrhinus > Cirrhinus molitorella. The sequence continues at coordinate 38,631,105 of CM065118.1, read as the reverse complement.
TTTTTAAGTAACAGTCTCGCATGTGCACAGCACGCAGCACGTTTTTTGTGAAAACGTGGCAGAAAGATGGGTTTCAAAAGAGTGCTAAGGGAATTATACAAATGTATATGAATGAATTAATTATATAAATGTACCTCTGAAAGTTCTGACTGGTTTAGAAAAGATTCAATGGCATTTTGTTTCTATCTTTGCTTTCGTAATACTTGAGATAGTGTTCTTAATCGCAATGCTGCTTTATCCACGGAGGTTACGGGTAGGGCTGTGCAGATAATCGGACGCGATATCATACGCATCTCGTCAGTAATGCCGGTTCTGTGATTAGTCGTAAATCTCATTCACGTGTTCATTCATGCAACCGCGTTTACTACACAGAGCCGTAGTTCACTGATAAGCTACGCAGTTTCGCGTGCATAATCGATATATATCGCCTGCGATAATGAAGGCGATGTTTGCGTAGCTTGTGTAGTAAACGCGGCTGCATGAATGAACACGTGAATGAGATTTACGACTAATCACAGAACCGGCAATACTGACGAGATGCGCATGATAATTTGCGTCCAAATATTGCACAGCCCTAGTTACGGGAAACAGCTGTAATTCAGCTTTTCCATAAGCACCATCTAGTGTCAGGGAGTGGATTTAAAGAGAGTTACATTTACACTCAGCCTGTGTGCAGTTTTTGACTGGCCAAACAATTGGACCGGTTTTGCATTCCCTGCTGTAAATTTTGACCGGTTGATGAAAAACAAGCTTATGTGGATTCTATACATTTTAACAATTCAGATAATGTATCTAGAAATAGAAGATAAAATACATATGAGGTTTACCATTTTATGGAACCTTTTCAAAGTTTTATCTGAACGTTTCGTACATGTTATTAGATAAACTGTTGTCAGTTATGTTGTCATTTAAAATCCAGATATCACAGGTAATGTTATTGTTTTAGTGTTTATGCAAAAAGAAAGTAATTTTATTTATTTTGGTTGATTTTATATACAAAAGTTGGTGAAATGTTTCATGTGTCAGTACTTTTTGAACATTTCCAGCATATTTTATCAATACCGTGATAATACTGATAACCATGATCAGTTAGGTCACTATAATCATGATAAGAAATTTTCATATCGTTACATCCCTAATAATGATATGACAAAAATATGTAATAGAGGCAGGGTATTTATCAATTTAACAGTAAATGCAAAATGAGCCTGGCATTAGTGCACTTAACAGTACAATTCACATCACTTATTATAAATAACTTTAAAATACAAATAGTTAAAAAAAAAAAAAAAAAATATATATATATATATATATATATATATATATATATATATATATATATATATATATATATATATATATATATATAGCGAGAGAGAGAGAGAGAGAGAGAGAGAGAAAACTTACATTTAAAACTACTGTCAAACCAACAAGGGCAGATTTATGCAGGAAGCACAGCTTTTCCAATTTTTTTGGTAATCAAATGAACACAGAACATGAGGTTTCATATTAAAATAAGTTTTTTGCAGTTTAATATTCAAATACACTAGTCTACAATACATCTCAATTTGATTTAAGTGTACTGACCTGTGTTTTTACGTATTCATCAAAAATGACAGATACTACGAGTTCATACTCGAGAGCCTGCCAGAGGAGGCACGCAGAGTCTTATAATAATAATTATTATTGATTACTAAGTTCTGGGATGTGCCGTCATATAAACACTCCGACGATCAGCTCCGGATACCACACGTGCAATGATGCACAGATCAGCTCTAACATCTGTTGTTAAAAATATAGCCATCCATTCATGATGTCATCATGCAAAACTAAGAATTGGAATCAGTGTAATGTGACGATCAAATATAGATGCGGGTGGTTGGCGCGCGGATAATCTGAAGCAGCTCAGGCGCATCTCTACACTATAGTGACATGGGTTGCCTGTAACAAACAATGGAGCGCCCTCTGCTGGACAAACTAAGTAATATCACCTTTTTGGATCATATCATCTGCGTAATGGCGGCACTCGTCATTTACTCAGGAAAAAGGTCTATACGTTCAAAAAAAAATATATATATTCGCCGATACTGATATATCTGCGACATGCTAATATCGGCCGATAATATCGGTAAAACAATATATCGGTCGGGCTCTAGTCTGAGCACTGACAGGCTGACCCCCCCACCCCTTCAACCTCTGAGCACTCCTTCAACCTCTGCACTCTTACGCCTACTACCCAAGCACAACCTCTCGATATGACGCTGAGCATGTGAACTTCTTTGGTCGACCATGGTGAGACCTGTTCTGAGTGGAACATGTCCTGTTAAACCGCTGGTATGGTCTTGGCCACGGTGCTGCAGCTCAGTTTCAGGGTCTTGGCAATCTTCTTATAGCCTACGCCATCTTTATGTAGAGCAAGGTGTTTTTTTTTTTTTGTTTTTTTTTCAGAACCTCAGAGAGTTCTTTGCCATGAAGTGCCATGTTGAACTTCCAGTGACCAGTATGAGAGAGTGAAAGCGATAACACACCTATTTATTTTACAAAAAAAGTTTACATATAGTCCACAAGACCAAAAAAAGCTAAAATTATTAAAATAACCCCGTCAAAAGTTTGGGAACCCTTGTTTCATAATACTGTGTGGGGTTACCTGGATGATCTTGACTGTTTTACGGTTGCCGTATGCTTTGAGTTTGGGCTCCGTCAAGTCAATTTAATATTGTCTAATTTACAAACGAAAATCTAATTTTTACACCATCATTTACGTTTCTTATAACGTGTGAATATATCCCTTGTAGTGTTTTAAAACTAAAACAACCAGAGTACCTTGTTAACACTAGTTTTGTTTTGAATTCCCGATCCCGCTAGCTTATAGCCCATTAGCATCACCAGCGTGGTTGCCGTTACTCTTGCTTGCGTTGTTTATACACACACACTACCATTGTTTACTAACTGTTACTTGCTTTAATGGCAAATTTGTGTCTACCTTTGAATACAGGTGATGACACGTTCGAGCTGCACTCGGTGCAGGTGGAGCTGGAGGCCGTGGAGAAGCAGATCCGCCAGCTTCTGGAGAGGCAGGCCGAGCTGAGGGCAGCCCTGGAATCCTCTCGGGTAAGTATACAGCGCGATACTAACACTCCTACCACTTCCACTCCTTGTGCTTCTCTGTGCAGGCCCTCTGCACCCAGGACGCGCTCTTCCCAGATGTCCTTCCCTCCGGCGCCGGGACACCACGGACCCTGGGTGCAGCAGCAGCGGAAGACGCGAGCCAGGCCACGGACGATGACCTCTCCCCCTCCGCCGCCCCCGGTCTTCGAGATCTCCACCCGGAACCGCTTCGCTCCCCTCCGCGAGACGGAACGCGACGCTGTGATCGTCGGAGATTCCATCGTCAGGTACGTTCGTGCTACTTTAGCTAAAGGTAATGTGCAAACTCATTGTTTCCCTGGTGCTCGTGTTCTCGATGTTTCTGCGCAGATACCCGCAATCCTGAAGGACGAGAGCATCGGCGCGATCGTCCTGCACGCGGGGGTGAACGACATCAGGCTGCGGCAGACGGAGGTCTTGAAGCGGGACTTCGGCAGCCTGATCGAGACGGTTCGCAGCACGGCGCCCGAGACGAGGATCATCGTGTCAGGACCGCTTCCCACGTATCGACGTGGGCACGAAAGGTTCAGTAGACTTTTTGCTCTAAATGAATGGTTATTGACATGGTGTAAAGAACAGAAACTGCTCTTTGTTAATAATTGGAATCTTTTCTGGGAGCGTCCTAGGCTTTTCCGTGCTGATGGCCTGCACCCCAGCAGAGTCGGCGCAGAACTGCTGTCGGACAACATCTCCAGGACGCTGCGCTCCATTTGACTAGTAAGCCGATTCCCAAATAACTGCTATGATGGTTTTTGCTCTGAACACTTAAATGATAGCACTAGTGCTGTCCAATCTATAAATACTGTGTCTGTCCCTCGAATAGTGAGGTCAAAACATACAGTTAATGCAGGATCTAGAAAAAATCTGATCGTGATTAACCCGGAAAAATGCAAAATAAACGAACAAAAACCATTTTTAAAGTTTGGGCTTCTAAACATTAGATCACTCGCACCCAAAGCAGTTATTGTAAATGAAATGATCACAGATAATAGTTTTGATGTACTCTGCTTGACTGAAACCTGGCTAAAACCAAATGATTATATTGGTCTAAATGAGTCTACTCCACCAAGCTACTGTTATAAGCATGAGCCCCGTCAGATTGGTCGTGGCGGTGGTGTCGCAACAATATATAGTGATATTCTCAATGTAACTCAGAAAAAAGGATACAAGTTTAATTCCTTTGAAATACTTTTGCTTAAAGTTACTCTGTCAGATTTGCAAAAGAAATCCGTCTTATCTCTTATTTTAGCTACTGTGTATAGACCACCAGGGCCGTATACAGACTTTCTAAAAGAATTTTCAGATTTCCTTTCCGACCTGCTGGTTAATTTTGATAAAGCACTAATTGTCGGAGACTTTAACATTCACGTCGATAATACAAATGATGCCTTAGGGCTTGCGTTTACTGACCTATTAAATTCTTTTGGAGTCAAGCAAAATGTCACCGGGCCCACTCATCGTTTCAATCATACGCTAGATTTAATTATATCGCATGGAATTGATCTTACTGACATAGATATCGTACCTCAAAGCGATGATGTTACTGACCATTTCCTTGTATCATGCACGCTGCGTATGACTGATATTAACTACATCGCTCCGCGCTATCGTTTGGGCAGAACCATTGTTCCAGCCACCAAACATTTATTTACAAGTAACCTGCCCGATTTATCTCAACTGCTCTGTGCACCCAGTAATACACAGGATCTAGACAAATTAACTAGCAACATGGACACTATCTTCTCTAATACGTTAGAAGCTGTTGCCCCCATCAAATTGAAAAAAGTTAGAGAAAAATGTACTGCGCCATGGTACAACAGTACTACCCATTCTTTCAAGAAAGAAACTCGTAATCTTGAGCGCAAATGGAGAAAAACTAATTTGGAAGTTTTTAGAATTGCGTGGAAAAACAGCATGTCCAGCTATAGACAGGCTCTAAAAGCTGCCAGGGTCGAGCACATACGCAAACTCATAGAAAATAACCAAAACAATCCAAGGTTTTTATTTAGCACAGTGGCCAGATTAACAAATAATCAGATGCCGCCCGACCGAAATATTCCTTTACAGTTTAATAGTAATGACTTTATGAATTTTTTCACTGATAAAATAGATAACATCAGAAATACAATAACCAGCGTAGATTCTACAGCGTCTAATACGTCAATTTCCTTTGTCACACCCAAAGAAAACCTGCAGTGCTTTACCACTATAGGACAGGAAGAGCTAAATAAATTTATCAGTACGTCTAAACCAACAACATGCCTATTAGATCCTGTACCCACTAAATTACTGAAAGAGTTGTTACCTGTAGCAGAAGAACCGCTCCTCAATATTATTAACTCATCGTTATCTTTAGGTCATGTCCCAAAATCATTCAAGTTAGCGGTTATTAAGCCTCTTATTAAGAAACCACAACTAGACCCTAATGAACTAGGAAATTACAGACCCATTTCTAATCTTCCGTTTATGTCTAAAATTTTAGAAAAAGTTGTATCTGCTCAATTATGCTGCTTTTTGCAAAAAAATGATATCTATGAAGAATTTCAATCAGGTTTCAGGCCCCATCATTGCACAGAAACTGCACTTGTAAAAATCACTAATGACTTGCTTCTTGCATCAGACCAAGGCTGCATCTCATTGCTAGTTTTACTTGACCTTAGCGCTGCGTTTGACACTATAGACCATGACATACTAATAGATCGACTACAAAACTATGCAGGTATTCAAGGGCAGGCTTTAAGATGGTTTAGATCCTACCTGTCTGATCGCTACCACTTTGTTTACTTAAACGGGGAGTCTTCTCAATTATCACCAGTAAAGTATGGAGTGCCACAAGGATCTGTCCTAGGTCCTCTGCTTTTCTCAATATACATGTTGCCCCTTGGCAATATTATTAGGAATTATGGAATTAGTTTCCATTGTTATGCTGATGATACTCAACTATATATCTCAACAAGACAAGATGAAACTTCTAAATTATCAAAGTTAACAGAGTGTGTTAAAAATGTAAAAGACTGGATGACCAATAATTTTCTCCTATTAAATTCAGATAAGACAGAGATATTACTTATCGGACCAAAAATTAATACACAAAATCTCTTGGATTACAATTTGCAACTAGATGGATGTACTGCTGCTTCCTCTACAGTCAAAAGTCTGGGTGTTATATTAGACAGCAACTTGTCTTTTGAAAATCATATTTCCCATGTTACAAAAACAGCATTCTTCCATCTTAGAAACATTGCCAAGCTGCGAAACATGTTACCTGTTTCTGATGCAGAAAAGTTAGTTCATGCATTTATGACCTCTAGGCTGGACTATTGTAATGCATTGCTAGGTGGTTGTCCTGCATCTTCAATAAACAAGCTGCAGTTAGTCCAAAATGCAGCTGCTAGAGTCCTTACCAGGTCAAGAAAATATGACCATATTACCCCAATTTTAAAGTCTCTGCACTGGCTTCCTATTAGGTTCCGTATCAACTATAAAATACTACTTCTTACCTATAAGGCCCTAAATGGTTCAGCTCCTGCGTACCTAACTAGTCTTCTACCTCGCTACAATCCATCACGCTCCCTAAGGTCGCAAAACTCAGGACTCTTGGTAGTACCTAGAATAGCAAAGTCCACTAAAGGAGGTAGAGCTTTTTCACATTTGGCTCCCAAACTCTGGAATAGCCTTCCTGATAATGTTCGGGGTTCAGACACACTCTCTCTGTTTAAATCTAGATTAAAGACACATCTTTTTAGCCAAGCATTCACATAACGCATCTCATAATCTTTTATCTGATCAATTGCACATTATGAATCCTTAGCTTTGGTTGAACAAATCCTTTTGCTTGATTTGAACAGCAGCTACGCTAATTATGTTCCTATTGTTCTCTGTTTCTGCCACGGGATTGACATCCCGTGGTAACTAGGAATAACACAAGCTACAGTCTGGATCAGGAGCACCGAAGAAGAGATGATGATGCCAACCCCTTGGAGGACTTTAGATGATATCAGCCCTGAAACACCATACATCACTACCGAATTTTACTACAGTGATTTGATTGCAACATATAATCATTAATGTTAACATTATACAAATTGTACAAACTTTAATTATTGTACAAATTCTAATTTAACAAACGTTATTGTACAAACTTTAATTATTGTACAAACTTTTAATTTGCTGTTAAGCTGCTTTGAAACGATTTGTTTCGTGAAAAGCGCTATACAAATAAACTTGACTTGACTTGACTTGTTTTGTTTTTTTTTTTGATAATTGTTCATGTGTCCCTTGTTCGTTCTGAACAGTTAAACTGAGCACTGTTCTTCAGAAAAACCCACCAGGTCCTACAGAGTTTTCCAGCATCTTTTGCATATTTGAATCCTTTCCAGCAGTGACTTTAAAACTTTGAGATTTATCTTATCACATTGAGGACAACTAAAGGACTCAAACACAACTGTTTAAAAAGGTTCAAACATTCACTGATGCTCCAGAAGGAAACAAGATGCATTAAGAGCCAGGGGTGAAAACTTTTGAACAAGATAAACACATTTTTCTTATTTTGTTGAATTATCCTTTTTTCCCACTTTTAGTACTGCCCTTTGGAAGCAACAGATACTTCTTGTTTCCCAGAAGACAAATTAAGTACAATTTACTTGATATTCAAATTCAAATTCAATATCAATTTACCTGTTATTCGTTTTTCACCCTCCACCTCTTAATGCACCTTTTTTAATAGTTATGTTTGAGTACCTCAATTGTGTGAAAGGATGGATCACTAAATCATACAGTCACTACTGGAATATGCAAAATATGCAAAAGATGCTGGAAAACTGAAGAATCAGCAAGACCTGGAGGATTTTTCTAAAGAACAGTGCTCAGTTTAACTGTTCAGAACAAACAAGGGACTCATGAACAACCATCACAAAACAAACAAACAAAAAATCTTAGATCATCTAGGTAACCACACACTGTTTCAAGAACCAGGGATCCCAAACTTATTTTCATAATTTCTAGGGCTGAAACGATTCCTCGAATAACTCGAATACAAAAAATTAGGGATGCTCACATTGACCGTTTAACCCTTAACCGCCAGTAAGAATTTTAACCGATTAATGATATCAGTTAAACGGTTTAAAATGTTTTTTCTTCACGTATTTTTTACGTTTGCTGCACGGTGAAAGAACAATGCTATACATAAGAATTTGTTTACTCACAGGCGAGTGTCGACACGTGCAGCATGCTTAGGCTATACAGACATATTTCGCAGAGCAAGCACCTGCTTCACCTTCACTTAACTGATGCAGCCTATACGCAACACAGTGGCAAGCGGCAATATTGGATAAATGGCTATCAGAGAGTGAATCCATGAGTGAATGAAAAAGATGTCACACATCTTAATGTAGTTCAAAGTTAATAAAGAGTAATAAAAGAACCTTTACACTGCGCAATTAATCTCTTATTTACATCATGTCTACATTTTCTGATTTAATAATAGTTCACGAATGTGTAGAGCAGAATTGAACAGAACACTACCGGCATTTTGTGTGCTGAGAGGATTGTAACTCAGATTGACCACTACATTCATAAAATCAACAGCTCTACGCTGCAAAAACACGCCGTGATTAGAAACATATGTCCAGTGGATGAGAAGTCCCGAACTGCAAATTGACCGCAGATTTTTGTGATGGTGTTTTTGCCGCGAGCTATTAAAATAGTCTAGTTACATTTTGTATGTAATGGCAAAGTGATTATATTTCGTTTTGTTTTTTTTATTAAGTTAATTTATAAAAAATTTTGGAGCTTTTTTTGCTCCTTAAATATACGTTTTTGTTTTTTTTAAGTAACAAACAAAGGCCAGTGGAAGACTGTTCATAGTCTGAACAAAATAAAATGAAATAAAATCTATAGATCTAAAACAGTTAAAGTAGCTAACCTAGATAAATGTGCGCTAGGTGCATATCATTTTTGGAGAGTGGAAGCTGGAATCGCTTTGCAGGACATGGATCATTTGAATTTTTTCAGTGAATATATAAACAGAAAGCTTTAAATAAAAAAAAAAATATATATATATATATATATATATATTTCATTAGTCTACGTAAATCCGTAAAGATACATTTCTTTCTAAAGGTGCATTCAAAAAGGAGATTGGGAGTCAGGCTATCTCAGAATACACTAGTTTATTAATGGATCTTACAAATATCTCCGTACTGTTTTCCCCCGAAACATTCATTAATTATTTTTGCCGGTGCTTTGCGGCAAGATGGTATTGTGTTGCGTCTTTCAGACCCTGAACTCCAGGCTGTAATCTCTGGCAGGAAGAACAAGACTAGTACCATTCTTCAAAGCGCATAGAAAGATTTAGTGTATGTTTTAGTTGTGTCATCTTAATTAGATAATTTGACAGATAATTTCATGAATGTATATTAAGCCTATTTTTTTATTTATATAATTTTATTCTGATATTCTCTGCTGGTGCGTCGTGCATGATAATTTGAGGATGTGAATTTTCGTTTTTGCTCTGCTGCTGTGTATGCTGCGGTTATTAAGAGACTTACGTTTTAGACACTGTATTGCCTGTTTTTGCTCTATTTCACCATAAAAAAAAAATATCCTATCAAACTCAGCCACAGCACTGTTTTGCATCTCTGAGCAACATGACTGTGTATTGTTACTGAATGAATCAACCGTTTAAATTATTTGGTTCAATCACAATGACTCACTTATTAAGTGACTTACTGCCACCTACTGGTTTTCACATTTGAAGTATCTTTTCATTTTTTTAATATTTGTAAATATCAGTAGGCTATTTAATGTTTTACATTTAAAATATCTAAATATTATTAATGCATTTGTTACTGCAGGTTAAATGCATTCATGTCCCTCTGAGCTGAAGGCTTCAGGGTTTCCCCTAGGATCAATCATCAATCAGATGATTCACAAACACTTGTGAATCATCTGATTTCCTCTCACAACTGTCTGTTTATGCTGTCTACATATTCGACAGAACATTCCTAAAACCAAAAGAAAACTGAAATAAGCCCCTGTTTTTTCTTTATGTACTGTATTCTATCTATGTATCAGTGTATCTATCTATCTGTCTATCTATCTATCATATATCTATTTAGCTATCTATCTATCGATCTATCTTTCTATCTCTGTATAGCTAGCTAGCTAGCTATTAATTAAGCAATTTATTTATCCATTCGTTCATTCATGCATGTATGTATTTACTTACTTACTAAGATCAGTCTTGTACAGCCAGGGGGAGTATTTCCCCTCTGACAGCCAAGCTGGGTCAAAACCTGTCATTCGGTGGTGGCTAGACTTTTGCTGCTTGTCAGGGGCAGGACATGCAGCACTTGGGCTCTTTTTTCTACTTTGATTCGGAGTAGGAAAGCTACACCGGCTGCTACTCGCAGCAGAACAAGTGTTGTCATCTTCACCACCCTGGGAGCGTTTAAAAAACGCAGATATTTTTGCCTGCTTTTCAGCCTGATGCGACATATTCTCCGACGCGCTGCCTCTGTCCGCTGGTGGGTGTGTGCGCGCACGTGTCTGTGTGTGTACGCATCGGGGCGGAACTCCGCCGTGCGCGATACGGAGGACAATTGTAAACGCGCAAACGTGGAGACAGAAATTACATGCTATCGTATAAATAAGGCTATTTAGTTTAATAAAAGAAAAAAGCACAGACTTGTTATATAGGAAAGATGATCTTAAATTACTTCTGTCGTTATTCGACGAAAATAAAATAAAATTAACTTGACCTTCAAGGGGGGCGCGGGGGGTGCCGTTGGGGGGGCGGGGCGCCCCCCTAATATAATGGTAGGGGAAACACTGGGCTTAAGAAAAGTGAATGTCGTATTGTCAAGTATGGTGACCCATACTCGAAATCGGTGCTCTGCATTTAACCCATCCAAGTGCACACACAGAGCAGTGAGAAGTGAACAAACACACACACTGTGGGCAGCCACTGCTCCAGCACTGGGGGAGCAACTGGGGTTTCGGTGCTTTGCTTAAGGGCACCTCAGTCACGGTATTGAAGGTAGAAAGAGCGCTGTTCATTCACAATCCCCACCTTCAATTCCTGCCGGTGCGGGAATCGAACCAGCGACGTCTGGGTTACCGACTCTCTAACCATTAAGCCATGATTTTGATTTATTTTATTATTAGGGCCCGAGCACCGCGGTGCGAGGACCCTCTTGGAATTGCTCCGTTTCTTATTATTCTTCTTCTTCTTCTCCGAAATGAATTGCATTTTAGAGGGCCTAAACATGCTCGAAAACTCATGAAACTTTGCACACGCGTCAGGACTGGCGAAAATTTACATCAAAAGTGGGTGTGGCAAAATGGCTCTGTAGCGCCACCTAGAAAATTTTAACGGAGTTCCCCTCGAGCTACGTTTCACGTACGTGTACGAAACTCGGTACATACGTGTATCACACCAATCCCTACAAAAAAGTCTCCTGGCACAACATCCCAAACCCAACAGGAAGTCCGTTATTTGTAATTTCCTGTACGATTTTTGTGCAGTTTTTGCCATTTCGTATTTTAACGAACTCCTCCTACAGTTTTTATCGGATCATCTTCAGATTTGGTGAGTGTGTTCATAAGGCCTTTGTGACGCTAAATTGCGAAGCTTTTGCGTTTTCGGCGAAGGGCGTGTCCCTGGCGGCCTGACAAACTTTGATGTTTCACCATGAAACAGGAAGTTGCTGTAACTCAGGCAAGCAATGTCCAATCTGCCCCAAACTTCACATGTTTATTAACAGTCATGTCCTGAACACATGTCCATGCCAATATTTAGTCATAGTCATAGCGCTACCTGCTGGCAACAGGAAGTAACATGTTTAACACTGTTATGGTCTCCTAGCAGCATATTAAAAAGCATCAGCAAGTGTAAAAAAAAGGCTAGCAACGTGTTATACACATTCTAAAACATGCTAGTAATACTTAGCTAAGTGCTAAAGGATGCTATTAATGCAATGAAACAGGAAGTTACTGTAACTCAGGCAAGCAATGTCCAATCTGCCCCAAACTTCACATGTTTATTAACAGTCATGTCCTGAACACGTCCATGCCAATATTTAGTCATAGTCATAGCGCCACCTGCTGGCAACAAGAAGTAACATGTTTAACACTGTTATGGTCTCTTAGCAGCATATTAAAAAGCATCAGCAAGTGTAAAATAGGCTAGCAAAATGTTATACACATTCTAAAACATGCTAGCAACACTTAGCTAAGTGCTAAAGGATGTTATTAATGCAATGAAACAGGAAGTTACTGTAACTCAGGCAAGCAATGTCCAATCTGCCCCAAACTTCACGTTTATTAACAGTCATGTCCTGAACACATCCATGCCAATATTTAGTCATAGTCATAGCGCCACCTGCTGGCAACAGGAAGTAACATGTTTAACACTGTTATGGTCTCTTAGCAGCATATTAAAAAGCATCAGCAAGTGTAAAATAGGCTAGCAAAATGTTATACACATTCTAAAACATGCTAGCAATACTTAGCTAAGTGCTAAAGGATGCTATTAATGCAATGAAACAGGAAGTTACTGTAACACAGGCAGGCAGTGTCTGATCTGCACCAAACTTCACATGTATGATAAGAGTCCTGACTTGAACACATTTAAAGGCCAATACACTGTTACAATCATAGCGCCACCTGCTGGAAACAGGAAATTGCTTTTTTTACACATGCAGTGTCTGATCTGCCCCAAACTTCACTTGTTTGATAAGAGTCCTGACTTGAACACATCTAAAGGCCAATACTGTTTTACAATCATAGCGCCACCTGCTGGAAACAGGAAATTGCTTTTTTTACACATGCAGTGTCTGATCTGCCCCAAACTTCACTTGTTTGATAAGAGTCCTGATTTGAACACATCTAAAGGCCAATACACTGTTACAATCATAGCGCCACCTGCTGGAAACAGGAAATTGCTTTTTTTACACATGCAGTGTCTGATCTGCCCCAAACTTCACTTGTTTGATAAGAGTCCTGACTTGAACACATCTAAAGGCCAATACTCAATCATGAAAGTGAAAGTGAAAGTGACGTGAAAGTGACGTGAAAGTGACGTGACGTGTGGCCAAGTATGGTGACCCATACTCGGAATTTGTGCTCTGCATTTAACCCATCCAAGTGCACACACACAGTAGTGAACACACACACACCGTGAACATACACCCGGAGCAGTGGGCAGCCATATTGCTATCACTGCGGCGCCCGGGGAGCAGTTTGGGGGTTCGGTGCCTTGCTCAAGGGTCTCACCTCAGTCGTGGTATTGAGGGTGGAGAGAGCGCTGATTAATCACTCATATTACTCATATTAATCATAGCGCCACAGACAGACAGAACCAAAGTCCCTTTCAAAGAAAGTCTGTTCACTTGATGGCCATATTTGCAATGCTTCCGAGCAGCTCATCCAAGACCAAGTCTTATCTAAATAAATAGGGGAATCCACAACTTTATTTGCTACTATAAAGCGGCTCTCCACTATGATTATGATTTTACCTGTGGACATCTCACCTCCAAGGAGTCCACAGACGAAATTACCCAAAGAAGAGTTTTACATGAAAGAAGGCAGAGCATCAGCACACACCGTCCTTTGACATAATCGTCATGGACCAATGGTGGTACAAAGGTGTTTTGCAGCCGGAATGAACTTTTCCAAAACATACCTATTAAGCTCACATACACATTAAGCACACTACCATTTTTGAGCTTCGATCGTAAAAAGAAAAAATAATGTATTATTCTCTGTGATGTCTTAACCAATTGATGCGTTTGTTACTACGTATTTGCTGTAATTTCAAGCCAATCCAACCATTGCACACTGATTTATGCCTTCACACTGACTGGCGGCCATTTTGAAAGCTGTCTGGAAACTTAACAAAAGAGGTTAAATCTTTATTTTGTGTAAGTTTCACTACTTACTGCAAAATTAAGAGATTAATGTTTACACTTTTGCATATTATAACTTGGATTTAGGAAATAATTAAAGTTAGATCCAAAAGATCATTTTAGCAACAAAGCGCAAATGTTACTGAACACAGCTGACCATGTCCCTTTAGTGGCTCGCGTTATTTTATCAGAACGCGTTATTTGTTTTCCGTGCCTTTATGAATACAGTTCTTCCCTGCTCGCTGCCATGTTGTTTGTATATCTCTAATATGGCAAACACGCGTCAGCGGATATTAAAAAGAAAACTGATTTTTATGCAAACAAATCGACGTAAACAACACATTCGAGTTAATCGATTTTTATTCATTACTTTTCATTTCACCTATACTACCCTACTGTATTGTACAGTACTATTATACTGGTGAGACAAACAGCATCTCAGCTCTGCCAGTTGCTCAGGCTGTGGGCAATATTAGCATAAAGAACAAGCATGAATCCACACAAAAAGCCATCAGAAATTGTAAACCATCCAAGTATCTTTGAGATACTTAATTCAGTATAATTTGATTTATGATACACTAATTCTAAACTTTGATACCATTTTAGGTGGACAGTACGTATACTAGACTTTTGGATTTTTAGTATACTTGGACAACAATTTTAGGTTGATAGTACATCACTGGGCTGCACACTTGATACCAGTTCAAGAATATCTCCATCATCTAAGGACAACTTTTAAAGGTATGTCACACATTTTTTGACACAGAATTGACTATATACACTCTTCTCTGAATCTGTTTTGCCACTATGCAACAAAATTCTCCACCCTGCCAGCTTGAACAGATGGACTAACCTCCTCTTGCTAGAGGACCCCGGGGGTGACTATGTAGTGCCTGAGGAAAACCTACTCACACATTCTGTCCAAGGCCAAAACAGGATCAAAGTTAATGTGTACTGCATCTATTTTAGAGATGTTTTTTTAGAGATGTTTGTATACATATGATGTTTGACTGTGTTCGAATTGCAGTGACTAAAAAAGCTATCATTAGGTAAAAGTGTGCTCACTCTGCAATCCTCTTTCCTTTCTCTCCTTTTCTTCCAATGAATCTCTGACAGAAACACTTCCTCACTCCTGTTGTTTTAGCCCTCGCATCTTGGCAACAGCAGCAGAGTGTTATAAACTTCCAACACATCCACCACCTGAATACAATGTGACACTACACGCTCAAAAGCTGTCCTGCCATTGACTGCAAGGAAAGAGGAGATTTCCAGTACAACACCTACTCACCTGAAGTCTCTGAGCATCATGTTTACAAGTCAAACATTCTGTTGGCATATACCTGAGCAACTGTCATCCATAGGCTTTTCCTCTACAGCTTCAGGTTTAATCCATTTCTACATGTCAAAAATAGCAGAGTAAAAGGGGTAGTAATAACATTATATTTAAAAGGGTCCTACACATTTGCAGCATTTGATTGTATTAGTTAAATAAATTTTTTAATTAATTAGATTGCATTATTTACGCAATTCAAATTCATAACACCTCTGTAATAAGCCGATGCCGCTTCAGATATACAACTTCTAAAAACCACATGGCCACACTGCAGCCTTTAAAGTTTGTGTAATAAATTCTATGTTGAATCAAAATATTTATGCCTAAACTACTTTATTGTAATTTCTATTCAAGGTCTTCTCATTTATCACAATAATGACTTTAAATCAGGGGTGGTGAGTTCAGCTCCAACCCTCATAAAAACATACCTGGGTATAGCTTCCTAGTAACCCTTCAGACCTTAGTTAGCTTGTTCAGGTGTGTTTGATTAGGAATTAAGCAAAATTCTGCAGGGCTGTGGCTCTCCATGACTGACATTCACCACTCCTGCTTTAAATTATCTTTTGGGGGTAATATATCAGCCCACGTTGATGTCATTACTTTGCGATTAGACAAATTAATCAGCACATAATTAATACTTCACTAGGGGTATAATGATAAATAAATTGGTGGATCTGAATGCGTCTCAATTCTCTGTTGAATCAATTAGTTTTTAGCAGCAGATGGCACTGCGTACACACCACTTAAATTTAAAATAACCATTCATAAAGTTTAAAAAAGGTTGAAGTGAATCACAAGACTGTTTAGAGTAGGCTGTGTTTACATTAATCTTGCAACATAAAAGTATAAAAGCAAATACATTTAACCACTAAAATTACTCACGCAAGCACAAGTGCTCTTCTTAATTTTTTTTTTTTGTCAGTGTTCAATAACTTATTTTATTTTTTCATTCTAAAGTCTAATACTTTGGTATAAACTATTAAGAAACTTCTTTTGGTATTAAAAAGACTTCGGGGGGAAAAAGAACATTTTGGCACTCAGACAAGTATTTATTTAATATACAAATATATCTTTAACACTTGAGTTACAGGCATATAGACTTTGGAAAAAGATTAATTATGGCACTCTGGTAAGTTCTATGCAATTGTTTTTATAGAGGGAAACAAGATTTGTTCTTCAGACCTTCCTCTTTAAATTTTTGTTTGTTTGTTTTCATTTTTACCCCCCGTAACATGGCCCCAAATCTCAGGTGAACATTATCATTTTGACCCCCCTCTACAAAACAGATGATTACTCAGTAAATATTCATCCATGACATTTAATATTTTGGATAACATTACTACTTATGTTGATTTTTTCTTGTTTACATATTAGGGTTTGGTGATGTCTACCAAATTGGCATCAGATGATGTCTACAATGAAGCATCGCAATGGACGATGACATGAAGAAAGGCAAGGAAAATGAATAATACGTTCTATGGAGCCACTAACCACTTGCTAGTGAAAGCCTGTTACATTACAGTACATAAAACTTCAACAGAAGGGTGTCTTTCTCTACAGGTTTTGCCATAAAGCTGAACATTGAGGCTAAAGCTAGAACTAAGGTTCTGTTGCTAAAAATGACTCAGCTATCCAGCAGGGATCAGCTACTGAGATGGCGGTTCCCCCTCACTGTGTGCAGCGCTCACACCTCCTTTTAAGAGTCAAATGTCACATGCAATCCATCTTTAACTGTAGTATAAAACCAACAGACAATGGTCTCATGCTGAGTTTAGATGGACTTCACAGAGAGTAGTAAAAACCTATGTTGTCAGATCTCTTACATATGTCCATGTATGTAAGTGAGTTGGGTGTGTGTATGGAGAAGTGGTACTAGAGGGGACTGAAAGCATTGTTAGTCATAGAATCCCCAATGTCAGCTCACTGCAATTGGGGTGTTTAGGAGTGCTCCAGACTCATTCTTCCCGCTGGTCACTCTTTTGTGACCAACTTTCTCAGTTGGTCGCATAAGCAAATGATTTGTTTTTGCTTTTTGTTTTGTTTTTGCTACAACATGGGATTAATCAATGCATGCTGATGAACTTTTATCACAGTTTATAGTTATATGGTAACGAAAGTGGTTAACATCCATTCTTTTTCATCAGTAGTTTTGTGATTTGAATTTTGTGAACAGGAGTTCATCTTATGCTATGATTATGTTATGTTATAAACCAGGCTTCGGATGCTTGCGCTTTTGAATTTGCGATCTTGCTGACACATTTTACAAGGAAAGATCTGTTTTGCTATACACCTTTTACTTTTAAAGGCTAAAACAAAAGATGGATTCATTCTTAATTAAAAAGCACAACAATAATAAACAGTAGGCTACAATTACAAACTAGATTAATAAACATAACGTTTATTAACAAAAATAAATAAGATGAGGCATGGAATTTACCACATGATATATTATATATATTGACTAATAAATTACAGAATGTTTAGCAAACACTGAGGATTCAAATAAATTTAAAATTTAAAATTTAAAATTTAAAAAAAAGCCTCCATAGCATAACACGAGGTACACAAAAGATAATAAGTATTTCAAACTGAAAACAAAAACAAATATACAACTAAACTGGCTGTTGGTGACAGTGCTTGCATGTTTTTCTGCCACAACAATACCAACATGCTCAACTTCTCTGGTTTAAGAAGCGGTCTGTTACTTTTCGCTTCATTTTTGCCATGCACTGTGCGTACCTTTGCACTCTTGCTGACACAGCAAGTATGAACCAGGCTCTACACCCGAAGCGCTCACACTGAAAGCACCTCTCTTCATGTGATCTTCAGTAAAATCTGATACAATTTGCCTTGCATGGAGCCGATGCTTTGGAGCAGCGCAGATCATGTACAAATGTGACCATGTCAAGAGTTTATGTCGTTATATATATGCATGTATCAAATACAGTCTTGAATACATATTTAGTGCCACATAATAAAATAATGATATATTTTATTAGCATATTACAGTGGTTTTATTTTTTTCATTACACTATTTTGGTTGAAGAAGTGAATAAAAAGAAGGTCTAAGGGAACAACAGGATTAACTACTGTGATTTATCCAACAGCAAGTGCCTCACCTGGACCTTTGCCAGTGAGCCTCTTTCTGAACACATAAATTCTGAACACAGTTGTTGTTTTTTTCTTAGAAAGGGAGAGTGAAAAAACTGACAGTACACAATATTACGTAAAAGCTCCTTGCCTGGTGAGAATCATTTAAAACCAAGGACACCCCACTAAAAGCTTTATCTCTCCACAGCTTAGAGCAACTGGCAGATAATAGATCTGTCTGATTGAGTGCTGCTCTCACAGAAGCTACAGAAGAAACCATCAGCACATCACTGCTAAACTCTTCACTCAAATTCAGCTTCTCTATCTAATCAAACTGGCCCTGCAGCCCTTCTTGGGTTATTAAAGTCCAAAAAATCCAAAACAATTACTAGTGAAAGGGGGGAAAAATGACTTCATGCATTTTGCATGACAATTCTAGGACTGGATTTTGAACATGCTAAAGATAGAACTATAGAGACAGTCTCAACTGTCAATAGACAAAACAAAAGCAGATAAACAAGACAAAAGCTGAGCTGTGGCAGCTGAACAAACATTATCTGAATAATGATGCAGCGCTTATAATGGTAGTCTGTAGTTTCCCAAAAAAAAAAAAAAAAATTAAAAATTAAATTTAGGAAACAATGAAACTTAGTATGAGACTTAAATGATGTGTTAAATAAAAGATTGAGAATGACATGCTATGCAATGTATCACATCATCTATATTTAAGGTTGAACAACATATACTACAAAAATACAGCATAAACATGATTCATATAGTATTTTGAGAATATATTTCTTAAAGAACTGCAGGTAATAACACAATCATGACATAAACTAAAACCCACTGACCCTAAGCCACTTTCACACTATAGCATTCACACTGAGCATTTAGGAATTCTGCAGCTCCCATTACTCAGATTTCCCTTATCAAGCTTGATGCACTGTGCAACAATCTCAATAAACATTTAAGTGCAACTCCTTCCTAAAGCAATCCCAGCCCTTACATTCCCATCCTCTAAATAGTGAGAGGAAATTGATGTTTCACAGGGACCATAGTAAGAGCTGATGGAAAGGAAAAGAAGCTAAGCGAGTTATCTGAGCGGCCCAGTCTCCTTTATGAGAGCAATCAATTCATATCAGATCCCCACACTTATAAAACCACAGTCTGGCTGCCGAATTACTACAGTGAGGATATGTTTGTTGGGAGGAGGAGGCTGTTGCATGGTTATAGCTGGGAAGGGAGCTGTCAGAGCTTTTGAGTTGTAGTGGCCCTTACAGCAGGATCTGCTGCACCGCTATGCCTGATAGTTGCAGAAGCCATTATAAGCCAGAAGTTCACTGCACATTTCCATGTGTTGGGTACATACAATAACACTGCTTTCATTAGCTTTGGTACATCAAAATACAGTGTTTTGTGTTGGAAAATAAGATCCACTGCAAGGACAAGCTACAATAACAAAAAATTATAATGGCTGCAATTGCCATGATGAGAAAGAACAAATGGGACATGCCTGCAAGTGTGTCTATTGAACTAAAGGCACAGAGAAGCCCTACTGAGACGGATTGTTTCCAAACAGTCAGGGGCCCCAACCTGTCATATGCTGCCTCATGTCAAAAATTATCATTATGTAACAAAAACAGGCATGCAAAATCTCTAAACCCAGTGCTACGTTGGATTTTTCATGCTCTCAGTATTGTGCAATATTTTTTTTTTCGTCCAAAAGAAAGCAAAAACACGTTAATTAAAACTCGCTAATCATATGTGGAGGTTTGTTAACTTCATAAATAAGCCTTTATATTGCGTTTCTATGAACCAAAAAACATGCAACCAACTCTGTCATAACAACAACTACCTATACTTCCTACTCTTACCAAAACAGCCGGCTACCACCCATTTTTCCATGGGCAGATCTCATATTATACAGCAATACCACATCATATGACGCCTGCTCATTGCAGGGACACGTTAACACTCACATCTCGAGGTTAAAGCACTTCAAATAGTCCCTGAGCACGATCACTTTTGAGTGGCATGGGATTTCTACTTACATTTAACCACTCTGTCCGTCGTGGATAACTTCGGATCATCATTCGGTTTGTTTTCAGACATTTCCAGTCAAATGTGTGTCGTATCTCTCTGAAACTGTTCTTGAAAACGATCCAATATACTTCCTTAACAACTCAACTCTTCCCCAAACGGGAGACGGCACTGATATCTCTCGCTTGTATCACTAGCCAAAAATACTTGCAACAGGGTGACAAATTTCAGCGCTGTTACTGTAGCTCTGTCTGATTTACTGCAACACTGTGTCAAGTTTTCAGCGAGCGCAACCAAACCTTGCAACCACAAGGGGCACGCCCACTATTCTGATTGCGCACCACATTGGCGGAGAGCACTCACCCGCTTTGTAGATGCGCCTCCACTATGGTCTGCTGTCACGTCAATCATATGTGTCTGTGTAATTGTAACGTTACAATTCTGTACTGGACTCCGAAGAGGGTGCGTGTACTGACAGGGAGTATAATAACAGTTTTCAGAAAACATTTTCTCGACTGCTTTGGGGGAGAATTTGTTTGTTGTAGCTTCATGTCTAGATAAGTGCTTTACATTAATACGTATCAGTGTATTGCATGCTAATAATTTACAAATACAAATACAAATAATTTATTCGATTTTAATTAACCTATTTGAAATGGGCTAAATAGTTGGAAATTACGCAGCTATCACATGACTCAATGACAGGGTGATCACATACCCTTTTTCCGATTTTAATATGGTTCATGATAATGCTCTAGATAGATTCCACCCAAGAGTCTTTAATAAGAATAACAATCTCCATAATTTTGCAGTAATTTAGCTCTCATAGACATATGGAGATATAAAAAACCCCTTTATTAGACAATTAACGTGGAGCAATAAGCAAATGACTCAGCAATCGAGAAAATTAAAATTTACCTATTCTCACTGTTCTCACTGATCACAAGGTTTTAACTTTAAACATTAAATTTGAAGATATCCAATTTAATTGTAGAAATGTAGGCTATTGGAAACTAAATAATTATTATTTTTATTATTATTTTTTTGTTTTATGTGGAGCATATTCAAACATTCATAAATAAATAAATAGGCAAATATTAGAAAAGAATACGACACAGTTTGGGAAACACTAAAGTTTGAAATAAAAAATGTAGCATTCAGTTTGAGGGGAAAAATTGGCCATGAAAAAAAGAACATGTATTCAAGACATAATCAAAAATATTTTACATTTAACTCAATCACCTATCCACCCATCCAATAATAATGATTTAGAAAATTTACAGAAAGAATTAGGACGTCAAGAAATTCTTTATCAAGAAAAAGCCAGAGGTGACTTTGTAAGATCTAGAAGGAAGTGGATGGAAGAAGGTGAAAGAAACAGCAAATATATATATTTTTTTAGCCGTGAGAAAAGGAATGCAGAAATAATTGAATCACTTTATTGCTTTGCAATAGCCAGTGGCATCCAAGCATTCACCTGATTGGCTGCCTCAGCCACTAGATGAGCAATGTCGAGTGCCAAAATACCTCAGAATCTTTCGACTGATAGAGAGCTATTGAGGCTGTAAGGAGGGTTTTCACACGGCAATTCATGTAATGTCTCGGCATGCACTCCTATCGGGCAGACGAGTCCTTGGGAAACATAAGCTAATCACACAGCTTCCACAATCCAGTGATACAGTCTTTGTTTCAATAGCGGGCTGCCCTTCTTAGCATCCACGAAGCAAATGAAAAGCTGTTCTGAAGTTTGAAACTGGCTAGTTCTGTTTACATAAGTATGCAACGCACGCACAGGGCACAGACACCTCTGTGACACTGCATCAGTGTTTGCCTCAGGGGAGCAAGACCGTCTGTATAGTGATAACCTGGGCCCTGAATGGAGTTGAGAGCACCTTAGGTGTGTAGCCGTGTTTGAGCATGTCTGACCATACAATCGTTCGGGCCAAACTGCATACAAGCACTACTGATTGATAGGGCATGTAAATCACCCACTCGTTTTACACATGCTAGCGCAAGCAGCAGTGCCATCTTAAAAGAGAGCACTTTCATGTCACTAGACTCAGCTGGCTCGAACAGTGGACCAGACAGCACTCTGAGCACTAATGAAAGGTCCCATGCCAGCATTTGGTGAGGGCGGGAAGGATTCAGCCTCCTCGCCCCATAAAGTCAGCACGATACTATGGGGTGCTTACCGACCGAACAGCCCCCCAGCATGTTATGAGATGCAGCGATAATGGCTACATAAATGTTCAGTGTAGAGGGAGAACTGCCCACATCCAGACGTTCCTGTAAGAAGATCAATGCAGAGGGGATATCACAGCTTTTTGAGTCTTCATATCTGCTAGTGCACCAGTTCGCAAACACCCTTCATTCCAAACTATACAGGCACCTTGACGAAGGCGCTCTAGCTTCCGTTATCATATGCAGAACACATTGTGAAAAAAAAACTGTTTCACTCCATACATATGGTTGCCACACATGTAAATCCCATTATTCCGGTCTGGGGTGCCGTATGGTGCTCGCCACCTGGGACAATAAATCCCTTCTCAGTGGAATCCGCCACGGAGGGGCCAATGACCGGTTCACCAGCTCCGGGAACCACGGTTGGTTGGGCCATTTCAGCACTACCAGAAACACAGCATCCCTCTCCTCTCTGATCTTTTGCAGCACTAGCAGCATTATTTTGCCTGGGGGTAATACATATTTCCGACCCGCAAGCCAGCGGCTTGACAGCGCGTCCCCTCTCAGGGGAGCAGTCGTCAGCGAGAAGTATAGAGGACAGTGGGTGTTCTCTTCCGACACAAACAGGTCGATCTCCACCTCGCCAAAGAGACTTCAAATTAACTTCACTGTTTGGGGTTGGCCAATCTGCCCACAAGAGCAGGAGTCTCGCTAAGCCCTGCATGGTGATTGATGTATTCCACCACCGTCGTGTTGTCCATTGGCCTGCCATCACAGAGGGCAGGACTCGGTCTTGCAACCATAGTTGTAACGGCCTTATATGTAGCAAGCCCAGCTGGCAGGCAGAGACTGCAGCTGCCATTAGACCAAGCAGTCTTTGAAACGATTTCAGAGGAATCGCTCTGCCTTGCACAAAAAAGGTCAGTGTATTGTGAATGGACTGGATTCTCTGCTCTGATAAGTGTGCGATCATTGCGTGTGAGTCCAAAACCATACCCAGAAAAGTAATCGACTGGCAGGGCTAAAGCATGCTCTTTTGCATGTTCACAGACAGACCTAGACACGCTAGATGGGCGAGAAGCATATGTTTGTGCTCCTTGAGCACACTCCTCAATTAGGTGATAATCAGCCAGACCCAGCGGTAATACTTTGAACTGATATGCAACACCTTCGAAAGCAAATCGTAGAAAGCGTCTGTGATGAGGGGCTACCTGGATATGAAAATAAGCATCTTTCAGATCCACCGCTCTGAAATGAATGTGTGCGAGGATCTGCTTTACTGTAATCACTTGAATGCACGTTTCGCGAGCGCTTTTGTTCAGTCTCAGATCTAGAAAGGGACACATGCCCCCGTCTTTTTTTGGGACAAGGAAATAATGGCTGTATAGCCCGCAGTCCCTCTGCTCCTCGCATACTACCTCTATTTCGCTTACTTGATTTGACATGCATGAGCTGCGTTCTTTTCCTCCCAGCATAAACATCAGGAACTCCACTCTTTTTTCTCCACAGGTCGTTCTTGCTGACGAGGGGCCGGCTTTGCTCCGAAGCGGGACTTCTTGAACTGCCTCTGACGAAGTGGCGGCTCAGGTTCACGATGCGAACTCCCACTCGCAGGTGTGGTGCAGTCAGCATACCTTTCTGATCGCTGAGCTGATGATGACCTGGACCTCGACCTGGGGAAAGCGTTAGATCTTTTAGGAAGAGGTGCGGCAGCATCTCCGACTGCTTTAATGCTTTCATATACAGAAAGAGCCTCCACCGCGAATCCAAAGAGACCTTGTGGGCTCACTGGCGTGTCGAGGAGCTGCCTCTTCTCTGCATCTCGCATCTCTGTAAGTGTGAGCCACAGGTGGCAATGCAAAACCACCAGACTGCCCATATTATGTCCCATCCCTTGGATGACCTTTTTAGATACGGCCAGGGCTAGGTTGGCTGCCGTCCGTGTCCTGCAGAAATATATTCCTTTTTGGCAATGTGAGCTGTGGCGCGACATGGCTTAGAAGGCAATGAGGTGGCTTTCCAGCCCCAGGATGGACATAGATGAGTGGAGGCTCTGGTGCGTGAGGGTGACGTGGGCACTGGGCTGACGTCAGTACCTCGGTAGAGCCTCCTGAAGGGGTAGCCTGCAGTCCGCCGGGTGGGCGGAAAAGATGCAGGGCCCAGCGTGTCACCATTGTGATCAATGACTAGCCTCAAACCAAGGATCTTCATAGGCAATTCCTCGCAGGCTTTACAATCCGATCCCTCCAACGCTGCCTCAGCATGAGCGCAGCCCACAAACATAACACAATCCTTATGTGCATCCAGAAAATCAATGGGCCCGCCACACATGCAGCAAAAAGACATCTCAGTGAAACTTGTAATCTGCCGGAATGTAAGAGGGATCGCTATATCTGCATCGTCCACTCTAGTCGCCTAGGTCAACGGCGAAATCAGGCTCCAGGTGAAGAAGAAAGATTCTAAAGTATTTGGGCATCCAACGTCGCTCATTTAGTGGCTGAGTCAGCCAATCAGGCGAGTGCTCGGATGCTATTGGCTATTGCAAAGCAATAGAGTGATTCAGCGACGCTTCAGCATTTAGAGCAGGGATCCTCAAATCTGGACCTTTGGATCCACTTTCCTGCAGAGTTTAGCTCTAACCCTAATCAAACACACCTGAGCATGCTAATCATTGCCTTCACAATCATTAGAAACTCACAGGCAGTTGTGTTTTAGTAGGGTTTGTGATAAACTCTGCAGGTCATTGGACCTCCAGGGTAAGATTTGAGGAACCCTGATTTAGAGGAAAAAGGGTTTCCCCATACGTAATGTTGAGAAACCGACTCAATAAGGGAACCTATTATTAGGAAATTGGCGGACTATCTCATTACTAAATAATGATTATAAAATAAGGGCATCAATTTTTGCTAAAAATATGAAAAATGCATTAAATGAGATTCTTGATGAAACTCAATGTGAAAGGTTGCCACCATTTCCTCTAATATTCATTTAGTTATTGATTTAGTACAATATAGTAATTTATTAAATGGAGAAAAGATTTTAATACAGTAAGACATAATTTTATATTTGATTCATTAAACTTTGATTCATTACACGAAAATTTGATTCACTTGAAAACTTGCCAATGGAACATCTCCTAGATTTGAAATAAATCGAGGCATCTGACAAGTTTGTTCAATTTTTGCATTTCTTTTCTTGGTCGTTACGTTTTAAGTAATATGATAAATCAACATTCCTTCAAAGGTATTGTAAACCATGAAAGAGAAATTAACATATCGCAACTTGCTGATGACACAACAATGTTTCTGGGTGATAGTTCTGAGGTACCTCTGGCTTTTAATATCATTAATAATTTTTAAATTCTTAGGATTAAATTTAAACCTGTCTAATTGTGAGATCCTACAGTTTAAAAATAACTTACTTATAAATAACTTATCCATTGTAATATTCCTGTTAAAAGCAAGGTAAACTATTTGGAAATCAAAATTTCTAAAAAATACTGATGCAATGGTCAACTCAAATTGTATACCTGTTATTGAAAATATGCAAAAGAGGTAAAATTCATGGTTGGTGAGAGATATTTCTATTCAAGGAAGAATTTTATTAAGCAAGGCAGAAGGTCTCTTGAGAGCAGCATACCTCTTTTCTTCACTTAGTGCCCCAAAGGATGTTATGCTCACAAATGAATACAATACACTTTAGTTTAATTTTGAGAAACAAACCTAATAAAATAAAGAAAACATGTTAAAGGTCCTTGTTAAAGGTGTAAAATTTAGTTATTGTCTGTGGACTATAAAATCTTCGTCTAATCAAAATGTTTGATCCGAACATTACAATAGGCTTTCCTGCCTGCCTGTCAAATATGTATTTGCATTCCTCTGCATACCCCGTTCACCGTCTCTCATTGTGTCAGTCTCTTATCTGCCTGAGTGTGTTCATGCATTTTGGAGGAGGCGTGGCTTTGCAAAGTGACTATGCAGGGAGGGTGGGGATCTTGCTTTCAAAGCTAACTTGTTATTGCTAGCCTTTCCGAAATCACCTACCCATCTGATGTGAAATTTTAAAAATTAATTGGCTTAAAAACTTTTTTGTTGTTGCAGTGTCCTTTATATAACTGGCAAACTTCCTATTGCTTTGGGCAATTATCACAAACAAGCATTATTTTACTGGTCACTTTTGTACAAACACAATTTTTCTCCTAGAAGTTGTTTTAGATGGAACAATGGTAATATCACTCATAATAACAAGTCATTGTACATGGAGAATTGGGTTAGGCATATAAATTGCAAACTATCTCATTGACAAGAATGAGCATTTTTTTTATGTTTGTCAAGTCAAGTCAAGTCAAGTTGAGCTTTATTGTCATTCCGCTACATGTGTGGACATACAGTGGAACGAAATGTCGTGTCTCGCAGGACCACAGTGCTACATAAATAAACAAATATAAACATACAACACTAGACATACACTATTTAGAGACGAAAAGACGACATTAAAAGACATAAAAGCACCGTTATTTGGACCCGGAGTAGCCGCTGCGTCTGACCGCGCCGCCATCTTGGATTGTTGGGGTTGTTTGTGTTTATTTTGTATTTTTTGTTGTTGCTGTTGTTACATTTTGGATGCTTTGAGATGTGCAATGTTGCTGTCACGATTCATCCCGCTGTGGCTCCCTCCTATCTCTGCTAGAGGGAGCCTTCACTATTCACATGGACTTTAACTCACTACACTTCCCATCAACCCCGTGTCCTCACCTTTCACTCTTCACCCCTGTCAGCCATTTTGAGTTTACCATCCGGACTCTAAATACGGCTTCTTTCCCCCTTTCAGATCGTGAAGTATTGATTTAGTTTTCCCTGGTCAATTCCGAGCGTTTTCCCTTGTTTGTTTTTCCGGTTACCGACCCTGTTGTTCCCTGGTCCTCCGCCTGCCCTTCGACCGCCTTGCTTCGTTTCAGGACTACGTTTGTTGCTAGCTGTCTGCCCCGACCTTCCCGCCTGGATACTGTTACTGCTCTTAGGATTTTCCTGGCTGATCCTGTTTGGCCCTATTTGTTACGATTGCTGTTTTCAATAAAGTTTGCACTTGGATCCACTCGCTTCAGCCCCAATCATAACAGAATACTTCGCTCATACCGGATCCAGCAACTTTATCTCCACACCCCGCTCACCATGGACCCCATCGACCAACTGTTTCACCTCAGGCAAAATGGTATGTCCATCGAACAATATGTCAGAGCTTTCACTAATCTTACGTACCGGTTCCCATTTTATGATGAGGCATATTCCATGGACCTTTTTTTCCTATGGACTGGATGAACCACTAAAAACTAGACTTAGATATGAAGATCCTCGCTCATGTTTTTCTGATTTCATTGACTATGCCTTATGGTGCGAGGGTTCGTCAGATACTGTGGTTGTCAAGGATCAAGATCGCGACACCACAGTACTGGCGGCTGCGGCATCATCTCTTATGACAAATGCCTCGTCGGCTGCCTGGGAGATTTGGCGGGTCGCGCCGGCGTACGAACACCTAATGGTGGCCTTGCCAGTGGCCATTAATAAAGTTCCTATTCCCTCCGCATGCCACCATGGACTTATATCTAGTCTGGTGGATTCCCCAATGCAGTCTGTCAAGTCTGCACTCGCCAGCTTTCAGTCTGTCCAGTCTCCTAAGTTTGACAAGATGACTGCCAAATCAGAGTTTGCTCGACGCAGCCGCTCCCCCCAAATCAAGCTCCGTTGCAGCAGCCCCATCTGATCCCTGTCTCAACACAGCCATTGTTTCTGAGCTGGCCCTCACAGAAGCCACACTCCTCATGGGAGTTGCGCTGTTGGTTGTCTGGCCCGCTTACACCTCCACTGAGTCCCCAGGGGTGGCAGCTCACCCTGCGGAACCCCTGGGGGCAGCACTGCCTACTTCGGCTTCCCCTTACAGGGGTAACAGGGGGGGTCGCTGTCGGCAGTGCTGCACCTGCTCCCTGCACAGAGGTAGCGTCCAGAAATTCACGCCACTCCAAAGAGCCCTCACCCAGTTCCGATTTGGCCGCTAAGGTCTTCTGTAAGCTGGGGGCCCAGTTTGACCAGGCCAAGAACTTGGGCTCCGAGCCCTCTCTCTCTCTGTTTGTTTGTCTATGTTCTGTGTTCCAGGCTTGCCTGTTCCGCCCTGGGGGGTTCCTGTCCCGTCAGATCCGCCCCGGAGGCTCCTGTCTTGCCTATTCCACCCTCCGCCTATTCCGTGCTGCCTGATCCGCCCTGGTGGGCGTCTAATTCACCTGCTCCACCCTGGAGGGTGCCTGCTCCGTCTGATCCGCCCTGGTGGGCGTCTGATTCTCCTGCTCCGCTCCTGGAGGGTGCCTGCTGCGCCAGCTCCACCCAGGAAGATGCCTGCCCGACTTGATCCACCCTGGTGGGCGTCTAATTCTCCTGCTCCAACCTGGAGGGTGCCTGCTCCGCCTGATTCGCCCTGGAGTGTGCCTGCTCCACCTGACCCGCCCTGGAGGGCGTCTGCTCCGCCTGCCCCACCCCGAAGGCTGTCTGCTCCGCCAGCTCCACCCGGGAAGATGACTGTCTTGAGCGTCTGGAATCTGCTCCTAGGGGGGGGGCTATGTCACGATTCATCCCGCTGTGGCTCCCTCCTCTCTACGCTAGAGGGAGCCTTCACTATTCACATGGACTTTAACTCACTACACTTCCCATCAACCCCGTGTCCTTACCTTTCACCCTTCACCCCTGTCAGCCATTTTGAGTTCACCATCCGGATTATAAATACAGCTTCTTTCCCCTTTCAGATCGCAAAGTATTGATTTAGTTTTCCTTGGTCAATTCTGAGCGTTTTCCCTTGTTTGTTTTTCCTGTTACCGACCCCGTTGTTCCCTGGTTCCTGAATGTTCTCCGCCGGCCCTTCAACCCCCTTGCTTGGTTTCAGGATTACGTTTGTTGCTAGCTGTCTGCCCTAACCTTCCTGCCTGGACACTGCTACTGCTCTTTGGATTTTTCTGGCTGATCCTGTTTGCCCCTGTTTGTTACGATTAGTTTGCACTTGGATCCACTCGCTTCAGCCCCGATCATTACAGTTGCCTTATGTTTGTGTGATGGAACTGAAAAAAAATCCCAGTTTTCCAGGGACAGTCCCAGTTTATAGTGTCCTGTCCCTGATTGAAGCTGTCCCTGGACATGTCCTGTTTTTTAGCACGTTCAGAACAACCCGCAAACACACAGTAAAAAGCCCGACCAAGATAGCCTGCTGGTTACCACAGCAACTGTGTAGTGATTATTTTCACCAACAAGTGTTAGTTACTACTAATTATTTGGTCATGTGCTGCAACTTTAGACACGGAAAATATAGGTGAGAGGAGCACTATTATAATAAGTTATCAAAACATATCCTCTACTGTTATCGTTTTTAAGGCAGTCACATATTAATAATTCATGCTAAAATAATAGGCTACTGTTTGTGTGTATTATATAACAAGGCATGAAAAGGTGCTGGATTTTTTGGACACAATTTTAAATGTTCTTTTAATGAGCTTTTAAATCTTTTATATGAATGAACAATATAAAAAATAAAGGTTTCTAATTTTGTTTTGGAGGTCTTTCATAATATACAGTACATCCCTTATGAAAATAAAACTCAGGGGTTGGAGCTGACACTAGAGCGAACTCAGGGGCTGGAGCCGACACTAGGACTGCTCTCTCTGAAGCAGGCTCGGAAGTAACCTCCTCTATAGTAGGTTTGGGGACCGCTCTCTCTGGAGTGGGCTCAGGAACAATCTCCTCTATAGCGGGTTCAGGGGCTGCTCTATCTGGCTCCTTGTTCCTCTTCCTCATTACAGTGATGAAGTCTTCACATCCTTAGTCTACCTAGACACCCTGAGACCAACAGAGTCATCACTACACTTCACTAGTGTTCCACAATCACTGACACAACACTTAGGGCCTATTTATACCTGGTCACTTTATGCGTTTTCTCTGATCTGATTTGTTAAAATGTTTCCATTTACACTTGGCCACATTAATGTGTCTTTGCAAAATGGGTATAAATCTGGTCTTCCATTTATTTAAATTTAACAATGTTTACATCAACAAAAGCAACAGATAAGCGGTGCGTTTTATTCATTATCAGCTAATTTCAACATCAAAGACCACAACAGGAGAAAGTGCAGCATCAGCACTGTAAAGATAGGTTAGTGTCTCACTACATTTAATGAAGATGATTGTGTTATATATATATATATATATATATATATATATGCAACATACTTTTAGTTTCATTTGTGTAAGTTTGCATGTGGGCTTGCTGAAGAGATACTCAGCTACTCATCTGCGGCGATGCTTGTTGCATTAGTGCTGTCATATCTGAATATAACATGCCGTAAAATTAGCATATGTGGTTTCAACAAACTGGGGCCTCATTTATCAACAATGCGTAGAAAAGGTGCTATATTTTGCCCTACGAATGAAATTTAGAATGTACAAGAAAATCCATATTTATCAAACGTGCGCAAGCAGTTCTTACGCACATGATTAAGCAATCATTGTTGATAAATCACACACGTGCGTAAGTGCATGCTCGTTCACGGTCATTAGCATTCGGAAACGCCTCCAATTAACCATATATGGTAACAACAAGTTCCTTTAAAAAATCATGTGATTGTGTTTTTTTCATCACCGCAATAATGGCAAAGCGAGCAAAGAAGAGGACCTTCACAAATACAGAATTGGAGGTACTGGTAGATGAAGTTGAATCCAACCAACAAATATTGTTTAGTTCACTCACTGCAGGAGGAATTACGAACAAAAGAAAAAATGCTACATGGGAGAAGGTTACCATGACCTAATGACCTAAATGATCAACTGAGAAACAAATGTATTGATTCAAATCAATGAGTCTCTGAAACAGCTTGCCTCTTGCGCAAGTACAATTGCTAATAAACCATAAACCCACCAAGCTGCAAAACACAAAATGAAAAATCTCTAATGTTTGTAAACTCGGACAATGGCCAGACTTACCTAAAACATCTGTATGATCCTCTGTCTTGCTTGAATGGCAGCGGCACTGCATCGGGCATAGGGCCGTCTGGTCTGGGGAGTTCCTGCAGAGGGACGCCCTATCTGATGGCCAAGTTGTGTAGCACACTGCAAGCCATGATGATTTTGCACACTTTTTCTGGCCGATACTGCAGTGCCCCCCCATGCTTGACAGACACAGCCATCGTCCTTTCAGCAGGCCTATTGCGCGCTCAACTGTGCCTCTTGAGCGTGCGTGGGCACAGTTGTATGCCTGTTACTGCTCAGTCCTCGGGTTGGTTGGGGGGTCATTAGCCATGGCTTTAGCAGGTAACCTTGATCACCTAACAATAAGACAGTTTTAAGTAATTGTACATAGCCCTGCAATAGCATTTTAACCATGTTGCAGCCTAAAATTCACCAATGAGCCAGCCATCCTCAACAGCACCTTCTTGGAGACGCACACCCACAAAGCTGTTCTGCATAATAAATAAGTCGTGTGTTCCTCCAGGCCACCGGGCAACAACGTTTAACAACAACAAATTTGCATCACAAATTATTTGCACGTTAACAGAATGAAACCCTTTTCTATTTGTATAATTAAACTCGTTGGTTGACAGTGCTTTTATGGCGATGTGAGTGCAGTCTATGGCTCCAATTATGTTTGGGAATCTGGCAATAGCATGAAAGCCCCGTTTTATTTCAGCTTGTTGAGGATTTTTGTAGGGGAACTGGATGTAGGCTGGGGCCAAGGATATAATTGCATCCAACACAGACGGCATGATCCTGCTCATTGATGGCTGGGAAATACCACATATTTCTCCTACCTCACGCTGAAATGTGCCAGTAGCTAAAAATCCAAGGGTGGACAGGAGTTGGATGTGCATGGGAATGGCTTTCGTGCAATTTGTTTCTCGCTCCAACATTGGTCCTAAATCACGACACAAATCCAACAGTACATTTTTGGGAAAGCGATAACTACTTAGAAGCCACTCTGTGCTCTCGGCAAGCATATCATATAACGATATATATAACGATGTTTGAAAATGCGCTCCCTTTTATTTAATTATGCAACTTGTCTGTTTAAAACTACAAAAATAAAAAAATATTTTTTTAATATATAGTATATATGTAATTAGGAAACACAGGACATATGTGGATTGCTTAATGCATACTGTGACACTCTTAAATGCGTAGTGTCGCTATTCTACCACTAGATTCTCTGCGTGCTTGGAGGGTGCTTGGAGGTGTGCTTATATTTACACACATTTCTACGCAAGTACAAGTTGGTAAATCCCATACTTTGAGTGAAACTGTTCTTACGCAGTCATTACACACAGATCTGTGCGTACACACTGTTGATAAATGAGGCCCCTGATGCATTTACACTTGTCCAGTTTCATCTGGAATGCGGCCCAGACCACCTTTTGAAGTGGTTTGAGCGATTGGATATAAATGCGTATAAAGGGTGCTTACACCTGGTCTTTTCATGATTGGATAGCTATCCGATCAGAGAAAATGCATGAAGTGACCAGATGTAAACGGGCCCTTAGTTGTCCCACCACATATAGGCTCCCTGCAAACATGTCCTTGCAGGGCCCATTTTTGTTTCAAATAGGCCAGGGATTCTCAAATCTGGCTCACAAGATCCACTTTCCTGCAGAGTTTAGTTCTAACATTAATCAAACACACCTGAGTGTGTCTTCAGGATCATTAGAAACTCAGGTGGGTGAGTTTGATCAAAGTTGGAGCTAAACATGAGCATGTAACAGACATGAGCCAGTTAATAAGAATTCAGTTTTCTTCCTTACCACTAGGGGCGCTAGGGTGTTTTAGGTTTCCTTAAGACAGCATTTAAATGAACCCCTAGGGTTAAGAAAAAGGTTACACTGAGAATGCACAAGAACAACACAGCTTACTATCAGAAGACATGGAACAAGTCATGAGACAACTGAAAGAGTACCTTCAAGACAAGCTCAACATGGATGACCACAATCTTGAGTCATGCTTGCTGTGACCAGTGACAGAACCACCATATTGGAGATGAAAAGCACCTGTTCAACAACCACTCAGAACGAGCAAGTCTCTCACTGCCAACAGTTGATGAAAACTCTGAGGTACCAAAGAACATCACCTCAGTCACCCATCACTCACTAAGAAACTGCCAAATGAACTCCAACTCCAAGAACCACATTCATGTCTGTGCAACAGCAACCACCAAAGCACAGAAAGTCTGCCACAGAGGGCATCACAAGAGGAATGCAACATAGGAGACAAAGTTTTGCACCCCAGCTTCACACAGCCATGCCAAACTATCGCTGACTGTATGCTAAAGAACTTTCTGCCTGTCTGGACTGACTCCCATTAGATCATGGACACACCCTTATCCAAGCCATGAGACTTATCCAGCCTTATCCAGAGAGCCAATCTTCACTGACATACAAGAAAAGGGGGAGCCAAAACAGACTGAAACAGATCTGACCATACATAAACTATACCGTTAACACACACAACATTACCTGCACCTAGAGGTAACCATATCTACTGATAACACATTCAACAAACATATTCTTCCCACCAGTAGAATATCCAAACCATAGCTTAACATATTTTTACACCCATTATGAAGGAACATGCAACCATCTTAACAATAGGTAGAACACTTGACACTAAGTTTTTTACATATCCCTTTCCTTTCTCTCTTCATTTAGCAGGTGAAACTCCTAGCCACCCTACAAGGCACAAAGGTCTGATATTAGGATTGACTTGCCACACCTAATATCTGCAAGCCACTCTAAACTGAATGGGAGCCAGAGAGCTCCATGCACGATCACAAAATCATTCTACCACAAATGATGTTGCCAGAAACTAAAGGTGAACATTTTTAAATTAAGACAAATTAGAAGTAATGAACAAATCTAATATTAAAATTCGATCAAAGAATTAAGTTTTGCCGCAAGCCGTCTGCCAGACGTCTGTGCCCACCTAAAACTTCAAACATCCCACATCTCTGCATCTTCAGCCAACGCCCAAGATGCACTTCCAATGGCCACTGAACTTCCAGCCAATCAGCAACCTAGAGAGACCCCTTTCTGCAATGACGACAACCAAGGGAATCCCTTAAACAAGCAATTGTGGCGTCTGCAAAGGATCAGAACAAACAGTTGTGCCATAATGTTCCAAAGGACCCCTGTTGATCTTTAACATTTTCATATAAATTACAGACAGGGTCTCCCCAGACAGCATTTATAGGGGTGTTAAATGCCCCCGTTATCAAGAAGATGCTATGCAGATCAGATCTCTGGTGTTCCTCTTGGACTTCAAAGGCATTCCAAGGAGGAGACCATCACCCAATATCAACACAATCCTAGCAGACTAGCCGGCCATCCTTGAATACACATAACACACACGCACACAAACACACACAAATACACTCATTCTTTGTTTTTAGGTCTTATTAGACTGTTTTAAGCTCAATATGATATATGCATGCATTTTATATATTGTTACTAGTGTATTAGCCCAGTTGTAACTCATTGTGTGCCTCAGTCAACCTCTAAATGTGTATTTTCCAGTGTATAAATGTAACTCTGCTTTTATATCTCCTAGACATTTCATTCTTGGTATCAAAATGCTCTGCTCTTTATTCCCTAAACAAAGGTGTATGCTATGTTATTCCAAAATGCATCATACTGCTTGTACTATATTCTGGATAAGTTGCATCAACTTCCCAGACCAGCAATAAACATGCGAATGGGCCGTAAAGTGGAAACAAAGAACATGTTCCCGCTCAAAAGAAACCCGAGCTTTGTATTGGCCAGTCCACCAATGCGTGGGTGTGTCCCGCAAGGTATCAAAAGGCCATTACGCAAGTCAAACAGGGCTCAGTACCCTTCATTGAGACTCCTCTTCAGACTCAGCCCTGAGTCGGACCTTCCGGTAGTTTTAGCTTCAAGTAACTTTGTAGACTTTTGTAGAGATTTTCCTATCTCCAGAAGGACCAAAGGAAACCTCCAGCTTTCTCTCCTAAAAGAATTCATCAAGGACTTCCGTTGTCTACCGCATCAGGACTCTTGTTTCAGCAACCAAAGCCAATGCAAGTAACCGATTATAACTATTTAGATGCGTGTTCAAGTTGAGCCCCTTTTTAAGGTGATTTGGTTCTCTGATGATTTCTCATTAGGTTGTGGTTAATTGATGCTAAATACTGCCTTTCTGTACTCTCTCTCTCTCTCTCTCTCCCTCTCTCTTTCTTCATTATTCTCTCTGTTTATATGTTTTGTTTAGTTTAGTGTTTGTTAGTTGTAGTTCACTTATTAAAACCCCTTTGTTCACAATTGATTGTCTCAGTGTCCAGCTCACACTTTGAAGTCCCTGAATGTGCGATTCTATTTGCTATATGCTTTATTGTGATTTTACTGTAAGCTAAGTTACTGATAGGACTGACTAAAGTAGGAAGGTTAAATTTTCTTGGCCAGAAAATCATCTTTCCTAGAATTGGTAGGCGATTATACGTTCTATTCGGTGGACGAACAGATCGGATAATTGCAATATTAATTCTAATCCTAAGAGGTCTAAATATTGATGATTGACTATAACCAGTTATAGCTAATCATAAATATTTTACCTTTGAGCTAATTTGCTACAGTTGGTGGAGTTTAATGCGGGCACATTCAAACTTTGTTTTGTGAGCAAACGCTGTTTTAATCTATAATTGTGTTGTTATATTACGCGCGCTTAGAAGTGAGACAAGTTGCAACGTGAACTCACTCTTTGGACGGGACGGCGCAAAGCCACCTCCATAACTATATGTTAACAGCCTCTATTTGTCTAGCATTTAGTCACTGTTAATGGTTAAAGTAAACTGCAGTTTCATAATATTAAAATTGTCCTGCAAAGACGAAGAAATCTCCTTGCAGTTTTCATTTTAATATTATCAAAATCGCCGGTTGGAGCGAAGAAAACCTCCTCCGAAGCGATAAAGATTGAATTGAGCGATGTTCCTCCTTTCATCTTTTAAAGGCCTTATTTTGAGGATAACGCTAGATTGAAGTCATTACATGTTAATTTCATTCATCTAGACGACCTCACTCCCTTAGGTTAAACTGTTAGAGTAGCTAACTAATGGGTGCCTAATGTGCAGACCTGATCACAAGAACACTGCGATTGCTGATTGGAATGTAAATGGGAGTTCTTCAAACCTTGATCAAGTGTTAAGTATAACGACAGTGTGTAAATTCTGCTCGTTTATAGATTTATTGTGTAACAACAGCAAAAAAAAAAAAAAAAAGAAAAAAATTTTGCTGTTGTTTGATTTCTAGTGTGTAACGGCGGCGAAGAAACCCTGCCCCACACTTCCTTTTGCATTTATGTTGCACAAGTGTTTTGAATCTGTTGGATTCTAGATCACATTGTTCTTGTGATAGGCGCAATAAATCAGCCCTAGATCTAAACGCGCAGATCTAGGCATGTTTGGAGTTAAAGCACAGTACCTGTGACTAACACTAGAGGGCAGGCTGTTTTAGGTGTCTAACACTTCTTCAACTTTCACCTACCCTCTTGATCTCATCTTGTGTGGGCTCACCCACGCCACCTTGTGGCCATTCTCAGCTAGGTCAACTTCTCTCTAATTTGTCTTTTTAATTTAATTTTGTTTTTTTGTTTTTTTTTTATAATTATTTATTTTCTCTCCTCTTCATTCTGTTTTTGCTTTTTGTTCAGCCATATAATTCCTGCCCTTTCGTTACCTTTGTTTTTCTTATTTAATTCATTTTATTATTGTTTTTTTTTATTGGGTTGTTACCTTTTTTTTTTTACGCTATTATATTTTTACATTTATTTTATTTTTACTATTATTATTATTACTCCCTCTGTTCTGATTTGTATTTTGTTTGTTTTAATTTTGTTTCTGTTTTGTTTACATAGAGAACAAACCTTTGAGAATCATCAGGGAAGGCTGAATAAAAGATAGACGACCTAAGCCGTTAAAGTCTTTAGACAATTACGCCGTCACCAATCTTTATTTAGATCCCTTCCGGTGCTCCCCATAACAAGTACACGCAACAGGTGCCCGGTGTACACTCCGCAAACTTTTGTACTCAAGCCGTACAAAGAAATTATAGTAAATTCGTTGCAGTCGCTAACCCTGAAAAGACTTGCATTGGCCCTTTTGCTGTCTCTCTCTCTTCCCCAGTGAGCCACCATGTCTCGATCATCCAGCCCTGAGGCCCACTGGGACCGACTAGAGTCCTGGCTGCACACCTTGACAGGTAACCTTCTGCCTGAAGCCATCGGGGACCTGCAACACATGAGCCGGGAACAACTCGACGACAACCTGAACGACTTGATGGACCACGATCCTGCGCGGGACTACAGCAACAAAGAGCTCGCCAAGATCGCCGGATCACTGGCCCACAACCTCCTCGCCCAAGCAAGGATGAGCGAAGCAAGCATCTCTCGCCTGGAACAGGAAGCAGCAGCGCTAAAGCTCCAGGCTGAGGAAACCCAGAGAGACCTGACACTCGCACAAAGTCAACTGGATCAGCTTAAGACTCAGCACCAGTGTGGGACATCGGACGAAAAGGATCCAGACCTGCAGGAGGAAGTAGAAAGGCTCCAAGAGGCTTTGAATAATCTCCGCGTAGATGCTGCACGCCGAGAGCAAAGGGAAAAGGACGCCAGAGAGGAGCTAAGTGAACAACTCCAGCACACTGAATCCCTCTTAAGGAAAGCAGAGACTGAACTCAAAGAACGAAAGGCCAAGGTCAAAGCCTGCGAAGGCCATCTGCAAAGCGCCCGGGCGGGAATCACTGCTCTGTCCCAACAAAGAGACTTTTTAAAAGAAGAACTTGATATAGTTCACAGAGAACTTAAACATGCTTATAGACTGCAAGGTGACTCTGAAAGGGAAATGCACACCACAGAATTTCCCCTAACCATTAGACCAAAGCCTCCCAGTCAAACATTCCCAGACAAAAGGGGGGGTGAAAGCCCACTTCTCAAGACATCACCTGCCAGCATCCCAGAACCCCCAACAGCAGCAAGGGGGTGGGAAAGTTTTAAAGCGACCTCGCTGTCCAACCACGGCATGGACCCCAAAGAACTGGATAAGCTGGCGAGAAATATTCCCATGTTCACCCCAAACCCTGCGGGAGGCCATGACGTGCATGCCTTCTTAAAGGACATTGACTTTCATTTGCAAGCGGTCACCAACGTGACCACGCGAGACAGACTTTATCTCATCAGGACCACCTCCAGCCGGGAGGTGCGGAGCTTCCTAGACCGGCAGCCAGAAATGGTCAAAGAGGACTACCAGCAGCTACAACAGGCATTGATCAAGGAGTTTTCTGATCCAGACTCAGACCAAGGACTGATTACTGCCATGGACCTGAAACAAGGCCGCCATGAGACTACGCAAGCCTACTACAACAGACTCCGACAAGCCTACTTCGGAGCCCGGAACGAGCCGGGAATGGAAAATGATTTCAATTTCAAAACGCTGTTCCTCCGAAACCTGCACCCCACCGTGAGTCACCACTTGGGAGTCCTGGCTTGACCACGGAGCATGACCATTCAACAGCTGCGGGATTTAACCCACAAGGCCTATATTAAACAAAGGGCCGCTTTTGAAAAAACTGCAAAGACCCCCACAATTTACCCAGTCTCTGACCAGAGTTCAGAATTGGCTCTAGAGGGCACCCAACAATATTATGGTGACACACCTTTCCACAGGATGTCAAGGCCATTCCGGGACAGCAGAGAGCATCGTGGTCACGGCGGTGCCCGTCCAAAGCACCAGACAGGACACCCCGAGACCCCCTGGGAGAGGCCACAGCCAGCCTTCCACTCAAAGGGTGGAGCCACTTGGGAAGGGAGGAGACGGCACAAGGGCAGTCGACCTCCATCAACTCAAGCTTCAAGCTCTAGCTGCCAGTGGCCAAACCGCTCTCAACATGCCCTAGACAAGCCAAAGTCTGAAAAATTGTCAGAGCTAGACAGAGCAGCTGCATCTGAGTCAGCAGAGATCATGAGACTTTTAAGGGCACTTGTCCAGAAAGAAACCCACAAGGGAGACAAAACAGACAAGCCAGATCAATTATGACTAAGCATGGGATCCAACACAAAGGACTCTCAAACCGAACCTCACCACCAGATCCCTGCTAACCCACTGCCAACCACAACACTGGATATTCCCTTACCAAGAGACCCCACTCAGCCATCTCAACTGACTGCTGAACTGCCGGAACGAGCCAATGTCCCACAACACATCTCCAGCCAGGACCCCAAAGTTCCAGAGAGCGCAGTTTTGGTGGTCTGCCTCCCCGATGAGCCACATGAGACCAGCCCGGACTGCCTGCCAGTCAACGCACAAGCCCCAGTGCCAAAACTCCTGGGGAATCTGATCGAAAGGGGTGTGGCTAAAAAGCTATACCTGACCATCACATTGGAAAATGAGGTGAGACTGGAGGCCCTGGTTGACACGGGAGCTGATCTGACTTTAATGTCAAGCCAACTTTTTGACAGGCTTCAGACTGAAGCCAAGAGACAGAATCGAACTCTTAAATGCCAACGATGTGTGCTCAATGTGCAGTCGTACAGCCAAAATGAGGTCCAACTCGAACAGGTAGCTCCCATTCACCTGACCATCGGCCCTATGAGTGTAGTGCATCCTGTGTACATATCACCAATGGACTCATACCCTCTTCTCATTGGCAAAGATCTGCTGGACCGCTTTGAACCCTTGTTGGATTTCAAACAGCTGAAAATCTGGGCTCAAGTGCGAGAACCTCTGCCTCCTCAGTCCCCAAGATCACTTGACACCGATTGCCAGGTCACAGAGGTCATGGGAAATCTTGCTGCTAGCTGCGGGAACGCCCCAAGCCATGACCCTGGCTCAAGGACACTGCTCTGTGCTTTCCAGCTAGCCAAAGACTTGGGCTCAGACAACCCCCAAGTCAGAGCAGGCCTACAGCTGAATGATGTTACAACAACAGACATCATGCTAGCACTGTGGGCAGACAACTCAGCTATTAGCCTCACACTGTTCAACGCACTCAAGAGACACACACCAAGCATCCCCATTGCTGACAAGCGCACTCGATTCTCACTGGAACCCTGTCTGTCAACTCTGGTAACTGCCAAGAGCATCTGTGCCTTGAATTTGAAGTGGAACAGTCGATGCCTGACTCATTACTTCCTGATTCTCCCAGACCTACCGCATGATGTTTACATCGGAGCTGACATTTTGATCCGACTCAGGGCTCACGTAGACCTGATTAATGAAGTGATATGGGCTCCAATGACCTCACTGCCCCCCACAGCTCCAGTCAACCTCGAGAACCTTGCATCAGGCCAGACCATCCCAGAGGCCTGTACCCTAATCAACGAACAAGAGACTGTAGTTCCAGCCTACACCAAAGGGGTCGCTGTTCGACTTAACCTGCGCTGTGGTCAAACCCTCAGCCACACTCTAGGATTCTTCCAGCCTTCACCCGAGTGCACGGAGCTAGGTCTCACCATAGAAGCCACACCCCTCGTTGAAGTGACCTCTCGGACAGTACACATTCTGTTTAACAACTGCATGGCATTGGACATCAGAGTGCCCAAGGCCTACCGTCTGGGTTGGTTAGTGAGTTATGACTTCCAGGACTTTGAACTTGTGTTACCGATAATTGGACCCATTCCAGCTTCAATGATCCCAGAGGGAAGCTCTGTCCACACAGTGTCAACAGTACCTTTCAAGATCATCACCCTCATCTCAGTCATGCCAATGCTGAAGGAGCAGGTGTGCAGAACAGAGCTAACTGGGGACAAACACCTTGCCGTGTACACTATCTCTAGCCATCCCATCTGCAAGGCCGACAGTGTTACTTCCCCTCTGACTGTACACACAACAGAGGATGGAGCGACAGGAGAGCCATTCCCAGGCTTTGAGACACAAGTCCAGCAAATTCTGAAGGATGCTGATGCCATACAGGAGGATGCAGACCGCCACAAACTCCGTCAAGTCCTATACAAATACAAGGACTCATTCGCTAAGGACTCTTTAGACTGTGGCCTTACTGACCTTCACGTAGTGCGCATCCCAACACCCCCAAACGCTCCACCCAGTTTTGTCAAACAGTACAAAATTCCCCTGGAATCATATGAACCTGTACAGGAGATCATAAGCTCTATGCTCGAGAAAGGTATAATCCGCCCATGCAACAGCACCTACTCTGCACCCATCTGGCCTGTCCTCAAACCTAACGGGAAGTGGCGGCCAACGATCGACTACAGGAAGCTGAACCAACAGGTGCCATTATCACGGTGGCCCATGACACAGCTGGAACAGGAGATTCCCAGAATCAGAGGAGCCACAATCTTCTCCACGCTTGATGTGGCTTCGGGATTTTGGACTATCCCAGTTCATCCAGATGACCAACACAAGTTAGCCTTTACTTTTGGTAATCGCCAGTACACATATAGAAGATGCCCATTCGGGTATGCCAATGCACCTGCCGAGTTCAACATCTTCCTCAACAAAGCATGCCCAGATGCCAGAGTACGAGGGAACCTCATCTTTGTTGACGACTTCCTTTTAAAGCACAAGACGGTGGCTGAGCATCTGAAGGAAATCGACCACGTCCTGCAGCAACTTACCACTGCTGGTGCCAAGATTGCCCTCCACAAAGGACAATGGTGCAAATCCAAAGTCAACTATGTGGGCCTACTCGTGGGACCACAGGGCATCGAGCCACAAACCAGCCGCATCCAGGCCATTCAAAACATCAAGCCACCTGCCACTGTCTCTGAACTCCGAAGTTTTCTAGGAGTCTGCAACTATTCACGTCAGTTCATTGAGAACTACTCAGACATTGCACGCCCACTCACGGCACTTTTGAAAAAGGACTGCCCATTCATCTGGACAGATACTCAGCAGAATGCCATGAACGAACTGAAGCGACACCTGTGCACTGCCCCATGTTTGGCCCACCCTGATCCACAGAAGGAGTTCTATTTGGATGCAGGATTCTCCAACCACTGCCTTAGTGCTGGTCTATTCCAACGTCATGACCAAGACAGACGTGTGGTTGCGTACGCCAGCAAGACACTGCTTCCACCTGAGTGCAAATATTCAGACTGCGAGAAAGCCCTACTCTGTACAATATGGGCCATCCAGAGATTCTCCAACTACATTGGTGCACAGAAGGTGATCATAGAGACCTGCCACCAGCCTGTCACTTTCCTAAACAGCCAACGCATCCGCGACGGTGTTGTCACCAACGCCCGCATAGCTACTTGGCTAATGACTCTCCAGGGGCGCAACGTGGAAGCACGATATG
Source organism: Cirrhinus molitorella (assembly GCA_033026305.1). Taxonomy (NCBI): domain Eukaryota; kingdom Metazoa; phylum Chordata; class Actinopteri; order Cypriniformes; family Cyprinidae; genus Cirrhinus; species Cirrhinus molitorella. The sequence goes on along the minus strand of CM065118.1, from coordinate 38,588,075 downwards.
CCCAAAATCACAAGTCGGCACTGGGCAACGGCCTGGCAGCCTGCCAAAGCTGCTCAGATGACTTGCCAATGATGGTTGCAGAAGCAGAAGACCCCTCACCACAGCCACTTACTTGCCACAGGTACTTCGAAGAGGGTGTGTGCCAAGGCATGCCCACAGCCTACGTCGATGGATGCTCCTACAACCACAATGGCATCTTAAAGGCAGGTGCAGGTGTTCTCTGGTTAAATGACCAACCGTGCCCACCACAACGCTTCAAGTTGGGCGCCCAGTCATCACAATATGCAGAGATAGCAGCTATTCTCATAACTCTGCAAATGGCATCAAACCATAACATCAGAGACCTGCTCATTTGCACAGACTCTAACTACGCTAGACTTAGCTTCACCTGCCATCTTCCAAACTGGAAACAGAACGGTTTCAAGACTGCAAACAACAAATCAGTTAAACACCAACACCTGTTCCAGGCATGTGATAATATCACAACTAAACATGATATGACTATTTATTGGAAGAAGGTGAAAGGACACTCAAAGCAGCCCGGCACAGACAAGGACCTCAACGACCAAACTGACGCCCTTGCCAAAACAGGTGCACTACACGGCGAGTTATGGTCTCCACCAGACCACCCACCCACCCTTAACGTGACAGCCATAACTCGCACCAAAAGAACTCAACCCATTACACCACCTGCCTCACAGACGCTTGCACTGGCTCCTCAAATCACCGATAGTGACATTGCTAACATGCAAGCTTCAGACCCCTCCATACAAACAATCATTCACCACCTCTCTGACCCCTCCAACCACCCTATAACACCTGCTCAACTCGCTAATAATCCAACACTTAAACGCCTACATAACCTGAAACCCATGCTGCGCGTCCTGGACAACATTCTGTTATATGTCCCTGATGACACCGCCGTGCCAAGGCTCGTGGTGCCACAGTCACAAAGGGGGGTGTGGTTAATGTATTCCCATGACACAGCATGCGCAGGACACCACGGCACAAGAGCCACCTACGAGACACTGAAAGAAGTGGCATACTGGCCTAGCATGCAGCAGGATGTAGCAGAGTATGTGAAAGGATGCCTCATTTGCTACCAGTTCCAACCAGCAAATCCAAACCACAGAGCCCCGCTGCAACGCAGAGGAGTCACATTCCCATGGTCAGACCTGCAAATCGACTGGGTTGGCCCCCTCCCCAGGTCAACGAGGGGCAACAAGTACTTCCTCACAGTTGTGTGCCAGTTCACCAAGTGGGTAGAGTGCCTGCCAGCACCCAATGATACTGCCCAAACTACTGCATACCTCCTGATAAGCCACATCTTCTCCAGGTTTGGACTACCCCTGAGAGTCAACTCAGACAGAGGTACCCACTTCACAGCCGAGATCATGCAGCAGATTTGGAAAATCTGGGAATCCATGCACAGCTGCACATTAGCCAGCATCCAATTAGCTCAGGGCAAGTTGAGAGATCCAACCAATCCGTGGTCAACATGTTGAGGAAATATGTGTCTGCTAATCAGAAAGACTGGGATGTGAAACTTCCCCTGGTGCTCATGGCCATCAGAGCAACCCCACAAGAGTCAACAGGTGTGTCTCCCTTTGAACTAATGACTGGGCGACAAATGACATTACCGCTGCACCTGCTGTACCAGCCAGGAGACTCCAATCTGGTCACAGCCTACACCACTCACCAATACCTCAACGAACTACACCAGCATCTGAGAACCACTTTTGCATTTGCACAACAGCGGCTCCAAAAGAGTGCAGAAGGCCAGAAAGCATACTATGACCGAAAGGCATCCCACCAGGAACTAGAGGTCGGTGACAAGATCTGGTACTACCGTTATGCACCGCCGCCTCAAACAACCTCGAACCGGATTTCAAAGAAATTTCTGCCACGCTGGACAGGACCTCATGAGATTGTGGACAAACTCTCCCCCGTTGCATATCGGATCAAGCTGAGCCGGGGCCAGAAAGAATCAGTTCTCAAATGGGTCCACCGTAACCAGATTAAGAAACATGTGGCTGCTGGCAGAGAGAGGCAAGGGGGGGCTAGTACCAACTAGAACCGGCTGTAGTTCTCAACTCAGACTGTTTCTGACCAGCCGAGCATTTCCCTCACTGATTCACTGCTTTTCTCCATTATCTCTGGATCAGGATGCTGCTGTGGCTCTTCATCCTGTGCCTCCAGCTAACCAGAGGACAGCCGCAACCTGACATCACCTCACCAGGTCCAGCTTCAGGCATTGTACTGAGAGACCAGCCTGGGCTCCTGATCGCCAACTGCAGAACTCACACCCAGAAAGTGTTCGTCAGACTTGACCCACGAACAGTCTAAAAAACACACTACCCACAGGCCACACGCCACAGTTGGAGAGTCGCCGGATGGACTGAGAGCGCCCTCGTTCATGCAGAGGCTGACACTGAGGTCGCACCTGCTCTCCGACCTTCATGATGCACCTGCCATCTGATCCCCATGTGCACCTGCTCTCCGACCTTCATGATGCACCTGCCATCTGATCCCCATGTGCACCTGCTCTCCGACTTTCATGATGCACCTGCTATCTGATCCTCATGATTCACCTGTTCTCCGTTGTCTGACGATGTTTCCTTGAGTACTTCGCCAGCCAAAGGGGGGGAAGCTGTGGCGTCTGCAAAGGATCAGAACAAACAGTTGTGCCATAATGTTCCAAAGGACCCCTGTTGATCTTTAACATTTTCATATAAATTACAGACAGGGTCTCCCCAGACAGCATTTATAGGGGTGTTAAATGCCCCCGTTATCAAGAAGATGCTATGCAGATCAGATCTCTGGTGTTCCTCTTGGACTTCAAAGGCATTCCAAGGAGGAGACCATCACCCAATATCAACACAATCCTAGCAGACTAGCCGGCCATCCTTGAATACACATAACACACACGCACACAAACACACACAAATACACTCATTCTTTGTTTTTAGGTCTTATTAGACTGTTTTAAGCTCAATATGATATATGCATGCATTTTATATATTGTTACTAGTGTATTAGCCCAGTTGTAACTCATTGTGTGCCTCAGTCAACCTCTAAATGTGTATTTTCCAGTGTATAAATGTAACTCTGCTTTTATATCTCCTAGACATTTCATTCTTGGTATCAAAATGCTCTGCTCTTTATTCCCTAAACAAAGGTGTATGCTATGTTATTCCAAAATGCATCATACTGCTTGTACTATATTCTGGATAAGTTGCATCAACTTCCCAGACCAGCAATAAACATGCGAATGGGCCGTAAAGTGGAAACAAAGAACATGTTCCCGCTCAAAAGAAACCCGAGCTTTGTATTGGCCAGTCCACCAATGCGTGGGTGTGTCCCGCAAGGTATCAAAAGGCCATTACGCAAGTCAAACAGGGCTCAGTACCCTTCATTGAGACTCCTCTTCAGACTCAGCCCTGAGTCGGACCTTCCGGTAGTTTTAGCTTCAAGTAACTTTGTAGACTTTTGTAGAGATTTTCCTATCTCCAGAAGGACCAAAGGAAACCTCCAGCTTTCTCTCCTAAAAGAATTCATCAAGGACTTCCGTTGTCTACCGCATCAGGACTCTTGTTTCAGCAACCAAAGCCAATGCAAGTAACTGATTATAACTATTTAGATGCGTGTTCAAGTTGAGCCCCTTTTTAAGGTGATTTGGTTCTCTGATGATTTCTCATTAGGTTGTGGTTAATTGATGCTAAATACTGCCTTTCTGTACTCTCTCTCTCTCTCTCTCTCTCTCTCTCTCTCTCTCTCTCTCCCTCTCCCTCTCTCTTTCTTCATTATTCTCTCTGTTTATATGTTTTGTTTAGTTTAGTGTTTGTTAGTTGTAGTTCACTTATTAAAACCCCTTTGTTCACAATTGATTGTCTCAGTGTCCAGCTCACACTTTGAAGTCCCTGAATGTGCGATTCTATTTGCTATATGCTTTATTGTGATTTTACTGTAAGCTAAGTTACTGATAGGACTGACTAAAGTAGGAAGGTTAAATTTTCTTGGCCAGAAAATCATCTTTCCTAGAATTGGTAGGCGATTTATACGGTCTTCTCGGTGGACGAACAGATCGGATAATTGCAATATTAATTCTAATCCTAAGAGGTCTAAATATTGATGATTGACTATAACCAGTTATAGCTAATCATAAATATTTTACCTTTGAGCTAATTTGCTACACAATGCAAGTACAACCTTCAGATTCTAGCTGAATTGTTGCATTTAATATAAGTTTAATAGCATCATTGAGAAACACAATGCGAAGGTTAATTGGATGATTGATGGTTGTTCAGGGCTAAGCAATTGCAAACATTGCTATAAACTTGGAATTTCATGTTTTTACTCTTCTAAGCTCATTCTTTCCCCACTTTCTCTCTTCTTCTCACTTTCTCTTTCTTCTTTCTGCAACCTGTGTGAGTGCATGTGTTCATGTGTTAGATTAGTTTATATGTCTTAGATTTGTCCAGTAAAGTCTTATTTATATTGAAAAGAGAAATATCTTGTGTTTTATGCTTACAAGTTATTGTCTTAAACTGCCGACCTTGTTACCGTGCTAATAAATAGCGTTTTCACTATATTAATGTCCATTGCAGAGTTGATGTTCATTCAGTGAATCGGTGGCTAACCCACGATCAGCAGTAGAAGTGCAATTCTGTTCAAATTCCCTATTAATTCTTAATTAATTGCCTTTGAGATAAACATACTTACACTTTTCCCTTACACTCATCAGCTGAGCAGCATTGTCCCCGCATCAAGCGCCGCCAACAAGTGATAGAGAGACAGCACAAAACAAACAGCAATGAACACACAGACCTGTGAACCATGAGTGTACCCCTCCTCCTAAGAGCACCTCATGGCTCTATCAGAAGAACCTACCGATTGTAATCATCAGTAAGAGAGTGATCCAGTATGTCCCTTGCAGGAACTCAACTTCTCTCCTCCAGACTGTAACCTTCCCAGTCCACCAAATACTGGAATTTCCCTTGAGTTCAGAATACATTTGACCAAATAAGCAGACTCCCCATCTATGAGATGCGGTGGTGGGGGAACCGAAGCAGGTGGATTAACAGGGAATTAAAAATAATAATAATAAAAAAAAAAACAGCGTTTAATTTAGAAACATAAAAAACAGAATGGATTTTCCTGTACAATGGTGGAAGTTTGAGGCAGACTGCCACTGGACTAAGAATTTTGGTGACAGTAAACAGGCCAAGAAAATTTAGGAAAAAGATTATTACAAGTGGAGTGGAGAGGAATATTCTTGGACGAAAGCCACACTTTATGACCAACAATGTAGACGGGAGGCTTTGACCGGTGGCGATAGGCCTGAGCCATAGTGCGTGCATCCACATGAAGGAGAGCCTGTCTGGCTTTCCCCCAGGTGCTGTGGCACCTCTGGACAAATGCGTGGGCAGAGATAACTGCGACAGGAATGCGACTAGGTGGGCAATCAGACGGAGATGTTACCCTTGTAAGGTGAAGCGGACCTTCAACTTGATCTCCTAAGTTACTATAGAAACAACTTGTTTCTCAGGCAAAATGGACTCGGGGGAAAACGAATGCTTGGAATGGTCAAAAACGCAAGACAGGGTATCGGGTTTGATGTTTTTAGAACCCGGACAGTAAGAGATGAAAAATTCAAAACGTCAAAAACAATTTTTCAAAGATTTCAATGTTCAGATGCACTCAAGATTTTTGTGATCAGTCCAGACTTTGAAAGGCACCGCCGAGCCTTCCAACTAATGGCGCCACTCCTCCAACGCAAGCTTGACAGCCAACAACTCTATATTACCAGTGTCATAATTTTGCTCAGCTGGGGATAAATGATGAGAAAAAACATGTGTGGTGTAAGGGAAACAGGTCACTTTAGCTCAAAAGGAAGTAATTATGATTGTGATTGTAGAGGGAATTTAAACAGAATCTCTGTTCTACTGCTGATCATGAGTCGGCCAGCTATTCATTAAATGAGCCGTATAACATCAACTCTGTAATGGATATTAATATCTAAAATATAGTGAAAAAAACATTATTAGCATGATAATAAAAGTGGTAGTTTAAGACCTTAGCTTGTAAGCACAACACACAAGATACTTCTCTTTTCAATATAAATAGGACTTTATTGGATAAACCTATGAGATAAACTACTCTAACTGTGTTGTCATGTGTGACATTAGATTAAATTGTGCTGGCTTCTTTAAGAGTTGCAACCTGCTGATGATGTCATCAATATAGGACTAGCTTCAGTCTATGGGTGCTTCTCATTTCTTATTTGTGCATCCTCGATTCCTTTCCTTGCTTCCTTTCCTCGCGTCTTAGCTCCACCTCCTTAGGATATGAGGGAAGGATGCAAGGAAAGGAATTGAGGACGAAGGAATCAAAGGATAAACACTGGAATATTCTTGACCACTCACGCGTCATTTCAAAGCATCATTAGCTGCGCTAAAGGGATCCGCCCATATGTTATTAAAGTTCGTTATATAAGGCATTCATAATAAATATTAATAAAGCAAGATGTCCTGTTGAAATATATGACATGTATGGTTTATTTAAATTGCAAAGGTAATATATTAATTTAAACTATTACGACAGATGTGAAGGGGGAGGAGAATTTACATGTGCGTCAGATTTTTTTGCCGAAAAAGACTTCCGCATAGGATGCACCTGTGTATCCTCCCTCAAGACTTCTCAGGAAGCCTCCTCACTCCTCGATCCTCGCCTCCTTGTGGTGCAATTAGAGAACTGAGATGTCCTACAAGATGGCTGAGCTTGATCGGTTTCCGGGTCATAGGATGGAGGACGGAGGATCGAGGAGACAAGGAGGGATATTGAGAAGCACCCTATTACATGGAAGAGAGCAGCCTGCTATTGTGTCTCTTTCCATCTTGAGTCATCTGCTACATTTCTTGTCTTTTGGAAGTATCGGACAGCATTTGTGTTAAGAGTAAACTTTAATGCAAATCTTTATATAGGTGTGTGTCACCAGGTGTTAATCATGTTATATTCAAATGTGTGTTGCAGTTACATATCGTTAATCAGTTACTTTGGTGCAATTTGATGCAATCTATTCAGTTTACAGTCTGGTCTTTTATTTCGTATGTGTGAATGCAGACTTATATGCAATGTTATTTTATATGTGCTTCTGTTAAACTTATACATACAGTGTGAAAAATTCCTTTTCTTTTCAGTGTACTTAAATTCAATTTGTTCTTTCCAGTTTTACCCTACTTCCAGTCATCCATTAAACAGTGAACTCAGTATCTGCTTCAGCGTGGTAATTGGTGGAGGAGTTATCAGTCTACTAGGTTACAGAAAGAGGAAAGAGGTAGTTTAGAAGAGTGAAAATTTGAAATGCCAAGTGTCCAGCAAAATTTGAAATTGCTTAGATCTAGAACAACCATCAATCATCTAATTAACCCTTGCACTGAGTTTCTTAATGAGGCTATTAAACTTTATATTTTATGTTGTCGTCATTGCAGAAAGGGGGTTCCCAAGGTTGTAGATTGGTTGAAAGTTTAGTAGTCATTGAAGTGACATCTTGGGTGTTGGTTGAAGATGTGGGCTGATTGGAGTTTAAGGTGGCCAGAGACGTTTGGGACACGGCACGCACACACATAGGCTACAGGCAGTAGCTTGTTCATAATGCGCAGATCACGTGCACACAATCATTTAATAGCGCGTAAATGTATTGTCAGCACTATTCTATGATTTCTCAATAATACAGCTTAGAAACCAAAATGATCTATCATATATTTCTTAGTAATTAAAACCCACAGCTTTACTATTAGAGAGATGCTGCCAGGTAGAATTATTCCACACACACAATCACTCTCTCACTAATGCTTATCTATTTCTCACTAATCTTAATGTATTTATCTGATTAAGAACGAGCAAAAAATAATGACCCAAAGACAAAGGTACTGATAAAAATGAGCTATTATAGGAACAGTAGCCATGTGGGCAGCGCTGTCATGCCATATAACGGTGCACAAGGTGTTCGAGTCTGTGCTCAAGATTCAGGCGTATTTAACCACTTTCTCCTTCTTTAGCACCATGGACCTTGACTTGGATGGCTTAAAACTAATCGATGCCCAGGTGATGAGTCTCTCAAGTCCTTGTAAGATCCACCTGCTCCCTGGTACCGATGTCGTTGTGATGGTAAGGTCGTCCATATAGGCTCTTATAGGGGGCTGCCGCAAGCCTGACTTGGTTAAGGGTCCTCTGCATTCCACCTCAGCTGACTTGACCACCATGTTCATGGCAATATTATTCAGATTAATTGCTGTGAGGGATTTTTTCTGGCGTGCTCTTTATACCAGAAATTGATTTTGGCATACATATAATACACAATTTTAGTGTGCATACAATACGCAATTTTTGGAGTTTTGGATCAAAAGGGGGCATTGCCCCCTCGCAAAGAATTTGTGCCCCTTCAGTTTTCTTAACAAATTTATTTAAACTGTTAATAGATAATTATTTGGAGGAGCATGGGCGCACCGTCTGCAGAAAGCATAAAATTGTGCTCCATTTGCACAGATCAATCTGCTTCATGAAGCAGTGTAGCTAGCCTACACTATCAAAGCAGATTACCGCAAGAGCGATTTGCGAGCAGACGCAGATCATGGCAGTTTCTCCAGCATGGCTGGCTGCACGAGCTTTGATGATGACAGCTAAATTCACGATTTATCAGACTCATTCACTGTATTTCAGTATTTCATCCCATTCTTTAATATGGCCATGGCCGTGCCTCCCTTTCCATCCTCTCCCCTCCTTGTTGAATGCGTTCAAAAGTGAAAGTAGAATCAGAAAAATAGCATGCATACGAAAGCCACTGCATGCATTCCCAAACATCAGCAACTGAACGCGATCACCTGATTTTTCTCACAGCTGTTCACGTTCAAGACATAAACTGTGTTTAACCCTTGTATGGTGTTCTGTGGGACTCGTTTTCCCTTTTTGTGAAAAATTAAGAAAAAATATACGATTAATTATTTTTTCGAACTCATTGCCCTTGGCTCATTTTCTGTGAAGAACATATCAGAGCAAATTTTCAATGACCACAAACTGTACACCCCCCCTACACACTTATATTACACACAGGATGTTCGGGTCCACTGGACCCGGGGGCAATAAAAGTGTGGAAAGTATAGGTCCTGTGTACCTACACTCTGTCCTCCTATACTCTGGGACTGCTATTAGTATGAGTATTAGTATGTGTGTTTATGTGTGTGTGTGTGTGTGTGTGTGTGTGTGTGTGTCTGTTTGTGTGAGAAAGAGAGAGTCTGTAAGAGTGTGAGTGTAAGTGTGAGTTTTGTGCTTCTGCTGCTGCCATTCCCGCACAAGGATGTAGTGTTCTAATTTATACATGTGATCTAACAAAGGTAAAGGGCAAATATCAACCATATATGCTGTTTATATTGCTTGTAATTGGGATAAAATAAACATCTGTAGAGTATTTCAACATAATTTTTAAAACTGTGTTGAATTAAAAACCCCAAAATGCAGCGGGTCCACCAGACCCACGAAACAACAAAAGTAAGTAACAAAAATATGAACGCCACACAAGGGTTAAGTGAATACTCTCCAAACCGGCTACTTTGACATATCTGTGTGACTATTTGACCATTTGGACCCGCACCTAAAGTGCAAAGTGTAATTTTCGAGTCTGCTTTGGAGCACGCAGCATGGGGAACAGCATCTTTTGTATGGATTGTGATTCAACGTTTTTTTGAAACGTCCCACAATTTAGCAACAGTAAAGACTGCATTTTGAAACAATCACCGATTGTGCTGATTCTGACGTTAAGAATGTGCACCACTGTGAAGGTAAAGAAGTTGAAAAAATTGTTTTATCCTACCTCATAACTTTTTTGTGATCCTTGGAAGTCAACGATGAAATCAAACAATAAATTTGGCTTAATATCACAGCCAGTCCTAACGTGTAAGCAGACGTTTGATTGTTTAGTTCTGTCCTCTATCATCATCACAGTTAAACAGAGCTTTATTATTGTGCGCTCTGCATGCTTCTCTGCATGAATTACAAATGGCAAAAATGCATCAAAGACAAATGTCCTAATATTATTGCATATAAAAATATGACTTTGGTAAAAGATAATTTGCAAGATATTGTGTGTGTGTATATATATATAGCAATAATAAATTTATGTATATTTTCTTAATTTCTCCAGTACCGATAGCAGAACCGTTAACGCCAGAGCTTATCGATACTCTGGTCTTTCATAATCTAGCACCGGGCCGATTTAATACTGGGTTTCGGTACCCATCCTTAACTTTGACAACGTTAATCACCAGATCCTTCTCTCCACCCACTGGAAGATGGGTGTTTCGGGAACCGCACTCTAGTGGTTCAAGTCTTACCTCTCAGGTAAGTCCTTCAAGGTGGCTTGGAGGAGTGAGGTCTCTGTGTTACAACTTCTTGCTGCTAGAGTTCCTCAGGGCTCAGTGCTTGGACAACTGCTCCTCTTCATCTACATGTCATTCAGAAGCATGATACACAACTCTACTTCTTATTCCATCCAGATGATCCGACGCATGATCTCGCATTGCAGCCTGTCTGACAGACATTTCTGGCTGAATTAAAGACCACCATCTTCAACTCAACCTTGCTAAGACAGAACTGATTATGATCTCGGCCAACCCAGCCCTTCATCACAACTTCTCTATACAGCTAAATTCATCAACTATAACTCCTTCCAAGACAGCTAGGAACCTTGGAGTTGTGATTGACGACCAGTTAACCTTCACAGACCACAATTCTGCAGATTTGCCTTATACAACATTAGGAAGATTAGACCCTTCCTATCAGAGCAGGCTGCACAACTCCTTGTCCAAGCTCTTATAATGCGCTCTTGGTGGGCCTTCCTGCATGCACTTTCAAGACTTGGAACTGATTCAGAATGCAGCAGCAAGGGTGGTCTTTAAGCAGAAGAAAGCCCATGTCACACCCTTCTTCATCAGATTGCACTGGCTGTCAATAGCTGCTCGCATCAAATTCAAGGTACTGGTGGTTGCTTACAAGACATCCACTGGCACTGCACCAGTCTAGTTCAAACTTATCTGCCCTCCAGAAGCTTGAGTTCTGCAAATGAACGATGCCTTGTGGTGCCATCCTAAAGAGGCACAAAAATCACTTTCACAAAACTTTCTGTGGACCGTTCCTCGCTGGTGGAATAGCCTGCCCATCTCAATTCGATCAGCTGAGTCGTTAGCCATTTAGCCATTTAGCCATTTAGCCATCTTTTCCGCCAGAATATAACCAATGGATACTAGGACTTACCTATTGTAATTATAATATATATATATATACATATATATGTATATATATATATATATATATATATATATATATAATATTGCAATGTATGTTGTGTTGGTCGAACTGAAATTTTCCACATCACTTACACATTGTCGCTCTCTTGTTGGTCTGATTGCTTCTATCGTAAGTCGCTTTGGATAAAAGCATCTGTTAAATGACTAAATGTAAATGTAAAAAGCTAAAAGCACGGCTAAGCCCAATAGCAAAAAGCAATGGCTAAAAGCAAAATTTGATGGTGTCCTTAGTTTTTCAACTGGGCTCTTGAACACATCCCAAATGGTGTCTTGACCAATTAGACATTGCTCTGTGTGTTGCTATGTTGTTCATCCCAATACATAAATTAACATGTTATCTTGTCAGTCACATGGTCTGAATTTTCCCGCTCTTGCAGAGTATAATTTGGACATGATTTCTATAACAAGAATATAATGCATTTTACAAAGAACTGAATGATAGGAACATTTCAATAAAGCAATTTCAAGCTCAGACATACCAAACACATACACAACATTGTAAAGAAAGTTATTCATTTAAGCACAATAAAATATGTATAATTAACAGTTATTAATTATAGACAATTTATACACTTATCTGACATAGCAGAATCGATAATAACATCGAACTTAGATGCGCTCGTCCACCGAGTGCCCAGATGCTGTTATATTAATTCTAAGACATTTACTTTCCTGGCCTGGGAAAACAATATTCTCACCGTAGTTGGCTAATTTACGATACTTTGTCAGATTTGTAACGAAATCAAAGCAGTTTAAGTGACGTAATATTTGTGAGCAATGAACACAGTACCGAATTCCAACGTGAATACAAATGCGGGTTTATTGATTACATAAAGGGGAAAAACCAACACTAACTAGCAAACAAAACAGCACAATACATGAAACACGAAAAGTAAGAAAAAGTGAGAAAGCAAAGAGTGCAGTATTAAATCAGCTATTCACATCTGCATGAACCATTGGACAGTCGCCTTATAAAAAGGGGCAAATCTTAAGCGCAGCTGTTAAATTAGATCAGATACTTGCATTGGTTTTGCAGTGGGCGCTACTTCAGGTCCTGATCCGCGAGGAGAGAGAGTGTCAGTCCGGGTGGTTCAATGTGATCGTGTGTGCGTGTGTCCGTCAGATTCCGTAGTCCCAAGGAGGTTGATGAAATCAGTCTAACTCAGCCGAAGCAAACTGCAGAAGAAAGCTGCCTAGGAGGTCACCGGTCTCGAGGGAGAGAGAGTGACGAGCGCGTGCACGAAGACGAGCAGGTTACAGAATCCAGAACGAGCGCATTTCCTTGGGCACAGGTGCTTTTAAGTCCTGAGGTGTTCCGCCTTTCCCAAGCGGACCAGCCAATGTACTAGTTCGAATTTTGGGCACGAAACATGTTCCTTTGTCTTACTTCAGGTCTCATTTGCATTTATCACCCGCCCGTAGGAATGTGCGCATCAGAAGTTAAAATAAACTTAGACTAGAATAAAATGATAGGGGTATGAGACACGGCACAAAGCTATGCACTATCATTTAGAAAATTAAAAGAGAAACATTTCGATATGAAACATGGAGGGATTATGCACATGTATGTAGTCATACAGACATGTGAATACAAGCAAAATACAGTTCGATATGTTTGTCCCTGAGGTTATTAAAGAGGTAGAGTAACGTAGAGAGACAACCACTGTAACAGGGTATACATTTTATACATTTCTGTCCTTTTTGGTGGCCAAAACTGAGAATAAGTATTCTTCCCTTTGTCCAGATCCCAGATTCTCCATTCCTAAGCCATATGGCATCTCTCAAGCCCCATCTTCCCCCACCGGCCCTTTGAAGTTCCGAGAGGGGAAGTGATCTTTATCTCAGCCATTGGGTTAAGGAGGGGTCCTTAATTTACACTTCTTGTCAAGAGGGCACTTTTAGGTGTTGATTCAGACTGGCTGGCGCTATTTGGATCTTCTTGAGAGATTTGCCAGATTGGGTTATATCCATTTACGAGTTCTTTATGATGGGAGTGTTGCCCTTTGCTGGGACCTCACTCTACAACATATAACCTTAAGCTATTCAATAGTTATTAAAAGGACATAGACAATGAGTGATTAGAACATAATAGACAAATGTGTGGGTTACATAATTATAGGGAGTTATGCAACAACAGAAAATTGGGGGTACGGCCATTTCTACGCAAAACTTGTAATTTATCAATATGGACGTGAGCGGTGGCTACAATCAAATCTCACGTCAGGTCTGAGCTTGTGTACACAAGTTTTTGAGTTAGCCTGAATTTGCATCAGCCTAGAAAATTTCAGAGATTTGTATTATGACAGCATTTTGTTGATTTAGATTATTTTCCTGGCCGACAAACAAAACTTTTTTTTGTTGTTGTTCTTTTAGTGCATAGATTTATATGCGCAAATGGCATCATAAAAACAGATCATGAGGATTCACAGGTCATCGTATCACACACCTGCTGCACTTCAGTGAACGGAGAAAAACAGAAATTATAAAAAGAGTAAATTAAATAAAGAGTGCTAGCCTACACAATGTATTTCTCTTAAATAATTAATAGTTAAAAAAAAGGAGGGAAAAACCTCTGCGACAAGTATAGGACACTTTAGTTTCTGTGACACTCTTAATACATTTTATTTGTTTACTTTACATCTTTTTGTTATTAAATGTAACTGATCGTACAGGCGCCTCACGCGCACACACACAACTTGACATTTTAGCCAATAATCAAACTAAAATTAAAAAAGGTCCATTGTAAAATCAGCATGCCAAAATAATTTTTGCATGTGAAGGATGTTTTACATGGATATTGGAACACAAGTGAAGTACAAAAACGTGTTTACATCATGGATAAGTTTAGCAACCAAATGTTGCATGGGAAAAAATGGAAACATTTGGATGTCAATAAGAGAGGCTTGTGAGCCCAATGCCGTTTAGTTTCGCTTTACTCATTTACTTATTTTAGCCTGACGTTTGTATTCTGGGAACCCACCCAACAAAGTCTCTACTAATGATTTTCCTCATGTGATGGTCATGAAATGCTGTGTCTTTGACCATTAATCTTGGGTTTCTTGCCCCACAATTGACAATCTTCTTCCTGAGTTGGGATTATCAATAAATGTTCTTTTGCAAGTTGTTAAAAGCTGCTAGTTAGTTAGACTAGCTTCAGACTTGTGGCACTAGGATCTGATTACGATCATCCATGTTGTCTTGGGCCTCTTTGTGGAATAAAGTGGATGGATTTTGTTCTCTGCAGAAGAATGCTGGGAAAGAACTGCATCCACCTCCACCTCTGATGCATCGACCTCCACTACAAACTGATGGGAGGGATCAGGGGCAATAAGAATGGGAGCTGAAACAAAGCAGTTCTTGAGATTGGAAAAGGCAGCATTGGCTGAAGAAAAAGAAGCACTCGCCTGACGTGCTGAACATGTTCCTGGAGATTAGGAGATATCAATATGTCATCCAGGTAGACACAAATGAATTGGTCAACCATATCTCTCAGCACATCATTAACAAGTGCCTGAAAGACTGCAGGAGCGTTAGATAGCCAGAACGGCATAACCTGATATTCCAGTGTAATCACTAATGCCATTTTAGATTGCTCTGTAGGAAAAGCTGATGACTGGAGAGCAAAGAACAATGAGCGCTTAGCCAAAAATTATCAACATAATTGTGGCTCATCAGTATAAGTGGCTGGTGGTGGTAGATGTGGTGATCATCAAGTTCTCTAATGGAGGGAACAGGCAGTGGGTCTGGCACAGTGGGAGATGCCGCTGCCTTGGTCTTCATCTGTTGCAGCTGGGCAGTTAACTTGGACACCTGCACTACTAAGGCCTGTACTGCACAGCCAGTGGCAAAGATCTGCTTCTCTTGCTGTTCCATTCTAGCATTGTTGGTAGACAGAATGTCTGTAGTGAATTAGCTCAAGGGGGAAATATTAATAATTCATCATAACTCGTTATAATTAATTATAATATTTGGATAATTCAAAATAATTATCTTGATAGAACAGAATTCACATTACAATCAATTGACCCGTTCTTCCGGTGAGCATTCAAGGTAAATTCAAATGTATTCACAGAAAAACTAGTTTCTTGGCCACAGAAAATAACTTCCTTATATACTAATGTATTAGAGCATGTAGCTTTGAGCGGAAATCGTAAAGGGACATTGTAATTTTGCAAGGCAGAATCAGAAACTTGTGTAATTTGTGCACAAGAACTTTATTAACTAAGGACTAAACACATAACTCATCTAGACACACACACATACATACACACACACACACATCAAGCATTCATGGTAAGGTAAAGCTAAGGGATAGTAAGGCTAAGTGGATGGATGGAACCAGAAAGAGGAAGTCCTCTTTCTTGTGTGAGCACCTAGTTTGGTATGAAGTGGGCCACAGTAGCTCTGTAGACCGCAATCCAGAGATGAAAATGCAAAGAAATGTCCGGTCGAGGACATTTCCATGATGATGAGCTCCAGGGATGAGTGAAAACAAACTCCAGTGTTGTAGGTTTGACTCTTGTGGTCAAAAGCCCTCTCTCATGGGCTAGGGGGAACCGCATGTGGCTGGGCTGCAGGGGGTGCCCGTGGCCTTGTTGTGGAGGACCTCCACACTACAACAATCTGAAGCTTTTGCCGAAGAAAGGAGCGGAACGGTGTGTGAGCCCTTTAAAGTCTGGAAAGGATCATGCCTATCAGCAAGGGCCTGACCAATGAGAAAGGCTGAATTTCCAGGCGGGAGGCTCGAAATATTTGGTTTTACGATCCTTTGTCTGAGAGCATGGTTTCAGTGGCTCTGATATTCTAAATTCTGATTAAATAACAAACACACATGACATTCTATGAAGGGGTGAGGTACACCAAAGTGTGCATCATCAAATTAGCATTAATTTGATAGGAGGCATGACATAGGTAGGGTTATATTAACTAGTATTTCACTCTTAAAGCATGCATAAACAAAAATACAGTGCAAGAGACATTATACAAGTCAGTTCAAATCATACACACAATGTCCTGGGATGCAAGTTTATTCATAGAAAGCTTTGTCTATGGGTAGAGTAGAGGAAAGATCACTTATGGTCTTTCCTATGGAGAGACAATGTAAGTGTGAGTTGCTGAGTCTGTCCGCATACCTTAGCATCGTAAACTGATGTTATCAGTGGTTGCTCTGGCAACTGGATGTTAGTTGCTCTGGGGGGTTTAAAACCAGATCTCCCCATTTAGCTGGCTTGCTGGTTTTAGAGAGGATGTTAAATGTAACAAATAATTGTATGTCTGATTGGTCCAGACGCTACAGTCCCTCAACTGTTTAAAACACAGAGGACAGGATGGTCAGAATCGTGAATCGATGGTAAAGCAGGCCTAAGCAGTGAGGAGATTACAACGGGCTGAGCGATCACTGCTGACAGGAATGTCCAGGATAATCCAGAGAGGGAAGCAGAGAAACTCCAAACAGGAACAGGAGCAAAACAACGACACAGGAAACTGGAGAATCAACTGGATGGAACAAAGCAACAGCAGGTAAGCGCACCAATGATCTGACAAAAGACAAGAGCAAACACTCCACATATACAGCGGCCCTGATGAGCTTCAGGTGTACTGAGCTGATAGCCTGTCAGCTGAGCGACGTTGCCCTATCAACGAATGCCCCCAACAAGTGACAGAGACACAACAAAACAAACAAGAATTAACGCACAGACCTGTGAATTCTTATGTAGTTTTATTCTTATGGTTTTATATTATATGTTCATTTATACTTACCACAGACCTTGTTTTACAAGATGTAAATGTGTTCTATTATTGTGTAACTTCCTTACCCACAGTAGCTATGGCTGTAAGCAGTTAAGGCTCAGTCTAATGACTCTTAAGGTTAATGATGTTAATGAGTGTCAATTTTTTGAACAAAACTAATTTTGCACAAAACATAAATAATATAAATGTATAATGTCAAATTGAGGTCGACAACATATGACATAATGCAATTCATTAACGCATATGTTGTCAGACCTATAGACACCTGTTTTATTGTTTTTTTATTCCTCATGTGCCCTGTGACCTAGTTTTCCCTCATGTTTGATTGTGTCATTACGTTCAGGGGTGTCTTGTCTATTATCTTCATTTGCTTTAGTATTTAAGTGTAGTCAGTTCCTGGTGTCTTGTTCCGATATTGTAAGTAAATGTTACATGGTACACGCTTTGTGACGCATGTAAAGCTAAAATGGGAACCGTCACGCCCATGGACTGTCTTTGTGTTTGTTTTTGTCCCCATGTGCTCTGTGACCTAGTTTTCCCTTAAGTTTGATGGTTTTCATTTGATTCAGCTGTGTCTTGTTACCTTGTTCAGTTCTATGTTACTTAAGCCCAGTGTTTCCTGTGTCCAACGTCTGATGTTAAAGTCGTGTTAATGTCAATTTATATGTCTTCTCACCTCTGTGTGATGAGCTACTTGTGTTCCTGCCTGCCCTGTATTACCCCTTGGTTTTCTGATTAAATACTGTTTGTCTATGTCTCCAGCTGTAGGGCCCAGGCTGAGTGCAGTGGCCCAAGCCACAGAGGCTGCTTCGCCATGACTCCCTGGACTGCTCACTCCGCCATGGCCTCCTAGACTGCCTGTTCTGCCTATGGCCCCCTGAGCTGCCTGCTCTGCCATGGCTCCCCGAACTGCCTGCTCCGGTGCCCGGATCCGGTACCACCCTGGAGGCCTGTCCTGAGGGGCCTCCAAGGCAAACACCCTCTCACCCCTCAATTCTATGTGGTGTGAGGACGCAACACCTGGGAGCGGAGTGATATGTCACGTCAATGGACTGTCTTCATGTTTGTTTTCCTACCATGTTCTCTGTGACCTAGTTTTTCCTTGACTTTGATTGTGTTTATTTGATTCAGCTGTCTTGTTGCTATTTCCATGTTACTTAAGCCTAGTAGTCATGTTAATGTCAATTTATATGTCTGTATGTGCTACTTGTGTTCCCCTTCTGTCGTTCACGTTTGACATTGTGTCGACGTGAAGGACACTAGGGGTCGCTCTAGGGAGCCTGAACACCTCTGACAGCTTTGAGAAAAGGCCAATGGGAAGTGATGTGCAGTATTTGCATAGCCAGCTCCGCCCCGGCCATCCGGGTATAAGAGGAGGTGGCTAAGCACTGCTCATTGTTCTATTTCTTTGGAGCCGAATGCAGCATCTCTTTGTTGAGAAGCAGCGTTACTCACCTCTTCATCGTTGGATCTACGGCACGGGCAGCGGTCTCTTCCTTCTCGGACGCGGCAGCAGCGAGAGTCCCCTGGGTGCTTTGACGGCAAATTTCAAAGAGCAGATTTCCTCTTATTAAAATCGAAAAAAGCGAATTTCTCTAAAAGAGTCGACACGGTTGGATTGTGTGTTTACTATGCCTTTCCTTCCGTGTCCTTCTGGTTGCGATTTGTACCTCTCCCAGAGCGATCGGCACGAGCTCTGTCTTGAGTGTTTGGGTCATCAACATGCTGAAGCAGCGCTCACTGATGGGGGATGTTCTGTTTGCGAGGACATACCCCTCGGCACACTCCATTCGTGAGCTGAGTTCTTTGTCAAAAGACCGCGGCTCGCACCAACCGCTTCCGCTGCTGGTCCTTCTACTTCCGGGTACGAGGCGCGTGTTGGTGAAGAATGGGAGGGAGGGAGTGGTTCTTCGCCGGGTAAATCCCCGCAAAGTGGCGGAAGCGGAAATGGCGGCCATGCTTGAACGGGCAGCCAAGGCGATTGGACTGGAGTGGAATTCTCCACCCCGTCCTGAGCGTTCGCGGCTGGATGATTGGCATCTGGGTAACGACTGTGGTTCTTGGCCACGTTCTACCCCAGTGCCGTTCTTCCCGGAAGTGCATGAAGAACTGACTAAATTGTGGAAGGCTCCTTTCTCAGCCAGAACGCTATATAGCGGTTCTTCCTCTCTCACCACCCTCGATGGAGGTCCAATGAAGGGGTATACGGAGGTTCCCCAGGTTGAGCGGGCGATCGCGGTGCATCTTTGCCCACAGACCGCCGCCACCTGGCCACCTTTCCTTCCAGGAAATGTAAGGCTTCTTCCGCTCTCGTAGGGAAGGCTTATGCTGCTTCTGGGCAAGCTGTGTCCGCCCTTCACGCTATGGCCATCCTGCAGATCTATCAGGCCAAGGTTCTTAGCGAGTTGCATGAGGGTGTTCCCAAACCGGGAACCGGCGAGGGGACGAGTGTGGGCTTCGGCTCCACCCCGGCTGTCTGCTTTATTGCAGACGGCCACCACATGGTCAATAAAAGAGCAATTTCCTTCTTCTCTGGGTATAATTCCCAGTGTGCTTGGGTCTCTCCGGGGTACCCAGGCGCTGAAACACGTCAAAGCATGCTCAACCGCACACTCTGCGCTTCTGCATGCTTTGACAAACCAAGTGCATCCTTCAGCTGATCCCCTGAGCTCAGGCGATCTCCTGTTGGATCCTTGCCTGTTGGTTATGACGATCAAAGCACCTTGTGCCCTTGAGCTGGCGCATCCTCTCCCCCATTCCTCCCTAGCGAAGGACCTCCTTTCTCAGGGGAAGGGCACAATCTGGCACCCGCGCCCAGATCTCTGGAACCTCCACGTATGGTCCCTGGACGCGACCAGGAGGACTTCAGAGATCTCTCACTGGCAGTGGTAAACACTCTGTTGCAGTCAAGAGCTCCCTCCACGAGGTGGTTGTACGACCTCAGATGGCACAAATTCACAAACTGGTATTTTTCCCAGGGGGAGAACCCGTGGAGATGTGACATCAGAGCAGTGCTTTGCTTCCTCCAAGGAGGAATGGATAGGCACCTTAAGGTTAAACGCTTAAGGTTCAGGTGGCTGCTATCGCCGCTAACCACGACCTGTGGAAGGCAGATCGTTTGGGAAGCACGACTTGGATATATGATTCCAAAGTGCCCACCACTCCCTTCAGGGGCCAAGTGGTCACTTTGCAAGCTATCACTTCTCAGGAAGGTGACCCCAACCTCTCCTTGTTATGCCCAGTCCGTGCCCTGAGCGTACTTGGAACGTACTGAAAGCTACAGACGGTTGAATCAGCTCTTTGTCTGTTTTGGAGGACAGCAGAAGGGGAATGGCGGCATCCAAACAAAGAATTTCCCATTGGATTGTGGATGCGATTCAATCAGCCTACCAGGCCAGAGGTGTGCCCTGCCTGGTGGGGGTGCACGCCCAGTCCACCAGGGGCATTGCAGCATTGGCAGTGCTAGCGAACAGGACCTCTTTAACAGACATTTGCAGAGCTGCAGGTTGGGCTACACCTAACATGTTTGCCAGATTCTACAATCTGCGCATGGAACCAGTCTCCTCAGGAGTCCTGAACGCAAGCCTGGTGGCTCCTGAAGCTGGTATGGTGTAGAAACTTGCTACAGCGTCTTCCCCTACGGGCGTTGACACTCCCTCAGTTCAGTAAGTTTCTTGGCGTGAACCTTGAACGACACTTCCATCATGCTGCACCCGCAACATAGCTATGTTCAGCGGAGGAACTAGCTATCAGAATCTAATATGAGGTTAGGTTGCCTCTTGTGAACTCTCATATTAGGTTGGTGCTCCACATGTAGTGACTCCTAATGTGGCCCCATGTGTGTAATTCCAGACACTGGCCCAATGTCTTCCAACCAAAGGTGAGGAAAGGCTGGCTGAAGCTCTTGGGCATTGGAAGGTCACGCAGAGGTGATTTGCACTTATTTAACATGTAGACCTGTTATTACTTGCACTCCATACTCTTGTGACGCATTGATCAGAACAATGAGCAGTGCTTAGCCACCTCCTCTTATACCCGGATGGCTGGGGTGGAGCTGGCTATGCAAATACTGCTCACCAATTCCCATTGGCCTTTTCTCAAAGCTGTCAGAGGTGTTCGGGCTCCCTAGAGCGACCCCTAGTGTCCTTCACATCGACACAACGTCTCCGTTCCCTCCATCAGGGAACGAGGGTTACCATACGTAACCAAAACGTTCCTGCCTGCTCTGTATCACCCATTGGTTATTGATTAAAGTTGTTCTTGTTCTCCTCAAGTACTACTAGTAATACTAACGACAGAGTTATAATGGTATGTGGTTCTGAAATCAGCAATAGTCTGCAACAATAATCATGTCTTTTCCTGTGCTCTATTACATCTGTGTGCATGAAAGCTGTTAAAATTTACTATAATTAGCTAATCAAAGAAGCAACAGATGTCAGGACAGTCATCTCTCATGGTAACTCCAAATAAAGTAACACAGCATTAATTTCAGCATTCTGCTACACAGTATATAAAGTAAGATTTATTCAACACTGTAATGCTCCTTTAAATGGTAAAATGCAAGCTAAATTATTCATCAAAATACATCATGCTTTTGTAGTCCTATTAGCTTGTTTCTACACTTAAAGATTGGCCACACTTCTCACATTTTGGTATCAGCTTCTAAATTATATTGTTAACAAGCTAATTTATATAAAGTACTGAAATGAGTTTTACACTAATAAATAAACTATGTAAACATTCTTTGTAAAGCTAAAGTTTACCTATGGTAATGGTGTACAGTTCTGCTTAGAGTTGTGTATATAAAGTCAAAACAAGTTCCAACCTAACCCTAACAGGTCCCTGGTAAAATGACTAAAAAACTAAATTCTAAATTTACATTTTTCACATTAAACTAAAACATTTGAGCTGTAACTAAGCAGCATTAACTAGTGTGTATGAGAAACCAAACTCAGACCCCTCCCCCCCCCCCCCCTCTCTCTCTCTCTCTCTCTCTCTCTCTCTCTCATATCTAAAATATAAACAAAGTGATTTTTTTTTAATTATTTCTATTTACTACCATAAAAATTACACCTTAAAATATTTAACTTTACTACCTATACTTTTTACAAATATACATGTAAAAGGAAGTCTTCACCATTCAGACACCTGTGCCTCCATGACACGGAAACTAGCAGACCGTGGAGAGATTGGTCAGAGTGCACAAAGTGCTGTTGTTTGATCAAACACCCTCCCCATCATAGAACATAGCAGCACACGTCGGTACAGAGACAGAGAGATGAGCAATACATGTAAGTTTACCTTTGTTTCTTTATTGTGTTTGAGTCTTTAACTTAGTTGTTCAGTTAATTTACCACTAAAATTTTTAAAATGTTGTAAATGTCTGTTGACAAGATGTTTTTTACAAATGGTACACACTTTACAACCAAAAACAGATTAAATTTTAAATTATATTAAAACTCTGGAACTGTATTTTAAGTAGATATAACTGTATCTTAAATGTCCAAGTGAGTTACATAATGAAATAAAACAAAAATAAATAAATTAATTAAATTAGGTAATTTTAAAAATAACCAGAAGAAGAAATTTAAGAAAATTAGGAAGAAATGAAGAAAATGTAAGTGGTGCTTGCCATGGCAACATTTGGCACTGGGCAGTTGCTAGGTTGTTCTTAATGTGTTTCAATGGAGCCAACACCCAGAAGAAGAAATTCAAGAAAATTAGGAAGAAATGAAGAAAATGTAAGTGGTGCTTGCCATGGCAACATTTGGCACTGGGCAGTTGCTAGGTTGTTCTTAATGTGTTTCAATGGAGCCAACACCCAGAAGAAGAAATTCAAGAAAATTAGGAAGAAATGAAGAAAATGTAAGTGGTGCTTGCCATGGCAACATTTGGCACTGGGCAGTTGCTAGGTTGTTCTTAATGTGTTTCAATGGAGCCAACACCCATGTCTCCACAAAACTTTGTTGCTGAGATATGGATTGTATATATTGATATACAATTGCTTTAGCTAGAGAGTTGCCAGGGTAATACTTCCAGAGTGCTTAGCTGCCTGAATCAAATGAGTCAATTCTTGTGTCTCTATGAGCATTGTGGACCCAATGGCTTCTTAAAAGTAATATCTATAAGGATTTGATAACCTGTTAGGGTATGACCAATGGTGTGGGACAAGTTGCACTGAGGTTTTGTCTGGAAGTAGGCTATTTCAGAATGATGCTTTGCACCACTAACTAAAACAGAAAACTACACACAATGGACCTCATTTATGAAACAAACGTACGACAGAAAATTGGGCGTATGGTCGTTTCTACAGAAAACTTGAATTTATAAATATGGACGTGAGCGGCTATGATCAAATCTCACATCAAGTCTGAGCTTGTGTATGCAAGTTTTTGAGTTAGCCTGAATTTGTGTGCAGCCTAGAAAATTTCTGAGAATTGTATAATGACAGCATTTTGTTGATTGTTTATTGATTATTTTCCTGGCCGACGAACAAAACTTACTTTATTTTTTTAGGGCGTTAAATTTTTGTATGCGCAAATGACAGCTAAACAACAGACCATGCTGAGCATTCACACGTCTTCGCATCAGCCAACTGGCCCCACTTCGGTGAACGGAGAAAAGCAGAAATTATAAAAAGAATAAATTAAATAAAGAGAGCTAGTCTACACAAAATGTATTTCTCTTAAATAATTAACAGATTTAAAAAAGGAGGAAAAAAAATGTTTTTGTGACACTCTTAATGCATTTTATTTATTAAATGTAACTGATCGTGCAGGCGCCTCACACGCACATAGCCTACACAACATTTCAGCGTTGCTAACTTGACATTGTAGCCAATAATCAAACTAAAATGCAGTCAACCAAACCAAAGTTATTTGAAAGGTAAAATCAGTGTGCAGTGCCAAAATAGGCCTAAACATTTTTGCGCATGTGAAGAATGTTTTACATAGATATTGGAACACAAGTGAAGTACAAAGACGTGTTTATGGATACGTTGAGCAACCAAATGTTACATGGCAAAAAATGAAAACATTTGGATGTCGATGAGAGAGGCGAAGACAATGCCGCTTTAGTTTCGCATTGCTCATTGATTAATTTTAGCTCGACGTTGTCACGAACTGTGCCGTTGTGGCTCCCTTTTTTCCCCTTTAGAGGGAGCCACCTCTCCACTGTGTTTTTGTATAGACTCTGTAGAGACTCCATTTCCCATAACCCCTCTCTCATGCCCCGTTCGTCACCTCTCACCTTTATCCCCTGTCACTTCCTGTATAAATAGAGCGTCATTTCTGTTCCACCTTTGCGAAGTCATAACTTGCCCCGGCCGTTATTTCTGAGCGTTTCCCTAGTCCTAGTTTTCCCCGTTGTTGACCCCTCGTAGTTTCCTGGTTTCCTGATCGTTCTCCGCCCGCCTATCGACCCCCGCTTCGTCTTTTGGATTATCCCCTCTGATCGCTGCCAGCCCACGGACCCGTTCGCTTGGACACTTACTATTCTGTTGGATTTACTGTCTTGCTCCCGTTCGCCCCTGTCTGACCTCCCGCCTGCCTGACTATGAGTATGTATTCTAATAAAAGTCTGCATATGGATCCGCACGCCTCCTGTCTCGTCTCTGGGGCTATCGTTACAGATGACTTCGCCAAGATAGGATCCAGCGACTTTTACTCCCCTCCCCGCTCAGCCACGAACCCACTTGACCAGCTCTTGCGTCTTAGGCAAAACGGTATGTCCGTGGAAAGTTATGTTAGCCGCTTTGATGAGCTCATGTTCCAGGTACCGTTTTATGATAACGTTTATTTCACTGACTTATTTCTTAACGGACTAGACGAGCCGCTTAGATCAAGGCTCACACGCATGTGTCCGCGACCGTCACTCAACGATATTATAGAGGATGCGTTGGACTATGAGGAGGAACGCAACCACGGAGGGACGGCTGCGCCGGCGCGCGAATATAGCATGTAAGGCGCGTCGGCGGGTGATTACATTCTGCCGCGTTCCTGTTTCACGGACTCACTGGATTATGCGTTATAGTATATGGACTCTTTTGACTCTGTGGATTTCGCGGAGGAGGTACGCGACCACAGAGCCGCGCCAGGGCGCGATCACAATATGACGGCCACGCCGGCGGGCGATTTCATACTGCTGCGATCGTGTTTCACCAACACACATGCTCTTGCTAAACGATTCGAGGACTCTTTTGCTTATGAGGTTTGCACTGAGAGGGAATATGG
The DNA here is from genome assembly GCA_033026305.1 of Cirrhinus molitorella. Lineage (NCBI taxonomy): Eukaryota > Metazoa > Chordata > Actinopteri > Cypriniformes > Cyprinidae > Cirrhinus > Cirrhinus molitorella. The sequence continues at coordinate 38,562,733 of CM065118.1, read as the reverse complement.
TCACGAGATGGCGGCCGCGCCGGCGCTTGATCACAGGATGGCGGCCGCGCCGGCGCTCGATCACAAGATGGCGGCCGCATCGGCGTGCGATCTTAAGATGGCGGCCGCCGTTCCTGAGTCAGCCCCTGTCAGGGTCGCCCCTCCAGAGTCAAGTTATATCGCAGCGACACTCAACCGGCTGGAGGACATCATCGCTTCACTCTACAAGATACAACAAGCCGCAGCTGCTCCGCCTCCAGAGTCAAGCGTCGTCGTCGCAGCTGCTCCGCCTCCAGAGTCAAGCGTCGTCGTCGCAGCTGCTCCGCCTCCAGCGTCAAGCCAAGTCGTCGCAGCTGGTCCGCCTCCAGCGTCAAGCCAAGTCGTCGCAGCTGGTCCGCCTCCAGCGTCAAGCCAAGTCGTCGCAGCTGCTCCACCTCCAGCGTCAAGCCGCGTCTTCGCAGCTGCTCCGCCTCCAGCGTCAAGCCGCGTCTTTGCAGCTGCTCCGCCCCCAGAGTCAAGCGTCTTCGCAGCTGCTCCGCCCAAAGAGTCAAGCATCTTCGCAGCTGCTCCGCCCCCAGAGTCAAGCGTCTTCGCAGCTGCTCCGCCCCCAGAGTCAAGCGTCTTTGCAGCTGCTTCTTCTAAGCTGAGCTTCAATACTGCGGCCTTTCTCCCTGAGTCAAGCCAAGTAACCGCTGTTCCTTCCTCTAAGCCAAGTCAAGCCACAGCCGTTGCTCCAGGGCCAAGTCAAGCCACAGCCGTTGCCCCAGAGCCAAGTCAAGCACCAGTCGTTGCCCCAGAGCCAAGTCAAGCACCAGCCGTTGCCCCAGAGCCAAGTCAAGCACCAGCCGTTGCTCCAGAGCCAAGTCAAGCCACAGCCGCTGTTCCAGAGCCAAGTCAAATTACAGCCACTTTACCCGAACGGGCTTACTTGGAGACTGCATTTCTCCTGAATGTGGCTCTATGGGTTGTCTGGGCTGCGTATACCACCACCGAGTCCTCAGAGGTGGCGGCTAGTACCGCAGAACCTGTCTGCTCCGCCCTGGGTAGATCCCGCTCTGCCCTGGAGGGCTCCTGTCCTGTCTGCTCCGCCCTGGGGGGCTTCCGTGCTGCCCTGGAGGGCTCCTGTCCTGTCTGCTCCGCCCTGGGTAGATCCCGCTCTGCCCTGGAGGGCTCCTGTCCTGTCTGCTCCGCCCTGGAGCGCTCTTGTCCTGTCTGATCCGCCTTGGAGGGCGTCTGACCCACCTGATCCGCCTTGGAGGGCGACTGACCCGCCTCATCCGCCCCGGAGGGAGCCTGACCTGCCTGATCTGCCTTGGAGGGCGATTGACCCGCCTCATCCGCCCTGGACGGCACCTCCTGGACTATGTGCCTTTCCTAACCCCATCAGCCCTCATGGACCTGGCCCACCCGTCTGCATTCTGCCCTGCCCCTCCCTTCCCTGTTGTTATTGTTGTTGGACTGTTTGGAGCGTCTGGAAGCCGCTCCTAAGGGGGGGGCTCTGTCACGAACTGTGCCGTTGTGGCTCCCTTTTTTCCCCTCTAGAGGGAGCCACCTCTCCACTGTGTTTATGTATAGACTCTGTAGAGACTGCATTTCCCATAACCCCTCTCTCATGCCCCGTTCGTCACCTCTCACCTTTATCCCCTGTCACTTCCTGTTTAAATAGAGCGTCATTTCTGTTCCATCTTTGCGAAGTCATAACTTGCCCCGGCCGTTATTTCTGAGCGTTTCCCTAGTCCTAGTTTTCCCCGTTGTCGACCCCTCGTAGTTTCCTGGTTTCCTGATCGTTCTCCGCCCCCCCTATCGACCCCCGCTTCGTCTTTTGAATTATCCCCTCTGATCGCTGCCAGCCCACGGACCCGTTCGCTTGGACACTTACTATTCTGTTGGATTTACTGTCTTGCTCCCGTTCGCCCCTGTCTGACCTCCCGCCTGCCTGACTATGAGTATGTATTCTAATAAAAGTCTGCATATGGATCCGCACGCCTCCTGTCTCGTCTCTGGGGCTATCGTTACAGACGTCTATTTAGTCTATTTGTGTTTTACTTTATAGTTTAATATACAATTTTATAGCTACTCATTTTTCCTTCTTGTTCTGTAATACTTTAAATGTAAATAATTTGTTGTGGATTAAATATAACTAAATAGGCTATAATGTTTATAAATAGTTTGTTATATTTATTGGTATTTAATATAGGTATAAATGAATGTCATTGTTTGCAAATATAAGGTTAAAGGGTGTTTCAGTGTAAGAATTTTTTTACTTCCTCTTTTTGGCCGGGTTTCGTTTCTCTGTGTCGTAAACTCTAGGGGCAAGGCTTCTAAACCGTGGTGTTTGTAGGGGTGTGATATTTAAATGACGATCACTTTCAGCCGGCAAATTTATCAACGTGCTATCATTCGTAAAACGGGATTGGCGGCATACGAATATTTCGTGAATCACACATGAACTCGTAAGTTGTAAGTTGATTTGTACGCTCGAATCTTTGCTCATTTCTACGTTAGATTTATAAATGAGGCCCAATATGTTTGCAATAATATTTTTATCAATGTTTTAATAAACTATATTTACATATGTAACAAAATTAGAGAATTACTGATAATTTATTCACACTGATAATTTATTTTTAGCTGAAGATCTCCTGATAATTTATGAATCAGAGGCTGAGCAGTGGGCATCGTACCTGCACTTCCAACTGGTGGGCCTCATTCCTGAGGCTGGCATCTGTTGTTATGATATTGCTTTAGTGACCAGTCGCCGGGATGACTTCTTGCGTCTTGGAGGATACAAATGTAAGCTGCTTATCCTGTCGCGTGGGATGCTGGAGGGGCTATGCCAACTCCGGCGGTTCTTTCTGGCTCGTGTATTGCGACCAGAGACCAGTGTGGTGATTCTCTTGTGTGGAGTAGAAAGCTTGGATCCTCTGCTACAGCTGGTTCCACTGAAGGGGGAGCAGTGTCTCCAAATCTCCAGTGAGCAGGAGCCCCAGGACTATCAACTGGCTGTGGCAGAGATTGTACACAAAGGTAAGAAAGTAAAAGTTTGAGAAATTTTGAAATTTAGATTGGCAGCCAAAAGGATGTGCATTTGATCCTCAATATATTACTAATATAGATGTTTGAATATTTACTAATATGGATGTTTGGATATTTTATAATTTGTTTTGGATATAACTTACAGACAGTCGTTGTTCTGATTAATCAATTATTTGTTCCAAAACAAATAGTTTTGGCTTAGGGCAAAGTTTCATAACTTCATATTTTTAGACCTGACCAACAGATGCATTGATCAGTGGGAAATCCCCATAACATTCGAAAGGATACTACGACAAAGGTATCCTCAATGGACATTCAAACTAATGTTTTATTATGAACATGAGATTGACCTGAAGCGTAAATGCTGTATGAGATGCAGGTAATCACACTCGCAAAGTCGATCCATCTCATAATATTCTGCAGGACAATGGCCCTCCAAGAACAGGTATGGACACCCCTGTTCTATACCTACATAATACAATAAGCCAGGGGTGTCAAATTCAGTTCCTGGAGGGTCACTGTCCTGCAGAGGTCCTTAGGGTCATTAGGCCATGTGGTTAAGTAATAACTGCTATTTAACTGATTAGAGATCTCTAAGACACTGTTGTATTGAACATGACACATGATGACTAATTTAGTATTTTTGTTCCCTGTCATTTTGCTTTATTTGATGTTTGATTCATCATGTGTTCCCTCTTATGTCATACTCTGGAGTTCACTAGGCATTTATGCACAGGCACAATTATTGAGAATGTGCAAAAATACATACTTAAAATGGATTTGTATTTAGATAGAATGGAAGATATAGACTGTACTGCGTGTTAGCTTGCTTATTGTACCCAAGAGCATAATTTATTTAGGTCCATATATCTTACTAACAAGAAACTATTTTTCTAACTACAGGTTGAGAGCTGTATAATATTCAGTTATTCAGTTAAACTTGCCACAGGTTAACTCCACTTCAGTTAAACTTGCCACAGGTTAACTCCACTCAAATTTGTAAATTCACAGTATACTCACCTCCTAAACTACTACACCACTGGTGCCATCACAATTCTATAGTGGTTTGTGTGTATTTTGTGGCCTTTTTTCTATGACAATAAATTTTTATTTTAGAATTAAAATGCACACAATTTTTTTTTCTGAATTATCAGAATTCTTTTGGCGGAAAGAAGCAGTTCCACACATAAAAGTTATATATATTTTTTTAATATATTCTGTGGTTGTTTCTTATTTACATAACTGTGCAGTCTAACTGTTGTACAAATGTAATATCACACTTATAGCCATGCGATATGGCTCTATATCAACATGCCCGTGATTACGATATTCGGTCTGTGGCCTAGTGCCTACTGCTGAATCACAGCCATACTGATATAGAGCACATTTACTGGTTACCACATGGGCTTTCACCATTGTTCCCTTAATTTAGCCCAAATTGCCCCAGCTGGGTTCTCCCTGTAGTAAATAGTGTTGTAAAATTTTATTCTAATTTTTTTACCTCAAAGGTCTCGCAGGTCAGGGTTCTATAATGTTAATTCTCATTTTATCATTTTAATAAAGAAATCTACTGTGACTGAATGTTAGTTAACAACATCACAATCTGAAGTTCTTTTGCAAATAATCGTCTGGACACTAGTGCAGACAGCCTAGTGCTGTTTCATGTACATTTTTACTTCTGTCTAGCTAAACCAATTTGAATGAGCTGTTTGACAGTTTGGAGTCTGAAGTTTCAAACACTTAAAGTAGATTTATTGCTATGAATTACAGGGTGTATTACACACAGTTTGTTACTTGACAGGTGTAAGTACTTACACTACCAGTCAAAAGTTTGGACATGTAATCTCTCATGTAATGTTTTTTAAAGACGTTTCTTATGCTTATAAAGGCTGTTTTCACTTGATCAAAAATACAGAAAAAAACATTAATATTGTGAAATATTATTACGATGTAAATCAATGTTTTTCTATATTAATATACATTAAAAATGTAATATATATCTGTAATTAAAGTTGAATTTCCAGAATCATTACTCCAGTCTTCAGTGTCACATGATCCTTCAAAAATCATTCTAATATACTGATTTATTATCAGTACTGGAAACAGTTGTGCTGCTTAATATTTTTTTTGGAACCTGTGATACTTTTTTTCAGGATTTTTTGATCAATAAAAGGTTAAAAAAGAACAGCATTTATTTAAAATAGAAAGGTTTTCAAACAATATACACTACTGTTCAAAAGTCTGGGGTCAATAAATGTTTATTCTTTCTTTTTTTTTTTAATACTTTTATTCACCAAGGATGTGTTACATTAATAAAAAGTGATAGCATAGATTTACATTGTTTGAAAAAATGTATATTTTGAATAAATGCTGTTCTTTTTAACTCATCAAATAACTTTTTAATTCATCAAAAAATCCTGAAAAAAGAATCATAGGTTGCAAAAAAATTTGGCAGCACAACTGTTTCCAATATTGATAATTCTAATAATAATCGGCATATTAGAATGATTTCTGACACTTAAGACTGGATGAAAATTCAGCTTTGCATCACAGGAATAAGTTATATTGTAAAGTATATTAAAATAAAAACCATTATTTTATATTGTAATAACATTTTGCAATATAAGTGTTTTTTGATCAAATAAATGCAGCCTTGATGAGCATAAGAGACTTTATGCTCATCAAAAAAAAAAAAAAAACATTAAATGAGAGGGTGTATCCAAACTTTTGACTGGTAGTGTAAATGCTGTCTACCCAATTCATGAACCTGAAACAGGTTTGTTATTAATGCTTCTTTGGAGTAGCAGTGCAGCAGTGCAATGTTTTTCACATGTTGGCATGAGAACACTGTGTACTATATTACCTTTTGTGGAAGAAGTGGCAAGTGATATTATAGTGTATCTGCTATATCAATTTGAAGATTTAGATCCTTTTTTGAACCAGGGTTTCCTGTGTCAGGTGTAATGTAGAGAGTGTTTCACTGCATTTAATGCCTACACAGCTACTTGAAATACCATCCTAAAATCAGCTTTTTAAGTAAACAGCTAATTAACTCAAAAAGAGTTGAAATGAGTTCAGATTATAATGACAGCAGAACAGCAATGTGCCTGTTTGCTGTTCTTTCAGCAGTAACTGAAAGCACAGGGCAAACAATATGCAAATTCATTCACTTCCTCATGCGTCAAACTCAGAACTTATCACTGAATATGTAAATCTTGATATCGTCCTCTGGGAGTAATTTACCATGCTGTGAAAATGGTCACTTTTATCATGACTAAAGGTTCTCTTTTAGCAGTTCTTACTAAAATGTAAATGTACCAAACTGCAAACACAAACGCAGAGAACACAAGGAACAGAAGCATTACGTCAAACAACTTAGAAAGCACAAGAGAAAGACAAAGGTTATATATACACTGGGGAATAAAAAGGGACCAATGAGTGAGCCATGATAACAAACAAGATATTGGTGTGGTCAGTAAATGACTATGGCAACCAGAGAGGGTAACTGAGGAGACAAACAATTCCAAAAACAATTCCAGCACTATTAAACACATTTATTTGTCTTGAACAAGACACTCATGTCTTATTCAAGTTTTGGTTTCGTGTCGGGGTTCGGACACTCATGTTCCATGTTCTGTCTTGCTGTGGGAGCGTACGGTCTCGAGTTTTCTTGGGCCTTGTGCTCCTCTCTCCATGTGTGATTTTTGTGCTCTTTCTGTGTCCTGTTCTGTTGCTTTCCTTTTTGTTCTTGTTTGTCATGTTTTGTGTAAACGCAGCTTATGAGTGTCTTCATTAGCTGCGTGTTCAGGTCTTGTCTTGCACATGGCTAGTGATTGTGTTGCTGGCCATGTGCTTGTGCTTTTGTTTTGTGTGAGCACATGGCTTTTGTTTTGTTTTCATGTGCCATGTGCTCTCGTGTCTAATTGTCTTGACCCCGGCCATCTTGTTTCCTGATTATTGGTTTATTTGCCCCACCTGTGTTCTCCTCATTACCCTCCTCGTCTGCTCTCTATTTATTCTCCTTGTGTTTGTAGTCCTGTGCTACCGTCACCTGACAGAATGAACTTGCCAAAAAAGAGGACTCAGCGGAGGAGGGCCTTGCACCAGCGTCCACTCTTTCCAGCCCCCTCTACCAACGCATCCTCCAATTCAGGGCCTTGAGCTCCCTCCGTCAGCAGGGAACTAACCTGGGGAGTTTTGCTGAAAGATTCAGTGGTGCTGCGGAGGGGTTAGGATTCAATGATGCGGCCCTCAAGGACCTTTTTAATAGTGACGAGCCCCTCAACTGGTGGAGGATGAGGGGGCTGGACCACCTGACATTTGGGGAATTTGTGGAGTTCTTGGAACGTCCCCCAGTTAAAGGTGCAGCTACGCCCCCGATGGCGGCCGAAGATGCCGCAGCACCCCCAGTAGCGCCCGACGAAGTCACAGTGCCCCCGGTGGTGACAATGCTACTGTGCCCCGTTCTCGGAGACGGAGGAGGAGGAGGAGGAGGAGGAGGAGAAAGAAGACTTCCTCCATCCCGCTAGGCCCGGAGGCCGTTCCAGAGCCACCCAAGCTCCTTGCCCTGCCGGCTCCGCCCAGGCTCCTTGCCCTGCCGGCTCCGCCCAAGCTCTTTGCCCTGCCGGCGCCTCCCAGGCTCCTTTCCCTGCCAGCACCTCCCAGGCTCCTTTCCCTGATGGCTCCACCCAAGTTCCTTGCCCTGATACCAGCTCCACCCTGGCTGTCTGCTCTGCTGGAGCCTTCCTTATGTCTTGTTCAAGTTTTGGTTTCGTGTCGGGGTTCGGACACTCACGTTCCATGTTCTGTCTTGCTGTGGGAGCGTACGGTCTCGAGTTTTCTTGGGCCGTGTGCTCCTCTGTCCATGTGTGATTTTTGTGCTCTTTCTGTGTCCTGTTCTGTTGCTTTCCTTTTTGTTCTTGTTTGTCATGTTTTGTGTGAACACACAGCTTATGAGTGTCTTCATTAGCTGCGTGTTCAGGTCTTGTCTTGCACATGGCTAGTGATTGTGTTGCTGGCCATGTGCTTGTGTTTTTGTTTTGTGTGAGCACATAGCTTTTGTTTTGTTTTCGTGTACCATGTGCTCTCGTGTCTAATTGTCTTGACCCCGCCCATCTTGTTTCCTGATTATTGGTTTATTTGTCCCACCTGTGTTCTCCTCATTACCCTCCTCGTTTGCTCTCTATTTATTCTCCTTGTGTTTGTAGTCCTGTGCGAGTTCATTGTGCAAGTTTGCCCTGATGTCTCCTGTCTTGCCTAGCCAAGTCTAGCCTGTTTGTTTTCCCCTTTGGGGTAGTTTTTTTTTTTTTTTTTTTAATTAATAAAGACCTTCTTCCTGCATTACTGAGTTTTCGCTCTCATCCCTGCTACCGTCACCTGACATAAAGTTGATTATTATTATTTTGTTTTTATAATGAGGATTATTATATTAACAGTAATTCAAATGAATGAGGTTATAAAAAGTCATGTTTAGAACATAGGCCAATCCACAGTGACATTTTTACAGATGAGATTTTAGTTTGTTCTTCCATTCCTGAAACTCTTGAACACCCTTTTACTGCTGTGATATGTTTGGATGCTTTCAATTAGTTTTAAGTGAAAAATAATATTTATCCCCTAGTTTTAGAAAATACCCAGTTTTTTGAGAATATATTGAATTACCCTTTTTTCTGACATAGTGGACATGGTTATTTTGGTGGGTAAATACCACATTTACACATGCAAATGGAAGAAATGTAAACCGCACCTTACTATATTTCATAAATTTGGTGAGAATATTTAAAAGTAACATTCTGTAAAATGATAAAATCTGTGATTTGTTAATTCTATTTTACTTTTATTTAATTGACAAAATTAACTATTTCTCACCATCTTAAGTGTATTTTGTACATATTAACAAATGTTTATTTTGACACATTGACTCCAAAAAAGCTGGGACAGAGGCAAAATAAAAGTGAAAAAAGTTAGAATAACCAAATAAACTCTTTTGAAACAGTTCACAGCAAGCAGGTGGATTGGTGATAAGTGAGGGTATCATGTTTGGGTATCAAAAGAGCTTCTCAGTCCTTGCAAGCAAAACTGCACCATGGCTCGAAATTTGTTTATATTAACAAAAATAATATTAAGTTGGCCAGTGGATTTTTATTTATTTTGTACTTCTGTCAATTAAATAAAGGTTAAAGAGAACAAACAACATATTCTTGACCTTATGACAATTCACAAAACATCCCAACTTTTCTAGAAATGGGGCTGTGGAAAGATGAGAAACATATACTCATTTTCAAAAACAAACAAACAAACAAACAAACAAAAAAACACTATTTTAGTGCTGTTCTGATTTATATATTTGTTATTGTCAATTACATTTTTAAATCTTGCTTTTTTGTGAGAAATGTTTCTTAAGCAACAATCAGCATGATTTCTGAAAGATCATGTGACACTGAAAAATGGATAAATAAGCTTAGCATGAGAGGAAAACAATGTTTTTACTCTATTTTTTAAACAAACAAATGCAACCTTTTTATTAATCCATTAACAAATCTCACAGAGCTTTTTTTTTGTGGTAGTGTCACAAATCGTGCCACTGCTGCTCCCTCTCACCATTAGAGGGAGCCTTCACTCATACACACAGAACTGGTTCACGAACTCCATTTCCCATAACCCCATTCCCATGAACTTCCTGTGCCCTCTCACCTCTCACCCCTGTCGGCCATCTTGCTTGCACACACCTGCTAATCATTACACCTAATTACACACAATATAAAAGCCATTCACATTCACAGCCATTCGCGAAGTCTTGTTTAGCCCGTCTGACATTTCCGAGCATTGTTGACTCTGAGTGTTCCTGGTTCCTGATTGTTTCTCTGCCTGCCTTTTGACCCCTTGGATTGTTGTTTGGATTATTCTGTTGCTCGCTGCCGGCCCCGACCCTTGCATGGACATTGACCTCGCTTCCTGGATTACCTACATTGCTACTGTTTGTTGTCGATTGACCCTGCCTGTTTTACCACGATTTATACCTATAATAAAGTTGCATTTGGATCCCCAATCTGCTGTCTCATCCGTTACAGAAGACTTCGCCATACCCGGATCCAGCAATTTTATTCCCAACACCCAGCTCACCATGGATCCAGTCGATCAGTTACTCCATTTCAGGCAAGGTAACCTGTGTATTGAGGACTATGTTCAACAGTTTTGCGATCTCATATACCAGGTCTCCTATTATGATGATTTTTTATTCATTGAACTGTTTCAATTTGGCCTTAACGAACCGCTCAAGTCTCGGATGAGATTAGAGGGCCCACGTACATCCCTCGCTCACTTTCTGGACTATTCTTTGTGGTGCGAGGGTTCATCGTTTACCGTGGGTGTCGCAGAGGAGGAACGTGGCGCTACGGTAATGGCGGCCACGGGACATCGTTGTGAATCAGACGCTGCTTGTGAAATGGAGGCCGCGCACGAGCACGATCACAAGATGGCCGCCCTTCCAGAGTCAGCACCCGTCATGGCCGCCCTTCCAGAGTCAGCACCCGTCATGGCCGCCCTTCCAGAGTCGGCACCCGTCATGGCCGCCCTTCCAGAGTCGGCACCCGTCATGGCCGCCCTTCCAGAGTCAGCACCCGTCATGGCCGCCCTTCCAGTATCAAGTCCTGTCACAGCAGCCACTGTCAAGTCAAGTCAAGCCTTTCATGTCACTACAACGCTCGACCGGCTGGATAACATCCTTGCTGCACTCCACGAGTTACAACAAGCCGCAGCTCTGCCTCCAGAGTCAAGCGTCGTTATCGCAGCTGCCCCGCCTCCAATGTCAAGCCAAGTCGTCGTCACAGCTGCCCCGCCTCCAGTGTCAAGCCAAGTCGTCGTCGCAGCTGCTCCGCCTCCAGTGCCAAGCCAAGTCGTCGCAGCTGCTCCGCCTGCTCAGTCAGGTGTTGTCGCCACCACTGCGCTTCCCTCCGAGTCCAGCGCCATTGCAGCTGCTTCTTCCAAGCCAAGCTCCAATACAGCGGTTCTACTCCCAGAGTCAAGTCAAGTTACTGCAGTTCCCTCCGAGCCAAGTCAAGTCACTGCAGTTCCCTCCGAGCCAAGTTAAGTCACTGCAGTTCCTACAGTGCCAAATCAAGACACAGCCGCTCCCCTCGAGTCAAGTATCACAGCTGCCGCTCCAGAGTCAGGCCACGTCACAGCTGTCACTCCCAAGCCAAGTCAAGTCCCTGTTATTGTTCCTGAAACAAGTCACTTGGCCACAGACCCTGAGCCAAGACACTCCCTACCGGCTGTTTCAGAACTGGCTTTCACTGAAGCCACACTCCTCCTGAGAGTTGCACTATGGGTGGTCTGGGCCGCGTATACCACCACCGAGTCCTCTGAGGTGGTGGCTCATGCTGCAGAACCTCAGAGGGTGGCTTCCCCAGAGGTGGTGGCTGAGGCCACGGATCCTCGAACTGAGGGGATAGCCACACCTGCTCCCTGCACGGTGGTAGCGCCCAGCAGTCCATATCCCTCTAATGAGCTCTCACCCTGTCCCAATTCAGCTGCTGAGGCTTGCTGCGAACAGTTGGTCCCGCCAAGGGAGGACTGGGACAGGGGCTCTGAGCTCTCTCTCTTTCTCTCTGTGTGTCTGTCTCTGCTCTGTGTTCCAGATCTGTCTGCTCTGCTCTGGTGGGTGTTTGCTCTGCTCTGGCTGGCTTCTGTTCCGCCCTGGGGGGCTTCCATGCTGCCCTGGAGGGCTCCCGTCCTGTCTGCTCCGCCCTGGGGGGCTTCCGTACCGCCCTGGAGGGTTCCAGTCCTGCCTGATCTGCCCTGGTGGGCGTCTGATTAGTCTGCTCTGCCCTGGAGGGTGCCTGCTCCGCCCGATCCGCCCTGGAGGGCGTCTGACTCGTCTGCTCTGCCCTGGAGGGTGCCTGCTCCGCCCGATCCGCCCTGGAGGGCGTCTGACTCGTCTGCTCTGCCCTGGAGGGTGCCTGCTCCGCCCGATCCGCCCTGGTGGGCGTCTAACTCGTCTGCTCTGCCCTGGAGGGTGCCTGCTCCGCCCGATCCGCCCTGGAGGGTGCCTGCTCCGCCCGATCCGCCCTGGAGGGTGCCTGTTCCACCCGATCCGCCCTGGTGGAATGCGGTCCAGAAGGCCATCATTGACACCCTCAAGCAAGAGGTCTGTGGGAAGGAAAAAGTGTGGCAGAAAACGCTGCACAACGAGAAGAGGTGACCGGACCCTGAGGAAGACTGTGGAGAAGGACCGATTCCAGACCTTGGGGGACCTGCGGAAGCAGTGGATTGAGTCTGGAGTAGAAACATCCAGAGCCACCGTGTACAGGCTTGTGCAGGAAATGGGCTACAGGTGCCGCATTCCCCAGGTCAAGCCACTTTTGAACCAGAAACAGCGGCAGAAGCGCCTGACCTGGGCTACAGAGAAGCAGCACTGGACTGTTGCTCAGTGGTCCAAAGTACTTTTTTCGGATGAAAGCAAATTTTGCATGTCATTCGGAAATCAAGGTGCCAGAGTCTGGAGGAAGACTGGGGAGAGGGAAATGCCAAAATGCCTGAAGTCCAGTGTCAAGTACCCACAGTCAGTGATGGTCTGGGGTGCCATGTCAGCTGCTGGTGTTGGTCCACTGTGTTTTATCAAGGGCAGGGTCAATGCAGCTAGCTATCAGGAGATTTTGGAGCACTTCATGCTTCCATCTGCTGAAAAGCTTTATGGAGATGAAGATTTCATTTTTCAGCACGACCTGGCACTATTGTGAAGAGAAAGTTGAGAGACGCAAGACCCAACACTCTGGATGAGCTTAAGGCCGCTATCGAAGCATCCTGGGCCTCCATAACACCTCAGCAGTGCCACAGGCTGATTGCCTCCATGCCACGCCACATTGAAGCAGTCATTTCTGCAAAAGGATTCCCGACCAAGTATTGAGTGCATAACTGAACATAATTATTTGAAGTTTGACTTTTTTTGTATTAAAAACACTTTTCTTTTATTGGTCGGATGAAATATGCTAATTTTTTGAGATAGGAATTTTGGGTTTTCATGAGCTGTATGCCAAAATCATCAATATTAAAACAATAAAAGGCTTAAACTACTTCGAGTTGTGTGTAATGAATCTAAAATATATGAAAGTCTAATGTTTATCAGTACATTACAGAAAATAATGAACTTTATCACAATATGCTAATTTTTTGAGAAGGACCAGTAGATTACTTAATCTATGAATCATACTGAATGTTCATTTGTTGCTTATGCAGTAACTATTAATAAATGGTTTAGTTCTTCATGAATTATACATTATCTCTGCATTAGTTTGTGCACCCGTATTGTAAAGTGTTACCGAAATGAGACACTGTCAAGTCTAGAAGCTGTAAACTCGCAGCTAACACTACTACACTGGCCGCGAACGGTGCGACATGTTCCGTTAAAGTGCATAGATCCCGTTACAATCAGTCGTTCAGCAGCTGAGCGCGAGCACCTCATAAACGGATGCCGCGTTCTCAGCCGCATTCCACGCGCTTGCGCTACCGACAAGTTGACAAATAGATATACAAAGTGCGCATTGATGCATCCAGTGTAGAGACGGCATTAGGATGTGGAAGACCATCTTCTTTTGCAAGTTTCAGCTCATAGATATTTGGTGTAAACTCGCCCTAACCAAACGCCCCCCAGGAAGAGCCCTTTCCAAAATATTGCTTCCAGCGCCCCCTGATGCACCCCGAACGCCCCCTGGGGGGGTGGTACCGCCCCTGTTGAGAAACACTGGGATCAATAATGTGGATGAGCTGAATAGCTACAGCAGGTGGCAGATTGAAGAAGGCTTGGAGTGGATCTCACAGAATAATTCAGATAAGTACTCAGGTAAGCGGTCAAGGCCGAGGAAATGGACAATGTCACGGTTTTGGGGGATCTGATTCACATGGCGGTGATGGTCGGCCAGGTTCTAGGAACAGATGAGGACATCATAGATATAGATGAATGGAACTTGAGAAACTCCCGGAAGACCACGTTCATGAATCCCTAGAAGACAGAGGGTGAGTTGAACAGTCCGTACGGCATAACAAGTTACTCGTATTGGCCTAACAAGTTACTCGTATCGGCTGCCTTCCAGGCATCACCCTCCTGAATCTGAACATTATAGGCGCTCCACAGGTTCAACTACATGAATATGTGAGCTCCCCGTAACAGCTCCAGGGCTACAGGGACCAGATGAAGAGGGTATCATAACTCCACTGTTAAACCTCTCCTGTGTTCCAGCAGATGAGAGGAGTGTGTTGAAGCATCCACGGGTGTCCCAGAATGATGTCAGCCATTGAGCCCCAGCAAAGCAACACGGTGCGAGTCCCCAGTGGTTTTCCCAGGAACGAGTGCATGTTGAGAACTTGAGGACAGGGTTTTTTTTTTTATGAACATGAAGCTTGTATAACAGCTTGAGTGACAAGCTGTTACCGGCAGATCCAGAGTCTATGAGGGCTTTCACTGAAATAGATTGACAACGAGTCATTACCCAGCCAACATTTGTGTGTATGGCCCATGTGGGTTTGAAATTGTCTGAAAAATTGGTCCAAAATGGTTTTGTCCTTGGGTTCCATAATGGCCTCATGTCAATTGCCCACACCAGGTTGTAGCATTGGTAACGAGAGTTGATGAGCCCCATTCATTTCCATAGTATTTTAATTATTATTATTATTATTTTTTTTTTTTTACTATGGAAGTCAATGGCAACTGTCAACTGTTTGGTTACCAACGTTCTTCAAAATATCTTCTTTTGTCTTCAACAGAGAGAGAGAAAAAAATCATACTGGTTTGGAACAACACTTATGTTGTGATGTTGGTGAGTAAAGGATGACATAATTTTCATTTTTGGGTGAACTATCCCTTTAAGTAAATGATGTAAAATCAAATTAAGTTAATTTTATTAAATTAAGTAAAATCAAACCATCTTATCACAAAAGGTCAGTGAATCCATGCCAGAAGTGACAGTGCAATGTAGCAGATAAAGAACAATCCTTCTCCAAATTACAAGTAATCAGTTGGATCCTTGGTGAATCTGGAGTGGGGTGGGGTTGACAAGTCCTTAAAAAGAATGATTTTTTTTTTTTTACCATTCTTTTAAAAATCTTAAACTATTTTTTTTTTTAAATTGTACAGACATTTCCCATAAACCATTTAGACAACATAAATACATTTTCAGCTTTATATCTATCTATATCTACATTTTCAGCTGTTATCTATGATTACATAAACATACACAAAATGCATGACAATCCCATTAGAAAAATGTGAATACCCAAAAGAAAAACAAAGTGAATTCACAAAAACTGATTTTTTTCCATAGATATCATGGCAAGGTAAACACAATTGAAGATTAAAAAAAAAAAAAAAAAATTGTACATCAAAATCAAACCAACCATCATATGATTTGACCTGCAGCCGCATTTATCCTGATATGACAAATCTGAAGGTCATGATGATCTGCAGTGAATAAAATAAAGGGCCGACATACTTATAATGATGAGTATAATGCCATTATTTTGATTAGATAATTAGATTAGATTAGATAACAAACACACCTAAACAAGCTGATCACAGTGTTCAAAATTATTAAAATTATTATTATATAAATGAAAGTCTGCTGTACAGTGGCCCTCCAGCACTGGAGTTGAGGAGCTATGGCCTATACTGTACCCACATACATCCCAAACCCACTGCCCACTCTGTACCTAGTCCCTATTTGGGTACTACCTAGGGCCCATGTAGTCAGCCTATACGGGACTGATTATGTTTGCTCATGTCTTACCCAGAATCTTTATGTCTTACCCAAGAGGGCCTCACATTTGTGATGGGAAATTTGGATTTTTTTTACCGACTGGATATTGGATTATTTCTCCTGTTCAGTCTCGTTCAGCAAAAGGAGCAAATCTTTATTCAAAGATTATGCATGAAGATTATGCACGAAGAAGACACGAACATGCACTAGTTTGTAGTCGGGCGTCGTCGGTTTGGTGTGTTCGAGCTCAGTTCTTTTGCCCAGACGCCCGCAGACACAGCCGACGAGAGGCGACAACACAGTTGTTTAGTTGTTTGGCGTCGGGTTGGTGTGTCCCGGCTTTTAGAGCTAAACTCTGCAAGACACCCCAGGACTAGATGGTTGAGTGGTTAGTCCTTAGAATTAGTGCATAGTAGTGCTTAATTTGGCACACAACTACTGTTTTTATAATTGTGGCATTGAAACTTTGGCACATTTGATTTGTTAAAAAATGTGGATTCATTCAGGAGCCCTTTCTGTGTAGAGGCTGCATGTTGTCCTTGTATCTATGTGGGTTCCCTTCAAAGACATGCAGCATATTTGGAGACAGTAAATATTGACTCTAAATATTATTGTCTGTGTGATAAACTAGCTGTCTGTTTTATATATATATATATATATATATATATATAAACAAGATGCTGGGATATGCTCCAGGGCAGGCTGTGAAGTATACTGTATTTAATAACAACATTGCTGAGGATTGTAGCACTGACCAACTGGCCAGTCAGACCTCTGTAACAAGCTACGCACAAGCTGAAGCAAGTTTTCGGAAGAAGGTTTTGCATCTTATGAAGTTTCATTTAAAAATTCCCCTGACATAATGTTATTGTGCTGTATGTGAGGGACTAAGAGCACAAAAAAGTCCAAAAGCATTTACTGCACAATGAAGCCTATTAGAATGTGGTTAGAATGCCCTTATAATTTAAGCAATGAAGGAAAAAAATACCAATGTATGAGTTCAGCCAAGGTGCCAGCGAAAAAAAATAAATAAATAAAAAATAAATAAATAAATATATATATAACACCATGAAGACATAAATAAAAAGTGAATAAAAAGAAAAAAAGTTTTGCAGGAAACAGGTCACCAGTGAGGAGACATACTGGCCTAATGTGATTCCTCAATGTATTATGTGTCAACATTCTTACTGCATTCTGAATTCATTGTTGTAAGCCAGGGGTGTCCAAACTTGGTCCTGGAGGGCCACTGTCCTGCAGAGTTTAGCTCCAACCCTAATTAAACACACCTGAACCATGCTAATTAAAAAATTTATTAGGCATACTAGAAACTTCCAGGCAGATGTGTTGAGGCAAGTTGGAGCTAAACTCTGCAGGACACCGGCTTTCCAGGATCGAGTTTGGACATCCCTGTTGTAAGTGTTTAATAGTTCTCTTTGGCAAGCCAGTGAAAACAATGCTTTAGTAGTCAAGCCTATATGTTCAGATGAACAGAAATTAATTACATAACTCTCCACTAAATGTCTGTTAGGCCAGATATATCAGGTCTATCTGTGTAAGCATCTACATATTTCCTTAAAGCTTATGGGCAGTAGCTCAGTAATGCAGTGTGTTTTTCCAGGTGGACAGGCAGCAGCAGTAGATGGAAGATCAATCCAGGAGCTGAAGGTACAGAAGAAACTGTCTAGCGGTGCTCCTGTTGCAAATCAGTCCTTACTGATTCTACCCAGCCGTGTACCATGCGAGGTGAGACACGCAAAGGTGTGTGTGTGGTTTTTGTTGTTGTTAATAATTTACCTTCTAATGGCCAGTTCTACTATACTATATATAATATAATGAAGAGTTCAGATGCAAAAGCCTATAAATTCATCTGACATTTTTTAACATTTTTATCAGATGTATACCCTGATAGCACACATACATCTCGGAGACATCTATTTGATGTCTGCATTTACATCTGCAAGACATCTGCAAGACATCTGCAAGACGTAGTTTGCTCATCTGCAATGCGTCTATTGGACGTTTCCTATCAGATGCCAAATAGACATCCATTAGATGTACGATATTATGTCAAATTAGTAGGGAATCAAATGGGAATCGGATGTTTCTGCAAGTTGCCTTACTAATTTCAACAAACTGTTGTAACATCAATACTGCACACAAGACATACGTTTCATTCATTCATTTATTCATTCAGCATGCGTCATTCTGATCAAATTGATATCAAACAGTGCCGATACTTTACATACACATTGATACATTTAGTCACTTTCATTTAGAAAAAGGTAATATAAGGCACAAGTAATCTTGATTACATGAAACACATCTAGAATATCACAAAGGAGTGAAACAATCTATTAATTAATATATTTGCTCTAGTAGCAATAGGAATAACTGTCCTTAGAGATCGTTTTCTCTAGTTTCAGCTGAGTCTGTGTTAGTGCGCCAACACGTAAGAGAAGGGAGGGGGAGAGGAATGTCCTGAGTTCAAACAAGTGTCACGAGTGGAGATCCTGTGAGCTATGCGAGCCCTCTCGGGTTCTGGAGTTTGAATTCGATTACCAATTTACGTTTGCAGTTAAAAAGTGACACAGGCTATCTGTTCCTTTGCTGAAGGGAGGGGTAGCTGTTAATTGGCCCTTCATCCTGTTCTGGGCAAAAATGCTGGTCAAGAGGTGATGACTTATCATTTGGCGTGAGTGGTTTCTGCGGAGAACGAGTGTTCTCTGTTCTTTGATTGGATTATCTTATCGCTGGTTCACCCCCTTTGCGGGACTGCGATGGGGGATTCCAGACTAGAATTGGTATTACCAATTTTTTTTATGACTCTTTAGATTCAACTATAATGTTGTGATGTCCGCGGTTCCCTTGTCTGGTCGTTGAGGTCCTATATAGATGCCTTTAAGATGTTTATGATTTAGAATGTTTGTAAAACTGACATCTGCCAGACGTTTGTACACAGCAGATGCTTTCCAGATCAAAAGATCTTTAATAAAAGATCTTTGCTATCTGGGTGTATATGTGTGTGTGTGTGTGTGTGTGTGTGTGTGTGTGTATGTGTGTGTGTATATATATATATATATATATATTTATATATACATATATTAAAAAAAAAAAAAAATATATATATATATATATATATATATATATATTTATTATTTTTTTTCTGTTCCTTAAAAGGATAATTCACCTAAAAAATTACATTTTGTCTTCAAGTACTCACCATCATGTTGTTCAGAAAAGACTTTTGTTCATCTATAAAACACATATTAAGATATTTTTATGAAACCTGAGAGATTTCTATCCCTCCACTTAAAGCAGTTGCTGCCAAAACGTATGTCAACAAAGCCTAAATCAAATCATACAAAGTGATTAAACTGCTGGATATATGGATTACTTTTCAATTACAATTTATTCATAAACTTCTTTCTATTTATTTATAAACTTTCCAAAAAAACATTTGTGTTTAAAGATAAATAATAAAAGAGTGAGTAAATACTAACAGAATTTTAATTTTGGGGTAAACTATCCCTTTAAGCATTCAGCAGATAACCACAATGAAATGGCATTAGCAGAGTTGTATACAGTATTTGACTTTTTATTCATTCAAAAATGCTTTGATGTTTGAGAATACTGCTATACATTTACACTTTTTTTTTTTTAATCCAAATGCTGGGTTCAGCTTGTTGGGTCATTTTATTGGGTTATTTTAAATATTTTTAGCCAGGTTTTTCTGCAATTTAGGTGATGGCTCATTTTTTACTGTCAATTAGGGGTGTAACGATACACTAATTCCACAGTTTGTTTGGTTCTCGGTTTTGGAGCCATTTGGAGCGGTTTGGTTCAGTTTGCTGTGGGTCTAGGGGGATTGCAATGCTAAAGAACACCTAGATTCACTTAAATGAATAATAATAATAATAACAATAATATTAATATTAACAACAACAACAATAATAATAATTGCTATGTTAGATCATGTTAAATAGTGCATTAACAAATGAGACTTCAAAAATTGTTGGTTTATAAAATGTTACCAAAAATATATTTGCCTTAAAAAAATTAAATAAAATGAAACAATGCCTAAATAATGCAAACAAGTCATTAGACAAAATTACTTAGGCTACATATTAAATTGCATTTGCCATGGATAAATAAAATGGAATAGCAAAAAGGAAATGATTTTCATCAAATAACTCAATCTGACAGTCAGGAGTTCACTTGCAGAGCAAACTCATATTATACCATTGGTGCATTTTGAGAGATTGGGAGAAAAGACGCGGTAGGATTCCACTCAATCCGTCTCACAGAATATTTTAAAATGACTCGTCTGCTCTGATAATCTGTTTGGATTCAATTTACATGCTGTGTTCGCAGGAATTTCCCGCTTTATAATCTACCTGAATGTGTACAATTACTCACAATGCCCGCAAGTTACAGAATGTGTACCCTGATAGCACACATACATCTCAGAGACATCTATTTGACGTCTGCATTTACATCTGCAAGACGTAGTTTGCTCATCTGTAATATGTCTATTGGATGTATCCTATCAGATGTCACATAGACATCTATTAGATGTCTTTAAGATGTTTATGATTAATAATGTATGTAAAACTGACATCTTATGGATGTCTGCTAGACGTTCGTATACAGCAGATGCTTTCCAGATCAAGAGATCTTTAACAGACATCTTGCAGACGTACATGTGCTATCTGGGTAACTCTCTGTGGACACACTTTTTGTAACAGCATGCTGAAAATGTCAGCTAAACCCAAATAATTAGCAAAATGTTTACAATATTGCTCTCATTATAACAGTGTGTACATTGCAGTTCACTTGCAGTGCAAACTCATTAATGTTCTGCATTTCAGTTTTGAGCTGCACGTGCTGAAGATGACAAGTAGAACAAAGCACTTTGATTGCGAGTTTTAGGCCCTGTCCACACAGAGACACGTTTAGCTGTATACGCTTACATTTTGTATCGTATAGGCGTTTCGTCCAGACGGTGAAACCAATTTTTTTTTTAAACCGGGTCCCAGAGTGGATAAATCTGAAAATGACAGCCTCGCGTTTTTGTGTGTACAGCGAATCCGTATATTTTCTGAAACAATGATGTCATCACCCCATGTCTCGCCCCTAGTCAGACACCTCTACATCACGTAACATCAACAAAAACATGAACACAATGAACGATTGTCTTTTTATTAACTAACATTAACACAGATTAATAAATGCATTGTTCCATGTTCGTTTGTATACCGCACTTATGGTTTATGTGCATAGTCCAAGTCTTCTCTTCCGTTTTTTAGTGTATCTCTGTTGTAGAATTACAGCGCTACAAACTAGTCTGGCATGTATACTACATTGTTTTGTGTCGGTTTCGTGTGGACGCAGATATTTCTTGAGATGAGGGAAAAAAAGATTGCATGGGGAAAGCTCTGGCATCGTGTGGACATAGTCTTAATCAATGGGAGTTAACTTATCAGATTTATCTCATATAAAATATGGTTTGTTATATATACTTCTACATAACCTTAATATTATGACCTATAGACTGTTTACACAAAATTACTCAAACAAGCGTCTGTGCTGCTTTTAATGTCTACTCCAATTGTGGACACATTCTTCACGCCACAACGAAACACGGCAAATGAAAAATTAATGTATAGTAGTGTTCTTATTATAATGTTAAGTCACAGTCAGTTATTACTATTCTGCAGTGTTCTTTGTACTGCTGGCACTGTGAGCTGAAGAGATCACTGTAACATTAGTACTACAATCCCAGCCAACATTCGATCGTGGGGCCCATGTGGGCCCCATATGGGCTGTAAATATGGGTCCTACATGGGTTTGTCCATGGGTTCCATGTGGGTCTCATCTAAATTAGCCCATTTGATTCTCATATGGGGCCTGACTGGGGCTAACATGGGGCCCAAATGGGCAACTCACATAAGACCCATATTGGTCCCACTTAGAACCCAGCCCACATTTTATCATGGGGTCCATGTGGGCCCCATATGGACTGTAAATATGGGTTCTACTTGGGTTTGTCCATGGGTTCCATGTGGGCCCCATCTGATATAGCCCATAAGAATCCCCACTGGGCAACACATATAAGACCCATATTGGTCCCACTTTATGAAGCACATGTGGATATACTAGGGCAGGGGTAGGGAACGTTGATCCTCGAGAGCCATGTCCCTGCGGATTTAAGAAAAACATGCCAACCTGTATCCTGAAGACCTTGATTAGCTTGTTCAGGTGTGTTTGATTAGGGTTGGAGCTAAAATCTGCAGGGACATGGCTCTCGAGGATCAACGTTCCCTACCCCTGTACTAGGGTTTAGTATGGATGCTGGACTGGCCCAAAGTTTATTCATCTACAAAATCACAAAACATGAAAGTGTGCAAATAAAAAAACCCCGATATATATACACATTAAAATGTTGTACAGGTCCAATATAATGCTTTATTTTCATTTTATGACATGTTTTTTTATACTTTTCAGATTTTTGTAAAATGTTGAACATCAACATTAACATTTTATTAAACCAGAGACATACCATCACCAACTGGTCTTAAGTAACTAATCTAACATAACAAAAATTGACAGTTAACAGTTAAAGGCTTAATTCACCCAAAAATGAAAATTCTGTCTTATTTGCTCAGCCTCATGTCACTCCAATTTCCATAATTTTCAGAAAAACAAATGACGATAATTTTATTTAAATCTGAGTAATTTCTGTTGGTCTTTTTAAAGTTACTTGTCTAAAACTCTGATGCTTCAGAACATTCATAAAGACATTGTAAAATAAATCTATATGAATCAAGGGTTTAATTCAACTATTCTGAAGAGATGTGATCACATTACATTATGAAGAGATTTCGATTCAGCTTTTATTCACATATGAACATTGATCATGCACAAGAACAAACTTCATTGGTTCTCATGTGTCAAGCAAGCAGGCATGACCTTAAATTTATTACAAATGAATGCTGTACTCATTGTCTGCTTATAAGTGTTTATATGTGCAAAAAAAAAACAAATCACATCTGTTCACATAAAGTGTGTCTGTCTCTTCAGGAGACTTATATTAAACAGGTTTAGATTAGATTTAGATTAAAACAATTTATTTTTATGACTCTTTTAGAACATTTAAAAGTGTCAGTCCAGGTGATAGTGGACAGTAAGAAATCTCTCAATTTCATTAAAAATATATTCATTTGTGGTTTGGAACAAGTAAATGATGGACAGTAAATGATGACAGAATATTCATATTTGGGTGAACTATCCCTTTAAGAATCATCAATGCTCTACTAAAAGTGACACACTGTCACAATAAAGAAACACAAAAACAACAAACTCACCTGAACTGAACCTGAATATATACTGTCTCAAAAACTACACATTTTAGACACACACAAAATAAAACAACACACAACTGTTAACACTCCTGGAGACAGTCTTTCTCCTGCTGTTCTCTAATCTCATTCCACTCATCTGTAGTCCTAGTAAACCACTTGGAGCCTTTTCTGCTTCTTTCTGCTTCACATCATTAATCATGGTATTCTTCCTCAGCCCACCTGTAAAAGCATATGTAATATTAATTAAGATTACATGTTTTCTTATATGGTTGACAGTTGTATTTATTCATTTTTACTGTTTTGTGCTTTATATATTTATATATTAACACATTTACAGATGTTTCATTATTAATGATTATGGAACATCAGTTAAAATATGTTGGGTTCATGCTGTATATTCAACAGCATTTATTAACAATATTTACACAATATTTACAATTTCACAATGTCACATTAATTAATACTACAAATAATTCTGACATGTCAGATTCTGGCTACACTGACACAAAAAAGCTAAGAAGTGTCTATGAGTTAGTTATACAGGTTATTTCACTATTATGACAAACAAAATGGTTATTTAATCCGGGAAGAAATTACATAAAGACAGCAAAGAAAAACACAAAATTAATTTAGGCAAAATTAATTTTAGTGGAGGTTTGCACCTTCGCAAAACATCCCGTTATAATCATTGAAGCTGTGCACACTGTAAAAATATCTCTTACTTACAAGCAATATGCATTGTTGTATATGAGGAGTGCAGAATTCAGTCAGTGAGCGCCAAATTCAAAACTCCGACGTGATGACTAATCTAAACGCTGATTGGCCACTACATTCATTAAATCAACATTAAAGTGTGTTATTGGTCTTAAGGCTTAGCAACATAATCATCGACACTTATTCATTTTTTTCAGTTTAATCAAGACAGCCGTAATAAATTTACTGATACACAGCATAAAAGCCCGTATTTCAGAACTTATGTCAGAAAGCCAATTCAGAATTACAATTTTCATTCTAAATTAAATTTGTGCTATATCGGCTGTCGGCTGACAAGGCAATTCATTTTTCCCTCAGGTGGAAAAATGGCGGTTAGACAGCCACAAAATACAACAGGAAAGCATAAAACAAACAATAACTGCCAATACGACTGGATAAATGTCAGGCAAAAACAACATTACACGTCAGAGTCAACAAAAATGTCCTCGGTTTTAAACGTGTGCAGCATTTTACGTTATTAATTGTTACGGCCAAAAAAACAGATATTAGTTTAAAAGCTACTTTAGTTTAAAGGTCATTCAAACTGTAAAAACAAAGTTTCCAATGTTCGAGAACACCTAACACAGAGACATGTTTATTAAATCCGCATTTACCTGTATATTTTTGCTCCACGTCCACGTCCTTGAATTGCTGAAACGAACAAAGTCTCCCGCTTCGCCGGCGCCGCAACTCCACTGCTTGGAAGAAACAGTATCCTTGCGCCGGGACTAGAATTCCTCTAATTTGAGTTTTTTAAATATTTTATATTTTAAATATCCGCTTATTTTCAACAAAGAGCTATGATATTATGATATGAAATTATGTGAAGAAACGAAACGTTGAATGCAGGACTACTCTGTCAAGCGAAGTTCAGAGATGAGATGTTGAGTGTGCTCTCATGAGACCCATTTAATTCTGGAAATCGTGATCATCCCTGCTAAAATGTGTACAGTAAAAGAAAACAAATAAATTATGATAAATGCAGAAGCAGGCTAACAATGTAATATTGATAATTCAAACAAAATGATTTTTTTTTTCAAAAGTTGTTGATCAGATGCACAAAACCTATATTCTTTGTTAAATATGACTACTGACCAAATATTTAAAGGTATAAGGATGTATTTTAAATGTGAAATAATTTTGCCCACATAGATCCCATGAAGGTCCCATATGTTCAAACCTATATGGGGCCCACATAAATTGCCCATTTTCAGCCCATGCCCACATAGATCCCATGCTGCCCGAGTATAACCCACATGGGGCCCACATATCAATGTTGGTGTCACGGATTGGCCAGGCTCTTCCACCACTCTCACACAGCGATCCCAATCACCTGAATACTAATCATGCACAGCTGCACCTAATTACTCTGCACACCATAAAAACACACACCTCTCACCAGTCATTGTCCGGGCTCGTTTCTACGAAGCGGACTCACCATTATTCCCTTTGTATACTTACCTGTTGTTACTTACCTGATCTCCGTTTGATTCCAGTCTGCTCAGTTTCCCACGTCTCCAGTCAGCGGTGTGTGTGCCGTCAGTTCGTCCGCTCAAGTCTGCATCTGGTGTGTGCATTTGGTCAGCTCTTCTCCTCCTGTCGATCCTGCAAAGGAATACGGATACGTCATCACCCCGGACAATCCTCAAGCAAACATTCTCTCTGAATTATCCATACTCACCTATCTCTGCACGTCATTGTTCTTCTATTTGCTCTGCTGTTGAAATAAATACCTATTACTCATCACTTACCTTGGTTGTCCGTCTGCTTCCGTAACAGAAGCCCGGACCTTTACAGTACCAGCATGAGCAATCCCGATCCGTTCCAGGAGCTGGTGGATTCATTGCGGAAAGTTTTGCTACAATCTACCTCACCAAATCTACCATCTGCACCACTTCCCGATGCACCACCAGCACCGAGCACTTCTTCGGCCAACATTCCTTCCAGTCCCATGGCTCGACCGGCGCCCTACTCTGGCGGGGCGGAGGAGTGCAACGGATTCCTGTTACAATGTTCTCTCATATTCACCATGCAACCTGCTTTGTATCCTACAGATCAGTCGAAGATTGCCTTCATCATATCGCTCCTTACTGGATCGGCCCTCCGGTGGGCTGAGACCATCTGGCAGCAAGCCGGGCCGGTAACTCACTCTCTGCAGACATTTGTAAATCACTTTAAGGAGGTGTTTGGTTGTTCGGATGGAGGGGTATCCGCTGGAGAGCAACTATATCATCTCAAGCAAGGAACGATGTCCACACAGGACTATGCTCTTCGTTTCCGCACGTTAGCTGCTGCCAGTGGATGGAATGAGCGATCCCTCCTTACCACCTACCGGCTCGGTTTGGAACCCAAACTCCGTCTGCAGTTGGCAACCCTGGACGACAACATTGGTTTGGAAAAGTTTATACAGCAATCTCTTCGCTGTTCGGATAGGATGAAGGCTTATCAGTCGGATCCTGATCTATTCACTCAAGCACTCCTCCGCCCGTCTGAGCCAGTCACCCCTCCAGAACCCATGATCATCGAGTCTGGCAGGCTCACGGCTGATGAGCGACAGAGGAGGCTGACCCGGGGTCTTTGTATGTACTGTGGTGCAAGCGGACATGTCAGGCTGAACTGTCCGCTCCGTCCAGTGACCTCCTCGGTGAGTGTATTCAATTCGGACATTGAGAAGATGCCTCCTCTCACTACCAATGTTCAGTTAACTACCCACTCACTCTCTGTTTCAGCTACCGCCCTTATCGACTCCGGGTCAGCAGGGAATTTCATCTCGCATGCCCTCTGTCGCCAGCTCCATCTCCGCACCGAAGCCTCGTCGAACATCTACCACATTCAGCCCATAACCTTTAACATCAAGTCACAGGCACGTATTCATCGTAAATGTGAATCCATTATGCTACAGATCGGGTTATTCCATAAAGAGGAGATTCAATTTCTGGTTCTGGAGGGGGCCAATATGGACATTATTTTAGGACGCCCGTGGCTGGTGAAGCATGATCCCATCCTCTCTTGGGGCACAGGAGAGATCAAGAAATGGGGTGATGGATGCACACCAGACTGTTTTCCCGATCTTCCGTTGCAGATTCGAAAGCCCCTACCTGTCTGCGTCACGTCAGTTGAAAGCCCCGTCGAGAAACGATCTGTCCAGATACCTGACATCTACACTTCTTTCAAGGACGTCTTTTGCCCCAAGAGAGCTTCCCAGCTACCTCCACATCGGCCATGGGACTGTGCCATAGACCTGTTACCGGATGCTCCATTGCCCAGAGGGAAAATCTACCCGTTGTCGCTTCCGGAGACTAAGGCCATGGAGGAGTACATTCAGGAGGCTCTGAGTCAGGGGTATATCCGTCCTTCCACTTCACCCGCAGCATCCAGCTTCTTCTTCGTGGCAAAGAAGGATGGAGGGCTGCGGCCGTGCATTGATTATCGGACTCTCAACCAAGGAACAGTGAAATTCCGTTATCCCCTTCCTCTCGTCCCTGCGGCCCTGGAACAACTTCGATCCGCCACCATCTTCACGAAGCTGGACCTCCGCAGCGCATACAATCTGGTGAGAATACGTGAGGGGGATGAATGGAAAACTGCTTTTGTGACCCCTACTGGTCATTATGAATATCGGGTGATGCCCTATGGTCTGGTCAACGCCCCCTCCGTATTTCAGAACTTCATCCATGAAGTACTCCGGGAGTTCCTCCACCACTTCGTCATTGTTTACATTGATGACATATTGATTTACTCCCGGAGTGAAGCCGAACATCGCCACCACGTTGCGGAGGTCCTGCAAACCCTCCGGAAACATAAGCTCTTTCTCAAAGCTGAGAAATGCTCATTCCATCTTCCATCCGTTCAGTTCCTGGGTTACATCATTGATCATCATGGGGTTCGTATGGACGAGGGGAAGGTCACTTCCGTTGTCTCCTGGCCAGAACCCACAACTATCAAAGAGCTTCAAAGATTTCTTGGATTTGCAAATTTCTACAGACGTTTCATTCAGGATTACAGCAGCATCACAGCTCCACTCACCAACCTTCTCAAGAACAAGCCCAAAGATCTTTCCTGGTCTTCCGAAGCCGTCGCAGCCTTCCAGGCCCTGAAAGAGGCATTCACTCAAGCCCCACTCCTGACTCACCCTGATCCAGACATCCCTTTCGTGGTCGAAGTGGATGCCTCGACCACGGGAGTGGGCGCGGTACTCTCCCAATACCACGGCACTCCCAAGTTACTCCATCCATGCGCCTATTTCTCCCGGAAGCTCAGCCCGGCGGAGAGGAATTATGACATCGGGAATCGAGAACTTTTGGCCATCAAGCTCGCCCTGGAGGAGTGGCGACATTGGTTGGAGGGTGCAACACATCCTTTCCAGGTAATCACAGACCATAAAAATTTACAATATCTCAGAGATGCTAAACGACTCTGCCCTCGACAGGCCCGCTGGTCCCTATTCTTTTCCAGATTTCACTTCTCCATATCTTACCGGCCAGGATCCAAGAATATCCGAGCAGACGCACTATCCAGACTTCACGATCATCAAGAAACCATTGAAACACCAGCCAAGATTCTACCAGATCACATTACTGTCTGTCCCATTGAATGGTCTGCCCCTCCAGCCGTCGCCACTCCTGAACCCAGACCTCCGCCGGGCTGTCCACCTAATCGGCAGTTTATTCCAACAAATCAACGGGTAGATCTCATCCACTCCACGCACACCTCCCTGGGCACTGGGCATCCCGGGGCCAACAATACTCTCTCGCTGCTATCCCAACGCTTTTGGTGGCCGGACATGGCAAGGGATGTGAGAAGGTATGTACAAGGCTGTAGAGAGTGTGCTATATCAAAGAGTCCACGTCATCTACCTGCGGGTAAACTCCATCCCTTGCCTATCCCGAACCGTCCCTGGTCACACCTAGGAGTAGACTTCATGACGGATCTTCCCTCTTCGGATGGTAATACCTGCATTCTTGTAATCATAGATAGATTCTCTAAATTCTGTCGTCTGATTCCCTTGAAAGGTCTGCCTACGGCCCTGGAAACAGCTGAGAATCTCTTCAACCATGTCTTCCGATGTTTTGGCCTACCTGAAGATATAGTCTCGGATAGAGGGCCCCAATTTATCTCCAGACTATGGAAAGCCTTCTTCAAACTCCTAGGTGTGACCGTTAGCCTCTCCTCTGGCTATCATCCGCAGACCAACGGCCAGACGGAGAGGAAGATCCAGGAAGTGGGACGGTTCCTCAGGACCTTCTGTCACGGCCACCAAAACTCCTGGAACCAGTTTCTGGGCTGGGCGGAATACGCCCAGAATTCACTGCGGCAACCCACCACCAGACTTACGCCATTCCAGTGCGTCTTAGGATTCCAACCTCCACTCTTCCCTTGGGATGGGGAACCCTCGAATGTGCCTGCAGTGGATCATTGGTTTCGGGAGAGCGAGAGGGTCTGGGACGAGGCTCATCACCATCTCCAGAGGGCAGTTCGCAAAGCTAAAGATATGTCAGACCGGAGGAGGATCGCAGGTCCCGTCTACGCTCCTGGACAAAAGGTTTGGCTCTCCACCAGAGACATCCGCTTGCGACTGCCCTCCAGAAAACTTAGTCCCAGATTTGTTGGCCCCTTCACCATCCTTGAACAAGTCAACCCTGTCACCTATAAACTTCAGCTACCATCTCAGTACAGAATCCATCCCACATTTCACGTATCACTCCTGAAACCCTTTCACGACCCTCTGATTCCCTCCACAGAGCCTGGCCACGAAGAGGAACCCCCTCCACCACTGATGCTGGAGGAAGGCTCCATCTACGCCGTCAAGGAGATCTTGCGGTCCCGACGCCGTGGTGGTCAGCTGGAGTACCTCGTGGACTGGGAGGGATATGGACCAGAGGAGAGATCGTGGGTCTCCAGATCCGACATATTAGATCCGACACTCATGGAAGAATTCCACTCCAATCACCCAGAATTCCCGGCACCTCGTGGACGAGGTAGACCACCACGGCGTCGGAGGTTTAGGCCCTCAGGAGTGGGCCCTGGGGAGGGGGGTAATGTCACGGATTGGCCAGGCTCTTCCACCACTCTCACACAGCGATCCCAATCACCTGAATACTAATCATGCACAGCTGCACCTAATTACTCTGCACACCATAAAAACACACACCTCTCACCAGTCATTGTCCGGGCTCGTTTCTACGAAGCGGACTCACCATTATTCCCTTTGTATACTTACCTGTTGTTACTTACCTGATCTCCGTTTGATTCCAGTCTGCTCAGTTTCCCACGTCTCCAGTCAGCGGTGTGTGTGCCGTCAGTTCGTCCGCTCAAGTCTGCATCTGGTGTGTGCATTTGGTCAGCTCTTCTCCTCCTGTCGATCCTGCAAAGGAATACGGATACGTCATCACCCCGGACAATCCTCAAGCAAACATTCTCTCTGAATTATCCATACTCACCTATCTCTGCACGTCATTGTTCTTCTATTTGCTCTGCTGTTGAAATAAATACCTATTACTCATCACTTACCTTGGTTGTCCGTCTGCTTCCGTAACAGTTGGCTGGGATGAAGTGCTTTACTGCAGCCAGCATAACTCAACAAAAGGTGTCTTATATGAGATAGATAATATATACACAATGTATATGTATATAAACAAAATATTGCAACTTACAGTTTCACAATGAAACTGAAAATAAAATTAAGGTATGTATTATTATTTCGGTAACGCTTTAAATTACAGCCCGCAATGTACCGCGTAAGTAAACGGAATTTACAGCGTACCTATTTGTAACTATAAAGTACCTCCACAGTACCTACTCGTAAATATAAGGGAACAATATGCCACATTTAAGGAATAAGGGGGTAATAACCTTTAAAATTCAAAAGCATTTATACAGTAAGTATTTTATAACTAAAGGGTACCTATTCTG
Source organism: Cirrhinus molitorella (assembly GCA_033026305.1). NCBI lineage: Eukaryota > Metazoa > Chordata > Actinopteri > Cypriniformes > Cyprinidae > Cirrhinus > Cirrhinus molitorella. Next base: position 38,531,943 of record CM065118.1, on the reverse strand, counting down.
ATATTACGTGGTATGTATGACACACAGACTTTAGGTTTCCGCGTAAGTATAACTTATAGTTGAACGTACATATAAGTAAACAGAAACAGTGTGCAACGTTTGGGGATTAAGGGGGTAATAATTTGGAAAATTAAAATGTATTTATACTGTTATTTCATATGTAAGGTGTTACGTGGTATGCATGACCTACTGTGTTAGACAACAAATAGGCTATGATTTACAACAAGTTGCCTTATTATAACGCACAGGAAACGCAAAATATATGATGCAGTATAATTTTACACTATGTACTGGGTACTTACTGTGTTATTACAGCATATCTTCCATGATATTGATACCAATGGTAAACTGTAGTATACTACATTATAATTTAGTAATTACAATAAACGAAAAAACAACTTTATAAAATGTTAAAACAGTTTACTTAAGAATATGTACTAGTTCTTACTAGTGTTTCTTTATGTGTGATCATGGAGATTATTGAACAACACTGCTGAAAGTATGGGAAAATTATGAGTTTCTGCAAGTATTTGATTTCAAAATTTCCATATAAAACTTTACCTGATGAAAAAGTATTGCATATGGTCATCTCAGCAGTGAGTCACCTGTGCAGCATTATACCGTTGAGGTGCAATACACTGGAAAACTAGATTACCTATTTCCAGCTGCTCCCATGATATAACATAATATATCATAATACACAACTACTGTGCAAATATACACCCTTGGTATATGTAGTTATTGTGTAAGTGTAAGCTGTAATTTAAAGTGAAGCCTTGTTACCCTTTTGTAACCTGTAGTTACCGTGTAAGTGTGACATCCACGGGTCGTAATTTAAAGTGAAGCCTTGTTACCTGTAGTTACCGTGTAAGTGTGACATCCGCGGGCCGTAATTTAAAGTGAAGCCTTGTTACTGTCTTGTTACCTGTAGTTACCGTGTAAGTGTGACATCCGTGGGCCGTAATTTAAAGTGAAGCCTTGTTACCCTCTTGTTACCTGTAGTTACCATGTAAGTGTGACATCCGCGGGCCGTAATTTAAAGTGAAGCCTTGTTACCCTCTTGTTACCTGTAGTTACCGTGTAAGTGTAACAGCCATTTAAGTTAACAAAGAAATATTTTATTCATTTAACAGAACCTTTCCAACCACAGACTGCAGAAATTAACTAATTTACAACCACTTATACTAAGAACAGTAAAAACAAACAAATCATTTCCTAAATTTATTTTTAATATGCATGCTGCCAATATTTCCTTTCAGCTGTGGGCAGGAGTCAATGATTTTCTGGAGATCTTCTGCATATGCTTGCAAAGTTGTCCCTGCAATATATGAGGAAACAGAAAAGCCATCCCCCTCTGATGCAATTTTCACCTGTGTTCAAAATTAGAGAAACATACATTACAAAAAACTGTTAATACAGGTCTGTGAGGACTCTGTCACAGCAATGTTTCAAGGCAAATTTGTAAGAGTTGCCAATTCTGTGATATGGTAAAGCACTAAATAATAAAACAGCAAAGGACTACAAAACTTACACAGGTAACTGGAAAAAAAACAAGACCATAATAGTTAAACACAATTCCACTCTGATGGGCTCAAATTCACCTTTACCCCTATATATTACGAAAATGAAACATGTTTATACAGTAGTTAAAACAAACAAACGAAAAAACATTGTTACTATAGTTAATAAATAGTCTCTATGTACAAAACCCCTCTAATTTTTAACACATGGCGTTGTTTTATTGTATTTGTTAATAATTTGTTTATAACAAATAAAATAAATAAATAAATAAATAAATAAAAACCCTGATAAGTTACTCACCCCATGTCATCCAAAATGTTCATGTCTTTTTTTTATTATTATTATTTTTCAGTCGCAAATTATTAGTATTATTAATTTTACGAAAATATCAGGATTTTTCTTCATATGGTGGTCAGCGGATTTAAGGTTAAAAACGCAGTTTCAGTAAAGCTTCAAAGAACTCTACACAATCCCAGCAGAGGAATAAGCGTTTTATCTAGCAGAACGATCTGTCATTTTCTTTAAAAATGAACATTTATACACTTTTAAACCACAAGTGCTCAGCTTGCTCTAGTTTTGCTATGAGTTTGCGCTTTTCCACAGATTACGTAATCCTTCCTGTTGGAAAGGTCACGCGCGATTTTTTATTTATTTATTTTGTTTTTGCAGTTTGGTTAAAAACGTGTCTAAATTAAAAATCGTCAGACATCGTTGTTTTACCTTTTTGGTAAAGGGCATTTGAGTTTCTTTGCATGTTGGCTTTGTAAACAATGAGTCGGTACTTCCGCCTACATCACGCTTGACCTTTCCAACATCACGGAATCAAGAGGCGCAGGCGCGTTCGCAGAGGGAGCAGGGATCCGCTATTAATACGCAGCATTGAAACCGCTTTTAATGCACGATTGATTTTTGCTTTCACTTTTGGCGATCACACGTACTTTCTGTATACTAGAGCAGCAGTTCTTGTACATTTTACGAGTTTAGATGCTTGTCAATGGAGCTTAGGATCTGATAATCATTCGCCATCATCCTCAGTCATCTCTCCTGTTTGTGTGGTAAGTGAAATGTAATGTACTGTAATGTAACATATGTAACATGCAACCCTTAGCGGCTAACATGTCCTTTTAGTAGCTCGCGTTATTTGTTAGAACCCGTTATTTTATTATTATTATTATTATTATTATTATTATTATTATTGCCGTGCCTTTCTGTAAACAGATTGACTCCTCGGGCACCATGGTTTAACTATAGTAGCAATGTTGTTGTTGTTGTTGTTTTTTTTACTACGGTATAAACATTTTTAATTTGCGTAAGTAGAGTTGACTGTCGCACATTCTAAATTGTGTTTTACTATTAAGTTCTTGTTTGCTATTTTCCACTAACCTGTGTAAGTTTTGTAGTCCTTTCTTATTTTATTGTTTACAGATTTGCCTTGCAACAGTACTGTGACAGAGTCCTCACAGAAGACTTTTTTTTATATTTGGTTGAATATAAGCTTTGTGCCACACTTCTTTACATTATGCAAACTTGACATGTATTAACATTTTTTTTTTTTTTTTTTGCAAATTATCTTTCTCTAATTTTGATCACAGGTGAAAATTGCATCAAAGGGGGATGACTTTTCTGCTTTCTCATATACTGCAGAGACAACTTTACAAGCATATGCAAAAGATCTTCAGAAATTTGTGGACTCTTGCCAAAGCTGAAAGGAAAAATTGACAGCATGCCTATTAAAATACATTTAGGACATGATTTGTTTTTGTTATTTTTTACTGTTCTTCGTACTTTGTATATAAGTGGTTGTAAATTAGTTTTTTTTTTCTGCACTCTGTTTTTGAAAAAGTTCTGTCAAAATGTTGTTACATAATGCAAATATTTCTTTATTAACTTAAGGTCTTTGAACCTTGCATTTGGCAATGTAGTAGAGTTCACTGTTAATAACTTTGAGACATATCTATTGTAGCATAACTAAAATTGCTTAATGTTACACTTAACTACAGTAACTACAGCCTGCACCTGTTACACTTTACACACACAGTAACTACAGGTTACAAGAGGGTAACAAGGCTTCACTTTAAATTACGGCCCGCGGATGTCACACTTACACGGTAACTACAGGTAACAAGAGGGTAACAAGGCTTTACTTTAAATTACGGCCCGCGGATGTCACACTTACACGGTAACTACAGGTAACAAGAGGGTAACAAGGCTTCACTTTAAATTACAGCCCGCGGATGTCACACTTACACAGTAACTACAGGTAACAAGAGGGTAACAAGACAGTAACAAGGCTTCACTTTAAATTACAGCCCGCGGATGTCACACTTACACGGTAACTACAGGTAACGAGGGTAACAAGGCTTCACTTTAAATTACGGCCCGCGGATGTCACACTTACACGGTAACTACAGGTAACAAGAGGGTAACAAGGCTTCACTTTAAATTACAGCTTACACTTACACAATAACTACATATACCAAGGGTGTATATTTGCACAGTAGTTGTGTATTATGATATATTATGTTATATCATGGGAGCAGCTGGAAATAGGTAATCTAGTTTTCCAGTGTATTGCACCTCAACGGTATAATGCTGCACAGGTGACTCACTGCTGAGATGACCATATGCAATACTTTTTCATCAGGTAAATTTTTATATGGAAATTTCTAAATCAAATACTTGCAGAAATTCATCATTTTCCCATACTTTCAGCTGTGTTGTTCAGTAATCTCCATGATAACACATAAAGAAACACTAGTAAGTACTAGTACTAGTACATATTCTTAAGTAAATTGTTTTAACATTTTATAAAGACTAGGGTGGTTTTTCGTTTTACTATAATTACTAATTTATAATATAGTATACTACAGTTTACCGTTTGTATCAATATCATGTACGATATGTTGTAATAACACAGTAAGTACCCAGTGTAAAAATATAATGTATCATATATTTTGCGTTTCATGTGTGTTATAATAAGGCAACTTGTTGTAAATCATAGCCTATTTGTTGTCTAACACAGTAGGTTATGCATACCACGTAACACCTTACATATGAAATAACAGTATAAATACATTAAATTTTCCAAATTATTACCCCCTTATTCTCCAGACATTGCTAACTGTTTCTGTTTACTTATATGTACGTTCAGCTATAAGTTATACTTACGCGGAAACCTAAAGTCTGTGTGTCATGAATACCACATAATTTCAGAATAGGTACCCTTTAGTTATAAAATACTTACTGTATGAATGCTTTAGAATTGTAAAGGTTATTACCCCCTTATTCCGTAAACGTTGCATATTTGTTCCCTTATATTTACGAGTAGGTACTGTGGAGGTACTCTATAGTTACAAATAGGTACGCTGTAAATTCCGTTTACTTACGCGGTACATTGCGGGCTGTAATTTATTACTGTATTAATAAAAAAATCATAGTAGTCTTACATTTTTTCCTTTTTTTTTTTTTTTTTGTTTAAATGCACATTGCAGCTAACACCTGTTTGGAACACTAGCCTAGAAATGCAGCATTCACCGGAACTACACTCAAATCAAATGACGTGCCAGTGCCACCATGCAAGTTTCACCTCCTGCCAAACAAATGCGTGGGTTGAAACATGCCACAACTTTGCTGTTATATATGTATCGGTCACTCCTCTCTTCCTTCTCTGCTAAAGTCTCCTCTGCTAAAAGGACATACTATCACAACAAAATTAACAATTCGTTTAACTCTTGCATACTCTTTAAAACATTTTCCTCCCTCCATTGTCCTCTAACAGCTGACAACTTTGACATGTTCTTCATTAATAAAATATAAAACCATCAGTGTACAATTGTCCACATCACAAACCATCAAGCACATCTTATCAGTAAACATTCACTCATTTACATCCTTCTCTGTACTTTCTGAGACAGAAGTCTCCAAACTACTAGTCTGGTTTCAGAAGTAGACATTTAACTGAGACTGCCTCGCTCTCAGTTGTTGAAGCCCTAAGACTGGTAAGAGCGGCTTCCAAATCTTCTATACTTATCTTGCTGGATCTGTCTGCTGCTTTTGACACTGTTAACCACCAGATCCTCCTGCCAACCCTATTGGCAAAGGACATCTCAGGAACCGCACTCCAGTGGTTTGAATGTTACCTCTCAGATAGGTCCTTAGATTTGTGCTGAGGAGCCGAGCCACAACCCGGCATTCAGTGCAGTTCAGGATTGTAGCAGGAGGATGTAATGTCTCCATTCCCTCCTTCAGGGAATGAGGGTTACAGACCCTAGACATTCCCTCTCAGTCCGTCACGTTCTGCATTACGCCGAGTGATGTATTTAGGGTCTCCTCTGGAAAACGCCACAATCCTGAACTGTGTTATGTAACTGAGGTCCAAATGTTGACAGGCAAGCATGTCAGGACAAATGGAGCTCAATTCATTACCTGATGTTACCTTAACACACGGGAGGACATGGGGCTCCATGCAAAGATTATTAACCGAGCCGGAGTCTCAAGGTCACGTGAGAATCAGCCAGAATCGAACTCAAGGCACGTTTTGTTGACTGTCCCCTACCCTCTTGAGAGAGGTGAGCCTGGTCAGGAGCGGGGTCTTAAAAGACAGGTATTTCAGCTTGACTGAACCAAGCGGCTCAAAGGAAGCTCTCTGCAGACCTAGGAGGGCCACAGAGAGATCCCAAGAGGGGATGAGGTGTGACCCAGGAGGGTTTATCCTCCTCGCACCTCTTAGGAATCTGACGACCAGGTGATGTTTCCCTAGGGGCGAGCTGTTCACTGCATTGTGGCATACCGCAATAGCTGCGACATATACTTGTCAATGTGGAGAGTGACTTCCTCCAACTTTTCATCCAGGAAGGAAAGCACCACTCCAACTGAGTATCTCTGAGGGTCCTCCCGGCGAGAGGAACACCAATAAACGAACAGACCCCACTTCAGAGTGTAGGCCTGCCTTGTAGAGGGGGCTCTAGCCTGAGTGATAGTGTCTACCACAGTCTGGGGAAGGCCAATGAGGTCTACTTTGTCCCGTCCAGAATCCAAATGTGCAGGATCCACAGATCGGGTGCCAGATAGTGCCCATCCCCTGAGAAAAAAGGTCCTTCCTTAGGGGAATCTTCCAGGGAGGGGCTGTTGTGAGGAGCATGAGGTCAGCAAACCAGGTTCAGGTGGGCCAGTAAGGCCCCAACCAGCTGAACCTGCTCCTCGTCCTCCCTGATCTTGCACAGGGTCTGTGCAAGGAGAATCACTGGGGGAAAGGCGTACCTGAGGAGACCCCGGGGCCAGCTGTGTGCCAGTGTGTCCCTGCCAAGGGGGGCCTTGATCAGGGAGAAGAACAGCTGGCAGTGGGAGGTTTACGGGGAAGCAAACATATCTACCTGAGCTTTACCAGAATCGACTCCAGATGAGCTGGACCACCTGGGGGTGGAGTCGCCATTCTCCAGGAAGAGTGAGCTGTTGTGAGAGCGCATTGGCTGCATGATTCACCTCTCCTGGAATGTGAACAGCCCGCAGTGATTTAAGCCACATCTGACTCCAGAGGAGGAGATGGCGAGCGAGCTGCGACATGCAACTGGAGCGTAGACCCTGATGGTTGATGTACACTATGGTTGCTATGTTGTCCGTGTGGACATGACTGGCTCGCAGCATCGGAAGGAACTGGCGAGAAGCACTTCTAGCAACTCGACAAATTATGTGCCACTGCAGTCAAGGTCTTGTCCAGGAGCTTGAGGCTGCCTGCCCGTTGCTTATGGCACCCCAGCCCGTCTTAGAGGCATCTCTGTTGACCACTATGTGCTGCGACACTTGTCCTAGGGGCACTCCTGCTCATTGGAAGGCAGGGGCTGACCAGGGGCTGAGGAGGCGGTGACACTCCGGGGTAATGCCGACACGTAGTGTGCCATGGTGCCATGCCCATCTTGGATTCGGTTATGTAACCGGCGCTGAAGCAGTCTCATATGGAGCAAGCCAGCAGTGTGACCACGGCTGCAGCTGCCATTTGAAGAGGTCTGTATCGAGGCAAAATCGAGACATGAAAGTACGAGTCCTTCAGATTGATGGCTGCAAACCAATCCTGGTGACGTACACACAAAATAATGTGCTTCGAGGTAAGCATCTTGAATGGTAGCCTGTGAAGGGGCCGATTCAAGACTCGAAGGTCCAGGATGGGTCGTAACCTGGCGCTCTTCTTGGGTACGATAAAATAGGGACTGTAGAACACCAGTTTCATCTCGGCTTGAGGAACTGGCTTGATTGTGTCCTTCGCCAGGAGAACTGCAATCTCCACAAGCAGGACAAAGGCATCTTTGTCCGATTGGACAGACATGAAAAGGACACCTCTGAACCTGGGCAGACGCCACGCAAACTGAATCGTACCGTCCAGATCAACCAATGAGATGAGCTGGGAAGCACTAGCCCCTGCTGAGGGGTTGCCTCTCTAGGTGTTGCGCGGGCAGAACAGGTGTAGCAGCCGCAGGGGTCCTCCCTCAGCCATCTGAACCAGATTCAGCCAGAGATGGCGCTCATGGACCACCATGGTGGACATCACAGTGACCGTACAGTGACCTTGGTCACCCGGAGAGCAAAGTCCGTCGCTGTGCGTAGCTCCTGCATCAACCTATGGTCAGAACTACCCTTGTGCAGCTGTTTTAGTGTCTTGGCCTGGTGTGCAGGTTGGAGGCAGCCTGGCCTGCAGCATTCTAAGCCCTCGCAGCGAGAGGTGACGATAGCTTAATATAATTTTTAATTTTTCAAGATTCATTTTTAATGAGTTGAAAAAATGCACATTACACCTCTCTTCATCAATTTGCACTGGCTATCAATAGCTGCTCGCTTGAAAAAAATTGCAAAAATATGGTTATTGTATTTTAAAATGCTATGCTGAAAACCAAAATTGAAATTACACTGACCAAAATTATAAATGCAACACTTTTGTTTTTGCCCCCTTTTTTCATGAGCTGAACTCAACCTTTCTATATACACAAAATGCGTATTTCTCTTAAATATTGTTCACAAATCTTTATAGAATAGAAATAGAAATAATCTACTTCGCATAAAGTTGATCAGGTTGTTGAGCTTTAAGAGTCAAAAAAAAAAAAAAAAAAACATACACAGACAAAACCAAATTAACCCTCTAATGCATCATGATCACTACAGTGGACAGCTATTTGGAAGCCATTTTGAACCATTTAAGATGTAGCATCATGTCCAACCACCAAATGGTGAACCCCCAAAGTCTTGTCTATGATTCCATTTAATTGTTGCGTTTGTATCTTTTTGTTTGTTTTGAGATGTTACATAATATATTCAAAATGGCGGCAAGAAAAGGGGATGCACCATGTGCCTCAGGAATAAGTGTTAAATTATTTTCTTCTCAGAAAACGAGTCGGGTACAAAAAATATTTTTCAGCTAAATAGGATGTCAGAAATAATTTCATCCAGATTTTAATAATATATGTCTTGAACATTTTTTTCTGTGACAGAGAACATATCTGTCCACTACAGCTGACGGCATGCACCAAAGAGTATAACAGATTATATATCTAGATTATTTCTTATATATATATAATTTTTTTTTTTTTTTTTTAATGTTGATATAATTTACACTTGAATGATTTTATTGAACAGAAATGTATAGTCTTCAGATTTGATTATTTATTTCAATGCTTACAGTCTATATTTAGTAATTAGGTCATATAAAAGTGTAAGCATGTATACATGTATGCTGTATGAGTGCAGATATATGTGTGCATAATTGTGTTCGATTGTGGTGGGAATGTGTGTGTGCTTGTGTGTGTTTGTATTGTACTTACATGTGTATGAATAGACCACCACCCCTGACACACCCTACAGCTCTTGACGATATATTGAGTAATTAAGACACATAACAATTGGTCTGTGCAAGAAACTGAACAGTATTTATATACTTTTTTACCTCTGATTCACCACAAAGTTCACAAAAGCTGGCACGTGACGAGTCGGCGTGCTCTGGCATAGTAAATGCATGCGCAGAAGTGATGTGTCGGCACTGTGTTAATATGTGTTTCCGTGCATGTGTTTACTATGCCAGAGCTGCCGTGCTGGCTGTTGTAAATGCGCTCAGGACATTGCGGTGGATCAGAGGTAAAAAAATATATATATATAAAAATAAAGCATCTAATGCTAAATAAAGTATTTGATAAAGATCAAACAGGTTGGCCTGAATTCGAAGAGCACCCTATGTTAGCAAATGCTTAACACTGCCATCATTTATGACCTAGAGCTCTTCACATAGTTTAGGTTAGACTGAATATTGTCATGCTGTTTGTCTTCACAGAATCCAGTGGAGATCTTCATTCTTCTGCAGGAGCCTATGGCCAGCAAAGATGCAGAGGTGGAGTTCAGTGGGAACAAGCAGCGAGTGAGAGTGAAGCCTGTAAACTGGAATGAGAGCACATTGAGTGTAACTGCACCTGGTAAAAATGGTCTACATAGAATTAAATTAAATTTTTTAAACTGAAAAGGTGTAGGTGCCACAAAAATTAACATTATTATGTCATTATTTACTCATCCTAATGTTGTTGCAAACCTGTCTGATATTGTTGTTGTTCTGGTAATAAAATGAACTGGAAGTTAAAGCATTAAAAATAATAATAAATAAAATAAAATAAAATAAAATAAAATAAAATAAAATAAAATAATACCAGACTCACAATTGGCTCACATTCATTAAAAAAACAACAAACATATTTTTCAAAATTCCCTTTTTTTTTTTTTTTTGTTCCACAGAACTACATGAGCGTGAATAAATGATGACATAATTTTCATTTTCTGGTGAGCTGATCCTTTAAGAAACTAACATACATTATTCATAATATTATTATTTGGTGGTAATATAATGATAATAAATTATGTGTTTGCAGATTTTACTGCTGGAGATGTGAATGTAACACTTTACAGTAAAGGCCTGGTGAAAGGTAATGCCTACTTACAATACTACACCATCATGGAGGATATTGCCCACTTCCTTAAGCAGGCTGCAGATCCTGTGAAATTTATGTGCCAAGTAAGCAAATTATCTTCAATAATATTTTCAGCTTCTGCCCTAAAATATGCTAACTTTTTAGCTTTTTTAATGTAAATTGGCTGCATGCTTCAGTCTATGACTACCCCCTAGCTCTTCAAACTGGTTAAAGAGTTAATTTGTGTGTGTATATATATATATATATATATATATATATACAGTGGGTACGGAAAGTATTAGTAGACCACCTTAAATTTTTCACTCTTTGTTATATTGCAGCCATTTGCTAAAATCATTTAAGTTAATTTTTTTTCCTCATTAATGTACTGACAGAAAAACACAGAATTGTTGACATTTTTGCAGATTTATTAAAAAAGAAAAACTGAAATATCACATGGTCCTAAGTATTCAGGCCCTTTGCTCAGTATTTAGTAGAAGCACCCTTTTGATCTAATACAGCCATGAGTCTTTTTGGGAAAGATGCAACAAGTTTTTCACACCTGGATTTGGGGATCCTCTGCCATTCCTCCTTGCAGATCCTCTCCAGTTCTGTCAGGTTGGATGGTAAACATTGATGGACAGCCATTTTCAGGTCTCTCCAGAGATGCTCAATTGGGTTTAAGTCAGGGCTCTGGCTGGGCCAATCAAGAACAGTCACGGAGTTGTTGTAAAGCCACTCCTTTGTTATTTTAGCTGTGTGCTTAGGGTCATTGTCTTGTTGGAAGGTGAACCTTCGGCCCAGTCTGAGGTTCTGAGCACTCTGGAGAAGGTTTTCGTCCAAGATATCCCTGTACTCGGCCGCATTCATCTTTTCCTCGATTGCAACCAGCTCTAGGAAGGGTTCTGGTCGTCCCATTTACATTTACATTTACATTTAGTAATTTAGCAGACGCTTTTATCCAAAGCGACTTACAATAGAAGCAATCAGAGCAAACGTCTTCCATTTAAGGATTATGGAGGCCACTGTGCTCTTAGGAACCTTAAGTGCTGCAGAAATTTTCTTGTAACCATGGCCAGATCTGTGCCTTGCCACAATTCTGTCTCTGAGCTCTTCAGGTAGTTCCTTTGACCTCATGATTCTCATTTGCTCTGACATGCACTGTGAGGTCTTTTAGACAGGTGTGTGGCTTTACTAATCAAGTCCAATCAAGCACAGCTGGATTCAAATGAAGGTGTAGAAAAATCTCAAGGATGATCAGAAGAAATGGACAGCACCTGAGTTAAATAAATGAGTGTCACAGCAAAAGGGTCTTAATACTTAGGACCATGTGGTATTTCAGTTTTTCTTTTTTAATAAATCTGCAAAATGTCAACAATTCTGTGATTTTCCAACATGGTCTCACTCCCAACTCGTCACATGTTGACGCTTGGGCAGGACCGTCTGGCGTCATTTTTTGATGTTTAGGGTACCCCTTTAGCACTTTTTTTCAACGCGCAGGGTCATCCAGTGCTTTAAATAATAAACCCTTGGCATCAGTGCGCTGATGCGAGAGGCACTGGGAATTGTACCGTCATTATTTAAATGATATGTTGGGTAATAATATTGCTATTATTGCATTTATGCTGGGGTGTGATTTTTTTTTTTTTCAGGACAAACAGTCACAACAATTTTATTTATATACACTATTTGCACATGTAACCCAACCCCTGCCATTTCCCAACAAAACAAGATATAACAGGCAGATACAACTATGTTCCTCATTTATTTAAAAAGTATTCGTATTCCAAGGGTTCTGTGTGTCTTGTGACCGATTGCGTCATGCTGATGTTCCGGAGTATCTTTTTGAATGAGATCAGCGCGTTAACGGAGCGGGATCGTTTTCAGCACTTAAAAGCTTCTGTTTTCACATAAATAAAAGCGTATGGCTTCGGAAGACTCGGAACGCAACAGGACTTGTTTGTAATGCTTTTATACTGTTTGCCTGTGGTCAGTTTTTGCAATAAATACCTGTGACTTCACTTATATTTGCCTGTTATGTGTGTTATATTGTTCAGAAGTGGGTAGGTTTAGGGTTGGGGTGGGGTTAGGTGCTCTAATAAAAGTATACATTTATTTAAAATTATTTATATTTTTACAAATGATTTAATCCATTCAATTAAGACAAACAATTGAAAACAATGGAGGACCCTGCGCTTCGAAAAATGACACTAAAGGGAGATCACGTGACGCTTTCATGCAGCAAGACGCATATTAGCTGACCTCCGTATATGTAGCCCGTATTTTCTGTTATTTTACTAATTTTCTTTCATTTGGGGTAGTTTTTTCGTTTGCTTTTGACTTGTAGATGTCGCACAGTCGGAAACTCGCTGATTTTTCACCATCATCTTCGCCAATTAAGAAGAAAAATAAATCCGCAACCGCAGCGGGCCGAGCAGACATGAAAGACAATATGGCGATCACTATAAAACGATCTGAGGACATTCTGAAAACTGAACTAGCAGTGATGCGCTCCGAATTCTCCTCTCACATACGGTTCAAAATATGTGCTCTAAAGTTGACTTCTTAATCGGGGAGCAGAGAGAGCAAAAAAAAGTGATCAACGAACACACCGGGCGTCTGGATGCCCTCGAGCAACAAGTGATAGACCTACAAGACTGCAGCAGACGCAGCAACCTCCGCCTACTGGGACTACCTGAAGGGGCCGAGAAAGATGACCCGATTGTTTTTTTGAAACGGTCACTGTTGAGATGGTTACCATCACTTTCGGGTAAAGATATTGAGATTGAACGTGTGCACCGAGTTTACTCCAGAGCTTCAACTGATCACTCCAAGCCGAGAGTGTTTCTCTTCAAACTGTTACGTTACAACGACAGGAATTTGATTCTTAACGAAGCGAGACGCCACAGCCCTGTGAAAGCAAATGACGGTGCGATGTTGAGCTTTTTCCCCGACTTTTCTCCCGCAACAGCAAAGAAGCGGAGCTCCTTCAGTATAATAAGGAAGGAATTGAAAGAGGCAGGCCTCCAGACCTTCCTTCAGTATCCTGCCACACTGAAGATCGTCATGAAACACAGCGAGACCAAATTAATGCACTCACCGGACGAAGCGCGTCGATTCCTGAGTTCCATGCCCTCTACTCATTCTCCTGAGATGGACGTGGCATAAGGGTTTGATAATACCAAGTAACTCGGATTCTGATTTACTAATCGTTTACTGGCAGTTTTCTTCATGCAAGCCAGGAAACTTGGTATCGTTGACGTACAATTTTCAGTGTACATGTTGTAATTGTTTATGTTTGCTTTCTCGTTATAGAGAGTATACATACCCCAATTTTTTTATTTTATTTTTTAAAATATCATACTACTCATGTGAATTCGAAGTTATTCCGTTCTCTAATTATAGGGCTCATGGCGGTGTTCTAGAGAATTGCACAGGCTGTCATGTTAATGTCACTGACTAAGACAGGGGAGGGTGGCAGACTGGGGTTTGTTTTCACCCCAGTCTGTAAAAGTTCTACAGGGTGGGCTTTCTTTTTGTTAAGGGTTTTTTCGGGAAGGGTTAAAGGCAGACTAAAGAGATTTCATTTGCAGTGGTTTTATTTCCCCCCATTTGTCCAGGTTACTTTGTTTGATAGTAATGACTAAAATCAATATACTAAGTTGTAATGTCAGTGGTTTAAATGGCCCCCATAAACGTACAAGTTTTTTAGAACTATTGCGACAAAAAAAAGTTGACATTGCTTTAATTCCAGGAATCTCACTTACGGAAAGAGGATGTTCATAGATGTAATAATAAATATTATGAGGTGGTCTCTTTTGCTGCGACTGATAATAAAACTAGAGGTGTTCTGATAATTGTTCGAAGAAATTCAAATATTTCAGTTTTAGATAAAAATGGTGATAATGCTGGCAGAATAGCTCATATAAAGACTACGGTTGAGAACAGGAAGATAGCATTTCTCTCAGTTTATGCACCATGTAGTCCTGATCCAACTTTTTTTTCAGAATTATCTACCTATCTCACTGATCTCACAGACTTTGAGATTGTAATGGGAGCAGATATGAATGCTGTAATGTCTAATGAACTTGACAGATCTGGTGATAATTTTTCTAACTCCCAGTCTATTTCTACTGAGCAACTCAATCGATGCATAGCCTCTTTTTCATTAGTAGATGCATGACGATTATTCAGTCCTTCCCAAAAATCTTACACATTTTTCTCTGCTAGACACAAATCATATTCTCGGATTGACTACATTTTTGCTTCCTCTTCCTTGACCTCAATGCTACTTGAAGTCGACATCTTTCCCATTGCTCTCTCTGACCATAGCAGTAATTTTTTGAAGCTTTCAATCACCCAGCGACCGCCGCGATCCCTCCGATGACATTTTAATTCAAATTTATTAAAAGACAAATTTTTTTGTGATCATTTCAGAAGTAAGCTACGTGAATTTATTGACATCAACAAAGGTTCGGTAGATGACCCACAGATTCTTTGGGAGGCGACAAAGGGGTTCATAAGGAATTTTTCAATATCATTTGCTTCCTTTCGTCAGAAAATCCACCGCAAGAAAGTCTCTGACCTGGAATCCAATCTTCGATCACTAGAACAGGCAAATCAGTACACTTTTTCTGACAATACAGCAGCTAAAATTGAAACTGTTAGGAAAGAACTTAATTTGTTATATAGGGAGAGAGCCGAATTTCTGATTCAAAGATCCAGACAAAACTATTATTTTCAAGGTAGCAGACCTAGCCATTTACTGGCGCTAAGACTACGTAATAGTGAAAAATTTGCTAATATTACAGCGGTGAAATCTCAAACTGACACTTATGTTGGATATGATGCAATATTCGACTGATCAAGGATCCTTTCCACAAAATATGAACATGGGCATTATATTTCTTCTACTAAAAAAAGATAAAGACTCTACTTTATGTTCAAGTTACCACCCACTTTCTCTAATTGGTACAGATGTTAAAATCTATGCAAAAGTTTTAGCCTGCCGCCTAGAAGTTTTTATGACCAAACTTGTTAATCATGATCAAACAGGGTTTATTAAATCTCGTTCTGCTTCAGATAATCTGCGAAGACTGCTCACATAATCTCCTCATCTGAACAATTAATTTCTCTCACTGCTATACTTTCTTTAGATGCAATGAAAGCATTCAACCATTTGGAGTGGAACTACTTATGGGCAGTGCTAGATCACCTAGGTTTTAGCTCTAATTTTATAAATATGATTAAAATCCTCTATGCTAATCCCTCAGCCACTATTCTTACCGGCCAGATAAGTTCACAATCATTTCCAATTGGAAGAGGCACCCGCCAGGGTTGTCCTCTTTCACCTTTACTGTTTGCTTTATCTTTAGAACCTCTTGCTCAAGCTGTACGTCAGTCAGAACTCATACTGCCTATATCTGTTAAGAATACTTTGCATCACATATCTTTATTTGCAGATGATATATTGCTATTTTTGGACAATCTAGTTTTATCAATCCCTCACGTTTTAAAATTATTTGATCAGTTTGGTAATCTATCAGGGTATAAAATCAATTGGACCAAGTCATATCTGCTCCCTCTCAATTTTTGTGTTGGGTCTGCTACTTTTTCTGATTTCATTCCAGTGGTGCAGTCTTTTACATACTTGGGTATAGATATTTATCCTTCCTTGAAGGATATTGTCTCAAAAAATTTGAATAAAAACCTGGCTAAAGTCACCTCAGATCTGGCAAATTGGACACATCTCCCTACTTCTTTTCATGCAAGAATATCTGTTGTGAAAATGAACATCCTTCCTCGTGTTAATTTCTATTCATCTATGATTCCTCTAACCCCACCTGCAGGATATTGGAAAAAGCTGGATTCAGTAATCTCTCAATACACTTGGAATGGTAAACGGCCCCGAATTAAATTATCTACTTTACAACGAAACAGATCAGAGGGTGGCTGGTCCTTTCCAAATTTTAAATTATACGTGGACTCCTTTACTCTTCGTGCACTGCCAGCCTGGTTTACACCAAATGTGTCAACCTCATGGTGGGCCATCGAAGAATCTCTTGTTTCTCCACACAACCTAGAGCATTTGGTTTCTGCTGGTGTCAATTTTTTATCGGGTAAAACCCCATTTTATTGCCCACAATTGCATAAATGTAAATTAAATTCCTTTGGTGACATTTTTGATGACAAAGGCCTGAAATCATTTCAAGATATTAAAGCTTCTTTTAACCTACCAGGGACCTCCTTTTTCATGTATCTTCGTATTAGGTCGGCGTTTCGCGCATATGGAGTTCCCTGGGATGCACAATTTACCTGTACATCCTTTGCGGAAAGTAATTCTCCCCACTGATAATTCTTTTATCTCTGCTTCATCTATTTACTCTTTTCTCCTCAAACAATCATATAAACCATTATCCATAATAACTATCTGGTCTAAGGATATCAGTGGTGATTTACAAACTTTATTCTCTGATCAAATTTGGGAGACAATCACATCAGCCTCAAAAAACCCAAATCATCAGATGATCCATTGGAAATTACTACATAGAGTTTATTTGTCCTCTTTAAAAGGCTTCTATATGCATGTGTCACCTTCCCCAAATTGCAATTTATGTCCTCAGGGGGCACTTACATTTTTTTTGGGAATGCTCTTCACTTTCTCTTTTCTGGTCTCAGCTTGCTCTTGACATATCATTTCTTTTAGAAAAAGATGTGGTTTTGACTCCAGATCTTTTTTTCTTAAATGATTTTTCTGAATTGGTTTTGTCTCCGCAACAGAGAAACTTACTATTAGCTGCTTTTACTGCTGCAAAGAAAAAGTTAGTCAGTCGCTGGGTTCCTCCTCATTCAATGACCAGACATGTATGGGGCTTATTTTTGCTGGACATTGTTTCCATGGAACTGTCTACAGCTCGCATTCATGGAGCAAAGACAAAAACTTTGAAGCTGTGGCGTGCCATTTTTGACACTGTTAAATCTTTTATTTCTTCTTTTTGATGTATGATTTATTTGTTAATTTTATTTATTTATTTTCTTTTTCTCCTTTGATTTAGTATTATATTTTGTATTTTCTCCACTGCAATGTTTTGTATTTCCTAAACGCAGTGTAGGTCTGCCTTGTGGGTTGGTGGGTGGGGGGTATAACAGATTAAAATTGACATGCCATTCTTTTGTATAATCTTGCACTGTATATCAATAAATAATTGTTCACAAAAAGAAAAATGACACTAAAGGGGTACCCTGACTGAGCATCAAAAAGTGACGCCAAGGAGTCCTGCCCAAGCGTCAACATGTGACGAGTTGGGAGTGAGACCGTGTTGGATTTTCTGTCAATATGGGGTGCTGTGTGTACATTAATGAGGAAAAAAATGAACTTAAATGATTTTAGCAAATGGCTGCAATATAACAAAGAGTGAAAAATTTAAGGGGGTCTGAATACTTTCCGTACCCACTATATATATATATATATATATATATTAGGTCGGCGTTATATATATATATATATATATATAGCATTAAAAAGTTTTGTGTGCAGACAGCATTATCAAACCTGTCCTGGAGCACCCCCAGCACTGCATATGTTGACTGTTTTTTTCTCAGTTCAGATCTTTATAGGCAGACTGTGCACACTAATAATTGCAAGTGATCTAATCCAACTGTGTGCCCAGGCATAATCAATCTACTTGTATCTGCATGGGTTCCATTGCTAATGATGCAGGCATACCTACATAAAAACCCACTTGGAATCATATTTCAAACCACCTACTTAAACCTCTAACAAAATGGTCACTTCCCAAAGAGATACATGGAGGATATTTTGGACTTATTCATTCAGCTCCTCTTGAATAGACACATGCTCAAAACAAGTTTTTTGGAGGGACTTGATGACTATCTGTACATCCTTCTTTCATTGGGAAAGGATAGCACTACAGTAGCCCATGACACCAATTATGTTCTCTGGCTGGGCTGTTCAGAAGACAACACCAGAGACCATCCAGCAACTTCCTGTGTGCAACTCTCAAACCTGTCCTCGAGGCACCTCTGCCCTGCACATTTTGTATGTCTCCCTTATTAGACACATCTGATTCAACTCATCAGCACGTTAGTTGAGACTGCAAGACCTGAACTGATCGTTTCTGGTAAGCGAGAAATACAAAATGTGCAGGGCAGGGGTGTCTCCAGGACAGGTTTGAAAACCACTGGTCTACTTCAATCGTCCCCAGGTCTGCATACAAATCATCCATGAAACTAGAACCTTATCCTGCAAAGGAGCCAAAGCCTGAGCCAGAAAGACAAAGCCCTTTCCTGAGTCAGAGCTGTCTGATCCTTCCCGGAACCTGCACTCATTGCAAGCATCCACCTTGGTTTCTTGGGAGACCAAAGACCTCTGCTCTGCAATCCATTCGCTCCACAGAGGTCCCTCTGTGCCACCTCGATCTAGCCTCCCCCTGGCTCCAACTCGGGCTTGTGGCTACGCCTGGGTCCTCCAGTCCTGTGGCTCCATTGGGTATCTCCATCCCATTGGAATGGACAACAGAGCTGTTGCCTCAGGCTTCCCAGGCCCAGCTCCACCTTGGTCCACTAAGCTACCTCTCAGCTGATCACAACTTTATCAAGGTTGGGGGGTTTGTGTGTCTCTATGACCTGGATAGCTATATTGGCTGGAGCTTCATGTTCCTAGTAGGGCCTCCCATGCCAGACAGGTTGAAGGGTAGAGACCAGACAAAGAGTGGTCTCTGGTCCTCTAGGTTGGGGTCTGGGCTAACAACCCCCCCAAAAAACTTAAAATTACAGAAACTGCAACAACGTGTGCAGATATTAACTTGGCCTAAGATGATTTCTCTCCAGTGGAGTTTAGGAAGTGAGCTGGTGAAAGCCTTTAAGAAGCCAGTGTGCCGATTAATCCTCTGACAGCCAATACCAAAATCTGAATTGGAACCTGGAACATCCTGACCCTGTACGGGGTAGAAAGAAAGCAGAGCTATAAAGCAGAGCTAGGACTCTGTGAGACAAGGTGGAATGGAAATGAAACTGTTAAGCAGAGAGGCCATAATAAATTCAGGCCTAGAAGAAGCACACACATATGGAGTTGGGCTACTCATGAGATCAGATACAGCCAATACATTTTTGGAATGGGAAGTAAATTAAGTGAATTTTGCTTAAAACAAAATTATCTGCCAGTTGGGTAAAAAAATAATAATTTTGTTTTAACAGTAATTTACTTACCCCAATGGCAAATAAATGTACTAAGTAAAGCCTTTTTAAGCCTTTTTTTTTTTTTTTGCAGTGAAGATTCTAACGGGAGACCTTAATGCCAAAGTAGGAAATCTCAACAGTAACAAAGAGCCTACTATGGGTAAGCATAGAGTTGGAGATAAGATCGAAAATAAATAGCTTTTCTCAGACTTGTGTTCAATGACCTTGTCATGGTCATTTCCAAAAAAGAAGATCTGGACCTCCCCAAATGGAAAAACAGAAAACCAGATAGATCACATTACTATTAGTCAAAAATGGTGCAGAGGCCTATAGATGTAAGAGTAAATAAAGGAGTGTATGCTGCCACAGGATCACCACCTAGTGTAGGCAAAACTGAAACTGAAAGCACACAGAGACCATGCACAAAAGCCATCTTTCAAATATAACATCCAAAGCCTGAAAGATGTCAGTAAAAACATGGAATACCAGTGCAGTCTGAAAAAAGCTTTGAGGCACTGGGAAGTTTGGCAGAGGAGATGATAGAAGATCACTGGCAAGAGCTAAAGATCTAGTCAAACACTTGCCAAGAAATCTTGGGAAAGAGGACCAGAGAGCACAATGAGTGGTTAACAGAAGGCACCTGGGCCCTCATCACAAAAAGAAAAGAACTGAAGCAACAAATCAACCACTGCCAAGACCAGCAAAAGAAAACAGAACTGCAAACAATGTATTGGAATACCAAGCGGAGAGTGAAGAAGAGCGCCAGGGCAGCATCATTCTTGACAGATTAAAGGAGACCCTAGAAAAGTGACAGAGATGAACAGGCAGCTTCAAGCGAAATAAGTCTGGCATAGACCACATTGACACCCTGCGCATCATCATCAAACAGTCCTTGGAATGGTAGTCTCCACTCAGTCTTTGTGGACTTTGAGAAGGCTTTTGACAGTGTGGACAGAGAAGTTGTCTAGAAGCACATTATGGGATCCCACCGATTATCCAGCTATTCCACATGCCAGGTCATACATAAAGTAAAACACAAAGTCTGCATCTTCAGTACCAACGTTAAAGCAACCTTGTTGTTTGGATCTGAAAGAGACTAACAAAAACAGCCACAAGCAAACTCCAGACCTTCATTAAAAATTGCCTCCACTATATGTTACATATCAGATGGCCAGAAAAGATCTCAAACTCCAGCTTGTGGGAGAAAACAAGACAGCTGCTTATTTGGCAAGAAATACATAAGAGGTAATGGGGCTGGATCCTCCACAAGAGCCCTGAAAATGTCACCAAACAGGCACTGGGACCCACAAGGAAAGAGAAAGAGTGGGTAGGCCAAAATAGAATAAGAAGAATATACTAAGCTATAAGGTATTTGGTCAATTGTATCCAAAAATATCCCAGCTGAATATGTAGACACAGCTATAAGTGAGTCATTTGTCCAATAGCTTTATTCCTCTGAAAAGTGGCTCTGAGGTGCTACAGTGGGGGAAATAATTATTTGATCCCCTGCTGATTTTGTACAAAGTAATGATCAGTCTATAATTTTAATGGGAGGGTTATTTTAACAGTGAGAGACAGAATAACAACAAAAACATTTAATAAAAGTTGCATTTTAATGAGTGAAATAAGTATTTAATCATCTATCAATTAGCAAGATTTCTGGCTCCCAGGTGTGTTTTATACAGGTAACATACTAAGATTAGGAGGACTCTCTTAAAGCAAGTGCTCCTAATCTCAGTTTGTTACCTGTATAAAAGACACCTGTCTACAGAAGCAATCAGTCAATCAGATTCCAAACTCTCCACCATGGTCAAGACCAAAGAGCTGTCTAAGGATGTCAGGGACAAGATTGTACACCTACAAGGCTGAAATGGGCTACAAGACTATCGCCAAGCAGCTTGGTGAGAAGGTGACAAGAAACAAGATCTCACCTCTGGAGTTTAAATGATCATGAGAACGGTGTGGAATCAGCCCAGAACTACACGGGAAGATCTTGTCAATGATCTCAAGGCAGCTGGGAAACATAGTCACCAAGAAAACAATTGGTAAAACACTACGCCGTGAAAGACTGAAATCCTGCAGCGCCCGCAAGATTCCCCTGCTCAAGAAAGCACATGTACAGGCCTTCAGAGGAGAACTAGGTGAAAGTGTTGTGGTGAGATGAGACCAAAACTCAACTCAATTCGCCATGTTTGGAGGAGGGGGAATGCTGCCTATGACCCCAAGAACATCATCCCCAGGTGGAAACATTATGGTTTGGGGGTGTTTTAGGGCCATGCACCATCAAATCTTGGGTGAGAACCTCCTTCCCGAATTGAAAATGGGTTGTGGATGGGTATTCCAGCATGACAGTGACCCAAAACACACAGAAAAGACAACAGCGGAGTGGCTCAAGAAGAAGTACATTAAGTTCCTGGAGTGGCCTAGCCAGTCTCCAGACCTTAATCTTATAGAAAATCTGTGGCGGTAGCTGAAGGTTCAAGTTGCCAAACGTCAGCCTCGAAACCACAATGACTTGGAGAGAAACTACAAAGAGGAGTGGGACAAAATCCCTCCTGAGATGTGTGCAAACCTGGTGGCCAACTACAAGAAACGTCTGACCTCTGTGATTGCCAAAAAGGGTTTTGCCACCAAGTACTAAGCAATGTTTTGCAAATACTCATTTCACTCAAAATGATTGGTTTAGTGATGATAGTGGCACACTCTTCAGCTTTTAATACTTTCAAAAGGTTTATAATGTTTCTTATGTTTTGAAGGCTTTTCAGGTGTCCTCCTTGGAGAAGTTGGATCAAACTCTGGCTTCTTGTTTGATGCGGAAAATGCCAACAAGAGCTTTCCAGGGCCTGGAGTGTGATCAGTCTCCTGCCGCGGGTAAGGGCTTCTTTAGTTCTGTTTAGCTCTTTTAACCCATTTTAGGTCTTACTCACTGTTTGCCTGATTTCTAGAGCATTTCCAATTTATACAGCAGCACAAAAAGGCTAATGCTACCAGCACTTTACTTTACAGGCTGTTATAGACATAAATTATGAAGGGAAGCTGCCTTACCCCACAGAAGTGCATTACTGTGCACTTGTTTTTTACTTTGTGTGTCTTCCTGCCCACTTACACACAGTGTGACCCAGATTCACTGCAGTTTAACACAGAGCAACAGTGCAATGCTATGTGTTAATGTTACACAAAAACATATAGTCTTCATGCTTGATAAAAACAAAGTAAGAAACAAGTATAACTTTATGTCAACCTTCACTGAAAAATCAAAAAGTTGTTACACTGTTACATGCTGAGTTAAAAACAACCCAAGTTAGGTTATTTGGCAACCCAGCACTGGGCAAATATTGGACAGAACACATGCATTCTGGGTTATTTTGACCCAGCTGGTTGGGTCAAATATTTTTACCCAACATGCTGTGTTGTTTTAAGTCAACTGTTGTTAAAAAATTATGATATTGCTGGCTTAAAATGTGCTTGAAATTAAAAATCACACACAGAATTATAGAGGCCACAACAATAATCAATAGATGAACATTTATTATTAAACAAGAATACCCATGGACAAAAATATGAGATAAATTGAATTTATTTGGCTGAATTTTCTATATAGATTATAATCTATAAATCTATATATTTCTATATAGATCTAGACATTTTCTAAAAATAGCGGGAAGCTTCACCGAATCGACTGCAAATGAGCTGGACCACCTGGGGATGGAGTTGCCATTCTCCAGGAAGAGTGAGCTGTTGTGAGAGCGCATCAGCTGCACAATTCAGCTCTCAGAATGTGAACACATATTTAACCTGCAATTTGAGTCGCATCTGACTCCAGAGGAGGAGAGCTTGCTCTTCTCCCATTTGACCCGAAGCCCCAGATGGCTGAAGTGCCATCTCGTGAGTCAGCTATTATGAGCCAGTCATTGAGATAGTTAAGGATGCTTTCTTCCAAAGTGGGGCCAGGGTACCCTTCGTGAGAGCTTTGTACTGATACGCCCGACCTTCAAAAGCAAACCGAAGAAACGGCATACAAAAAAAAAGCATACAAGCTTGGTATGCTGTTTGAGAGTGTTTATGTGTGAGTGAATATAATAGAAATATAATTATTATTAAAAAAAATATTTTTTTTTATCAATATACATTTATTAACAGTAAAGATTACAAATAAGAACAAAGATACATTATGTGTCGGGTTAGCACGCTCTACAAAAACAACAAAATCCTTGCTTATTAACTAACAATGTACAGTGGGTACGGAAAGTATTCAGACCCCCTTAAATTTTTCACTCTTAGTTATATTGCAGCCATTTGCTAAAATCATTTAAGTTCTTTTTTTTTCTCATTAATGTACACACACCCCGTATTGACAGAAAAACACAGAATTCTTGACATTTTTGCAGATTTATTAAAAAAGAAAAACTGAAATATCACATGGTCCTAAGTATTCATAACCTTTGCTCAGTATTTAGTAAAAGCACCCTTTTGATCTAATACAGCCATGAGTCTTTTTGGGAAAGATGCAACAAGTTTTTCACACCTGGATTTGGGGATCCTCTGCCATTCCTTCTTGCAGATCTTCTCCAGTTGAACTGAAATATCACATGGTCCTAAGTATTCAGACCCTTTGCTGTGACACTCATATATTTAACTCAGGTGCTGTCCATTTCTTCTGATCATCCTTGAGATGGTTCTACACCTTCATTTGAGTCCAGCTGTGTTTGATTATACTGATAGGACTTGATTAGGAAAGCCACACACCTGTCTATATAAGACCTTACAGCTCACAGTGCATGTCAGAGCAAATAAGAATCATGAGGTCAAAGGAACTGCCTGAAGAGCTCAGAGACAGAATTGTGGCAAGGCACAGATCTGGCCTAGGTTACAAAAAAATTCTGCTGCACTGAAGGTTCCTAAGAGCACAGTGGCCTCCATAATCCTGAAATGGAAGACGTTTGGGACGACCAGAACCCTTCCTAGAGCTGCCTGTCCGGTCAAATTGAGCTAATGGGGGAGAAGAGCCTTGGTGAGAGAGGTAAAGAAGAACCCAAAGATCACTGTGGCTGAGCTCCAGAGATGCAGTCGGGAGATGGGAGAAAGTTGTAGAAAGTCAACCATCACTGCAGCTCTCCACCAGTCGGGGCTTTATGGCAGAGTGGCCTGACGGAAGCCTCTCCTCAGTGCAAGACACATGAAAGCCTGCATGGAGTTTGCTAAAATACACCTGAAGGACTCCAAGATGGGAGTCCTTCTGATCTGATGAGACTAAGATAGAACTTTTTGGCCTTAATTCTAAGCGGTATGTGTGGAGAAAACCAGGCACTGCTCATCACCTGTCCAATACAGTCCCAACAGTGAAGCATGGTGGTGGCAGCATCATGCTGTTGGGGGTGTTTTTCAGCTGCATGGACAGGACGACTGGTTGCAATCAAGGGAAAGATGAATGCGGCCATGTACGGGGATATCCTGGACGAAAACCTTCTCCAGAGTGCTCAGGACCTCAGACTGGGCCGAAGGTTCGCCTTCCAACAAGACAATGACCCTAAGCACACAGCTAAAATAACGAAGGAGTGGCTTCACAACAACTCTGTGACTGTTCTTGAATGGCCCAGCCAGAGCCCTGACTTAAAGCCAATTGAGCATCTCTGGAGAGACCTGAAAATGGCAGTCCACCAATGTTTACCATCCAACCTGACAGAACTGGAGAGGATCTGCAAGGAGGAATGGCAGAGGACCCCCAAATCCAGGTATGAAAACTTGTTGCATCTTTCCCAAAAAGACTCATGGCTGTATTACAGGTCCTTCTCAAAAAATTAGCATATTGTGATAAAGTTCATTATTTTCTGTAATGTACTGATAAGCATTAGACTTTCATATATGTTAGATTCATTACACACAACTCGAAGTAGTTCAAGCCTTTTATTGTTTTAATATTGATGATTTTGGCATACAGCTCATGAAAACCCAAAATTCCTATCTCAAAAAATTAGCATATCATGAAAAGGTTCTCTAAACGAGCTATTAACCTAGTCATCTGAATCAACTAATTAACTCTAAACACCTGCAAAACATTCCTGAGGCTTTTAAAAACTCCCAGCCTGGTTCATTACTCAAAACCGCAATCATGGGTAAGACTGCCGACCTGACTGCTGTCCAGAAGGCCATCATTGACACCCTCAAGCAAGAGGTCTGTGGGAAGGAAAAAGTGTGGCAGAAAACGCTGCACAACGGAAGAGGTGACCGGACCCTGAGAAAGATTGTGGAGAAGGACCGATTCCAGACCTTGGGGGACCTGCGGAAGCAGTGAACTGAGTCTGGAGTAGAAACATCCAGAGCCACCGTGTACAGGCGTGTGCAGGAAATGGGCTACAGGTGCCGCATTCCCCAGGTCAAGCCACTTTTGAACCAGAAACAGCGGCAGAAGCGCCTGACCTGGGCTACAGAGAAGCAGCACTGGACTGTTGCTCAGTGGTCCAAAGTACTTTTTTCGGATGAAAGCAAATTTTGCATGTCATTCGTAAATCAAGGTGCCAGAGTCTGGAGGAAGACTGGGGAGAGGGAAATGCCAAAATGCCTGAAGTCCAGTGTCAAGTACCCACAGTCAGTGATGGTCTGGGGTGCCATGTCAGCTGCTGGTGTTGGTCCACTGTGTTTTATCAAGGGCAGGGTCAATGCAGCTAGCTATCAGGAGATTTTAAGCACTTCATGCTTCCATCTGCTGAAAAGCTTTATGGAGATGAAGATTTCATTTTTCAGCACGACCTGGCACCTGCTCACAGTGCCAAAACCACTGGTAAATGGTTTACTGACCATGGTATTACTGTGCTCAATTGGCCTGCCAACTCTCCTGACCTGAACCCCATAGAGAATCTGTGGGATATTGTGAAGAGTAAGTTGAGAGACACAAGACCCAACACTCTGGATGAGCTTAAGGCCGCTATCGAAGCATCCTGGGCCTCCATAACACCTCAGCAGTGCCACAGGCTGATTGCCTCCATGCCACGCCGCATTGAAGCAGTCATTTCTGCAAAAGGATTCCCGACCAAGTATTGAGTGCATAACTGAACATAATTATTTGAAGGTTGACTTTTTTTGTATTAAAAACACTTTTCTTTTATTGGTCGGATGAAATATGCTAATTTTTTGAGATAGGAATTTTGGGTTTTCATGAGCTGTATGCCAAAATCATCAATATTAAAACAATAAAAGGCTTGAACTACTTCGAGTTGTGTGTAATGAATCTAAAATATATGAAAGTCTAATGTTTATCAGTACATTGCAGAAAATAATGAACTTTATCACAATATGCTAATTTTTTGAGAAGGACCTGTAGATCAAAAGGGTGCTTTTACTAAATACTGAGCAAAGGTTATGAATACTTGACCATGTGATATTTCAGTTTTTCTTTTTTAATAAATCTGCAAAAATGTCAAGAATTCTGTGTTTTTCTGTCAATATGAGGTGCTGTGTGTACATTAATGAGAAAAAAAAAAAAAAAAAAAAAAACTTAAATGATTTTAGCAAATGGCTGCAATATAACTAAGAGTGAAAAATTTAAGGGGGTCTGAATACTTTCCGTACCCACTGTACTTCAATGAAAATGTGAACCATGCAGCAGTAAGAACATAAAGATAACAGATACTTTCAAGCAAAATAATAATATTTATTCAAGCAGTTAGCATTTATACTACCTGGTCTTATTACAAAAAGTACCTGTGGGCACACTTTCGCGAGATGCAAACACATACCAATACCAACATATCACTGCAGTTTAAAAAAACAAACAAACAAAAAAAAATTCAATATGCTGGAAGATTTGAAGACCGATGCTTTTGAATGTTAGCATGACATATCCAGCTTCATATCTATGAATTTTAATAGACGGTAGGCTTGTTTGGTAGCTCACGCAGTATGGAGATGTACTTGAGAGGTGAAGAGCTCTGGTTTGAATCCCATGTAACTACGGTTTGAAAAGAGTTAAAATCTACAAAGAAGGAAGATTCAAATGGCGTCAACAAATAGGTTTTTATTATCTTTTTTTTTTTTTTTGCATTTGTTAACACTATCAGGTAGGTTTAGTGTTGGGTTTGGTATAGGGCATATTTCCAACATGGTAGAGGATTAACTTTTAGCAACATTCCCTGGATATTTGAACTCTGAACCGCTGCAATACGCACCTGAAGCAACATAATAAAAACACAACAATAAATACCTAAATCTAAAAAGTACCCAGAGGTACACATTTTTATGAGACTGGGCTGCATTTATAAATTAAATAAATGTCAGTAATGAACTGCACAAATTATAGTGATCTATAGCAGCTGGTGGAAATGTATCCCAGTATAACAAAAGGAAAAGTATTAAGACTTGAAATATTTTAAATAGAGATTAAGGATGATTCAGACAAAACTATATTTTCTGCATGCGTTTTTAATTTTAATAATAATTCACAATTTATGCAGTCCAACAGCAAAAACTGTGAGGGATTTTTATTTTTTTTTTCTCACATTTGTTCAGACCATTTTCAATACATATAGGCCTATAAATAACTACAATTCAAGCTGCAATACCAAACAGGACCACACAGAGATGCCAACGGACCACTGACTGTATATATACGATCTCTATTCAGAATTGTTAAACAGAACAAAACACAAATTAAAAAAAGTTAATAAAAACATTCTGAACTTGTCAAATGTGGTGAACTGAAGGCAGTTCGATATAACCAGTGAAAAATTCCTCTGTCAGAGTGAGTGCTGATGCCCATATGTTATACAAACACCACTAACTATTGCAAACCCTGTTGAAGAAACCGCCCCTGATATTAATCATGAAAAATGTCCTTACTCTCTATCGCAAACATGTACAGTAGGTGTAAAACTCCCACCAGTTATATTCAAGTCTATACTGCCACCTGTTGGTTGTGTAACTTGAACAACTTTTGTTGAGATCACAAGAAAAATAAGTTGTGACAACGAGAAAACACTCTACATTGAGAACGCTCAATGTAGGTTCTCAATGCCCGGACTGGGTAGAGGAGAAAGAAGTCCTGGTCTTGCTCTGACGAGGGAAGAGCCAGGAGCATTATAACTTGGGCCCTGTCTTGGTTTCAGGATGACCTTGGAGTCGTTTGGCCCGAATTCCAGACAGGATGAACTCACAGAGAGAGCCCATGCGTTTTACCGATGCTAGAGCCAATTGCAGAGTGGTTTTGAGTGTTAAGGGGTGGAGGTCAGCAGACTGAAGAAGCTCAAAGGGAGGGCCCTTCAGAGCCCTCAGTACCGTGGTAGGTCCCAAGAAGGTGAGGGGGCGAGGTGGATTAAGCCTCCTGGAACCCTTCAACTACGTTGTTCTTACCCACTGGTTGGCCGGCTATAGGAGCATGTTATGCTGCTATGGCTGCTACATAGACCTTTAGTGTGAAAGGGGAGTGACCCTTTTCCTATAACTCTTGTAGGAAGGACAATATCGACAATATGTCACAGGAAGTTGTGTCTGCGCCGTGGGCTGTACACCAGGCAGCAAAAACAAACCACTTAAGGCTATAAAGTTGTCTTGTAGACGGAGCTCCAGCCTGAGATATAGTATTTAGGACATTTTTGGGGAGGTTTGTAGGCTCCCATCGAGAGGCCATAGATGCAGAGCCCGCAGTTCCGGTCTGGGGTGCCAAATAGTCCTGTTCGCCTGAGAAAGGAGGTCTCGTCTCAGAGGAATGGGCCACGGGGCTGCTGATTAGGGGTGTAACGATACATGCATTCGTATCAAACGGTTCTCGGGGGAATTCCAAATTGAAGTGATCATTCCTATGCCCTACTCCCTTCGAAGGGAAGCCCTTGGAGACTTTGGAGTGAGCATGTGCGTGCAATTACGTAGACGTTTGGAATGCACTTGGCTAAGGGCGCGATGACTTCCTCATTATCTTCAGCTGGCATGTTCCCGTGCCTGTCAGCAGATGTCGTTGTTTTAATGCCGCTGTTTTAATGACATATGTCTCTATATAAATTTATTTTATATCAAAATAAACATGCATTTTATAATTTTTATACAATTTTAAGTTTTATACATATATTAGTTTGTATCTCTAAAATACACCTCTTGGTGCTACTTGGACACACCATCAATGATGAACCCGGGGTCATGGGGTGTTTCGGATCTTTGATCATCAAACACCCTCGCCTGGGCGACCCAGTCAGGGGTGATCAGCCCCCGACTTGTGTCCAAGTGGCTCACTACTTCACGGCTCCCCCCTTTGTATCCACAGCCATCTTGTGGCTTTCTCTGTAGCCTCTATGATATTCTTGATGGCTCTTTTGCACAGCTGACCTTTTATTCCAAGGAGTTTGAGGGTTCGGTGTAATGATTGACAAGCAAAACCCCGGCACCCCACATCAACTGGTTTGCCGCGGGCTTTCCAGCCCTTACTCCTACATTCTGCCACCAGCTCGGCATATTTAGCCCTCTTGCGCTCATTAGCCTCCTCAATCCGGTCATCCCAGGGGACAGTAAGCTCTACCAGAACCACTTGCTTTGTTGACTCTGATGTTAACACCATATCTGGGCGGAGTGAAGTGGCTGAGATGTGTTCTGGGAACTTAAGCTGTCTTCCCAGGTCGACTTGGAGCTTCCAGTCCCACGCAGTGGTGAGAAGCCCTCCAGAGGAACTTGGCTGCTTTTGCACCTTCTCCCCAGCTCTGACGAAGGTGATAAACTGTTTGGGGGTGCGCTGCTACTTACTGCTGGTGATCGCCGCACAGGATGTGTTCCAAGGTGCCTCTCTTCTGGCACAGCAGGCATGCCGGAGTGTCTGCTAAGCCCCAGCGATGCAGGTTGATTGGACTTGGGAGAACATCGTACACGGATTGAATGAGGAACTTGATGTGCTGGGGTTCAGATCTCCAGAGCTCTGGCCAAGTGATTTTCCACTGTTCAGCGTGATCCCACCTTGTCCAGGCGCCTTGCTGGTACATGCCGACCATCTTCGTCCGGCGGTCTTCCTCCACCTCTGCTCTTATCTCATGCTGCACCATTTGACGTTTCTCCCTTCCTCTGACTTTGTTGTAGCGGGGTTCAGGAAAGCTTCCAATTCCTGCCCGACCCACTGCCACGTTGCTGACCAAAATGTGCTGTAGCTGTGCCTCTGCTCTCTCGACAGCTTCCTGTGCCTTCCACTTTCTTCCAGTTTTCACGAAGATTCCCGCTGTAGCGACTTTGGCGTCAGAGGAGTCGTGGTACATCATCACCTCCCTGGCGCAAGTGACCTTGAATTCCTCTGACAAGCCACTTATAGGGAGCTGCAACATGGTGGAATGCCCATAGAAGGCAATGCTGCTAAGGGACTGAGGGAGCCCGAGCCACCGTCGGAGAAACTGGCTGATGGTTCTTTCCAACATCTCCACGGTTGACATAGGAACCTCGTAGACAAGCAGGGGCCAAAGGAGCCTTGGCAGGACTCCGTGTTGGTACATCCAGGCTTTGAATTTTCCTGGGAGCCCCGACTTGTCTATTGCTGTGAGCCAGGATGTTAAGTCCCTCTTGGTTTGCTGGAGTGCGTCTGAATCCCTCAGGGAGCTGTTAAAAACCTTGCCCAGGGTCTTGACAGGTTTTTCAGTTACTGTTGGAATTGGTGTCCCTCTCTGGACTTGGCAGGTTTAAAGCTCATCCTTGCCCACGAGATGAGTCAGTCAAGCCCCTGGAGGAGCCATCTGCACCCGGGAACAGAGGTTGCCGTCACCGTGAGATCATCCATGAATGCGCTTATAGGAGGCTGCCAAGTGCCAGATCTTGACATGGGGCCTCTACACTCCACCTCAGCTGACTTTACAATCATGTTCATGGCTAAGGAGAAGAGTGGCACTGAGATGCAACCGTTATTATATGTATTATTATGTATATATTATATAGCAAATATAAAATGTATGTTTATTTGCAACAGTAATGCTAACAACAATAAAATATATATATATATATATATATATATATATGTCATTAAAACAGCAACATCTGCTGACAGGCATGGGAACATGCCCGCTGAAGATAATGAGGAAACGATCGCTCCCTTAGCCAAGTGCATTCCCAACATCTATGTAACTGCACGCACGTCCAAGCTCCAAGGGCTTCCCTTCGAAGGGAGTAGGGTATAGGAATGATCGCTTCAATTTGGAATTCCCCCGAGAACCGTTCGATATGAATGCACGTATTGTTACACCCCTACTGCTGATAGTAACTGAACTCTGTGTCTCTGTGCCCTGATTCACCTGATGACCTGAGGGATCAGGGCGATTGGGGGAAAGGCGTAAAGGAGGAGGTTGGGCCAGCTGTAGGCTAATGCGCCCTGATCCTTCGAGAAGTAAATTGGGCAGTGAGAGATGCCATGAGGCCCAGCATCCTCTGGGAAACCTTGAGAGGGCGAGAGGTTCCCATCTTGAAAGAGGCTGCGAGTCGCTAAATGGCTAGAACCCTGTTCGGCGAGACTACCGCCCTCATCTGGGTGGAGTCCAAAACTGTTCTAGGCGCCCCGGCAGGAACCATTCATCCAAGCTGTACGAGAGGGCTCTTCTGACGGAGACCACTCTAATCCCAGCTCCTTGACGGTTTTAGAGAGGACGCGGAAGAGTTCGGGAGGGCGTGAGGCGCGGAATCACGCTGAAAAGAGCGCTAACCACGCAGAGAAGCGAGACTCATATCCTCGCAATGAGGACATTCCGTCTTGTTAAGCGTGGCTTCGGTGTGGGTGGCGCCCAAGCACAAAGCGCACTGACCGTGACCGTCTGAGGCGTGCAGCGGAGCACTGCATGAGAGACAGAAGTGGCGTGGCATTTGTATCAACGCCGAGGAAATTTGCTCAGGAAATATGCTCTTAAAGATGCTGGACCGCTGCAGATGCCGATTCATGGTGAGCGATCTAGAAGAGCTTGATCTTGCAAAGTGAAGGCTTGAGTCTTGAGCACAGAGATGCGTCATCGCTGAAGAGAAAGGATCTGAGTAACCATGGCGAAACACCCGCTTATGTAGCCAATTGCTCCGCCCAATCTGGCGGGATCTAGCAGAATTTAGCGGGCTGCAACGTCATAGGTTTGCGCAGCACCACTGCCCAGCTATTCGTTCATTCAGTTATCACTGACGTGACCAATAGCCTTGCAGTTACACTGCATTATTAAAAAAGTGCTTCAGTCTCTGAGAAAATAAGGATTTTCCCATAAGCGTCTGTGACGCAGTACGAGTGAAAGTATCGAAAGGGAACAACTTGTGTGATGTCGAGATCACGAGAAAATTAAGCCATAATAACGAGAAAAACAACTCTCGTTGTGTCGAGATCATGAGAAAACAAGTCGAGATGACAAAAAAAAGAACAAAAACAGTTAATCAGGTTCCCCCTGATCGCCACCAGAGGCCGCCATTACCCAAATACTGACTTCCCCTTTTCACTACATTTCCCATGACCCCGTAACTGGCACTGATCACACACACAGGTGCTTCCTGTTACCTGCCTATATAAACTTCCGGTACACACACACACACACACACACACACACACAGCAAAGTCTTGTTTTGCCCCAACTAACATTTCTGAGGGTTTCTTTATTCTGGTGGATTATTGTGTATTACTCTGGACTGTTACTATCGTTGTGGATTTCTCGCTGCCTGTCCCCGGACTCTTTTCTTCATTGTATGGACTATTGTTTATTCTGCCTGCTACCTGCTGCCTGCCCCAAACTTCTGCCTGTCTCTCATCTTGTCTGTGATAACCCTGTCTGCCATTAACCTACCTGGATTGTACGACTCTGATTCTGCCTTAATAAAGCTGCACATGGATCCTCATTACAGAGGGATTAAAACATGCAGATGTGTGGGTTACAGACATGATATGGAGTTATGCAATGGAATGATGTTTGGTTAAGTCCTCTTAGCATCATTTTGGGATGAACTGATGTTTTTTTTATATATATATATATATATATATATATATATATATATATATATATATATATATATATATATATATATATATATATATATATATATACACACACACATATACAGTCTCTATGCCATTCTGTGTGTGCTGTGGAATTCAGTTCTGTGGGGAAGAGGTCAAAAAGATCTTAGGAGCCTGGTCTTGGTCCTGTGTAGGGAAACCAATCCATCTTTACGCATGATTTTCCTCATGGTTTTACTCATAATGACAATGATGTGTTTGCTCTTTGACCATTGATCTTGGGTTACCCACCTAAATTTGTCAATCTTCTTCCTTAGAATTCTTGTTGTTGTGTTGGTTAGTTAGGTTTCTCCAGATGTGCTGGCAGTAGGATCTTTGACAGATTTATGGTCCTTAGGTATTCACATGCAGATTAGATCATTTGATTGTCTTAAAACTTGTGACAACTAAGCACATTAGTTTTAAAAAGATGATGGATATTGACATGTTCCCATACTTCCTGTGCCTAATGTGTCCCAGGTCCTATGCTTGTGTATGCCCTCAAAGACTGCTTATAGTACATTGATCAGTCACTGTAAGAAAAATTAACATTGTCATTTTAAATTGGCTTACCATTCTTATGTAAATGTATACTTAAAAGAATAATTTACAAAGCAAACTTTCAAATCTTTAAAGACCTTGAGTATATTAATTCTGAAATCACAGTTCTGTTACTCACCTGAGGTAATACAAGTAACAGAAGAATGACTATGGATGTACAGTACATCCGGAAAGTATTCACAGCGCTTTACTTTTTCCACATTTTGCTATATTACAACCTTATTTCAAAATGGATTCAATTCATTATTTTCCTCCAGATTTTACAAACAATACCCTATAATGAAATGCCCTATGTGAAATAAGTTTGTTTGAAATCTTTGCAAATGTATTACCAAAAAAAAAAAAAAAAAAAAATCACCACATGTACGTGACCATCAGAATTGAGCTCTGGTGCATCCTATTTCCACTGATGATCCTTGA
The DNA here is from genome assembly GCA_033026305.1 of Cirrhinus molitorella. NCBI lineage: Eukaryota > Metazoa > Chordata > Actinopteri > Cypriniformes > Cyprinidae > Cirrhinus > Cirrhinus molitorella. The sequence goes on along the minus strand of CM065118.1, from coordinate 38,497,350 downwards.
GATGTTTCTACAATTTGATTGGAGTCCACCTGTGGTAAATTCAGTTGATTGGGCATGATTTGGAAAGGCACACATCTCTCTATATATGGTCTCAGTTAACAGTGCATGTCAGAGCAAACCAAGCCACGAAGTCCAAGTAATTGTCTGTAGACCTTAGAAACAGAATTGTATCAAGGCACAGATCTCAGATGCAGAAAGGTACTTAAAAATGTCTGCAGCTTTCCCAATGAGCACAGTGGCCTCCATCATCTATAAATGGAAGAAGTTTGGAACCACCAGGACTCTTCCTAGAGTGGGACATCCAGCCAAACTGAGCAATTAGAGGAGGTGACCATAAACCCGATGGTCACTCTGAAAGAGCTCCATCAATCAGGCCTGTATGATAGAGTGGCCAGACGGAAGCCACTCCTCAGTAAAAAGCACATGACAGCCCACCTGGAATTTGCCAAAAGGCACCTGAAGAAAACAAAATTCTCTGGTCTGATGAAACAAAGATTGAATTATTTGGCCTGAATGCTAAGCATCATGTATGGAGGAAACCAGACACACGCTCATCACCTGGATGGTGGCAGCATCATGCTGTGTGGATGTTTTTTAGCGGCAGGAAATGGGAGACTAGTCAGGATTGAGGGAAAGATGAATGCAGCATATGCATGAATGCATGTATAAAGAGATGAAAACTGCCTCAGAGCGCTCTGGACTGGGGCGACGGTTCTTTCAACAGGACAACGACCCTAGGCACACAGCCAAGATAACAAAAGAGTGGCTAAGATCTCTGGAGAGATCTGAAAATAGCTGTGCACCAATACTCTCCATCCAACCTGATGGAGCTTGAGAGGTACTGCAAAAAAGAATGGGAGAAACTGCCCAAAAATAGGCATGCCAAGCTTGTAGCATCATACTAAAATAGACTTGAGGCTGTAATTGGTGCCAAATGTGCTTTAACAGTACTGAGCAAATGCTGTGAATACTTATGTACATGTGATGTTGTTGTTGTTGTTGTTATTTTTTTTTTTTTTCCTTTTCATTATTATTATTATTATTATTTTTTTTATACATTTACAAAGATTTCAAACAAACTTCTTTTACGTTGTCATTATGGGGTATTGTCTGTAAAATTTTGAAATTTGGCTGTAAGATAACAAAATATGGAAAAAGTGCTGTGAATAATTTCTGGATGCACTGTATATCTTTCTGATGATGCAGTTTAATGTTCTTGTTTTGTTTTGTTTCTACAAATGTTTTGCTCTATAATCCCCTTGGTTTTAGATGCCCACTCAGGATATAAACATTTTTAAGACACCTACTCATTGGGTTGAAGTACAGATGGAGCTATTAGGATCAAAACATAAGATAACCTTTTCCACTGTGTTTAATTAATGAAAGTGAACTTATTTAAATGGAGCACTTTTAATGAGATCTACACTGTAAAACATGAAAATGTACTGATTGAAAATAACTTTCTTTGGTACAGTATCCACAAGTTTCCTACGCCCCATGAGGCCTTGCGTCAAAAGTGGGAGCGTCTTCCGGTTCGACGTAAACAAGTGGGTCGTGACATTCATTCATTCAACAGTTGACAGTAGTGATGGGCAAATGAAGCCTTGTGAAGCACTGAAATTTTCGTCTGACTGTTTCGGGAAAATAGTCAAAACTTTGCATGTGTTACGCCCAATTTCATGTTACGCCCCGTCTAGGGGTGAAGGCGCAACATGAAAGGGATGAGGAGACAGAGTTTTTGAAATGGTGAATGAACAGTATTTTAATGAGAAAATGATTTACAGTACAGGTGGGGGAAATGACTTCAGGAACCGACAAGGCCAAAATAACAAACAGAAACAACTAATATAATACACCCTCTAAATTCCCTAGTTTACAAAAGAAAAGAAAACAAAAATACAATTACTTCCCTAACTCCCTGTACCAATAAACAATGAAATAAAGGTTCAAACAAAAATGGCGTCAGTCTACCTACCTCCCCAATAATACTATATACACACACACACACACACACAATTATTTACAGAAGCTAACAAGTCAAAACAGGGGAAATCCAGAATCAAGGTCGTTAGAACGGGCAATAGTCAGCTTTACGAGTAATTCAATATAAGAACACTAACACAACAACAGCAGTCAAACTCTCACTATGAAACACACAAATTCTCAGTCTTACTAACACGTCACAAACTATCAGAGCGAAGAGCACAAAACAAGCAAGCATACAAGCTGAAGCAGGAAGTGATTAAGGAGCCTTTATAGGCAGCAGGAAGTCAGCTGACAAGGCAGGGCGTGGCTTCAGGTAGATTCCAGGAACCAATCAAAGTTAATCCTGCACAGAAACACAGACACCATCCAAAACAGAGAACACAAAACAAAAAGGGATGTAACACAGAAACATTGCAATCTGGTGGTTAGTAAAAAATAAAGCAGGCAAAAGCCCGTGAAAGAAGCTCAGTTGGACAAAACATTCGCCACAGGTGTAAATAAAACAAATATGATTAAAGTATGTTTTACAAGAAAATATTATTGCCATCCTTGTACTTAAAAATGTAATTATAATTCAGTATGTTATTTGTGATATCTTTTCTAGAGTGTCATTCGGAGGACATTCCTACTCTTATGCATTTTGCGGCCCAGCATGGATTGCGAGATCTGGCCAGTGCTCTGCTGCAATGTCCTGGATCCCGACATGCCCTTAACATCCCCAACAGCCATGGGCACACACCATTGGATCTTGCACACATACATGGACACAACCAGCTCTATATCCTCCTACAAGAGTCATTGGTGAGTAAAAGTTCTGAAACATAATTACTTATTATTATAGTTAGTATTATATTATTATAATTATTATCTTCCCCATTATAAAATGTTAGTTATCTAAGCAGAGCAAAGGTCACTAAAATACACCAGCTTCAGCCGTTCATACAACATAGCAACAATGTAAAGATGCCAAGATGTCAGATTTTATAGCAAGATCTAGCTCTTACTTCTCTTTTTGGTTTCCAGAGGCCTCAATGATGTATATATAAAATAATAATAGTAATTTTGAAATTAACCTCAGAATTTCCCTTCAAATTCTTCTGACAGCTTTAGCCCTCAGTTTAAGCACAAAACAGACATGCAATTTCATAAAAGTAGGTGTTATGCAATATAGTGACATGATTTTTGTTTGCTTGAGGTTCATACAAACTCAGAAAAAAAAGACAATAATAATAATAATAATAATAATAATAATAATAATAATAATAATAATAATACCTACTGCGAACAGTACAGTTGGTAGAAATGTCAATAATAATTGCACATGATCGAATAATTTATTTATGTATTATATTTGGGTCTCTGGATTAAAAGAGCATTTACTTATCTTAGATGCTGATTTCGGATGTTTCTGAAGTGCACAGCAACTGCTACATAAGCACTGATAGCACAAGTATTTGAATGTTGAGCAGTGAGCTCACTGGCTACTGATACAGGAGAGCTATCGGACTGTGCCACCTAGAGTTTCATGGCAGAACTTTAGATCTTTCTTTCTTAGAAGATAAGAAAAAGTGACAAAATATTTTATATTGCTTGTAATTTTGCAAATTGTCAATGTTTTTCTAAGTTAAAATTACTGCATGACAAATAGAACATTCAAAAAAAAAAAAAAAAAAAAAAAAAAAATGTACATAGGTAAAATCTGGTAGGTTAGCCATGTTATTACACGTAAACTAGATGGAGGACTCCTAAAATAAGTGCCACTGAGGTTTGTTTTTTCTCTTTCATTCCACCTTACCATTCAAGTTGACCACATATTAGTGAATGTATATACCGTATTTACCCAAATATAAGACAATGTTTTTTTTCTTGTAAATACCTCTGAAAAAAAATGCGTCTTACGTTCAGGTTCTAGACTTAATACACCCACAACAATAGGTGGTGCCAAATATGTGTAAAATGAGTGTGCCTATGTAATGTAATGTAATGTAATGTGTGTTGTAATTTTACCAGCGTTTACCATACATTCAAAACAAAAATTAAAATAGGAAAAATATGCAATATGAAAACAATTTAAGATTTGTTTTTCAAAATGTCTTTTTCCAAAAGGTACATCTTGAAAAGGGAGGGTCGATTATAATCAGGACCTTAAAATTGGTTACATTTTATTTTAAGGTCTAATTCTCACTATTATCAAACCACTAATTACCAGTGGCGCCTTTAAAATTGTAACGAGGGCGTCAGAGGCGTTTGGATCCATGCGCAGCTTTATTAAGGGATGGTCAGACAGACAAGGGTCAATAGCCAGCATCTACAATGTAAGGGGCAAGACAATACCGTAAACAGAGTCAGGCAGATTTCGGGGCAGGCTGAACACAATCACAATCCGGTAAACAATCCAAGTCGGGGGGCACAGAGAGGAATCACAGGTCAGAATATAGTCCAGGTCACAACGGGAAATCAACAACAGGAGAAACGCTCAGAATTGTCAGCCGGGGCAAGATCAAGACTTCGCAAATAGCTGTGTGTGGGAAAGGCTTTTATACCGTGTGCAATGAGGTGTAATGATTAGCAGGTGTGTGTAAGCAAGATGGCCGACAGGGGTGAGAGGTGAGGGGACACAGGAAGTTCATTGAAATGGGGTTATGGGAAATGGAGTTCGTGAACCAGTTCTGTGTGTGAGTGAATGCTCCCTCTGATGGTGAGAGGAGGGAGCAGCAGCGGCACAATTCGTGACAAAAATAGAGGAGGCGCACCGTATTGGTCTGGGGATCCCTGATGATTATTATAATTATTATTTGCTTAACCACTTTAAAATGGCTTTTTGTTTGCTTTTAGTCAAAAAAACGTAAAAATAGAGACACATATACCGCAAGATTGTAGAATATGTTCATGCAGAATATGTGCTTTAGTACTAATAAACAGCAAATGTTGATAATAGGCATGCTAATAAGCAACTAGTTAATAGTGAGAATTGTTCACTATACTAAAGTGTTATCGCATTATCTATACGTCTTTCCTCTACTAACTGCTCTGACAGATGTTCCACTAAAAGTGTCAGGGGAAAATGATAATGGTTAGTTTCCCTAGTTTTCTTCTTTTTCTTCCATCACTATGCTAATAAGCAGAAAGCTTGGTTATGTTCAACCTTCTAAGATGAAAGCAAGAAATAATTTATTGCATGGACTGCTTAGTTTCTAATGACACAATTCTCATTTCATGTGTATCCTAATGTGTACGTAGGAATCCATTAACTGAACCCAGAGGAAGTCATTTTTCTGCTGTCTTAATACATGAACAATTTGTTACACAACACGTATAGGCAAATCCACTATGACTGCCATGTTATTGAGATAAGTGTCTAAAGCACAACAATGTTTGTAAATCCCTTCTCATTCAATAAATTCAAAATCCTGCAGACAAAAGATGATGATAATAATGATAAAGAGGCTGGTGATAGGAAATACACTACAGTAAGAGGCTCTCAAAAACAAAAACTACAAAGAATATATAGACCCTCTATATAAACTGAATAAATAATAAACTGTAAATATGTTCAGCATTCTGCAACAAATATTTTTCTTGACACTTTAAGTCATAAAGTATGCAGGATATATTAAAATGAATCGCAAGCTTCGGCAGGCACGTAAAATGATACTAAGTGGGGCAGTCATGCAGGTGGCCTCACTAACTCCAACAGCATTATCTGCCTGCTGCACGTCTGCACGTCTCTTGCTACAAAAGTTCATTCAAAAACAGTGATTTTACCACCTCGTTGCTGAGGAATATAATGTAGCGATATAGAATCTAGGCTATTTTATTAATAAAAATCAAACATGTTGACAAGATTGTGTGTGCAGTATCTCTCTCTCTCTCTCTCTCTCTCTCTCATACACATATAGTGTGAGTGATAGCCAAATCTAAAGTGAAAGTAAACAGCGAGCGCTCATTGAAAAGATATTTAAATACTCTGCATATTTATAGCAGCTCCCTGATGCACAAAAATTATATGCAGAATGTTTGCGTGAACAGGCGGTAATGGTCAGAAATTCAGTGGGAGCGGAATTAAGAAAAACAGTTCTGCCGAGGGCTTTAAATACGAAATTGCACACAATGAATGGTGACTGTAGAAAGTAAAAGCCAAATGCCAGATATTTTGGCAGCAGGGGGTGGTTTAGAAATCCAAAAAGAGGACATGTCCAGGAAAAAGAGGACATATGGTCACCCTGTTACTAGCAATAAACTACTAGCAACTCTTAGCAGTAGCAGCCAGAAGATTAATAATACTGCAATCCAAACTAAACTAAATTACAATCAGCACTCAAAATAGTGTATGCTAACAGACATCATAATCTACCATAAAGTTACAGTAGTAATTTAGCAAACAAATGTTATGAAACATTGTTTTATAATACGTTTCGAGGGAGCTAAGTCAGATAACAACACAACCCTTATGTTTAAAATTAAAACCAAAAGCCATGTTTACTACAGTTAAACCATGATAATCACATATTAGCCATGGTTTTGCTACATTAACCGTAGTGTAACAATGAAATTTGTAATAAAACTATGGAAAATTCAAGACATTAATGTTTGCCTACAAAACCAACACTGTCTCTGCACCCCTTTACATTAGTTCAGACTTATGTGCCCTCTAGAAGCTTGTGTTCTTCAAGTGAATGGTGCATTGTTGTGCCATCCCAAAGAGGTACAAAATCACTTTCATTGACTTTTACATGAAATGTTCTCTCCTGGTGAAATGACTTGTCAAACTCAAGCCGAGTCCTTAGCCATCTTCAAAAATCAGCTAAAAACACATATTTTCCATATACAGAGTTCTGGCATGAAACTCTAGAATGCAGCCAATTTGACGACATGACATCATAATCACATGGCACAGCCGATTGTTTCTCTCCTGTATCAGTAGCCAATGAGCTCACTGCTCAACATTCAACATTCAAATATATGACTAGTGCTAGATGTAGCAGTTTGCAGCATGCTTCAGAAACCCTCCACCTTCCCCAGCTCTACATGTATAGATCTGCTACGAGGTGATTCATGTATGCTATGGGGTTATTCATATGTGTTATATGTGCAGCAGCCGTATTTCTTACATGTTTACAGCAGCATGTTGTCGATGTATTGGCAGTAACAAGTGTCTGGACTTGCTCTGCCACACCACCACCACCAGCAGCAGCAGCATGACATTAACATTGTCATGTACATTACCATGCCAGTTCCTCAGAGAGTTTTCATGACAACTTTATTTGACCCTCTAACTATAGCACTCTCTATTCTATTTCTATTCTTTAAAAAAAACTTGACCCTTTTAGAACACTCTATTAATTTACTAATTGCTTGTTTTCTTAAAAAAAAAAAAAAAAAAAAAAAACACTATCTCACTAGCTTCTAGCTTGCTCTATTCTTCTACTATTCGATTAGTTTTATTTTTAATTATTATATAATTGAAAAAAAAAAAAAAAAAAACTTGCTACGTGTACTGCGTTAGGCTAACTGATGTATACGTAGATGCCTCATTAGCAGCTGTTTGTATAGGCCGGTATACGCAAGCCGTCCGCCATATTGTAATGGTCAACTTTATGTCATCACCATAGTAATCAATTAATATTCCAAGATACCACAATCCTGCACAGCTGATGGTCTGCAAACCCATGGTAAGTATGTGACATCAAGTTGACTGTTCCAAGATAGCGGACGTGTATATGTGCTTGGAGCAGTCTATACGTATCTATGCTAAGACTTGTCATAACACTTACATATCACAGCTCTTTTGTTGATTTTGATTGCTTCCATTGTCCTCATTTGTAAGTCGCTATGGATAAAAGCGTCTGCTAAATAACAAAATTTAAATGTAATGCAAATGTTATAAATTAAAAGCCTAAGGTTTTAAACCTTTTTAAAAATATGATGGCCATACAAAAAGTAGGGTAGTCCGTGGAACTTCAGAAGTTGTTATGGGTGTATGGGATGGCCTTCCGGGCCTGAAATTTCGTCCCAGTCCTGCCCTGTTCTACATGGTGGTTGTTTAGCCTTGATACATTCATTAGCCAACAAAATTTTAAATGTAAGTTATTTTGTATTAATGTGTCAATATGACATGAGGTCCAGTTACCAGCTCACACACAAACATCCAGGAGCAAAGAAACTTGTCAATGCTGCCCTGCAACTTTTATTAATAAAATAGTTTCAATATTAAATTACTACAATATTTTTTTTTCCAGCAATGAGAGTAGCTGTTTTGGAAATAAACAGACGCATAATTCACACACTGTGAAAAAAAAAAAAAACGGTAAAAAGACTGGCAGCAGGGCTTCCAGAGATATTCCGTTAAATTACAGAAAATAACCATTTCACAAAATTACAAGCAAAAACTGTAAAAATACAGAACAGACTTTACAGTCAAAACTCATTAAGTTACAGTATATTAACATTGATATTATGTTTTTAATCTGTGGAAAAACTGATAAATTATGTCAAATTACACAGAAAAACAACAAACTTTCAGGTTATTTACCATAAATTTAAGGTTTTAATTAATTTATTAAACTGTTCTGTCCATCTACAGTAATTTACTTTTAAAGTACAGTTTTCCCCATGTACAGTAACTACAAAATAATTAATAAAAATGTAGTAAGCACATTTTTTTAAAGGATTAATCCTTCTTTTTACAGAAATCTCACAATCTCTGAAAATTAAAAGGTATTTAGAAGTTATTTTATGTCTACCTGAAATAATTGTGTTAAAATACAGATATTATTAACTACAATTACCAAGAAATGTTGTATAAAAACGTTGTAAATGTGTAATACAAAGACAATATCTGCAAATATACATTTTAATCATTTATTTTCCAGAAATATCACAGTTTAAAATATTTGGACAATAGAGAAAAGAGCATAGTATTTAGAAATACGTAAAAACAATAGCAACATTTTCTGCCAATTTCTATAAAATTAACAATGAATTCACAGTCACAGTATTAGTCATTGTGCAGAAGCATTGTATGTCAAGTTAAAAAATACCCACATTAAAAAGCAATTGCTGTGTATACCTTTTGTGCATTTACAATGACATTTTATCCAAAGCAACATACAGTTAGTCTAACACAGTAGAGTTTTTGTTTTATTTATTTATTTACAGTAAGAGTTAGTATTAAAGGGATAGTTCACCAAAAATGAAAAAGACCCTATGATATACTCACCCTCAAGCAATCCTTGGTGTATATGACTTTCTTTTTTCAAATGAACACAAAGTTATCAATAAACATCTGGGCTCTTCCAGGCTTAAACATTTGAACATATAGCAGTGAATAACTGAATATTTGAGTAAAAAAAAAAAACTCCCAAAACGCTACGTCATTGTCATGAACTGCGCCGTTGTGGCTCCTTCACTTCATCCCTAGAGGGAGCCTTCATTTCTCTCTATGGACCATTTACTCACTACATTTCCCATAACCCCATTCTCATGAACTTCCTGTGTCCTCTCACCCCTGTCGGCCATCTTGCTTCTCACAGTATAAATAGACTGGTCTGTTCTCTGTTTATTTGCGAAGTCTTGTTTAGTGTTACTAGCAATTCCGAGCGTTATCTCCTGGTTTGTTTTTCCCTTGTCGACTCCTTGCTTCCTGGTTCCCATGATTGTTCTCTGCCCGCCTTTGACCCACGCCTGTTCTTTGTTTTGCGATTGTTTGCCTGTGCCCCCTTGTGACTACTGCCTGGACTGACTACGTTTTGGATTATCTGTGTATACCCGTCTGCTGTTATTCGACCCCCCGCCTGTTTTACTACGATTTCACTCAGTAAAGCTTGCTAATGGATCCGCACGCTTCTCGTCTCTTCCTTGGAGCTAGCGTAACAGTCATGACATACTAAGCTTCATCCTACATCACACAAGTTATGCTTAAGGCAAATCTGTAAGGCTGTTTGACCTGAATGTTAGTTATTTTACTTTATAAGGTGGTGGATGATGGATGGATCCACTTTTTTGAGCTTCAAACTCATGCCAGCTATTCAATGCCAATATAAAGCCAGGATGTTTATTGATATAACTCCGATTGTGTCTGTCTGAAAAAAGAACGTCATACCATACACATACGATGGCTTGAGGGTGAGTAAATCATGGGGTTATTTTTCTTTTTGGGTGAACTATCCCTTCAAATGGTCAAGTGTTCATGAAAAAAAAACGCAATTTTAGCCATTTCTTAAAAATAGACAGAATTGGGCAGTTTATTATAAAAGAGTCAAAGGTTGGTGAAAGTGAATTTGTACCTCTTTGGAATATGATGTGAGCAGCTCATTAAAGACCACTCTCAGTGCCACATGCTGGATTAGTTGCAGAGGCTTGGTAGTCCATGCTGGAATCAGTACTCTAGTCCATGCTGGAGAGAACAAGAGCTTGGACAAGGAGTTCTGTAGCATGCCCCATAGACAAGGTTCTGATCTTCCTAATGTTGTACAGGGCAAATCTGCAGGATCAGGTCACTGCAATGTAGTCAGTGAAGTTCATATGTGTCCACTGGAATACCAAGGTTGGGCTGGCTAAAAACATAACAAGTTCAAAACAAGTTCTGTCTTGGCAAGGTTGAGTTGATGGTCATTCAACATCCAGCAAGGCATTTTTGTCCAGGAGGCAGAGGTGCGAGCAGCAGCTGTCGGAACATCTAGCTGGAATGAAAGGGAGAGATGTGTGTCATTGCAATAGCAGTAATATGAAAAGTCCAAAAAATTAATGTAGAAAGCATAAAGGTAATCCGTACGGATCAAGTTAATGAAACTAAGCACTAGGGTTTAACTATAATCTTTTCCTTCTGCTTAAAATGATAATGATTTGTTACATTACATAATGTAAAACAGCTTTAAAACAGCTTCCCCTCATACAATACAATTACAGTCATCTTTTCATACAGCCACTTTACACTGATTTTGGTTTTAAATGGTTAATTTATGCACCCCTTACCACATAGGAATAAAAAATGATACTCAAAGAAGAACGTTTAAAAAAGAAAGAAAGAAAGAAAGAAAGGGCTACATGAAAAATACAGAATTTGTTGTATTATCATATGATAAAGACTTGTCTAAGATTATTATTGATTTCCCATCACCCCTCTACTATGTCACCTCTCACCCTTGCCCCCTTCGGCCACTTCCCGCCATCTCCATGGTATAAATAGACGTCACTTCCACTCACCGTTGCGAAGTATTATTAGCTAGCCTATTAATTCCGAGCGTTCTATTGCTGTGTTTCCTTTCCCGTGTTGACCCCCCCAGTTTCCTGGTTCCTGTGATCGATCTCCGCCCGCCTACCGACCCCTTGCTTCGTTCCTGGTATTCCCTTACTGACCGCTGCCTGCCTACGACCCCTTTCGCTTGGACTCTTGACCTCTCTCGGATTATCTGTTTTACTCCCGACTGCCCCCGCTGACCCTGTCTTTATTAAACCTCTCAGCTCAGCCATGGACCCTCTCGATCGGATAATACGTCTAGAACAGAACGGTATGTCAGTGGAAGATTATGTGCGGGCATTTGATGAACTTTTGTATCATATACCATTTTATGATGATGTTTACTTCATTGACTTGTTTTGCCACGGTCTGAGCGAGCCGCTCAAATCCAGAGTGAAACACGAGTGTCCACGTACATCACTCGCTGAAGTGATTGATTATGCGTTGTGGTGTGAGGAGGGACGCGACTACAGAGAGGCGGCTGCGCCGGCGCGCGATCACGAAATGACGGATTACATACTGCCGCGCTCTTGTTTCTCTGACACACTGGACAATGCTGTGTGGTATGGGGACTCGTTTGTTTATGCGGATTGCACAGAGGGGGAACGCGCTCACACAAATGGCGGCCGTGCCGGCTCGAGATCACAATATAGCGGCCGTATCAATGAGCTTTTGTGAGTTCAACAACTCCCCAACACTTATTCTCAGCCATACAGGTTACAATAGACTTGTATCTTGTCTGATGGACCCACCCATGCTATCTGTTAAATCAGCACTCACTAATCTCCACTCTATCCAGAACCAGATCATATCACAGCGACACTCGACCAGTTGGAGGACACCCTCGCTTCACTCCTCAAGCTACAACAAGCCGCAGCTGCCCCGCATCCCGAATCAAGCGTCGTCTTCGCAGCTGCTCCGCCTTCAGTGTCAAGCGTCTTCGCAGCTGCTCCGCCTCCAGTGTCAAGCGTCTTCGCAGCTGCTCAGCCTCCACAGTCAAGCATTGTCTACGCAGCTGCTCCGCCTCCAGAGTCAAGCATCTTTGCAGCTGCTCCGCCCCCAGAGCCAAGCGTCTTCGCAGCTGCTCAGCCTCCACAGTCAAGCATTGTCTACGCAGCTGCTCCGCCTCCAGAGTCAAGCATCTTTGCAGCTGCTCCGCCCCCAGAGCCAAGCGTCTTCGCAGCTGCTCAGCCTCCACAGTCAAGCGTCTTCGCAGCAGCTCAGCCTCCAGAGTCAAGCGTCTTCGTCGCAGCTGCTCCGCCTCCAGAGTCAAGCGTCCGCGCAGCTGCTCCGCCCCCAGAGTCAAGCCAAGTCGTCGCAGCTGCTCCGCCTCCTGAGTCAAGCGTCTGCGCAGCTGCTCCGCCCCCAGAGTCAAGCCAAGTCATCGCAGCTGCTCCGCCTCCCAAGTCAAGCGTCGTCGCAGCTGCTCCGCCTCCCGAGTCAAGCGTCGTCGCAGCTGCTCCGCCTCCCGAGTCAAGCGTCGTCGCCACAGCTCCTCCCTCTGTGACGAGCGTTGTCACCGCAGCTCCTCCCTCTGAGTCGAGCGTCGTCGCCGCAGCTCCTCCCTCAGAGTCAAGCGTTAACGCCGTAGCTCCTCCTTCCTTTGAGTCAAACATCGTCACCACTGCACTTCCCTCTGAGTCCAGCGCCGTTGCAGCTGCTCCTGCCAAGTCAAGCTTCAATACAGCGGCTCTTCTCCCCGAGTCAAGCCAAGTCCCGCTGCTCCTTCCTCAGAGCCAAGTCAAGCCCCAGCCATTGTTCCAGTGCCAAGTCAAGCCACAGCCGCTGTTCCAGAGCCAAGTCAAGCCACAGCCGCTGTTCCAGAGCCAAGTCTAATCACAGCCTCTTTACTCGAACTGGCTTACTTCGAGGCTACTATTCTCCTCAATGTGGCTCTATGGGTTGTCTGGGCTGCGTATACCTCTACTGAGTCCTCGGAGGTGACGGCTCATGCCGCGGAACCCCTGAGGGTGGCTCCCCCGGAAGAGGGGGCCGGCCGAGGCCCCAGATCCTCTATCTAAGGGGATAGCTGCACCTGCTCCCTGCACAGAGGTAGCGTCCGGCAACCCATGCCACTTCAAGGAGCTCTCACCCAGTCCCAATTCGGCCACTGAGACCCTCTTTATGCTGGGTATCCAGCCCAACCTGGCCAGGAGCTTGGGCTCAGAACCTTCTCTCTCTGTGTGTGTATGTCAGTCTATGCTCTGTTACAGACCAGTCTGCTCCTCCGTGGGGTGACTCCGTTCCGCCCTGGAGGGCTCCTGTCCTGACTGCTCAGCCCTGGGGAGTTTCTGTGCCACCCTGGAGAGTCCCTGTCCTGTCTGCTCCGCCCTGGGGGGATTCCGCTCTGCCCTGGAGGGCTCCTGTCCTGTCTGATCCGCCTTGAAGGGCACCTGATTCTCTCTGTGTGTGTGTGTGTGTGTGTGTGTGTCTGTCTATGTTCTGTGTTAAAGACCCGTCTGCTCTGCCCTGGTGGGATCCTGTTGCGCCCTGGAGGGCTCCTGTCCTGTCTGCTCCGCCCTCGGGGAATCCCATTCTGCCCTGGAAGGTTCCTGTCCTGCCTGATCCGCCCTGGGGGGCGTCTGACTCGCCTGATCCGCCCTGAAGGGCGTCTGACTCACCTGATCAGCCCTGGAGGGCGTCTGACTCACCTGATCCACCCAGGAGGGCGTCTGACTCGCCTTATCCGCCCAGGAGGGCGCCTGCTCCGCCTGAACCGCCCTGGAAGGAGTCTCCGGCCTCCTGTCCATCTCCTGCCTTTCTGTTGGTCCTCTGTTTCTCTGGCACTCCCTGGACTTTTTGCTCCTCCTAATTCTGTCAGCCCGCATGGACCTGGTCCTCCCCTTTGCACTTGGTCCCTCCCCCCCTGCCCTTTGGTGATTTTGGACTGTGTGAGCGTCTGGAAGCCGCTCCTAAGGGGGGGGGGCTCTGTCACAAACTGTACTACCGTGGCTCCCTCTTCTCACCACTTTAGGGAGCCATCGCCCTTCTGGACATTACAGGAACTTTATCACTACTCCATTTCCCATCACCCCTCTCCTATGTCACCTCTCACCATTGCCCCCTTCGGCCACTTCCCGCCATCTCCATGGTATAAATTGACGTCACTTCCATTCACCGTTGCGAAGTATTATTAGCTAGCCTATTAATTCCGAGCGTTCTATTGCTGTGTTTCCTTTCCCGTGTTGACCCCCCCAGTTTCCTGGTTCCTGTGATCGATCTCCGCCTGCCTACCGACCCCTTGCTTCGTTCCTGGTATTCCCTTACTGACCGCTGCCTGCCTACGACCCCTTTCGCTTGGACTCTTGACCTCTCTCTCGGATTATCTGTTTTGCTCCCGACTGCCCCCGCTGACCCTGCCTGTCTGTTTACGAGTGTGTTATTTAATAAAGTGTTTGCATATGGATCCGCATGCCTCTCGTCTCTCACTCGGAGCTAGCGTTACAATAATGATCTGGAAACTGAACAGGAAAGGTTAATGTTTTGGTCTGCCATGTGACTTTAGCTAAAATTATCGAAAGTAAATTTATATTCACTTTGACTTAACTGCATCATATTACTACCTAGGGGTGTGACGTTAACTGTCCAGGATATATGCCATTTTCATAATCAAAGATCCAGTAAGTAATAACAGTTTACTCAGCCTCAGACCTCAAGATGTATGTTCATTCCTTACCAGAACACAAAGATTAACGTTATATTATTACTTATAAGATAACATATGCACTTATACATGCATTATATAAGTGTAGGCCAGCAAGTGCGCCCAGAATGTGAACGCAACGCTTTTTAGTCGCAAGTTAAGCTTTAAAACCATTACAAAACGTATAACGCTTTGAGACATTCGTCATTTTTTTAACTAAAAAACTGTAACCCTGACATGATTAACATTCTTCAGTGGTAGGCTAATAAAACACTAAATGATTTGTGGTTCAATCAGCCCCCCTATTTTTACAGGAATATTCTGTAATTATTAAATAACATTTTATGTTAAATTACACCTTACTCTGTGAAAATACAGAAAATTACTGTTTAAAAAAAGAAAATCGTTGTAGTACCAAAATACAAACAATTATCTGTAAATTTAATGGTGAATGTTTTAAATACAGAAAATATCTGTAAAACAACAGGTATTTCATCGTATAATGAAAAATGGGAAAATTCTGTAAAAATATACAGACAATTACCTGTAAAATTACATCTGTTTTTAACAGTGCACATACCACTTTCATCTTTCTCCAAATGGCTGTTTGAGAGAAAAAGTTTAGCGATAGTATTAGCCCCCTTCAGAAGCTGAAGATCTATCTATCTATCTAGCAACCTCCCAGAACAATCTAGTAACCACCCTAAGTAGCTTAACCACCCCAGGTACCCTAGCGACACCCTAGCAACCCAGCCCAGGTACCTTAGCAACCACATAGCAACACCTTCAACATTTTTTTTTTTTGTATCTACTTACTTTATATAACGTGAATACATGCATTTTGTTTAATCTTATAGAATTGCAAATGTGATGAACAACCATAACAAGCCAGGGCATTTCTTTCAAATCATATTTATTGGCCTCATGTATTATTTAAACAATAAGACAACAATATTGCAATGCATATTTAATGAATGTGTGACGATAGCCCCAGAGACGAGACAGGAGGCGTGCGGATCCATATGCAGACTTTTATTTGAATACAAACTCATAGTCAGGCAGGAGGGAGGTCAGAGGTCAGGCGAGCGGGAACAAAACAGGTAATCCGAGAATCGTAGTCAGGAACGAAGCAAGGGGGTCAAAGGGCGGGCAGCGAAGGATCGAGAAACCAGGAAACTACGAGGGGTCGACAACGGGGAAAACTAGGACAAGGGAAAACGCTCAGAAACAACGGCCGGGGCAAGTTATGACTTCGCAAAGGTGTAACAGAAATGACGCTCTATTTATACAGGAAGTGACGGGGCTAAAGGTGAGA
The DNA here is from genome assembly GCA_033026305.1 of Cirrhinus molitorella. Taxonomy (NCBI): domain Eukaryota; kingdom Metazoa; phylum Chordata; class Actinopteri; order Cypriniformes; family Cyprinidae; genus Cirrhinus; species Cirrhinus molitorella. The sequence goes on along the minus strand of CM065118.1, from coordinate 38,481,168 downwards.
GGTGACGAACGGGGCATGAGAGAGAGGTTATGGGAAATGGGGTCTCTACAGAGTCTATACAAAAACACAGTGGAGAGGTGGCTCCCTCTAGAGGGGAAAAAAGGGAGCCACAACGGTACAGTTCGTGACAGAGCCCCCCCCTTAGGAGCGGCTTCCAGACGCTCCAAACAGTCCAACAACAATAACAACAGGGAAGGGAGGGGCAGGGCAGAATGCAGACGGGTGGGCCAGGTCCGTGAGGGCTGATGGGGTTAGGAAAGGCACATAGTCCAGGAGGTGCCGAAACGGCAGCATAACAACAGAGCTGCCCGAAAAACTCAGGAGACCACCAGAACGCGACAGACAGATTCCAGGGCGGAGCCGACGGATCAGACGCCCACCAGGGTGGATCAGGCGGGTCAGGCACCCTCCAGGGCGGATCAGGCGGGTCAGACGCCCTCCAGGGCGGATGAGGCGCGTCAATCGCCCTCCAAGGCAGATCAGGCAGGTCAGGCGCCCTCCAGGGCGGATGAGGCGGGTCAGTCGCCCTCCAAGGCGGATCAGGTGGGTCAGACGCCCTCCAGGGCGGATCAGACAGGACAAGAGCACTCCAGGGCAGCGCAGAAGCCCCCCAGGGCGGAGCAGACAGGACAGGAGCCCTCCAGGGCAGAGCAGGATCTACCCAGGGCGGAGCAGACAGGACAGGAGCCCTCCAGGGCAGCACGGAAGCCCCCCAGGGCGGAGCAGACAGGACAGGAGCCCTCCAGGGCAGAGCGGGATCTACCCAGGGCGGAGCAGACAGGTCTGTAACATAGAGCATAGACAGATGCACACACAGCGAGAGAGAATCATACACCCTCCAGGGCGGATCAGGCGAATCGGACGCCCTCCAGGGCGGATCAGACAGGACAAGAGCCCTCCAGGGCAGCGCAGAAGCCCCCCAGGGCGGAGCAGTTAGGACAGGAGCCCTCCAGGGCAGCACGGAAGCCCCCCAGGGCAGAGCAGCAGCCAGCCAGAGCAGAGCTAGCACCCACCAGAGCAGAGCAGACAGACCTGGAACACAAAGCAGAGACAGACACATAGAGAGAAAGAGAGAGAGTTCGGTGCCCCAGTCCCCGTCTTCCTTCGGCGGGACCAACCGCTTGCAGCAAGCTTCAGTGGCAGAATTAGGACTCAGTGAGAACTCAGGGTGGTGTGAGCCGCTGGGCGCTACCACCGTGCAAGGAGCAGGTGCAGCCCTCCCTCCGGTATGAGGATCCGTGGCCTCGGCCACCTCCTCCGGGAAAGCCACCCTCAGAGGTTCTGCGGTACGGGCCGCCACCTCTGAGGACTCGGTGGTGGTATAAGCAGCCCAGACAAACCATAGAGCCACATTCAGGAGGAATGCAGTTTCCAAGTAAGCCCGTTCGGGTAAAGTGGCTGTAATTTGACTTGGCTCTGAAACAGCGGCTGTGGTTTGACTTGGCTCTGGAACAACGGCTGGTGCTTGACTTGACTCTGGAGCAACGGCTGTGGCTTAACTTGGCTTAGAGGAAGGAACAGCGGTGTCTTGGCTTGACTCGGGGAGTAGAACCGCTGTATTGGGGCTTGGCTTGGAAGAAGCAGCGGCAATGGTGCTGTACTCGGAGGGAAGCGTAGTGGTGGCGACAACACCTGACTGAGTAAGCGTAGCAGCTGCGACGACTTGGCTTGATACAGGAGGCGGAGCAGCTGCGACGACTTGGCTTGACACTGGAGGCGGAGCAGCTGCGGCGAAGACGCTTGACACTGGTGGCGGAGCAGCTGCGACGACGCTTGACTCTGGAGGCGGAGCAGCAGCGACGACGAGGATGCTTGGCTCAGAGGGAGGAGCTGCGGCGACACCGTGACTTGGCTCAGAGGGAGGAGCAGCTGCGGCGAGGATGCTAGACACTGGAGGCGGAGCAGCAGCTGCGAAGACGCTTGACAGTGGAGGCGGAGCAGCAGCTGCGAAGACGCTTGACTCTGGGGGCGGAGCAGCAGCTGCGAAGACGCTTGACTGTGGAGGCGGAGCAGCAGTGTTGCTGCGATATAACTTGGCTCAGGAAGGGCGGCCATGACAGGGACTGACTCAGGAACAGCGGCTGCCATCTTGTGATCGTACGCCGATGCGGCCGCCATCTTGTGATCGAGCGCCGGCGCGGCCATCACTGCGGTTTTGCAATCCTCCGCGAAATCCACAGATTCAAACAAGTCCCCATATTGCATAACATAATCGTGTGCGTTAGTGAAACAGGAGCGTGGCAATATGTAATCGCACGCTGGCGCGGCAGTCATTTCATGGTCGCGTGCCGGCACGGCCGCCTCACAGTGGTCGCGTTCCTCCTCATACCACAGAGCATAATCTATCACATCCGAGAGTGATGTACGCGGACACTCGTGTTTCAGTTGGGATCTGAGTGGTTCGTTCAGACCGCGGCAAAACAAGTCCGTAAAATAAACATCATCATAAAATGGTATCTGGTACAATAGTTCATCAAATGTCCGTACATAATCCACCACAGACATACCGTTCTGCTTTAGACTGTAAGGATCCATCCACTGGCCCAAAAGCAAAGTCCAGTGGCCTGGTTGAAGGTCTAATTCGTGTTCGGTCTTTCCTTAGCGCTTCTGTAAATTTACGTAATTTCTAAGAATTTAGTTGCAGTTTTAGTTTAGCTCCGCGTTTAATCTGACTCCAATTTTAAGTGATTATTAAGTTTAGCGAATATCTCTAATCATGAGGTGATCACAAATACTGATTGTTAATTTGGATATTTGATTATTCCGGACTGGCTATACTTTCAATTATCCGTTCCCTGGGGACTTAATGTCGCTTTTATGTCTTACGTGGCCAGCGTAGATCATACGATCACAATATCGGCAGTCTGATCATTAATCAGAGGTTGTAGTGGACTAATACCCTAATTGCTCGCCGCCTAATGCTTGCGTTAATCAAAGAGAATAGTTTACATAGCCTATCACATACACAACGTGTTAATATCAGGTGATAGGCAGAAATCAGGAGGTCTTAAAAAATGCGCCTAATGCTTCATTTGATCTAAGCCGGCTGTTTGCCCATCCTGCACATATCCTTGTGGTAACAAGAAGCCTCCTCACAGTCTACTAGTCATAATGATTTCAGCCAAGTCTGAAATAAATCAAATATAACAATTTATTTGACAGGTAAATATGTATTAAGCCAATTTACATAATAGGACAAAGAAAGATCAATTCAGAATTAAATTCATTTCCAATTCAAATAAATACATAACATCAATTGCTCAAAGATGAATCTGAGAGTAAGAAATGTTCACCTGCCAATATAGAAAGTACATAGCATGAGAGCTACGGGCGTCTTTGTTACTGACCGCCCCGAATGATTCTGTTCCCTTGCATTTATACTCAGACCAAAATAAACAAATCTTCCAATCTTCGATTGTAAAACCATAAAAAGACCTTTTGGGTAGGTTCTTGTGACCCCGTGTCACAGCTGACCAGAGATAAGAAAAACATTCCTGCAAAACCCTAGGGGGGAAACACGCCTCTCATCTGTGGAGCACAATTCTGCAAGAGTTCCCAATCTTTTTCATAATAGAAATGACTGCTGTAAACTTGAGACCAATTTACCAATCACACAGAGACCTTTAAAGTGATACCAAACATGAATGGGAAAAACAACATATTCACAAGATATTATACATGAAGTTCATAGATCTTCCTGGTGAAATTTAAGTGGAAAAACCTTTTGTTGGGGAAAGTGTGAAAAGTCAGGAAGGGGCTTGCAAATGAGCAAGGGTGGTGTTGTTTCTCCCTTTGAAGATTGCATATCTAGATTAGAACATTTTATTGTTCTATTGCATACAATCTGTGTTTGTGGATTCAGTTTCTTGAGGAAATAATTCCACATCTTACAGTCCTTCCCTGGACCCTTGGGACAAACTCTGAGCAGTTCCTGAGGGGCCACAGTAAGATGATCTCCTCAGGATGTCCATTACTGCCAAAGTCTTTGCAGAATGAGCAGTATCAGTTGATGAGTGCAGAAGCAGAGTGGTCACCTGAAATGACAACATTGAGGGAAGCACTGCAGAATGTACAACAGTGAAACACACAGTTCCTTCGAGTGCAGGCGTCCTGTGTAGCTGCAGTCTTTTTGGTCAGGTGTGTATCCACCTGTACTGGCTGTGAAGTTGAATGTGTCCTTCCATTCTGAAGAAACATCTGTGTCCAGTGCCATCCTTCCCTGGATATTTCTCTGACCTGCTAAGAAGCCTTCAGTCCACTTCAGGTAGACAGTGTAGTTTGCAGGGTTTTATCAGAATTCCATAGGTGAAGGAGTTTTTCCCATTGACAATGCTCAGAGGCATGCAAGACATCTAAACAACCCCTGAGTGACCATGTAATAACTGAACACCAATTATTTTGAGAATGTTGTGGGATGAGAAGAGGATTATGACATCAACAAAACAGTCAAAAGTGCGAGTGGTAAATACAGTCTCCATCTTTTAGAGTCAGATCTCTAGTGGACAGGTCTCATTTGATTGAAAGATTGTTTACTATGCAATATAATTTGGATTTAGATACTAGGTCTGAATGAATAAATGCAAAGTAGAAGAAAATCAATGTAAACTGTGTTTACCTGTGTTATGCATAATGGAAATATGTCACATAATTAAACAGAAATACACAATTTCATAATGAACATCCTAAAATTGCCTATATTGTCTTAATTGCAAATCATTTATGCAGACTCTTTAATCTAGTCTGCTAGAAAGTGAAATTCACAGAAATCGCAATTTCAAATTTCTGTTGTTTAGCTTTTTCTATCATCCTCTGTGCATTTGACTTGCAGGCTTAAGTCACACTTGATAATGCAGTTTGATTGGAAACTGTATTTGATTGATAATTTCAGATTTTTTCTGTTTAGACTGTCATTAGACATATGCTGTAAACTAGTGGGCCCCCTAGCTTGCAACAATGCTAATGATTGGACATAAATATTTTGTCCAAAGAGACCAGTTGTGTTGCAGACTAGGTCTCATTCTAGAGTTTGTATGATAGAATTTGAATCAATTGTTGTGTGACTGTGGCCATGCAAGTCCCATATGCATTACAGCATTTACCTACAATAAGTTCATGACTGTAAAGTTCCATAAGACTTAAGTTTGCAAAAAATGTTTGCCATCATTGAAATGAAATTATACAGATAATTTATTTGACCTATATGTATGAATTTACTAATGTATATCAGTTGTCAATGATGTGAGTAATTTAGACCTGGGTATTCTTATGAATTATGCCAGGTAAGGATGTTGCGTTATCGTAGTATTAAAGATGTGTTCTGTATGTTTGTGTATAGGAGATGGGCGATGCTTAGAATATCATAATCAGTGTTGTGTAATTTAGTTCCAGTGCTACCCTGGGGGGTCATGTAATTACTTGTGCAGTGCTATGAGGTATGGATGACCCCTTGAAGCATTTCTGCACCCATCTCCTTGTTGTGTGTGTAAGTTGGTGTAGGTGGGACCAGAATTCTTGTGGAATTTGTCCCTCAGATATGGCAGCAGTCGTTCTGAAATAGAAACAGACAGAGAGGAAAACAGCTTGATTTTGAGCCTTTTCACAAATTGCTTGAAGACTGGTGGGTCTAAACTTTTCTGCAATGGCCACAGCCATACAGTTGTTGCAAATCATTGCAATCTAGGATTGCATACCATTGAGAGCAAATTGTTTTAGTTTACAAAGATATGTTTCATTTTCATGATCATATTTTTGCAAAGGAAAAGGCCAAACTACACCAAGTGTTTTACGGTCAGATCAAAAAGCTGGTGTTTCAGCACAGTAAATGCTCAGAGGTGCTGCATCCTGCTGTGAGGAAAACATTTTCATTGTTAAGGCAATTGTGAAATCACACTTTGGCCACATGGCAATCCTATGCTCCTTTATATGGTTTAACTGCAGCTATATGGAAAATAGCAGAGTTTACCAGTCAGGAGACAAACAAATTCAACATAGACACACAATTGCAATTTGAAATTGCTGTGCAATTCCAGTATTACAGTTATTCCAATTTTACACAAGACACATGGTTTAGAATGCATATCGCATCTACAACCTATAACCTAAGTGTTTCATACACTTACAGCTAAGCAGTCATGTGTTTTAAAGAATGAACTCAACTAGCCTATGTGCACCTTTAGTAACACAAACAACTATACTGTGTGTTTTATGCGCACAAATGTATTTGGCACAATTGCAAATTTGAAAATACGAGCAGGATTATTTAAATTTCGATATTTGCTTTTAGCTTAGCTTAGCACTTGGGTTTTACTTCTTCTGTTCATACATTGACCAAATTCATCTCTATAGTCTGTAAAGATTTGTGAATCTCTGCCCTGATTTTAACATTACACGCAACTTTAATCACATGCCAAAGTAAAAATGATCCGATTCTGAGTGAGCATTCCCTGAGGGGGATGGTTCAGTTTGCTAATGCTTGCACCACCTGGGTTTGTGGTTTTGTTTCAAGGAAAAATACAAAACTTGAACCTTCCCTTGTTACTGGGCTGCATGTAACAAAATCAATTTGAATCATCTAATGTCTTGAATATGTGTTGCCTATTCAAGATATTGCGATCAGAACGATCATTTTAGTTAGTACATTTTGGGCATGTTACTTTTCTCATAGAAAATTTTGCATAAATAGAAGATAAAGAAGTTCTTTCTCATTAGTTTAATTAGTCTTCCTTTCATGTCCTTTTCTTAACGTTCTAATTTCTTACCATCATCTTTTTCTTTTTCATGCACTAATAGTGCATCCAACTTCTTTCACACATACTATATACCTTTATTCTACATTCTGGACCTTCTTCTTACTCTTCTACAACTTTCTTTCCTCTTCTAAGCCAATGCCAAATCATCACGAGACTAGAGGCCATTATTGGCCATTGCAATATAATATATTATAAGATTGTTATAATATAAATTATATTACATTAATATTTTATTACTGGTCTCTGGAGGGCCACCTAATTTACTTTTTTCAAAACAACTGATTATTATCTCACTGATCTTTTTGAAGATACCTCCTTGTTTTGGCCCTGTGGCCACAGAAGTTCCAGCATGTGCACAGCAACAACCCAAACTGGAATTCAATCCCGTTATAAATTGTGATGCTGTGAACATCCAATGCCCCACAAGAACATACCAAAAGCATGAGTCAAATCAGTCTAAAGATCTTGAGGTAACACTTTACAACAAGGTTTTTTATCCAACATTACCATAAGAATGGACAATGCTTCTACAGCATTTGTCATTCATGTTTCATGTCAATTTTAAACCCACTATTAACAAATAAGTCCTTATTGGAAAGTGTCATCAATTTCTTTTGTTTCTGAGTTCAAATATCTCTAGGTGTTTCTTTTTGAGAATCTGTTTGAGAGTGAGAAAGTTTGGGGGTTGGGCAAACCCAGAGCAAATGCAGAGTATACCTACTGTTTCAGATTTTATGGTCTCCTGTTTGTCTGTCTGCTTAAAGACAAAGACTTAAAATCATACAAGAGTTTAGAACGTTTTGTAAGCTTTAAGCTGCATTTCCTAAGACTGCACTTTACTGCATTTTAACCATTTTTAAGTGATTTTTAATGCATTTAATTTTGTTTATTTGACTGTTTGACAACCCCTCCCCCAGGAGGAGTTGTGCAGTCTGAATAAGCTTAGCCCTCAGGCCTGGCTAGAAGCCTCTAGGTGACATCACAATTACCATTATATACACTATATTTTTAGAATTTAAATTTAATGTCCCTTCTTCTTACAGTAGCCGAGATTTCTGCATGGCAGCAGCAGTTCTCAGAAACGGAGACATAAATTTTGCCAGATTAAAGCTTCTTTTTAAATTCTCCAATGTTTAATTCTATTGAACTGTTTTGCCCAACTTCACTTCCACAGACAAAGAATTTGATTATCTTTTTAATTAATCCACTCACAAACCTTCTTAACTTTGTTAAACATATAACTGCTTGCTTTTCCAATGTTGCAGAGTTATTGTCACAAAGTCAATAAACGATAGTGATAGGAGATTGATAGTATCAGAATTTAGATTTTGATTTACAGCCCTCTTTTGAGTACCAGAATAAAATTTGGATGATGTTAATCCAATTTCAAATTTCCATCTCTTACGAGATTTGGATTTTGGTTTAAGAGGCTTAATTCTTCATCTACACTGCCGCTATCATGTCCCTGTTAATTCATGTGGTTTCATCTAATTCTTAAGCCCCACCGGATTTCTACGGTCTCCGGTCTAATTTATGAGTATTCCGACTCATACTACAAACATGTCTATACTGGGTGCGTCTTAGCTTTCCCTCAACATTTCTAAAAAGGCAATAAGAATGGACTTACCGCAGCAGCTGGAGAAAGAGAAGGAGAAGCTCAAACCTCTTTCCGGAGCACACTTGAATTTTGCGCTGAAAAGACCCTCGCCTGAGACTGGGAGATCACTAGGGAACGTCACCAACTGTAAGGATCCATCCACTGGCCCAAAAGCAAAGTCCAGTGGCCTGGTTGAAGGTCTAATTCGTGTTCGGTCTTTCCTTAGCGCTTCTGTAAATTTACGTAATTTCTAAGAATTTAGTTGCAGTTTTAGTTTAGCTCCGCGTTTAATCTGACTCCAATTTTAAGTGATTATTAAGTTTAGCGAATATCTCTAATCATGAGGTGATCACAAATACTGATTGTTAATTTGGATATTTGATTATTCCGGACTGGCTATACTTTCAATTATCCGTTCCCTGGGGACTTAATGTCGCTTTTATGTCTTACGTGGCCAGCGTAGATCATACGATCACAATAGTGGCAGTCTGATCATTAATCAGAGGTTGTAGTGGACTAATACCCTAATTGCTCGCCGCCTAATGCTTGCGTTAATCAAAGAGAATAGTTTACATAGCCTATCACATACACAACGTGTTAATATCAGGTGATAGGCAGAAATCAGGAGGTCTTAAAAAATGCGCCTAATGCTTCATTTGATCTAAGCCGGCTGTTTGCCCATCCTGCACATATCCTTGTGGTAACAAGAAGCCTCCTCACAGTCTACTAGTCATAATGATTTCAGCCAAGTCTGAAATAAATCAAATATAACAATTTATTTGACAGGTAAATATGTATTAAGCCAATTTACATAATAGGACAAAGAAAGATCAATTCAGAATTAAATTCATTTCCAATTCAAATAAATACATAACATCAATTGCTCAAAGATGAATCTGAGAGTAAGAAATGTTCACCTGCCAATATAGAAAGTACATAGCATGAGAGCTACGGGCGTCTTTGTTACTGACCGCCCCGAATGATTCTGTTCCCTTGCATTTATACTCAGACCAAAATAAACAAATCTTCCAATCTTCGATTGTAAAACCATAAAAAGACCTTTTGGGTAGGTTCTTGTGACCCCGTGTCACAGCTGACCAGAGATAAGAAAAACATTCCTGCAAAACCCTAGGGGGGAAACACGCCTCTCATCTGTGGAGCACAATTCTGCAAGAGTTCCCAATCTTTTTCATAATAGAAATGACTGCTGTAAACTTGAGACCAATTTACCAATCACACAGAGACCTTTAAAGTGATACCAAACATGAATGGGAAAAACAACATATTCACAAGATATTATACATGAAGTTCATAGATCTTCCTGGTGAAATTTAAGTGGAAAAACCTTTTGTTGGGGAAAGTGTGAAAAGTCAGGAAGGGGCTTGCAAATGAGCAAGGGTGGTGTTGTTTCTCCCTTTGAAGATTGCATATCTAGATTAGAACATTTTATTGTTCTATTGCATACAATCTGTGTTTGTGGATTCAGTTTCTTGAGGAAATAATTCCACATCTTACAAGACGCACTAGCCGATCGATGGGGTCCATGGCTGAGCTGAGGGGAGAAATAAAGCTGCTGGATCCTATCGTGGCGAAGTCATCTGTGACGATAGCCCCAGAGACGAGACAGGAGGCGTGCGGATCCATATGCAGACTTTTATTTGAATACAAACTTATAGTCAGGCAGGAGGGAGGTCAGACAGGGGCGAGCGGGAACAAAACAGGTAATCCGAGAATCGTAGTCAGGAATGAAGCAAGGGGGTCAAAGGGCGGGCAGCGAAGGATCGAGAAACCAGGAAACTACGAGGGGTCGACAACGGGGAAAACTAGGACAAGGGAAAATGCTCAGAAATAACGTCCGGGGCAAGTTATGACTTCGCAAAGGTGTAACAGAAATGACGCTCTATTTATACAGGAAGTGACGGGGCTAAAGGTGAGAGGTGACGAACGGGGCATGAGAGAGAGGTTATGGGAAATGGGGTCTCTACAGAGTCTATACAAAAACACAGTGGAGAGGTGGCTCCCTCTAGAGGGGAAAAAAGGGAGCCACAACGGTACAGTTCGTGACAGAATGCATCAGTAGAGGTTAATTATGCAAGAGAAAAAAACAAATATTCTAGTGGGCTGACTGTTAATATGCCATCAAGGTTTGCACCAGAGTAATGTCAATGTGAAATGGCTTCACCTTGGCTTTGCTGTTAGCCCTTAGCCATCTTATTAAACTTGTTTTGCTTTTCAAACAGCATAGCATTGTGGCAGACAACTTTCAGACAAGTCTTTCTGTCTTAACTGAGTGCTGTTTTTGGCAGTTGCATCATCTCTTTCTATCCTCTTCAGTATTCTGCTTCTTGACTTCAAGTCATGCACTATGATACCCGGACAGGTAATTCATTGATTTGTGTGAAACTTTGCATTGGGTTTTATCCTTAGCTCACAAACATTAGTAATGCAGACTCCAAACCCTGTTTGGACAGTTGAGCCTTTATAATATTCATACACCATACACTGTCAGATGTTACAGTTTTTAGTTTGAGTCTAACAAAGCAACATGAGTCTACAGTATGGCTAGTCAGTATAGCAATCTGAAATATGGTTAAGGTGAATTGCCAAGCATTTATGGTAAACTGAAATATACTTTAATAACATTTCTGTTAAAATTTATATTTGTATCATGTATAAAGTTGCAATTTAGTACATTTGAAATATATTAACATTTAAAAGTAATATATATATAAAAAAATCACAATACTATAATACTAAGCAAAGACTTAATATGTTTGTTATTATGTAAGTCAAATGTGTACTTATTCAAAGCATGCCAAAAGAAAATGCACTTTAAAATAATACTTTTAATGTGACATTGTTATAAAATGCTTTTAAAAGTGCAAAAAAAAAGTACATCATAAATGTGTACTCTCTTTAGGTGGCCTTTTATTTAATTAATTTTATATTGCTTGCAAGTACAGGTAAATACATTTTTAAGATTTGAAGAACACTACAAGTGCACATTAATTACAATTAGGCACAGTTTTTTTTTTAGCAAGGGTTCAAAAAAGACACCACAGGCAACCTAAAGTGTTACTGGAAATAAGGATAAACAGTTTGTGCTGGAAATTATTGGCTCAGGAGAGCATGAAACTATGAACCTTCAAGACACATTTAGAACCCAAATTTGTCCATTTCATATATGTAGTTTATAGAAATGAACCCCTTTGTAAAAAGACTTATTATCAAAAACATAAGTAAACAAAGGCCTTTAAAGGTGTTATATTAGTCAGCTTATTATGTGGGAAAGGAGGCAATATGTGACTTATGGGAGACAGTGCGTCAAGAAAGCGGACTTTGTCGACATCAGCCATCTGCGCCAGGTTCAGCCAGCAATGGTGCATAGTATCATAGTAGACATTACCTGACCACGCTTTGACCTTCATCACTTGGAGGATGAAGTCGATCGCAGAGTGCAGCTCCTGCATCAACCTGTGGTCAGAACTACCCTTGTGCAGTTCTTTTGTGCTTTGGCCTGGTATACCTGCAGGGTGCCCAGGGAAGGAAACGCGGCACAAAGGCGCACTCAACTTTAGGTTGCTCTTCACTGAAGTTGCACGATCCCGGCAGTGCCAGTTACACGATCGAACAGGATAACTGGAACAGGAAATCTTCCTTAGATTCTTCTCCACAGCTCACAAAAGGCGAGGCACTGAAGCAGAAATCTGTTTGTATCTCAGAATTCTGACTTTATAACTCACAATTGCGAGTTTATATCTCACAATTCTGACTTTATAACTCGCAGTTGTGAGTTCATATCTTACAATTCTGAGAAAAAAGTCAGAATTGTGAGATGTCGCTGTCATAATCGAGTCATAGGCGTGTGGATCCAAGTGCATAGCTTTATTATACAAACTTATGGTCGACAGGCGTGGTCACAAACACAGGTAATCCAAATGAGCAAACGATAGTCCAGGCAGATTGTGGAGGCAGGCGGCGAACAAAGGGAAAATCCAGAAAACAAGCAAGGGTCGGAAGGCAGGCGGAGATCAAACACAGGAGCCAGGGAACAAGGGGGGGTCGACACGGGAAAACCAACACGGAATAAACGCTTAGAAATGACAGAACACTGATCAAGACTTTGCGAGGAAATGGTGAACGAACCAGGCTATTTATGCAATGTGAGCAAGATGGCCGACAGGGGTGAGAGGTGAAAGGAAACAGGAAGTTCATGAGAAAGGGGTTATGGGAGATGTAGTGAGTTAATAGAGTGAGTTAAAGTCCATACTGAAATGAAGGCTCCCTCTGATGGTGAAGGGAGAGAGCCACAACGGCACAATTCATGACAGAGCCCCCCCCCTAGGAGCGGCTTCCAGACGCTCAGCACAGTCCAATAACACCAAGGGGAGGGGGGGTGGGACAGAGTACAGAGGGGAGGACCAGGTCCTTGCGGGCTGACAGAGTTAGGCAGGGCAAATGGTCCAGCAGCTGCCGGAATGGCAGCAGAGCAACAGAGCTGCCAAAGATGCTTAGGAGACCGCAAAGATGGAGCAGACGCCCTCCAGGGCAGAGCCGGTGGAGCAGATGCCCTCCAGGGCGGGGCCGGCGGAGCAGATGCCCTCCAGGGTGGAGCTGATGCCCTCCAGGGCGGAGCCGGCGGGGCAGATGCCCTCCAGGGCAGATCAGGTGGAGCAGGCACCCTCCAGGGCAGACGAAACAGACGCCCTCCAGGGCGGATCAGGCGGAGCAGGTACCCTCCAGGGAAGAGCAGAAGAATCAGGTGCCCTCCAGGGCGGAGCAGACGACTCAGATGCCTTCCAGGGCGGCGCAGGCAGAGCAATCGCCCACCAGGGCGGCACGGAAGCCCCCCAGGGCGGAGCAGACAGGACAGGAACCCTCCAGGGTGGAACAGGATTCCCAGAGGGCAGAGCAGACAGGACAGGAGCCCCACAGGGCGGAACGGGATCCCCCCAGGGCAGAGCAGACAGGACAGGAACTCTCCAGGGTGGAACGGGATTCCCAGAGGGCAGGGTAGACAGGACAGGAGCCCTCCAGGGCGGAACGGAATCCCCCTAGGGTGGAGCAGACAGGACAGGAGCCCTCCAGGGCGGAACGGGATTCCCCGAGGGCGGAGCAGACAGGACAGGAACCCTCCAGGGCGGAACGAAATCCCCCCAGGGCGGAGCTGACGGGTCTGTAACATAGAGCATAGACCGACACACACACAGAGAGAGGAAATCAGATGCCCTCCAGGGCGGATCTGACAGGACAGGAACCCTCCAGGGCAGAGCGGAATCCCCCCTGGGCGGAGCAGACAGGACTGGAACCCTCCAGGGTAGAGCAGAATCCCCCCAGGGTGGGGTAGACAGGACAGGAGCCCTCCAGGGCGGAACGGAAGCACCCCAGGGCGGAGCAGACAGGACAGGAACCCTCCAGGGTGGCACGGGAGCTCCCAGGGTGGAACAGGCAAGGCAGAAGCCTTCCAGGGTGGATCTGACGGGACAGGAACCCCCCAGGGCGGAACAGGCTGGCCTGGAACGCAGAACATAGACAAACATACACAGACAGAGGGCTCGGAGCCCAAGTTCTCAGCCAGGTCAAGCTGGACCCCCAGCTTATTGAAGACCTCAGTGGACGAAATAGAACTGGGTGAGGGCTCACCAGAGGGATGTGGGTTGCTGGGCGCTACCACCGTGCAAGGAGCAGGTGCGGCTCCCCCCTCGGCACGAGGATCCGTGGTCTCGACCACCTCCTCCGGGGGAGCCACCCTCAGAGGTTCTGCAGCGAAAGCCGCCACCTCTGAGGACTCGGTGGTGGTATACGCAGCCCAGACAACCCCTAGAGCAACTCTCAGGAGGAGCGTGGCCTCAATGAAAGCCAGCTCAGGAGTGCTGGTTGTGATAGGGCTTGGCTCAGGTGCAACGGCTGGGATTTGTCCTGGCTCGGGAGCAGTGGCTGTGACTTGACCTGGTGCAGGAACAACTGCTGTAATGTGGCTTGGGAGGAGCAGCTGCGACGAGGCTAGACTCAGGAGGCGGAGCAGCTGTGACAGAGCTTGACTCAGAGGGAGGAGCAGCTGCGACGAGGCTTGACTCAGAGGGAGGAGCTGCGGCGACGACGCTTGACTCAGAGGGAGGAGCTGCGGCGACGACGCTTGACTCAGAGGGAGGAGGAGCTGCGGCAACGACGTTTGACTCAGAGGGAGGAGGAGATGCGGCGATGCTTGATTCAAAGGGAAGTGCAGCTGTGACAACGACGCTTGACACTGGAGGCAGGGCAGCTGCAACGACTTGGCTTGACTTGGGAGGCGGAGCAGTTGTGGCGAAGACGCTTGACTCTGGGGGTGGAGCAGCTGCGAAGATGATGCTTGACTCAGGAAGCGGAGCTGTTGCGATGACGCTTGACTCAGGAGGCGGAGCAGCTGCGAAGACGCTTGACTCTGGAGGTGGAGCAGCTGCGAAGATGATGCTTGACTCAGGAAGCGGAACTGTTGCGACGACGCTTGACTCAGGAGGCGGAGCAGCTGCGAAGACGCTTAACTCAGGAGGTGTAGAAGGTGGGAAGATGCTTGACTCTGGAGGTGGAGCAGCTGTGAAGACGCTTGACTCTGGAGGTGGAGCAGCTGCGAAGACGCTTGACTCTGGAAGCAGAGCAGCTGCGAAGACGCTTGACTCAGGAGGCGGAGCAGCTGCAATGGGGCTTGACTCTGGAGGCGGAGCAGCTGCGAATACACGACACTGGAGGCGGAGCAGCTGCGAATACACTTGACACTGGAGGCGGAGTGGCTGCGGCTTGTCGTAACTGGCGGAGTTCAGCAAGGATGTCATCCAACCGGTTGAGTGTAGTTGTGAGATGATTAACCTTGCGAGTGGTCATGACAGGTGCTGACTCTAGAAGAGCGGCCATGACGGGTGCTGACTCTGGAAGAGCCGCCATTTTGACATGATATGACAGTGGTTTGGCAGCCATCTTAACTGACTTGAGAGACTGGGCAGACTGGATGTTGGCAAGTGCTGGCTTGACAGAGTGGATTGGTGGATCTTCCTGACTAGATATAAGTCTATTGTAGCATGTAGGGCTGAGGAAATGTGCTGGGGAGTTAAAAATGTCCCTAGGTACGGCCGCCATTTTGTGATCGCGCGCCGGCGCGGCCGCCATTTTGTGAGTGTCGCGTTCCTCCTCCGCGAAGCCCACAGAAAATGATGAGTCCCCATACCACAGTGCATAGTACAAGAAATCTGACAAACATGAGCGTGGGCCCTCAAGACGAAGCCTGGACCTGAGAGGCTCGTCAAGACCATAAAGAAAAATGTCCATAAAGCAGTTCTCATCATAGAAAGGGACCTGATACATGAGGTCACATGAGGCTATTTATGCAATGCAATGTGAGCAAGATGGACGACAGGGGTGAGAGGAAACAGGAAGTTCATGAGAAAGGGGTTATGGGAGATGTAGTGAGTTAATAGAGTGAGTTAAAGTCCATACTGAAATGAAGGCTCCCTTTGATGGTGAAGGGAGGCAGCCACAACGGCACAGTTCATGACAGTCGCAATAAGTTTTTTTTTTTTTTTTAATTTAGTGGAGGAAACAGGCTTCCATAACCTTGTAATCCAAGATGTTCATGTCATTCTTTCACTCTTAAGTCGTAAAAAAAAAAAAAAAAAAAACATCTCAGGATTTTTCGCCATATAGTGGGCTTCTATAGTGCCCATGAGTTTGAACTTTCAAAATGGGGCATAAAATCCCAGCCAGTTATTTTTATTATTTTATTAGTTTTTTACAATTTTTATAAATTTACAGTTTATATCAGGGATCTGAATTGGTTCAAGGAACGAAAACAAAAACAATGGAAAGAAACGGAAACAAAATTACATTTTGACAGGAACTAAGTATTATATACTTTAAAAATCCCTTGCTACGTGCACTGCGTTAGCCTAAATGAGACTTGTCATAGCACTTGCATGTTATTGCTCTTTTGTTGATTTTGATTGCTTCCATTGTCCTCCTTTGTAAGTTGCTTTGGATAAAAGCATATGCTAAATGTCTAAATGTAAATGTAACAAAACCAGAAAAGAAATAAAATTCTATAATTCCATACAGAATCGAAAATTTGAACCACTAACCGGTTAATAACATTATTTTATCGTTCCTTTTAATATTTCAAATTTGAAAGCCTATTACACAATAAGTAATATTTTAGCATCCAGATGAGTCACAAATATGGAAACATTTGGACATTTGAATTCATGCCAAATGAGAGAGGTAGTCATCACCTTCAAATGTTTTCGGAACACCAAATGGAGAGGAGGGGAATTGCTTAATGATCATGATCATGGTGCATTAATCAGAATTGATTTATAAGGTCTTTTATGAATAATGGTTGACAACACTGTGTTGTGTGTGTTCCCTGAAAGGAAACATCCTGACAGATCTTATCAGTTTCCTAACTAATGTATTTCACTTCCAGTTATGTGATATTAATTAGAAGTTTTTTTTCTTAAATTAAGAGGTCATTGAGTTTGATGTAATTCCACTTTAAATTAGAAGAGTAATTCTTAAAAAGTTTTTTTCTCTCTCGTTTAATGGGCATTGTTAAATGTTTATGTGACTATACTTCATACTATTACTTTTATATTATTAAATCAAACAAAACTAGGGTCCTCACCTCCACCTTTGAACATCCCCAGTGTCTCTCATCTCTACTAATGATCCTTTGTCAAAAAGGCGTTAAGTCTCACTGTGGTTTAGTTCAACTTGAGGACAGTCACTGAATACGTTATTACCAGCTAGACACTGGCGTTGCACTGATATTTGTTTGATATTTGAATAATAGCCTCACAGCACTTTTCACAGTAATGTTTAACAGTTGGTGCTTTCAGTTAGTGTCGAATAGTCAAATCAACCTCATGCACTTCCCTGATAAGACATTTGGCTTTCTTTAAAGTATCGTTATTGACAGTTTCCAAATCAAATGGCATATTCACAAAATAGACAAATAACATATCCTTATCACAATTCGGTGGTTGGCTTTTGATGCATTGTGTCTCATGAGCTGGGTTTGATTCTTCACCTCGTTTCTCTTTCTCCTCTAATTACTTCTACTTATACTCGCCTATACCTGCGCTGATTGACTCTGCACCTGTTCTCTCTTTACCTTGATTCTCTCTGCTACTTCACTCTGCTGTTCTCTCTGCTTCTTTGTCAGATTATTGTTGGTTACTACTGTTTGCTTAATGACTCTTCAGAAATTTTTTAATCTAAGTCAGTTCCACTCCAGTTCAGTCTAGTCTAGTCATGTCCTGTGCTTCAATCAAATTGCATTCATGACACTGAGAAACAGAACTTTATATTTATATAGTTCAGTCCAGTAAACACATAAATAAGACTGAATAATGAATAGTGTTCTGGTTTGATGTGATACCACAATAAGGTCTTTAAATGTAAATGTTTTAAATAAGGGTTGTGTCAGGTCCAGTTGCATAAAGATATATTATACAGGGCTAAATTCCAGAATAATATATATATAATATATTTCTTTTTGTGTGTATTGTTTACACAACAATTTGTGTGTAACAGTGTGAATAGAAATGGTAAAGGAGTTTGTTTTGATTTTAAAAAAAATCATGCAATCATGTAACCCCACACTAGGGGTAAAAGTAGCCACAGCATGGAACATGATGTGATGTAGTGCAGTGTTAAGGTAAAATGTATGGCAAATATGCCAATTTTCCTCTTGATTAAAGGAAAAAAACAAAAAAACAAAAAACAACAACAACAAAAAACAAAAAAACAAGCTAAAGCATTTATTTTCTACATAGCATAAAATAAAATAAAATCACATTCATTTTCTATTTTTGTCTTAACGTTTCCTTCTTATCTTAAAATGTCCTGCCCATGTAGAACAACTCAAAAGGAGTGGCTGGAAGTAGACGCAGCATGCAGAAAAGAGCAGTGTGTTTCTTGTCTTATGAAATGCACTATAGGTTGCTTTGGATTAAAGTTTCTGCCAAGTATGAAATATTAATATCTATAGAATTTTAAGAAGAATGTTTTTATTTGTCTTATACTTTTTAATAGGTTCACCTGACACATTTTTGTAGTTTACAACCTAACTAGTGTATGTCAGGGTTCAAAAGTAAAGGGATGAGGCAAGGACTTGTTGTGCAGAGTTGGGCTTTTATTAGTAAATAAAACAAAACAAACAACCAAAACCCAAAGGGGGGAAAACAGGCAGGCGGCTGGGCTGGGCTCATCTAGGGTACATACACTGATGAACTGGTGTTGTCGGCATGACCCAAGGAAAATCGGACAAACCGTCTAGGACAAGTTCAAAAAAGTAGGTTTTACGAACTATTAAAAATAGAAAAAAAACTAAACCTTACAATTTTTAAATTTTGGTGTCCATTCGACTCGGCATGAGCCAAGGATTCAGAGAAAAATAGAATTTTGTTTCTGTGGCTTACGGTTCAAAAGTTATTAGCATACAAAAAGTGAAGGTTTGGACAAGTGGTGGCGCTAGAGAGTTTGAGTCAGAGACTCCAAATTTGCTACAGTTAATGTTGAGGCTGTCCTCTATCAGTCTGCCCAATCAAAACAACTTTCCCGCAATCGGTTCTATGGGCTGCCATAGATTTGCGGTGGAAGAAGAAGAAGAAGAAAAAGAAAAAGAAGAAGAAGAAGCAGAATAATAACGCCAACAAATACAATAGGTGCCTCCACACCTTCGGTGCTTGGCCCCTAATAATACCGAGAACAAAAACAATAGGTGCCACCGCACCTTCGGTGCTTGGCCCCTAATAATACCGAGAACAAAAACAATAGGTGCCACCGCACCTTCGGTGCTTGGCCCCTAAATATAGCTGCAAGCAGCCATTATCGGGGCCAAGCACAAGGCAAGGGAAGCATGAGACCAACTGCAGCAATCAGTAATTAAAGCCATTTTAGGACGATTTTAGACAAAATGGTGGAAAAATCATAAATACAACCTGTAGTAATATGATTTAATGTTTTATCACTTTTGACCAATTGGTGGTGCTGTTATCATTTTGATGTGGTGTGTTCTGTGTGAGGTGACAATGGCACACACAAAGTTTGGTATAATTATGTCAAAGCTTTAAAGAGATATAGCCCCAGACTCATTTTGACACCATGCCTAACATTTGTAGCGGCGCTGTACGAAAACGGTTTTGTCTATTGACACGAAATCCATAACTTTTTATAAGCATGGCCTGAAGATGATATGATTCAATTTTGGTGAAAATCGAACCAAAGGTTGAGGAAGAGTTCGAAAAAGAAGGTTTTCAATATGAATCAAAATAGCGGACAGGAAGTTCAGCTTACTGTGGTATAATTGGTATTTATGTTGTCGGCATGACCCAAGGAACATTTTGAGACCAGTTTTATGACAATAGGCTAATGCAATCAAAAGTTATTAGCATTTTTGAAACTTGAATAATTAATAGATTATGAATGGTTCATTACTCTCGACCAATAGGTGGCGCTGTTACCAAATTGATGTTGCGCGGTCATTGTGAGGTGACAACAGCACATACAAAATTTGGTGTAAATATCTCCAACCTTTGCAGAGATACAGTCTCCGATGCAGTTTGGCATCTTTCCGGCAAATTCGATGATGCGTTAAATGAAAACCATTTCGTGTATCAACACAAATTCCATAACTTTTTGTCAGCGTGGTCCATAGATGATCTGAGCCAAATTTGGTGAAAATCGGACAAACGGTCTAGGAGGAGTTCGATAAAGTAGGTTTTCAACATGAATCAAAATGGTGGACAGGAAGTTCAGCCAATATTGGCATAATTGGTATCGGTGTCCTCGGCATAATCCAAGGAATATATCAAACTCAGTTCTATTACAATAGGCTAATATGAGCAAAAGTTATTAGCATTTTTCGAAATTTCGTTATAACTTTTGACCACAAGGTGGCGCTGCTCCCAATTTTTTTGTGTACATTCAGGGCATGGTGCTGAACATTTTTGTAATTATTGTCAAAATGATCCGGTAATGCGTTGTTAAGATACAGCAATTTACAACTAAACTCAAAATGGCCGACGCCCAAAATGGCCGAATTGGGAAAATTGGATATCATTCGATTCGGCATGATGCGCCAAATCTAAAGACACCAGTTTTGTGATTTTTCTTTTTTTACTAAAAGTGAAAATTTGGACAAGTGGTGGCGCTAGAGAGTTTGAGTCAGACACTCCAAATTTGCTACAGTTAATGTTGAGGCTGTCCTCTATCAGTTTGCCAAATCAAAACAACTTTCCCGCAATTGGTTCTGTGGGCTGCCATAGACTTTGGGGTGGAAGAAGAAGAAGAAAATAGCTGCAAGCAGCAATTACGGGGCCAAGCACAAGGCAAGGGAAGCATGAGACCAACTGCAGCAATGAGTAATTAAAGCCATTTTAGGATGATTTTAGACAAAATGGTAGAAAAATCATAAATATAACCTGTAGTAATATGATTTAATAGCTTATCACTTTTGACCAATGATTTAATGGCTTATCACTTTTTGTATGCTAATAACTTTTGAACTGTAAGGCACAGAAACAAAATTTAAATTTTTTAATTTTAATTCCCTGAATCCTTGGCTCATGCCGAGTCGAATGGACACCAAAATGTAAAAATCGTAAGGTTTAGTTTTTTTTTCTATTTTTAATAGTTCGTAAAACCTACTTTTTCGAACTCGTCCTAGATGGTTTGTCTGATTTTCACCAAAATTGGCTCAGATCATCTTCAGACCATGCTGGCTAAAAGTTATGGAATTCAAGTTCGACCAACCGTTTTCGAATAACGCACAAACGAATTCTACGAAAAGTGCACAAAAATGGATGTGAGGCTATATCTCCGCAATGGTTTGGCGTATTGAGACCAAACTTGATGTGTGTTATAACAAGCATGACCTGAGACTACCTGCAGTGTTTCGGCACAGTGCCACCAAGTTTATCTAATAACTTCTGAATGGTTTGTTCAAAAATCACAAAACTGGTGTCCTTAGATTCGGCGCATCATGCCGAATCGAATGATATCCAATTTTCCCAATTCGGCCATTTTGAATTTAGATGTAAATTGCTGTATCTTAAGAACGCATTACCGGATCGTTTTGAAAATAATTACAAAAATGTTCGGCTCCATGCCCTGAATGTACACAAAAAATTTGGGAGCAGCGCCACCTTGTGGTCAAAAGTTATAACGAAATTCCGAAAAATGTTAAAAATGTAAATTAGCCTAGGCTAATGTGAAGGCACGGAAGGGCTAATGTGAAGGCACGGAAGTGTAAACGAAAGCGAAAGCAAACGTGAAATCTTGTGTTGTTTGCGCCAGCACGCCATGTTTTCTTCATCACCATAATTGATGAATTATAACCGATGTATGTATAAAATATAAAAATAAGGAGAAGCCTAAAACACGACCGACGCCCGGCCCGCATCTGAACTATGGCGTGAAAATTGGGTCGTGAAAAAGATAAAGTGCAGTAGGCTACTTTTCACACCAAAGCATTTCTTCTAACATTAGCTGTACAACCAAATTTAATTGCAGTGTATGTGGTGCGAACGTACAAAGAGGTGAAAGAATAGACGTGATAGCAAAATACATACATAAATAAGTAAATGGAAGGGCAAAGCAAATTCAAGAAAAATCCACTGGGGTGGATATGTGTTTCTGGTTTTCAGAAATGTTTCACTGTTATTTTGTCCCTAATTACAATCCTTTGAAAAAATTTATTTAATAAAGTGCAAAAAATGCGTGTCAAAACCATGAAACAGACAATTAATCACCATAGTGGTCATAATTGTCAATGCCCTAAATCAGACAATTAATCGTCATTAATCGCAATTACTTCCTAGACAATTAATCGTCAGCCAAATTTCATAATCGTGACAGCCCTACCTGTTATGGCATTTATTACTCGTTGCATTTGGTCTGATGTGCCATGCCATGCTTAGCTCCTCATTTTGCTGCTTGGATGGCAGCCCATAGAACTGATTGCGGGAAAGTTGTGAAATTTGGCATATAGAGGCTGATAGAGGAAATGCTGCACAGTCATCATAGCAGATTTGGTGTCTTTAAGTCAATGTTTGTGTTAATGTTACATCACACAGAGCTCACTACATCAATATGATAACAGCGCCACCTATTGGTCAAAAGTGATAAGCCATTAAATCATATTACTACAGGTTGTATTTATGATTTTTCCACCATTTTGTCTAAAATCATCCTAAAATGGCTTTAATTACTCATTGCTGCAGTTGGTCTCATGTTTCCCTTGCCTTGTGCTTGGCCCCGTAATTGCTGCTTGCAGCTATATTTATTATTATTTATTATTATTATGATTATGATTATTATTGTTTGTCAGTCCACTGGGGTGTGTTTCAGAAAGCAGGTTATGTTACATACCCGGGTATGTTTAAGAGTAAGTTAGTGGATAACCGCAAGTTTCAGTTCCAAAAACGGAGGCAATTTTCAGGTAAGGTAGCCATAGCAACTTGCTCTCTGAAGATAACCTGCTCCTGAGCAGGTGATGTCCCAGGGTAAGTTTGTATCCGAGAGGTAGCACAGATTATACAAGGCTTTTTATTCACCGTGAGAGGGTGATAAGGCCACGCACTGATGTGTTGTCTTACCCTGACCAATATTTGAAGGAGTTTTCAAAGAATCGCTAATTTATTTAATGAAACTTTTGAAACCTCATGTAGGCTATGTAACGAACCGCGGGTCAGCTCTTACCATTACCATTACCATTATTTATTTTGCGATAGGGATTTTTATACAGTGTTGATGAAGCAGAGCATGTGGGAAAGGCAACTGTGTGTACAGCTGTGCATCTTAGAAGAATTACACAGATTTGTCCGTTCTAGAAAAATCAGCGTGAGACGTATTTTAATGTGTATTCATTGTATCTATCATGTATCTATACTGCATACACCGACTTGTATAATATCACTTTCAATTTCAGGGTTCCCAAATGTGATTGTCCCAAATGTGAGACAATGTTAATAGAAAGTCTGTCCATAGCATCAATTAATTTTCAGTCCTTAATCTTTTACATTTACATAGGCCTACATCAATTTTACACTCATAACTGCTTCCCACTTACCAGGTAATAATGTGATGCAGCCCACCTCATCACTATAGTTTAGGCGAAATGGCCAGGGTCTGTACATTATTCCAGAATTTTTATAGAGTCATCATTATGGCACACAATTCAACAGGGTCAGTTTTGCTTTACACAATGTTTTCATGGTTTACTACTTGTATTATACACTTTAGTCATTACAGGGGACTTCAATGGTTACTTGCTGGGGGACAGAGCAAGGACCTTGTCTGCCCTATTTGATGAATTCCTACCTAATTTGAGCCTGTACCACAGACAAGATTCAGCTGGCTCACAGCAGAACACAAGCCAGGGTAGAGATGACCTTAGCATTCTGAGGGCAAGGTTTCAGTGTCTGCGTGGGCTCAGGGTCAGTCCAGAGATGGCATGTCACATCACAGTTGCTTGTGTTTTCCTTCACAACATTGCCACAATAAGAGCAGAGAGCCACCGTCCTTGTCCTGATGAAGATGCCCTAGAGGAACCCCCAATAAATGTAGCAGACCAAACACGGCAAAGTGAAAATCATTTTAATGAAAGTATTTACATTGAAGTTCACTGTTTATATAGGAAAAATACATATTTTTTTTTTTGCTTTATATACTATTCAACAAGTAACACATTAATGTTCTCACCTTAATGCAATGATCCAGTATTTCTATTTTCTAAGTTTGGCCTCTTTAATAGCAAGTCTTTTATCTTCTATTTGAAGCTGCATAAGGTCAATCTCTATGTCACATTTTTTATTTGCCTTTGAAGATGGACCTTATACAGCTTCATCGTGGGCAACATGGAAGGAATAACAAAAAAAGATAAAATCTGTATCTGTAACACAATAACATAATATTTAATTTAAGAACATCTGCAGGCAAATTCTTACACTGCTAATATTATGTGTTGAGGCAGAAGAAACTTTATCTGCATGTTAATCCAGACATAATCTATGAAAACACAATGACAATTTGTTATTATTTTATATAAAAGAGTGAAAGTGAAAGTGACGAGACGTGAGGCCAAGTATGGTGACCCATACTAGGAATTTGTGCTCTGCATTTAACCCATCCAAGTGCACACACACAGTAGTGAACACACACACCGTGAACATACACCCGGAGCAGTGGGCAGCCATTGCATTGCTGCGGCGCCCGGGGAGCAGTTGGGGGTTCGGTGCCTTGCTCAAGGGTCTCACCTCAGTCGTGGTATTGACGATGGAGAGAGCGCTGGATATTCACTCCCCCCACCGTCAATCCCTGCCGGACCTGGGATTCGAACTCGCAACCTCTTGGTTACAAGTCAGACTCCCTAACCATTAGGCCATTAGACCATTAGGTACATTAAATGGTGTGCATTATACCAGCCGCATACATTAAATGGTGTGCATTATACCTGGGACTCCCATCATCTTTATCCTACAGTGGAATTATACAAGTACACTTTGTCTGGCAAGAAGAAACCATCAGGGTCCAATAATACAATGCATCCATCAGCAACTGCAAGACAATAAAACCCATAAAATTCTCAATATATATTCTCAAACAAACTAATACACAAAGATATTAGTAACATGTAAGAGTACTCCAAATAAGAGTTCAGTATATAAAATGCAGTTAAATAAAATAAGACTGCATAATGCAGAAGTGAAACAATGACTGTAAGTGTATTTAAAGTCACAAAGTGACAGTGATGTTATTTGTTTATTTAAAGTTTCCGTAAAAAAAAATGTAAAAAGTAGCCTAAGCACTACTGTGGTAAACCTTCCTGTGGTGGCAGGAAACATAAATGCTTAAGTAGATATATAACATACTAAAAATGATTTATTTTTAATTTTGCATTATTATAAAAGGAGAGAGAGTACAATATTTTATTTTAAGAAAATTGCGCATTGACTCTGCAAAGTTATTTTTTTGCCAAGCCAACTCTTGCCTTTGCTGATGCAGCCTTTTTGTTTTTTTCATAACCGTAGGTTTTAAGTACTCATAAACCAGCATTAAAACCTCTAACTCTGCCTCTGTAAAATATGCTGCACTTTTTTTCTTACCTTGAGTTTCCATGGTGTCTTCATGTATTCACTGTGCACGCCCATTAACTCTCGGTTACCAGAAGGAGGTTGATTAAACTAATTCTTCTCGGGTGTTTTGGAACCGACATACTCAGAGTAAGCAGGCTTTCGGTTAATCAACCAAGAGTTCAGGGTTTACCAAATGGTAAGTTAACCTTGCTTTCTGGAACACACCCCTGATGTGTCAGATTCTTTCTCTGACAGCACAAAACAATATTCGAATATTCATTACATCAAAAGAGCACTTTTGGATAAAATTATGTTATGCTCATGTCCGACAACAAAGCAGCTGTCTTTCACAAACCGTAATTTGCTTGTATATCTGTTAGTTCTTCCTTTCTGCTCTAATGAATATATTCATAACAATGAATGCATAATGTGTGTAATCAATATTGAAGGGGAAGAAGTAGAGGCTATTATTACAAGTGAATGGTAGAAGGTTGCTAAGGAACAGAACACATAAAGTGGCAGTCAGAATGAAGTGTGCATTACACTAAAGCGAACACTTTGTAGTCTGCCTACTTTCATCATTTTGTATTTATTATTTGATCAGAGTAAAATTGGTTTAGAAAAAGCCCATTTTTAGTTGTATAATAACAGCCCCCACACATATAGATGTGGATGGCTTCCACAGCAAACACTGCCCTGCTGTTGACCAACTTTGTGGCATTCACAAATAAAATCTGCAAGCTTGGCAAAAACTTGATTACTGAACACAATTTGTAGTGGTCACTCCTGCTGTCACAATCTGTACCGCTGTGGCTCCCTCTACTCTCAGCTAGAGGGAGCCTTCACTATGTATTCACTATGGACCATTTTTCACTACATTTCCCATAACCCCATTCTCATGAACTTCCTGTGTCCTTTCACCTCTCACCCCTGTTGGCCATCTTGCTTTTCACTGCATAAATAGCCCGGTCTGTTCACTGTTTAGATTGCGAAGTATTGTTCAGCTAATCCTGTCAATTCCGAGCGTTTTTTCCCGTGTTTGTTTTCCGTTGCTGTCTCTGTTTGTTCCCTGGTTTCCGTTTGTTCTCCGCCGGCCCATCAACCCCCTTGCCTGGTTTTTTGGATTACGTTTGTTTCTCGCTGCCCGCCAAGACCTCCTGCCTGGACACTGTTTACTCTTTGGATTGCCTGTTCCATTCCCGTTGCTGTGTTTGACCTTGCCTGTACGACTATGAGCTTCTATAATAAAGCCTTGCATATGGATCCACCCGCCTCAGCCCAGTTCATGACAGAATACTTCGCCATCACCGAATCCAGCAGCTTTATTTCATTTCCCAGCTCCACCAAGGACCCCTTTGATCAGCTGCTACAGCTCAAACAGAATGGTACGTCCATTGAGACTTTTGTATCAAGGTTTTGCAACCTAATGTATCAGGTGCCATTTTATGACGAGAACTTTTTCATGGACATTTTTCGTCATGCTCTTGATGAGCCTCTAAGATCACGGTGGTGATTAGAATGCCTCTGCACTTGTTTCTCGGACTATGTGGACTATGCTTTGTGGTGTGGGGATTCATTGTCTGTCTCTGTGGATTTCGCGGAGGGGGAGCGCGACTACAGAGGAACGCCTGCGCCGGCGGGTGATTACATACTACCGCGTTCCTGTTTTTCCAACACTGAGGATTATGCGCTGCAATATGGGGACTTGTTTGATTCTGTGGATTTCGCGGAGGAGGAACGCGAAACCACAGTAATGGCGGCCGCACCGAAGCGCGATCTCAAATTGGCGGCCGCTCCGGCGTGCAGTCACAAGATGGCGGCTGCTTACTCTCCTCCTGTTCACTTCTCAAGCCATCAGGAATTTATATCGAGTCTGAGGGATGCACCCCTCCTCTCAGTCAAGTCAGTGCTCACCAAAATCCAGCCTGCTCAGTCTCCCAAGACTGCACCAGACAAAATGGCCACCACTTCAGAGTCTGCACATGACAAGATGGCTGCCGTCACAGAGTTTTCGCCTGACAAGATGGCCGTCGTATCACAGTCTGCCCGTGACAGCATGGCCGCCCTTCCAGAGTCAGCACCTGTCATGGCCGCCCTTCCAGAGTCAGCACCTGTCATGGCCGCCCTTCCTGAGTCAGCACCCGTCATCGCTGCCCATTCAGTGTCAAGTTCAGCCATTGCTTCAGAGCCAAGTCAAGAGTCATATCCAGTCTCAACTGTCTTTCCAAAATCAAGTCAAGGTACAGCTGTTCCAGAACCAAGCCACATCACAGCAGCCACTCTCATGTCAAATCATGTCACTACAACACTCGACCGGTTGGATGACATCCTTGCTGAACTCCGCCAGTTACGACAAGTCGCAGCTGCTTCGCCTCCAGTGTCAAGCATCTTTGCAGCTGCTGTTCCTCCTGAGACAAGCCAAGTCATCGCAGTCGCTTCTCCAGAGCCAAGTGATGTCACAATTGCCACTCCAGAGTCAAGTGATGTAGCAGCTGTCCCTTCAGAGTCAAGTGATGATGCAACTGTCACTCCAGAGTCAAGTGAAGTAGCAGCTGTCCCTCCAGAGTCAAGTGATGTCACAGCTGTCACTCCTGAGTCAAGCGTCGTCTTCGCAGCTGCTCCGCCTCTAGAGTCAAGCGTCGTCGTCGCAGCTGCTCCGCCTCCAGAGTCAAGCGTCGCCGCCACAGCTGCTCTGCCTCCAGAGTCAAGCGTCTTCACAGCTGCTCCGCCCCCAGTGTCAAGCGTCGTTGTCGCAGCTGCTCCTCTCAAGTCAGGCCACATTACCGCAGTTCTTCCCGCACCAAGCCAAGCCTCTGCCACCGTTCCGGTGCCCAGTCAAGTCACTGCTATTGTTTCAGTACCAAGCCAAGTCATTCCATTCTGTTCCATTCCATTCCCGTTGCTGCGTTTGACCTTGCCTGTACGACTATGAGCTTCTATAATAAAGCCTTGCATATGGATCCACCCGCCTCAGCCCAGTTCATGACACCTGCTATACCAATGGTTATAGGAGCAGTCACAACTGAATCTTTGGTTTTGAATTGAGGTCTAAATGATATATTTGAACAGACCAACTGTACAGCCTGTCATCAGTACACTAAACTGATTATCTTTTTCTCAGACTGTATCATATTAAAAGTAATTTTAGATTTAAATGGTCATAGAAGATCTGCTGCACATTAGCAGTTTTACCAAACATTTAAATCTTTTCTCTACTTTGATGTGAATGATTGATGTGATGTAAATGTAAGACGGTTGATGTTTTCCATTTTGGTCAGATATATGCTATTTAAGTCTTGTCATCATGAATTATAATTATCATTAATTTGATAATGATAATTAATCATTAATTTGGTGTTAATTTGTTATTAATAATGTTCTCATAGGTACTTGATGACAATGATAGCAACATTGACACCGGTGTATATGAGATGATGGGCAGAGCAGGTATGTTTGTGTCAACCCTAGAAATAATACATTTTTGTTCTACTTTTTGTCAACACCGACTGCTTACTGTACTATAAAAGAAAATCAGTTTTGTCTAACTAAATACTATTGTGTACAATATGACATCTAAAAGGATTTGTCATCTCTGAATCCCATTGATATAAATGCCTGATATTACGCACAAGACTGTTTAATTCCCATGTTCAATACCAAGAAGCAGTTCAGCCTATAAGACTCAAAAACACTGCACCAGGAAGGATGCAGCCTCACTTGGATTCAGCCTTCTGATTGAGAAGCATTTTATTTTAAAATGAATCAGTGTTTTGAATTAATCGGTTTAGTGAATGAATCAATGACTCATAAAACTCATAAAGTCGCAAACAGTCGAGTGGGATGTGTTGTGTAATTTAGTTCCTCATTATTTAAATCTAATGAATGCTGATGTTACAGAAATCAACACCCATTTGATCTTTACACAGATAATCTTCAGGTGGTTGATCCTAATGAGGAACACCAAAACAATGAAGATGAAAATGTTTATACTCCTCTGGGTAGAGATGAGAAAGAGTATGACACCATCCTCACATCCAGCAACTCTGTAGTAATAGTGAATCGCCCCCCTGCACCAACCCCTCGGCCTGACTCCCTTCCTACCCCAGAGGACAAGACTCCCTTCATCGCACAAGGTTTGAATTTTAAATTTCCTGAATAATTGGGCAGTTTGTGTTTTTCTTTGGCTAGTTGAGGACCTTTAATCAAGTGGTTGCTACTTACAGCAAATGCAATTTTCATTCCCTTGAGAGCTCTTTAACAAACACCATTGTCTTCTATGTCACTAAAACACATAAAACCACAGAGCTCCCATTTGACTGATTACAATGGCCAATGTTGCTATGTTTCCCCAATTCAGTCAGTTCTCAGTATTTATAAATACTTAATCACATTTTAGACTGTTATTTGCCTTCTAACCTTTCAATAGACTTCTGAGAAAAAAAATACCCAAATATGGACCATTCATTACAGGCAGCAATCTTAAATGTTCAATTTCAGTTTCATTAATAATTCAGTGAGAGGAAGGGAAGGTGCCAAGTGACTTGTATTGTTAGAGCTTTATAAACAGTCCTGGACCTGTATTCATAAAGCAGCAAAGAAGCAGTGTTCTTGCTAGATCACAATCACTTTTGCTTCTTGTGACAGACAAATCTCATGATCCTCTAAAAACAGTAACAGACCCTTGTTAGACATTTCTTAGAGCATGATTTCAAAGAGCATTTATGCTTTGTTTTTGGGAAACAATGCAACATGACCCTCGTGTGAACCATTGTGTTCCTCAATAGCATTAAGATAAAGTGCAAGTATCAAGAAAAATAGAGAAAACATGAAAAGTGAAGAGAATTGATGCATACTATGGTAATCTCACCACCTATTTTGATTGCTATTTATGTTGCAACATCAATTCCTTCATCACCTTTGAGTGGCACTTATAGAGGTACGATTGCTTAGCAACTAAAAGTCGGCACATCAGACTCATAACAGACATCCACAGCCATGTCTCGAGCTAACTGCCACTGCTTGCTTTGTGCAATACAGCATTTTTATTAGCTAAAGTCTATGACACTGGTGTTTGAGCAGCCCAATGTCTCTAATAATAAGCCAGCGTACTGTATGTGTCATTTGGATAACACTGCCAGGCAAAGTAATAAGATCTATTTACAGCACTATCAGAGGCTATTTTTCATGAAACAGATGGTATTTAGCTAGTGTTACTATGGCCGCCTTGTAATAGCATCATATTTCATATTTTAACGCAGAGTGGATTGAAACATATGCAATGCATTGTCTGTTTTTTTATTAACAATCAAAATTCTACCTAAGCCTTCATGTTTGACTAAATGATGAAGAGAATAAAAAGTAGGTTTTGATTAGCCTCTTCATCAAAAAGGAATGATGGAAAAAATGAAGTCAGATTTGTTCTATTTTTGCAATACAGTGATTCCCCCGCAGTCCACTTTAGCTGCGTCGAAACGCTATGGGAACGCCCCTGGCGAGACACCGTACTAAAGTGTGTGTAGAATCAGTCCAATAGAGCAGCGCCACGTCATGAGCGAGATGACGTAGCGATCAGGAAGCATAAAGAGAGCACCAGCAAAACGCTCATTCAGCTTTTTGCTCTTCAGCGAGCGCGTCTGTTGTATGTGTGTGCTATTGTTTCACAAGCAGTCAGAAAAACTCTGTTTGAAAGCAAAAGAAAATGCCTAAGTGTAAACAGAAAAAGAATGTGGCGGGCGAACGATGCTTTAGACGGTGTGTTCCCCCTTGCCCTCGCTATCTTGCTGAGGGGGATACACACTATCTTTGCATCGCAGAGCACGCTAGATCAGCCCTCGAGGGGGCTGATTGTCATGATTGTGGGCTTCTGCCCATCCGCGTGCTTCCAGGCTCATGATCCCGCCGGCAGCGGTCCCGCTGTTGCTGAGGCTCAGCGCAGACTGTTGTCATGGGGATTGCAAGTAGATTTAGCGGAGGGATCCGAGACGGAATCCCAACCTTCACCACGGGGCCTTCCTTTCTTCCCTGATCTCCACACTGAGGTGTCGAGATCATTGGAGAAACCCTTCTCGTCCCGTATATTCAGCCCCACTGTTTCTACATATTCAAATGTTCTGGGGCTGAATGAGAAGGGTTATGGGGCGGTGCCGACAGTGGAGCAGACGCTTGCGGGCTATCTCTCCCCTTCCTCGGCATCGTCCCTGAAGGCCCCAAAGCTTCCCACCAAAGCACTTAAACAAACTTCTGCTTTGTTTGGAAAAGCTTATACGGCAGCAGGTCAGGCTGGCGGCTGTTTACACACTATGGCTGTGTTGCAGGCTTACCAGGCTGACCTGCTGAAGGACCTGGATGACAGAGGGGGAGAGGAATCCAACGCAGTCGCTGAACGTCGGGTCACAGATTTGGCGCTCCGTGCAACCAAAGAAACGGCCAGAGCTATTGGCCGTTCGATGGCAGCATTGGTGGCTACGGAGCACCATCTGTGGTTGAATCTGTCCGATATGGAAGGTAAGGACAGATTCTTCCTGCTGGATGCCCCGCTATCGCCTTCTGGCCTCTTCGGTGACGCAGTTAATACTGTCGTTGAGAGGTTTCAGGAGGCGAAAAAGCAGGCGGCGGCATTCCAGCGCTTCCTCCCGCGTCGCCAGGTCCCTGGGGCTGCTGAGCAAGAGCAGCCCCAGCCGTCTAGCTCCTCGTACCGCCAGAGGCAAAAGCAGAGTGTCGCCACCCGGACCCCGCCTCAGAAACAACAGGGGTCGGGGCGGCGCTCTGGCTCTGGGGCCTCTGGTCAGAAGACGGATCTGCGGAACGTCATTCTGACCAAGAGGTCCCAGGCTAAACGGCCCTGATGCTGTGAGCCCCCTTGGGGAGGGACGGTGTACACCTCATTACACGGTGCCTGTTCCTCCTCGAGGCCCTCAGGGAGCCTCGCTGATGTCCCTGCCACCCTTGGTGTTTCAGGGCTCAGTAGGTTCCATGGAGCGAGCCACTCAGTTGCCGCCCGGAAACGGTACGGCACGGGTGTGCTCGTTCCCCCCAGGAGAAGTCAGCCTCGAGGGGCTGGCTCCTCCATGCCAGTCAAAAACTCTGGCCACACCAGAGGCCAG
Organism: Cirrhinus molitorella; assembly: GCA_033026305.1. Lineage (NCBI taxonomy): Eukaryota > Metazoa > Chordata > Actinopteri > Cypriniformes > Cyprinidae > Cirrhinus > Cirrhinus molitorella. The sequence goes on along the minus strand of CM065118.1, from coordinate 38,448,617 downwards.
CCTCGAGAGGCTGGTTCCCTTAGTAGTTAGCGTGGAAGCTTCTGCCAAATGTCTCACAGTGGGTCCTGCAGACTGTATAAAAAGGCTACAGAATCCAGTTCGGTTCTCGTCCGCCTCACTTTTTAGGGGTTTTACCCACACTCGTGGGCCCCCAGCAGGCTCTGGTGATGGAACAGGAAGTAGTTACTCTCCTGAGGAAGGAGGCCATCGAGGTGGTCCCTCCTCTCGAACGAGAGTCCGGGTTCTACAGCCGCTACTTCATTGTTCCAAAGAAGGATGGAGGGTTGCGTCCCATCATAGATCTGCGTCTTTTGAACCGCGCCATCAAACGGTTTCGGTTCAAGATGCTGACTATAGCTCAGATTGTGACTCAAATCAGGTCCGAGGACTGGTTTGTCACCATAGATCTGAAGGACGCGTATTTTCACATCTCCATCCTTCCCCAACACAGGAAGTTCCTGAGGTTTGCCTTCGGGGGCACGGCATACCAGTACCGGGTTCTTCCTTTCGGCCTATCGCTCTCACCCCGCACTTTCACCAAGTGTGTAGATGCTTCCCTGGCTCCACTGCGACTCCAGGGCATCCGCATACTGAACTACATCGACGACTGGCTGATTCTAGCTCAGTCGCGAGAACAGGCGATTCGGCATCGAGATGCCGTCCTCGCCCATATGAAAGAGCTGGGGTTAAGACTAAACGCCAAGAAAAGTGTGCTTTCTCCACATCAGAGGACCACATACTTGGGCGTGGTGTGGGACTCGACGACGATGCAGGCACATCTGTCTCCTGCTCGTATCGATTCGATTCTCACAGCAGTCAAGAGAGTGAGAGAGGGCCAGTCACTCACTGTCAAACAGAGACTGTTGGGTCTGATGGCAGCAGCATCCAACGTGATACCTTTTGGACTGTTGTACATGAGACTCCTGCAGTGGTGGCTCAGGACCAAAGGGTTTTCCCCGAGAGGAAACCCACTTCGCATGATCAAGGTCACACGGCGATGCTTACGTGCCTTAGACATGTGGAAGAAACCTTGGTTCCTGTCTCAAGGCCCAGTGTTGGGGGCTCCTTGTCGTTGCGTAACGCTCACGACAGACGCTTCCCTCACGGGCTGGGGAGCGGTCATGAGTGGCCGCTCTGCCCGAGGTCTGTGGGAAGGTCACCATCTCATGTGGCACATCAATTGCCTGGAGATGCTGGCTGTGTTTTGAGCGCTGAAACACTTCCTCCCAGACCTTAGAGGCCATCATGTGCTTGTTCGCACAGACAACACATCGGTGGTCTCCTATATCAACCGGCAGGGGGGTCTGCGATCGCGTCCCCTTTATAGGCTGGCGCACCAGATCCTCTGGGCTCAGGGGAAACTCCTCTCATTGAGAGCGGTTTACATCCCTGGGCATCTCAATCAGGGAGCAGACATCCTGTAGAGGCAGGGGCTGAGGCCCGGAGAATGGAGACTCCACCCTCAGTCGGTGGAGCTCCTATGGAGGGAGTTCGGCCAGGCGGAAGTGGATCTGTTTGCGTCTCACGACACGACTCACTGCCCGCTCTGGTTCTCCCTCATGCGTCCAGCCCCACTGGGGTTGGATGCCATGGTGCAAACATGGCCGAGGCTGCGTCTGTACGCATTTCCCCCGATCGCTCTGCTCCCGGGAGTTCTGGAGAGAGTCCGCCAGGACGGGATCAGTCTACTTCTGGTAGCCCCGTTTTGGCCAGCCCGAGTATGGTTCTCGGACCTGGTGGCCCTCCTAGACGGCTCTCCCTTCGAGATTCCGCTCAGGAAGGACCTCCTATCTCAGGCAGGGGGCACCATCGTGCACCCCCGCCCGGAGTTGTGGAAGCTGTGGGCGTGGCCTCTGAGGGGGCACACCTCATAGCTTCTGGTCTCTCAGCTGAGGTTGTTGAGACCATCCTCTATTCCAGAGCTCCCTCCACGAGGAAGCTGCATGCCTTGAAATGGAAACTTTTCACTTCCTGGTGTGAACAACGGCTGCAAGATCCAGTTAACTGCCCGATTGGTACAATTCTGGAGTTTTTGCAGGACCGCTTCTCCGCTGGGCTAACTCCCGCCACCCTGAAGGTGTACGTGGCGGCCTTAGGTGCTTACCATGCCTTTCAGGATGGCCAATCTATTGGGAGAAACCCGCTAGTCACTCGCTTCCTCCGTGGCACGCTGAGGCTGAGGCCGGCGCAACGCACCAAGGTGTCCACCTGGGGCTTGGCGGTGGTGCTAGAGGGCCTCTGCGGAGCACCCTTTGAACCACTTGAGGAGGTTTCCGTCAAGTTCTTGACTCTCAAGACTGCGGTCCTCCTCGCGGTCTCCTCCCTCAAGAGGGTGGGAGACCTCCAGGCACTTTCGGTTTCAGGCCTGGAGTTCGCTCCAGGCATGGTCAAGGCTTTTCTTTACCCTAGACCTGGTTATGTGCCGAAAGTGCCCACCATCACGCCGGGTCCCGTTGCGCTTCAGGCCTTCTGCCCTCCTCCTTTCCAGGAAGCAGGTCAGGAGTGTTTGAATCTGCTGTGTATACATACGTCCACCGTGCTGCCCCGTGGCGTAAGACGGATCAGCTCCTTGTGTGCTTTGGTGGGCCGAAGAAGGTTTCTCCGGCCACCAAGCAGACCATAAGCAGGTGGGTGGTCGAGGCCATCTCACTTGCTTATGCGTCCTCGGGCCTCCCTTCTCCTATGGGGGTCCGAGCCCATTCGACCCGGAACATGGCGGCCTCCAAGGCCTTTCACCTGGGCTTGTCCCTGAACAACATTTGTGATGCGGCGGGCTGGTCCTCACCACACACGTTTCTATAATTTGGACTTGCCGTCCACTCCAGGTGCTCGAGTCCTCGCCTCCTGATGTGCATTGCTCACACAGCAGGGGGGGCTCACTCGTATGGCGCAGTTGGTATTCTCGTTCCCATAGCGTTTTGACGCAGCTAAAGTGGACTGCGGGGGAATGTACTAGGTTACGTATGTAACCATGGTTCCCCTAAGGGAACGAGAGCTGCTTCTCTCTGCCATACTCCTTGCACCCCTGCACGCGCTCGCTTCGAGGCAAGCTGAATGAGCGTTTTGCCGGTGCTCTCTTTATGCTTCCTGATCGCTACGTCATCTCGCTCATGACGTGGCGCTGCTCTATTGGACTGATTCTACACACACTTCAGTACGGTGTCTCACCGGGGGTGTTCCCATAGCGTTTCGACGCAGCTCTCGTTCCCTTAGGGGCACCATGGTTACATACGTAACCTAGTACATTTTCTGTTTTTCTCTGAAATTCCCTCTCTCTGATGTACAAACTCCATTAGTACTAATAAAGACATCACACTGTGTATTTATATTTATGTCATGGAGGGAGTCATCATTGTTTTTTAATTACTAATTAAACTGAATTTGTGACATTTAGAAAGAATAACATGGAACAGTTTAAATGACCATTATATATTTCTCATGTATTTTCATAGCACATTATACAGTGTGCACAGTGCTCAAAGTAAAGTTACTCAAGGCAGGTAATTTAACATAAACAGAAACATAGGCTGTAAGACTTATCAACAACGATACCACCCCAATAGCAATAGTATTTGATTGCCAAAATATTTACTAAGCTGTCATTCAAATAGTAATTTATATACAAATTAAAAAAGGGAGAACACGCATTAGCTGGATATAGGCTACAGCAGTTAAATTAAATTGCTCAAGAGGCTATCTTTTAACAAAGACGTCTTTTAATTGTGTTTGCTTCAAGTGATAGGCCAGGTAAGTTAAATTATTATCCTGCTGTATGTTTATGTGTTTTCTTTACGTTTCTCTACTAGACCAATACAATTAGTGTGCCTCCTCTATTTTAAAACCCACGAGTCACCACTGGTTAGAGGTAGAGCTAATTGAACTGAAGGTGGTGGCCATGGTGGAGTCAGCAAAGCAGAGGACAGAGACCAATTTGACGCCAAAGGTGGAGCTAATGGAGCTGAAGGTGGTGACCATGGTGGAGTCAACGAAACAGAGAGCAGAGACCAGATTAAGGCCAATGGGGGAGCTAATGGAGCTGAAGGTGGATCCAGCTGGATCAGCGGCCAGAACTGGGTCTGGATTGGGTTCAGCAACCTGACTTGGTTCGGAGACGGAGTCTTGGACTGAACTTGGTTCAGAACCAGAGATTTGGACTGGACTTGGCTCTGGAACAAATTATTGGACTAGATTTGGTTTAGGACCAGACGAACTGAACTTGGCTCCAGAGTGAGGGTACAGTGTACTGAAACACAACACTGTTGTGTCACTGCCATTACTGAAAGCACTGCAGACAGAGGAACCACCTCTATAACCTCCAACATTGAAGGTCTTGGGATGCCAGCTGCTCTCACCAACCTCAATGGTGGGTCAGCCAAACTGGAAGTCAGCATCAAACACCCAGTTTAAGTCTTATGGTCTCCAAATGCAACACTCCTGATGACAGGGAACTTTGGTTTGGCGTCCCTGACAGCTGGGAACTCTAGAGTAGGGGTGTCAAACTCAGTTCCTGGAGGGCCGCAGCCCTGCAGAGTTTTGTTCCAACCCTGCTCCAACACGCATACTATACAGTTTTCAATTAAGTCTGAAGGACTTGATTAGTTGGATCAGGTGTGTTTAATTATGGTTACATCGAAACTCTGCAGGTCTCTGGCCCTCCAGGAATTGAGTTTGACACCCCTGCTCTAAAGTGTCGCCCATGATGGCTGAAGACCATGGCGTGACTTTCATAACGGCTAGAGGCTCTGGTGTGGCAAACCAGACGGGTGAAGCAGCAATTCTGGCCGATGAGGTGGCAGGTGAAAAAGCAGCTCTGACAGGTGGTGGCTCAATCTTGGGTGCCGTTTCTGGCAGGGCGACTTCCTTGGGTGCTAAATTCTGACATGGCGACCCTCTCGGGAGTTGACTCTGGCTGTGACATGGCGGCCATCTTGGATGTTGACTCTGGCCGTAACATGGCAGCCATCTTGAGTGCCTACTGCCCCGTCCAACAAAAAAAATGTGTAGGAGAGACTTCCACTTCCCCCACAGTGAACACTTAGATCCACAAAACAGTAAAACAAAGTCATTTTATTGTGCCAAGGTCCAATCTTGATCCTCATTAGGATCATTAAGTTGAGGCTGATACCCAGGTTAAGCCCCCTCCAAAAACACTCCCTCAGCATTGCATCATTGCCAGGTACAAGGTGACAATGCAAAAGAAACTTCTCCACAAAGCCTCAATATTACGTCCCCTTTGATAAACGGAACAAAGTTTATTTATAGGGTCACACTTCTGCCCTTGACGTGGGTGCATGATGGAAACTGCTGGATCCCTTGTTGTGGTGAGTTGTTCTGTTATGGTTGAGCACAAGCAGGCGGTAACACTTGTCTACAACTCACAACAGACAATGGCCGACCGGGGCTTAATATACACAAACACAGGCCCAAACAGGAAATGGAACACAGCTGAACCAGGTTTAACCCAACCTCATGTACAAAAACTAAAATGTGTGTTATTTCATGTCATTCCATGTAAAGTTAGTTTTACATAGCTTATTGTAGACAGTCAAGGAAATGTTTTTCTGTTCTTATGGAAATCTACAATTTCAAGAAGTACGCACAGGCATCACTGAAGTACAGTAAAGCTCCCTGTACAATATACTAAGTGCACACCAATGGTTTATCTGGACATACTATTACCACAGCTCCTTCACTCTACTATTCCTCTCTAATGGCACCTTGTAGAGTTGTTTCGTAGTCATTTGATTGCTTTTTAAGACTCTGTCTTTAGATGAATTGCTGACAGAATTGATATTTACAAAGATATTGTCATATCTTCTTATTACACATACATGTAGCTGTTGGTTGTGTGTTGTGACGTCCATTCTTGTTCAAAAATGGTTGTGATTGTGTTTCGGACAAACTCCGTACAGCGGTATGTGAAAGTTTGGGAACCCCTTGCAGAATCTGAAAAGTGAATAATTTTAACAAAACAAGAAAAAATAATACAAAATGCATGTTAATTTTTATTTATACTATCCTGAGTAAGATATTTTACATAATATATTTACATGTAGTCCACAAGACAAAGAAAGTAGCTGAAATTATTACAAAGTTTGGGAACCCTTGGTTCTTAATACTGTGTGTCCTGGATGATCTAAGACTGTTACGACTGGATCTCAAAATCGTACCATCACTGCTGAAAAGGGTTAAAATATGCAAAAGATGCTGGAAAACTGAAGAATCTGCAGGACCTGGATATATATATATACACGACTGTTTTGTTTTTGTTTTGTGTTTGTCAGTAAAAAAAAAAAATACACATATATATATATATATATATATATATATATATATATATATATTACTGATTCAATAATTGATTAATCATTTATATTATGTTCTATTATTGTTGTTTTTTAAAATATTTTTCCATTGTTATTTAGTCTTATGACTGTGTGGTTTCAAGGGCTGTTTGTCTTCATGGATAAGAGATACAAGGGAAAGTTTATGAACCCAAGGTTTATAGGATGTTGTTGTGAAGCAGTTTGGTATAACAATACAATTTGTGTTCTTCAGACAAAGCTTGAGCATTGAGACATATGCAACTAAGACTCCTTTTTACCATCATTACCTGCTTCTGCTCTTTACTTCCACTGGTTTTTCCTCAGGCAACTTCTTGGCTGAAAGAAGACTGTTAATAGTGTTTTGGGCATTTTGGATACCAGACAAAATCTCCTGTTAACAGGGTTTGGGTATTAGACTACTCTGCTAACGAGTTGTTCTGTTACTAGACAAACTGTTATTTGTCAGGGCTGGATCTTAATCATCCAGGCATGGGGACAGTGATCTAACAGTACTAAATAAAACATAACATGCATTTTGTATGATCTCTCTTATTTTGTTAAAATTATTCACATTTTCACATATTCTGCAAGGGGTTCGCAAATTTTTGCATGCCACTGTATGTCTCCAAACTTGATTATTTAAGACGGTGATTCCTATTTTAATTACAATGGCAGGTCATTTGCCAATTTAGCAGTCATTACAAACATTTCATGTCATAGGAATGACATGGAATATTTCTCCTATCATTATACTGTGTGCCAGCACTACAGTGAGCAATTTCAGTATGTATACTTTATGTGTGTGTATGTTGAGTTCAGAGGGGGTTGTGAAGAGTGTTATATATTTATCTTCTATATAACATGAATACACTGAGACGATTGCTGTGTCAACTCTCTTTACTGGGAACTCTCTATTGTTTTTCTTCATTAACAACATAACACATACTAGGGTGCCCTGTAGTGCTTGAAACATCTAGTGCATATATCACATATTCCTCCCCACATAGTATAATTGTACTCACTTCAGTAACACTTTTATAAAATGTTTAAACCTTAACAAGGGGTGGATCTCTTACTTTGATGTTTAATTAATATGCACACAACATAGCACACATGTATAATATAAGACCTTTAGCAATACTAAGAATACAGAACACCTAGATCCAACACTATTATCATCCAATGAACAATGTGCTTAATATTTTAAATTATACTCAGCACCCTGACTATCAACATGTATAACAGATTTCATTTGGCTTATACCACCCAGGTAACCTTTAAGGACTAAATCATACTGGGGGCTTGATGGTACGTTCAGGATAATGCTTGGTCTCTTTGAGTGGAGTGTGTAACACCACCTTAGTGTCCCTTGTGGATGAATCTTCATGTTGTTCTGATTCAGTAGGAATTGGATCGAGACTAGGACTAGGGTATAATGTCTCTCCGGGCATTAGCCATTCCCCCAAATCTGTCAGATTTCCTCCTGAGACATCAAAGGACACTGGACCTATCTCATCTCCATTGTCACAGTCATTCTGATGTGCCAACATCTGATCTAAATGACGCCTCCAATGAACTGAGTGTCCCACATCAACAGTGTATGATACAGGACCTGTCTTTGCTGACACCACGCCAGGCATCCACTTCTTTCTCCGCCGATAACCCCGAACTAATACCCTGTCACCAACTGCAAATGTTTTGTCTTTAACATGCACTTGACGTTGCTGACACTGTTTACCTTGAGCTGTTTTTACCACAGAGGCAACGTTTAGTTTCAACAGATCAAAGCGTGATCGCAACCTACAATGTAGAAACAACATGGCAGGTGATTCTTTTGTGTGAAGAAGCGTGTGGGGTATTTCGGTACGCCAGTAGAAAAGTGTCCAGCCTTTATTGAATGGATGTTGATCCTTTTGAACAGCGTAGCGCCCGTTTCAATGTCTGAACCATGCGTTCCGCCAAGCCATTGTAGCTGGATGAAAAGGTGCAGAACGTGTGTGTCACTCCATTGGCCTTGAGAAATGTTTGAAACTCTAGTGAGGTGAACTGAGGACCGTTATCACTAACCAGCATTTCAGGAAGTCCATAACGACTGAACAGTGTTCTCAGCACCTGAATGGTCTTTGATGATGTACTAGAATTCATCACACACGCTTCGGGCCACTTGGGGTAAGCATCCACTACTACCAGATACATGTGTCCTTCAAATGGACCTGCGAAGTCCACATGTATGCGTTGCCATGGGGATTGTGGCCATTTCCAAGGGTGCAATGGTGCGGGTCCAGGAGCTTTTTGTGTCTGTTGACAGACCTGACGACACCTGGATGTCCTGTATGTAATTCAGACAGCACCTTGGGTCTAAGCTTAGGACGGGATGGCCACTCTCCAGCCCCACATGAGGCAACCTTGTTGCATAGTCAACTCATCCTTGCTATTCACATATGGGACAAGCAGATCATCTGCATCTGTGATGTAGGGAAAATGTCCAGTTGCCACAATCTCCATTACTTGTGACAGGATGGGGTCAACCCTTGTCTCCTTACAGACTTCTGCACACAACATTGGTAGAGCATCAAGCTGTTTTAATTGAAATAACTCCACCGTATCCAGCTTAACTTGAGGTGCAGTTGGCAGAGGTAACCTTGACAACCCATATGCGTTACAGTGATGTGCACCATCTCTATACTGGTTATCATAGTCATAGGCAGCCAACAACAAATTCCAGCACTGCAACCGAGCTACAGCCATGAATGGAATGGCTTTTTGTTGGACTGAAGATGGTTGTAAGTGGACGGTGATCTGTGAGCTATGTAAACTTCCGCCCATACAGGTATTGATAAAATTTCTGTACTCTAAAAACAATACAGAGTGCCTCTCTTTCAATTTGAGCATAATTTTGCTCTGCTTTACTCAGTGTTCTTGAGGCAAAGGCTATTGGTTTTTCCTGTCCATCTGGAAGGATGTGTGAGATGACAGCACCTAGTCCGTATGGTGATGCATCGCAGGCCAGTCTGATTGATAACTGTGGATTGTAATGTGTCAAAACACAAGTTTTTAGCCTTGTCGAAAGCATCCTCACACTCCTGAGACCACAGCCACTGTTTTCCCTTGCATAGCAGAGCATTAAGAGGGGCTAACACTGATGCCAGATTAGGCATAAACCGACTGTAATAATTTAGAGGTCCCAGAAATGACAGAAGTTGATTGATGTCCTTTGGTGCAGGTGTGTCCACAATTGCTCTAACCTTTTCTGGTGACTTATGAAGACCCTGAGAATCTATAATGTGCCCCAAGTACTCGAGCGAATCTTTGAAGAATTTGCATTTCTCAAGCTAGACGCACAGCCCAAATTCACTTAGATGACTGAGAACTGCATCTGCACTTTTGAGATGCTGTTCATCATCTGACCCCGTCATTAATATGTTGTCTATAGGTAGCAGTGCACATTAGGGAGGCCTTGTAAAATCTGGTCCATCGCCCTTTGAAAAATTGCAGGAGCCAATGCAATTCCAAACGGTAAACGATTGTAACAGAACAGCCCCTTAGAAGTAGTGATAGTGAGACATTTACGTGAACTTTCTGCCACAGGAACCTGTAGGTATGCATTTGAGAGATCCAATTTGGTGAAACGTTGGCCCCCTGCTAATGAGGCAAATAAATCCTCTATTCGTGGGATTGGGTAACGTTCAACACAAAGGGCAGGATTCACTGTTACCTTAAAATCTAAACAAATCCTCACATCACCGTTCCTTTTTACGACTGGCACAATCGGTGTAGCCCATTCACTGTATGTCACTGGGGATATGACTTCCAGCTCCAATAGCTGATTTTTTTCAGCCTCAACTTTCGGCTTTATGGCACAGGGGACATTGCGTGCTTGGCAAAATCGTGGCTGAGACTGGCAAAACTGTGGCTTAAGTGATACTGTGGCTTCGATACCCTTCAACAAGCCCTATCCTTTTCTGAAGACATTTTTGTGTTTTGCTAGTACTGTCTCCAGTGCGTCCCTTCTTACACTCTTAATTTCATGCCAATTCAGCCTGATTTTCTTGAGCCACTCTCTGCCAAAAAGTGGTGGGGCATTTCCTTCAAAGACATAAAGTGGTAATTTCACTTTTTGTTTGTTCATTTCCACCTTGACTTTGATAAATCCTACTGGAGACACCACCTCTCCTGTATATGTCTTTAGGATCACATCCGTCGTACACAGCGGTTTATGAGCTAATCGTGAATTGTAAAGTTCTCTTGAAATGAGGGAAACAGCTGCTCATGTGTCTTATTCCATTTCCAAGATGTCTTTTTCTACTTTTGGCTTAAGACAAATGTGTGTCAGTTCCTCCTTTCTGGTCATCATATGTAGTGCAAGTTCTGTATCTGTAGTGTCATTGCTTGATGAATCTTTCACATCCATTTGATGTACTTTCTTTTTCTGCTGGACATTTCTCTTCCACTTTGTCTTTGCCTTTACATTTGTATGCTGTGAGTTTTCCTTTAATTCTGGAGACTCTGGAAATGTGGCCTTTTTTACCACAGGTGTGGCACTGTTGCTCTTTGAAATGGCAGTCTTTCTCATTGTGGTTCGTTCTTCCACAACGGTAACACTTATTTCCCTCTTTATTTTGCAAAGAAAGTGCATTCACTTTTAAAGAGCCACTTAACTGTTGAGATTCTCTCATGGCCGTTTCCATAGACACTGCAATCTCCACTGCCTTTTGAAATGTAAGTGCAGCTTCCGTGAGCAGCCGTTTCTGTACGGACTCCATTTTCAGCCCGCACACAAAACGTTCACACAACGCGTCTTGCAAATGCGTTCCAAATTCGCAGTGTTCACTCAGCCTTTTCAGGACTGCGACATACTGTGTTACTGTCTCTGTCTCGTGCTGACTGCGGTTATGAAACTTAAATCTTTCTGCAATCACGATCGGTTTCAGAGAGAGATGTTCTTTCAAAACAGTTACAATATCATTGTATGATTGCACACCCAGCTTCTCCAGGGCAATCAAACTCCACAGCAGTCCGTATGTAGATGAACCCATTACACTCAGCAACACTGCGACTTGTTTCTCTTCCGAAATGTCATTTGCAGAAACAAATTATTCAAACCTTTCTAAGTAGGTAGCCCAATGTTTGGCTGACTCATCAAAGGCATCCATATGACCGATAAACAGCCATTTCGTCGGGTGTTCTTCCCCAAGTTCAGTACAGTCATCCAGTCAGCAGTATTTAGCAGTCACTCCTTCAGCTCATGGAACTCAGGTGTTCGAATTAAAAATAAAAAAAAAAAGCAATCCTCATCGCCAATATGTTATATATTTATCTTCTATATAACATGAATACACTGAGACGATTGCTGTGTCAACTCTCTTTACTGGGAACTCTCTATTGTTTTTCTTCATTAACAACATAACACATACAAGGGCAAGATCTAGAGTGCCCTCTAGTGCTTGAAACATCTAGTGCATATATCACAAAGCGTGCATCATTAGTGAGTCTCTCTGCAGATAATATTGTGTGTCATAATGAGCCTGTTGCTTTGTGACAGCTGCTTATGATACATGTCTATCATTCACTCCAAAAATTAATACAAAAAAGAGATCATCATTATAATACAGAAATACATCAGGCTTAGTCACATGGAGTTTTATAACCTCTCTGCGCAAAACATAATGTACACACACACACACACACACACACACACACACACACACACACATGCATACAAACACCAGTTATATTACTATGACAGCATCTGCAACCAATCAGAGCAGCTTAAGGGGCCAAGAAGGGCCAGCATTGTGCATTACACGTTTTCTCTCTTATTTCACAACATGAAAATACAAGGGCAAAGAAAGCAAGGTTTTTCCATCCATTCCTATAGACAGTCTCTCGCCTACTCACTGATTAAATTTGATTGCCAACTCAAGGAGACTAAAAGCCTTTATGGGAGGGGCTAGTGTATGTTGTGCCTTTTGGGCTCTTACATTATCTTGGAATTCAGTGTAACGAAAGTGTAACGAAACCCATGATAACAGAAAGTGACTCCCAAGAATGCAGGATTGCTGTATAAAATTCCACATGATTGCAGCTACTTTTGAAATCTTTGTCAAATCAAAGATTATGGTGTTTATGAATATGTTATAAGGAATGACCAAAAGAGAAGGTTCTCTAAATCAGGTGTTCTCAATCCTGGTCCTGGGGGACCCCTGCTTTGCACATTCTCCCTTATTTTACACACCTGATTGAGATCATCAGCTCGTTAGTTCAGTTCATGGATCTCTTTCCTAATGAGCTGATGAACTCAATCAGGTGTGTTAAATAAGGGAGACATGCAAAATGTGCAGAGCAGGGGTCCCCCAGGACCAGGATTGAGAACCACTGCTCTAAATTATATGCTGTTTCTACATGTCCCACTGTCGTGGATTAGCGTTAACTCTAACCTTTTTTAAAGCACAGTTTCATTACTGAGTGCATCCTTCCCTTAAATTCAATTTGCTTGCTTTCACTGATCTCCGTGGGCCTTGCATCTCATTCATTTGACTTTTTAACCCTCATTGGGTTGGGAGGCTGCTTCATGTTTATCTGGAAGCAGCTGCTTATTATCCTGTACTGTCATGCCTCATATCTTGAAATGCACTGTTCATGCTGATTGTTTTTGAATACATGCCTCCACCTAGTGGACTCTCTAGGATAATGAAGACTCATTCTCAGGTGTGTGTGGTGTACTGCTGTGGTGTGTAAGCAATAATTGGAACTCCAATCATAATGTGCGGTATTTATGTGGATTTTTTTAAATAGTTTTCCAGAAGAAAAAGTCCCAAGGAGATGCTGAAACACTATACTCTCTTCCCACAAGACAGGGTGAGATTTGTCTGTTTGAAAATTGAATCTATTTGTTTGCACAATTAAGTTTTTGATCTCATTTTTAAATAATAACAAAACTTGTTAAATCATACAGCTAACATTTGAACTGTTTTGTGGTCTCCATGGTGACAGCGAGGCAGAGAGACAGCATCTCATCCACTTATGACACCTTTATGCCCAGTCAGCCACCAGGACTGGACGAGCTGATAAAACTTCAGGAGGAGGTGAAGATGGGCGCTCTGAGTATAGATGATGCTCTGGATCGATTCAATGACTGGCAGAGGCTTCAGAAGGGAATGGATAGCATTCAACAGGTAGTGGACATGGATGACCCTGTGTTCCTTTAGAATGTTAATAGAATACTGACATGACACTTTCCACATTCTCACTAGTTTGTATTTTATAACAGTATTTTAACACATTTCATGTCAATCATATCAAACCTTGTATTGTGTTTCTGTGATGGAAATGACATTATAAATATATTTTTTTTACAAATGATAACGTTTTTGTCATAAAAATATTGAAACATTATTTTAATGACAAAAAAGGTTTTTGGTCTCTCCCTTGTATGCATATATTTGGTGTTTCCTCTCATTATTGTCATTCCCGTCACCTGTGTGTAATTAATTAGTATCCTTATAAGTTTGTCTTAGTTCTCTGTCTTGTTGTCGAGCTACAAGGTTACCTTATGTGTGCGTGTGTTTCTCTGCCTGTTCCTGCCTTTGGATTATTCTTGTGGATTACCATTAAAAGAACTTTGATGTTTGAATATCGTTGTATTGCACCTTTTCCTACACAACACTGTGACAAAAAGTGTGCACCCTGGAGGCCGGTGACTGAGGGAGACATGAAAGGCCTACAGGGTGGATCAGGAAGCTCGGGGAGCCATGGTGGAGCAGACAGTTCAGGAGGCCATGGTGGATCAGGGAGCTTGGGGGGCCATGGCGGAGAGGACAGTTCAGGAGGTCATGGCGGATCAGGCAGTCCAGGAAGCCTCAGCACTCGGCCCGGCCCGGCTGGAGGAAGTGGGCCTATTGGAGCGATATGTGGAGAGGACTGGTTTATGGTGAGCTGGAGCATTTGTATGCTTCTGGATGGGAGGAGGATTAGAATCCTCCACATCAAAAAAAAAAAAATATATATATATATATATTTATAAAATCCTCTACGGGTCTATAACAGTCACTAGGAGAAAGGAATCTAAACAAATTGTCATCATCTAGTCCTATCCGGAAGCAAACATTTAAGCATTTGATCGCTCCAGCTCACAAGGTGGAAAACACTCAAAAATTCAGTACAGTATTAAAAAAAATAAGGTTACACTTTATTTTGATAGTCCACTTTAGACATTCTACTAACTGTAAGTAACTTTGTAGCTACATGTCAACTACTTGTCAACTACATATCAACTAAATCTCATTATTTGCAACTACATGTCCACTAACTCTCAGAGTAGACTTTAGGGTTAGTTTAGGGTAGGTTTAGGGTTAGTTGAATAAGTTGACAAAGAAAGTGTTAGAAGATATTAAGCAGACAGTTTACTAATACTCTACTAACTGCTAGTTGACATGTAGTTGCAAAGTTAATTACTGTTAGTAGCATTTCTAAAGTGGACATCTAAGTGACAAGGTCTTAGCTGGGGATCTGTCTCTGGGGCTCATCTAGTCATCATGGTCCCTGCTGACATTCAGGACAGGATACAGACTGGATCCGGATGACTGCAATGAAAATCTAACCTGGATACAGTCTGGATCTGGGTGGCTACAGTGACCTTGGAATACAAATGAAACACTAATATTAGCATAGATTTTAAAATGTATACAATGTTTAATAGGGAGCCAGTGCAGTGTTGACAGACTCTGGCTAATATGATTATTCTTCCTGGTTCTAGTAAGAACTCTTGCTGCTGCACGAAGAGCAACCACCCAATAAAGCATTACAATAATGAAACTTTCAGGTCATGCATGCATGAATTAACACTTCTGTATTTGACATTAAGAGCATAGGTCGCAATTTAGATATATTCTTGAGATGGAAAATGTGGTTTTACAAATGCTAAAAATCAAATATCAAATAGCACACCTAGGTTCCTCAATAATGATGAATAATTGACAGAGCAGCCATCAAGTGTTAGACCGTGTTCTAGGTTATTACATGTGGAGGTTTTTGGTCTGTTAATTAACAAACTCTGTTTTTTTTTTTGCCGTTTGTTTAGTTTTTTTTTCTCTTAATTTAGAAGTAGGAAATTACTGGTCATCCATTTTTTTTTGTATCAACTTTGCATTCCATTAGTTTAGCAAATTGGTATGCTTCATTGGAAAGAAATATAGAGCTAAGTGTCATCAGTGTAACAGTGAAAGGTAACTCCATGTTTCCTGATAATGTCTCCCAAGGGTAAGATGGTAAATAACATGGCAGGATATTGGCAGGAACTGGAACACGCTGTCATATACGCAGATTGAGAGCATCCCAAACATGCTCAATGGGTGACATGTCCGGTGAGTATACTGGCAATGCAAGAACTGGGATGTTTTCAGCTTCCAGGTATTGTGTACAGATCCTTGCTACATGTGGCCGTACATTACCCTGCTGCAACATGAGGTGATGGTCGTGGATGAATGGCACAACAATGGGCCTGAGGATCTCATCACGGTATCTCTGTGCATTCAAAATGTCTAAAATGCACCTGTGTTCATTGTCCAACACCTGCTTTACCATAACCCCCACCGCCACCATGGGCCACTCGATCCACAACATTGAAATTGCAAACCATTGCAAACCGCTCACCCACACAGCGCCATACACGCTGTCTGCTGTCTGCCCTGTACAGTGAAAATTCTGGGGGATTCTCAGGGATTCTCGTGAAGAGAACACCTCTCCAAAGTGCCAGATGCCATTGAAAGTGAGAATTTGCCCACTCAAGTCGGTTACGACAATGAACTGCAGTCAGGTCAAGACCCCGATGAGGAATACAAGCATGCAGATGAGCTTCCTTGAGACGGTTTCTGATAATTTGTGCAGAAATTCTTTGGTTATGCAAACCGATTGTTGCAGCAGCTGTTCGGGTGGCTGGTCTCAGACGAACTTGGAGGTGAAAATGCTGGATGTGGAGGTCCTGGGCTGGTGTGGTTACACGTGGTCTGAATATTTAATTCACAGGCAACAGCTCTGGTGGACATTCCTGCAGTCAGCATGCCAATTGCACACTCCCTCAAAACTTGTGACATCTGTGGCATTGTGCTGTGTGATAAAACTGCACATTTTAGAGTGGCCTTTTATTGTGGCCAGCCTAAGGCACACCTGTGCAATAATCATGCTGTCTAATCAGCATCTTGATATGCCACACCTGTGAGGTGGATGGATTATCTTGGCAAAGGAGCAGTGCTGACTAACACAGATTTAGACAGATTGTGAACAATATTTGAGAGAAATAGGCCTTTTGTGTACACAGAAAAAGTCTTAGATCTTTGAGTTCAGCTCATGAAAAATGTGTCAGGGTTCTGTCACTTCGGTCTAGTTTATTCATGGTTTTGTGACAGAGCCCTGGCGCTGCCTTCTTGTCTTGTATACTTCTTGTCTGCGTGCATTGTTTCATGTTGGAGCGTAGTGTTCGGATCCCGGCACTCATGTCTTGTTCAAGTTTTGGTTTCATGTCGGGGTTCGGACACTCACGTTCCATGTTCTGTCTTGCTGTGGGAGCGCACGGTCTCGAGTTTTCTTGGGCCGTGTGCTCCTCTGTCCATGTGTGATTATTTTGCTTTTTCTGTGTCCTGTTCTGTTGCTTTCCTTTTTGTTCTGGTTTGTCATGTTTTGTGTGAACACGCAGCTTATGTGTGTCTTCATTAGCTGTGTGTTCAGGTCCTGTCTTGCACATGGCTAGTGATTTTTGTGATGCTGGCCATGTGCTTGTGTTTTTGTTTTGTGTGAGCACATGGCTTTTGTTTTCATGTGCCATGTGCTCTTGTGTCTAATTGTTTTGACCCCGCCCATCTTGTTTCCTGATTATTGGTTTATTTGCCCCACCTGTGTTCTTCTCATTACCCTCCTCGTTTGCTCTCTATTTATTCTCCTTGTGTTCTTAGTCCTGTGCGAGTTCATTATATGTATATGTGTGTGGTTACAAGTTGTGTGTGCAAGTTTGCCCTGATGTGTCTTGTCTAGCCAAGTCTAGCCAGTTTGTTTTCCCCTTTGGGGTAGTTTTTGTTTGTTTTTTATAAAATAAAGACCTTCTTCTGCATTATTGAGTCCTCGCTCTCATCCCTGCAACCGCCGCCTGACAGAATGAACTCGCCAAAGAAGAGGACTCAGCGGAGGAAGGCCTTGCACCGTCCACCAGTCTCCACCCTTTCCAGCCCCCTCTACCAACGCATCCTCCAATTCAGGGCCTTGAGCTCCCTCCGTCAGCAGGGAACTAACCTGGGGAGATTTGCTGAAAGATTCAGTGGTGCTGCAGAGGGGTTAGGATTCAATGATGCGGCCCTCAAGGACCTTTTTAATAGTGCCTTGGACGAGCCCCTCAACTGGTGGAGGATGAGGGGGCTGGACCACCTGACATTTGGGGGATTTGTGGAGTTCTTGGAACGTCCCCCAGTTAAAGGTGCTGCTTCGCCCCCGATGTCGGCCGAAGATGCTGCAGCGCCCCCAGTAGCGGCTGACGAAGCCGCAGCACCTCCGGTGGCGGCCGACAAAGCTGCAGCGCCCCTGGTGGCGTCCGAAGATGCTGCAGCGCCCCCAGTAGCGGCTGACGATGCCGCAGCACCTCCGGTGGCGGCCGACAAAGCTGCAGCGCCCCTGGTGGCGTCCGAAGATGCTGCTGCGCCCCCAGTAGCGGCTGACGAAGCCGCAGCACCTCCGGTGGCGGCCGACAAAGCTGCAGCGCCCCTGGTGGCGTCCGAAGATGCTGCAGCGCCCCCAGTAGCGGCTGACGAAGCCGCAGCACCTCCGGTGGCGGCCGACAAAGCTGCAGCGCCCCTGGTGGCGTCCGAAGATGCTGCAGCGCCCCCAGTAGCGGCTGACGAAGCCGCAGCACCTCCGGTGGCGGCCGACAAAGCTGCAGCGCCCCTGGTGGCGTCCGAAGATGCTGCAGCGCCCCCAGTAGCTGCTGACGAAGCCACAGCACCTCCGGTGGTGGCCAACGAAGCCACAGCGCCTCCGGTGGCGGCCGACAAAGCTGCAACGCCCCTGGTGGCGTCCGAAGATGCTGCAGCGCCCCCAGTGGCAGCCGACGAAGTTGCAGTTCTCCCGGAGGTGGCTGACAATGCTGCTGTGCCCCATTCTCGGAGACGGAGGAGGAGGAGGAGAAAGAAGACTTCCTCCATCCCGCTAGGCCCGGAGGCCGTTCCAGAGCTGCCCAAGCTCCTTGCTCCGCCCAAGCTCCTTGCCCTGCCGGCTCCGCCCAAGCTCCTTGCCCTGCCGGCTCCGCCCAAGCTCCTTGCCCTGCCGGCTCCGCCCAAGCTCCTTGCCCTGCCGGCTCCGCCCAAGCTCCTTGCCCTGCCGGCTCCGCCCAAGCTCCTTGCCCTGCCGGCTCCGCCCAGGCTCCTTTCCCTGCCGGCTCCGCCCAGGCTCCTTTCCCTGCCGGCTCCGCCCAGGCTCCTTTCCCTGCCGGCTCCGCCCAGGCTCCTTTCCCTGCCGGCGCCTCCCAGGCTCCTTTCCCTGATGGCTCCGCCCAAGTTCCCTGCCCTGATACCAGCTCCACCCTGGCTGTCTGTTCTGCTGGAGCCTTCATGGTCTGTCTCTCCGGTCCCACCCTGGCCTCCAGCCAGGACTTCTGAACAGCTGGAGCCTTCCTGGTCTGTCCCACCGGCTCCTCCCTGGCCATCGACCAGGGTTTCTGTTTGGCTGGAGCCTTCCTGGTCTGTCCCACCGGCTCCTCCCTGGCCATCGACCAGGGTTTCTGTTTGGCTGGAGCCTTCCTGGTCTGACCCACCGGCTCCTCCCTGGCCATCGACCAGGGTTTCTGTTTGGCTGGAGCCATCCTGGTCTGTTCCTCCGGTCCCGCCCTGGTCTCCAGCCAGGACTTTAGAACAGCCGGAGCCTCTCTGGTTTGTCCCTCCGGCTCCACCCTGGCCTCCTGCTGGGTCTCCAGTTCTGTCTGAGCCTCCCTGGCTCAACCCTCCCGTCCCTCCCTGGATGCTTCTAGAGACTTCCTGAGTTTATCTGTTGGCTACTGGCTTGACTTCCCTCCCTCCCTCCCCTCTTTGTCTTCTTGTCTGACCCCTTTTCTGTTTTGTCATGTTTAGGTTGGTCTTGTTGTGTCATGTTCTTGTCCTTGTTTTCTGTGTTCCTCAATAGGGACGCCAGGAGGCGTCCCTTTGGGGAGGGGGTAGTGTCAGGGTTCTGTCACTTCGGTCTAGTTTATTCATGGTTTTGTGACAGAGCCCTGGCGCTGCCTTCTTGTCTTGTATACTTCTTGTCTGCGTGCATTGTTTCATGTTGGAGCGTAGTGTTCGGATCCCGGCACTCATGTCTTGTTCAAGTTTTGGTTTCATGTCGGGGTTCGGACACTCACGTTCCATGTTCTGTCTTGCTGTGGGAGCGCACGGTCTCGAGTTTTCTTGGGCCGTGTGCTCCTCTGTCCATGTGTGATTATTTTGCTTTTTCTGTGTCCTGTTCTGTTGCTTTCCTTTTTGTTCTGGTTTGTCATGTTTTGTGTGAACACGCAGCTTATGTGTGTCTTCATTAGCTGTGTGTTCAGGTCCTGTCTTGCACATGGCTAGTGATTTTTGTGATGCTGGCCATGTGCAAGACAGGACCTGAACACACAGCTAATGAAGACACACATAAGCTGCGTGTTCACACAAAACATGACAAACCAGAACAAAAAGGAAAGCAACAGAACAGGACACAGAAAAAGCAAAATAATCACACATGGACAGAGGAGCACACGGCCCAAGAAAACTCGAGACCGTGCGCTCCCACAGCAAGACAGAACATGGAACGTGAGTGTCCGAACCCCGACATGAAACCAAAACTTGAACAAGACATGAGTGCCGGGATCCGAACACTACGCTCCAACATGAAACAATGCACGCAGACAAGAAGTATACAAGACAAGAAGGCAGCGCCAGGGCTCTGTCACAAAACCATGAATAAACTAGACCGAAGTGACAGAACCCTGACAAAATGGGGGCAAAAACAAAAGTGTTGCTTTTATAATTTTGTTCAGTGTAATATTCATTAAGCCAAGCTTAGCATTTGCTAATTTGTTCAATTGTTTATCATCTGTTTATCGTATTATATCTGTTTTTTATTTGATGAACATCAATTAAATTGTTAACCTTAAACTGGTTTGAACATTTTTTTGTATATGCTAGTTCGGTGAACAGTCTCTATAGTATGATATCTATGTGAAAGAATCTCTATGTGCTAAGAATTATCCAATTTCTGCGACGTGGCTAGCAGATAGTCAGTTTAGCCTGTCTGCTTCCTAACCTGGGCCCCAAGTTAGTCAAGTACAAACTCTATGTGACTATGTGCCATATTTCCAGAGAGAAGAGGGTCAGGTCAGCCCCAAAAACTCATTCAATCATCTATGAAACCTATGTTATACTGAATTTACGTTTAGCATTAGCCAGCACTTTTAAATTTGCTAAGATGCCAGGTGCTCTGGCTCTTTGTAAACATTTGACTATGGTGGCTGGTGTCTTCACGTTCCATCCAATAGAACTGCCAATAACTAGGGCACTTTCTTCAGGTTTCTCAGTGGATGGATAACTGAGTGGGGGGAACCTGTTTAATGATAGGAGCGGAAGAGTGGTGCTTTGTCCCACAACTATGCCACCTCTCAGTAACTGCGGGGGTTCTGCAACCGGAAACAAACAATGTACAGTTTCATTTCATTCAACATCAACATACTAACTATAGTCAATTAAAGCAGATAAAATAAATGGGTTTCATGCCCAAAACTATAATGTTATAATGTCTTAAACCTTTCAAATCAAGTAATTATTCTCAAATTTCAACATAAATCAATCTGCATCAACTTATCATCAAGCAACACTGTAACAAATTCCATTAAACAAAATCCACATAATTTAAAAATTTCACAACTGTAAAAAGTGATATTTTACATCAGCACAGTGTGTGATGTCCATCCCTGTTGAAAAAAAACAGCATATGCTGGTTAGGTAGGTTTTGATGCTGGTATGCTGGTTTAAGCTGGTCCTTTGCTGGTTTGTGTTGGTCCTTTGCTGGTTTATGCTGGTCCTTTGCTGGTTTATGCTGGTGCAGGACCAGCACATGACCAGCAAAGGACCAGCATAAACCAGCAAAGGACCAACCGCTTTAACTTGACTTGACTCTGGAAGTGCTGCAGAGACTTGACTTGGCACGGGACTAGCAGATGTGACGTAACAGAGCGCAGTTGTAGCCACCATTTAGTGAAAGCGTTCTGGTGCGGCCGCCATTTCACAAGCGGGTTGCGTGGCCGGAATTACTGCGATGTCGCATTCCTCCTCAGTGACACCCACCATGAAAGTCGAGCCCACACACAGCAAAGAACAGTCCATAAATAGCACGAGTCACGACTCTTGCGTCTGAGATGAGCTCTTAATGGTTGGTTGACGGCATCACAAAAAAGCTCTATCAATAAACAGACCGGTATATTTGAGTCATTAGCCATGTTCAAAAACTCATGAATATAGTCTTCGAGCGATCGCGTGCCCCACTCAAGGGCTAATAACAGCCTTGCAGTCTTTATACCTGGCCAAAGTCCATGTGAAAAGCTGCTGGATCCTATTGTGACCAAGTAATCTGTTATGGAGGGACAGAGATGTGAAGCGGGCAAACAGAGCGTCCAAATTTCAATCGAGGGGCAACAAACCACCCTTTACACAAACGTTGTTACAGCAGCTAAAAGTCCATTGCCCATAAAGATACTAAATGATTAGTAAATGTGAGCCAGTAGAGTTTTGGAACAAAGTTTTATGGACAGATGAAACAAAGATGAACCTTTATCAAATTGTCCTTTTCTACTGCGTGGTACGGGTCATCTTGGCACGGCACGGCTCGGCACAAAACCATCTTGGCTACCAATGTTCAAGAAAATGCCACCAGACTCATCAGAAAGCACTTCATTTTGCAACAGGACAATGACCCAAAACAGAAATGGCAGGTCTTAGATTGGCCAAATATGGTTACTAAACTGATAGGATAGAATTCTGAGTTAGCACTACTGCTAAATGCTACCATTTTTGTTTATAAGGCAGTCAATCCCTATTCATGTTAAAGTAAAATAATTCATTTTTTGATTCCTCATGACATGAAATCTTAAAAAGTGCATATTAAAGACTGTTTATTTAAGATTATTCAAATTGTTTTCCCCAGGAGAAAATACAGCAGCTGAGGGCAAGCATTATCAGCAACAGGGAGGATGATGAAAGTGTCTATGGTAGGTTTATATCATCTTTTCAGTAAATATATTGAGATAGATGAGTCATTAATTTGTGCATGAAAATATTTCAATTTACAAGCAATTACAAAAATATATATTTTCTGATTGCACAAAATATATTTTCTCTGATGAAAAGCTGCTTGTGTTGTTCATTTTGCACAATGAATTATCAGTCCCTGTCAGTTGAGAAAACATCTCATAGATCAGTGAGATTCCTCAATGTAATGATTACAGTGAGAATATGAGAAAGAGAAAAAGAAAGTGATTTTGGGAGAGCCAGACGAAATGCAAGTGTGTGTGAACTAACAGGCATCTTTTCTCTCCATCAGATAAAATCAGCATCGTCCATCACACACCAAGTAAGTAAGAAATGCCCTGTCATGAAAGTAAGAGTTTTTTATTTATTGCAGTTACTTTTTCTCTGTAGCATTAAGAATGGGCAACAAATCTGGATACTTTAGTTGGGTTCTATCTGTAATAGATTACAGTTAAATTTATTTTGTACATTTATTAAATTCCGCAATTCCATTACATGCAACTAGTTACTCCCTAAAACTGGTGATTTATGAGATCTAGGGCCAGCCACTCAATACTAAGCTCTATCTACTCATAAGAAAAGTGTCAAATAGTTTAATGAGTTTTAATTTATTCGTGTTGTAGCTGCGTCTGCAAATGAGTGCCGAAGAGCGAGTCAGCAAATGGACACAGAATTCTACAGTAAACCTCTAAAAGGACAGAATGTGAGTTTTCATTTTGTACATGCATTTGATGTTTCTCAAGAATACAATAATACTTTGATTCTGCTCTTTTTTAATAGTTAAATTGCTTCAGAAAGGCAGACAAACAATAAGAGTAAGTATAAGCAAACAAACCATTAAATATTTCCTTTTAAATTAAAAATATCTTCAAAGTGTGAATTATTAGATCTTTTGAAAGTTTAGTTCATATATATATATATATATATATACATACATACATGAAACTTTTCATGCAATTTGTATGAATATATATATATATATATATATATATTCATACAAATTGCATGAAAAGTTTTACTGTGTGCAGTTGACCTTTACTGATTATATTTTCGTCTTCTTTCAGTCATCCTGATTGTGAAAGCACTAATCTGTCAAAGAAATTTACTAAACAGGAGCTGAAACAATATAGTACATTTGTACGCTTTCGTATGATCTGCTTTACTGACTGTTTAGGTGTGGGGTTAGTGGTGGACCTTTATGCTTACTTTTGTCTTTACTTATTCATTTTCATCAAATCATATTGTATGAAATTATATGAAATTGCCTAAAATACTGACGTTTTCTCATTAGATCAGGCTGGTTAATATCCAGTGTCAGAGCAATAATAAATAATCTTTCACTTTTATTCATATCCCACTATGGTAACACTTTAGAATAGGGAACACTATTCACTATCAACTAGTTGATTATTAGCATGGATATTACTAACATATTGGCGTATTGGTTTCTTAGTACTTAAAAAAAAAACATATCAGTGCATTATTCAGTTGAATATGATTATATTCTAGATCCCCTAACCAGTGGCGGCTGGTGTTTTATTATACATTCATCAAATACTTTTACTTCAAACTCGCTAAAATCCCACCCTCAGCCCAATCAGAAGTACCAGTACTTACATAGAAACCTATACATCAAAGCCTGATAAAAATGCATTTTTTAAAGAAAGATGTCAGATGGTTTTAGAGGCTTTTGCAAATTAACTCTTCATAAAAATATATGTAATTTTAATAACTTTATATGATTATAAATGTATTGATATAAGGATTTCATTTATTTGAAAAGGTGAAAAGAGACATGCCCACTGTATATCATCTACACAAGCCATAATGCTTGAACCACGGCCCGATGATCACCTCAAGTTAAACTGCATTGTTTTAGTTAACATCACCTTTTGTGTCATTGCCCACAATGCTTGGGTGACAGGACTTTGAAATAACAAACAGGGAAAACAACAAAAGGCATGACTTACATCGCATCCAGCTAGCAAACTCCGTCCAAGCTCCATAATTTGTATTTTTATTTTTTTCTTCATTTGAATGGCTTGTGAATTTTTTTTTTTTTAAAAGATAAAATAAAATTTACTTTTATCTCTGAAGAGATATTGCACAGACTTGACAGTCGAGAATGGTCCAATCACATGAGGCCAAAATATAAAAAACAATATTGATTTGCTAAAATCAAAAGTGGGAGGGTCTGAGGGCGCTGTTTTCAGCGCCCCAATGAAAATCTGAAATGGGCCAATTAGAGTGCAGCCTCAAGTCACATGCTTTTCAAAAATGTATAGACCTAATAGACACCCATTTGGTCGCCCCCACCGCACACACAAACAGTTTTGATTTTTTGATTTTTAATAGGTGCTAACATGACTACCATTTGAATAGTATGACTAAATAATGTAATTTTGTGATTAATTTGCAATATATATTGAACTTATTTTTAACATGTTGAAGTAGGCTTCTTCCCTGGCTAACTTGATGGGGCAGCACCCCAGTGCCCCTTACTGACCAGCCGCCACTGCACGTAACCCTACCCCATACCTAAACAAAACTACTACAAACAACTTCCATGCTTACTATCAATAAGCAACAAATTAGGGTTTTTTTTTTTTTTAATTTTAGCTAATAGTAAATGTGTGTTTCCTAATCTAAAGCGTTACATCCTATTAATTTCTGTCCCTCTATTTCTTCTTTTTAACTCACTGACTACTCAGTAGCATTTTTTAATACTGGGATTATTTGTAGCCTTTACTGCCACTATATATCAAATTTCATTTAGACAAATTATTCATCATTTCTATAAAATGTTGTCAAATGTATAATTTATTATGAGTTTAATAAAGAAAATTCAACTTTTACTTTAATTTGATGAGAAAACCTTTCTGATGTTTTATTAATGGTTTTAAAGATGTTTTAGTTAGATTGCATGTTCTGGTCCTGCTATATTATTATATGTTTATTGTTATATTATTATATGTTTTGTTATTATTAAGCAAATTTAATACAAGAAACCAGTAGAGCCCGGTAGGGAATCTAAAAACCTGCATGTATTTCTTAGAAAACCATGCCAGTCTTGGCTATGGACGTTCACAAGGGGGTGCTGTGCTACAAAGTGTGGAAATCAGTTTTCTGTCTCAGATCTCTCATCTTATATTGATGTGCATTTTGATAGACATAACCAAAGCCATCGCACAACCCATTGTCCCAGTGGACCTCTCAGTACCATACGGATCGCTGATTGTAAGTAAGGACACAAACAAGCATCTGGGAGAAAGCATCTACAGAAAAGTGAGGTCTTCCCACATGCCACTATGGTGTCAGGGGACGCGGCTCTAATGTGGCACTGCGATTTGAGGCAAAACCCCGGGAGCAGTGCTACTAACCCATTCTGCCTGCCAACCCTAGCAGCTGGACACATTTGCATTATCAATCATGCTCTTTGTGAATAATATGTATTAAAGCCTTGCCGCTCCACGGTGCTCAGATGAGCCAGTTATGCCTCCAGAGATGATTTGGCTCCTGCAGCCCTGGTGGCATTTGTGTCGTGTGTTTGCCTGTCACCTGCCGCTCTGGAAAAGAGATGGGTTTTCTGATCCATTGCTGCATCAGGCTTTAACATTCCCTCTTCAACTCTGAGAGCATTCCATACAGGGTAAAAGAAGCCCCATCACCCTACAGCAGAGGTCTCAAACTCAATTCCCGGAGGGCAGCAGCTCTACAGAGTTTAGCTCCAAACAGCTCCAACTCACACCTGCTTGGAAGTTTCTAGTAATCCTGAAGACCTTGATTAGCTGGATCAGGTGTGCTTGATTAGGGTTGGAGCTAAACTGTGCAGAGCTGTGGCCCTCCAGGAATTGAGCTTGAGACCAGTGACCTACAGGATAGAGATGCACACAGGCCCTCCATCCTATATGATATGTCATGGTAGATTTCGGTCAGTTAACTTACAAGATAAATATTAGTGAGCAGCATCTAATCACCACTGTGAGTTGCTGAAATAAATTTGATTATTGATACCACTAGTCATTGGCCTTTTTATGGAAATTCACATCATGAGCTCTCTCAAGCTCAAGCTGGAAGAGGGATGATAAACCCTACACAAAGGATTAAGTCTTCCCTAAAGTATAGTGCTTTATCAGGGGGAGTAAAGGGCAGGATTAGGATTCAAATGCACCAACAATGCTTTTATAATACCACAAACTGATAAAGCCGATGAGAAACCTAGACCTTATCTCTGTCATTTGCCAGCCATTTCCTTGCACATTTTGTGATTTGATGTGATTAACTAACCTTTCTAGATGTCTCCAGTAAAAATAAACTTCTCAGAGTCAACATAAAATCCCAGCTCCTGCAGTTCTTTGCATAACAGAAGCACTCAAGCCCACTGAAACACACAAAAAATCACTCTAGTCCCTGTGATTAATACACAGAGTTCTTCCCCTTTGCACACTAACAGAAATCAGCCAATTTCACAGCCAGTGGCATTATTTCATCCCATGATCCCCCTGCATGTGTACAGTATACAGTATGTGACCCTCCACAGACAATGGGCAAGGCCACTGTCTGGGCACCTCCAGTTTATAAGAATAGCTTTGATTTGGGATTCCTGCCTGGGTAGAACCAAGCCATTGAATTATGTCCACCACAGCATTTTGCCTTTATCAGCCTTGCCTACATCATGAGCAGCCAACAGCAAATATTTAAGAGGAACTTAATGCATTGATATGAGTCGCAGGAAAATACATTTCCAAAGTCAAACAAATGAGTCACAAATGTATAGTAGACTAGTGCTCACAGTCTTATTAGTGTAAAAGGCACTCTTCATTAACATGTTGCCAATGGTTTGTCCTCTTCTTGCTGAGTGTTTGTGCTACTAAGGACAGTGCATGGAGTGATTGCCAATCAGCATACACAAGAGCCAGATGTCCTCTGAGTGTATTAGCCCCAACTGCTCATTAACAGATGTTTAACATGAGATTTCACTAAAGTACTGGCAGGAGAAAATCATCAGGTATGAGGCACTGACCTAACTTTTCACTTGTCATTCTAATGCAATGAATAAAACGTACTTGATATTCTCAAACTCCCACAACGGGCAAGTTATAATAGTCAAGTTATCAAGTGCCTTTTTAGAAAGAGATGTAGGTTTGGTACTTGTGAAAGAAAATAAACACTCAGCATCTATCAAGCCTAAAGGAGAAGAAATAATATTACCAGGACTGGATGTTTTTAGAGAGGTACTGGAAAACCTGAACATCCAAACACAGCTGAGCACATCTGTCGTGCCTTAGTCTGCAACTTTTTCCTGAATCACTACGGTATATTTATATATTTTTTTATTTTCAGACTATTTCAGACTGGATCTGGTAAGAACCGCTGTGGAGTAGCCCAGTATCTGTGTGATTCGTCATAGACATAAACAGAGAGAAATAGTTCTGGCTACAATGTTCTTCTGCAAGACGCATACAGTTTTGTTTATTAACCACTAGAGCAGCAAAAATTACGGACTGAAGCTTTAAGAACAATATTTGGCAAAAGAAGGGTAACAAGATAACCATCAATTTACACCTTCTGGAGATCAGATTATTGTTATAACTGTCAGATCTACAGGAGCTATTCATAAAGGTATCAGTTATTAATTTGATTATGGACAATTATACCATAGTTCCATCTCATGTTCGTAACTTTGGTGTGATTTCCTCACACTGCCTAAAGCTGAAAGGCATATTCACACATTTGTTACTTCCAGGATTGATTATTGTAATGCACTGTGTTGGTGTTCTCCCGAATGACTGCAATATAGCTAGAATTCAGCAGTGCGTGTTCTCACTTATACTCCATTTCATCAGCATGTCACAGGTGTTCTTTATAGTCTGCATTGGCTTCATGTTTAGTCATGTATTGATTTTAAAAGTCTAACTTTAACTTTGATTTCAACTGACAAAGCTGTGCACGGAATTGTTCCTTCTTATATTTGACTTAGTTACTCTTTACCTGCCTTCTCGTTCACTTCATTCTGTTACTCTTCAGCAGCCTTCTTGTAAATTAAAATCCAGGGGTGAGAGATCTTTCTCTGTTGCTGCACCTAGGTTACGGAATGCACTTCCTCTTATTGATAGAAATGCTCCCACATTAAAACGTTTTAAAATTGCCTACATAGATTGAGATGATTAGTATTGTATTGTATTGGTTAGCTGTACTGTAATGTTTTTTTATTGCTTTGCTACAGAATTTTATTTATTTATTTATTTTGCAACTGTTTGTAGCACTTTGGGTACTAGAAAAGTTATATTAATTGATTAATAAAATGTATGAATACTACAGTATCTACATTTTAATTTACAGACTACAACAGCAGGAAAGTGGTTGCAAAAAGTCTGTTGTGATTTAATCCCTCACCCTTTCCCCTGGGTGTTCCAACTGTGCTTTTAATCTCTGCCTGTGCTTCCTTTTGTTATCCTGTTGCAGTTACAGGGGAAGTAGGGACTGTCCTTCAGTAAATCTCTATCAAGCACTTTCTAAAATGTCATCAGCCTCCCAGTGGAACGTTTCAATCCTTCACCTCCTCTCTTGAACTGGATCTGGTGTT
Source organism: Cirrhinus molitorella (assembly GCA_033026305.1). Classification (NCBI taxonomy): domain Eukaryota; kingdom Metazoa; phylum Chordata; class Actinopteri; order Cypriniformes; family Cyprinidae; genus Cirrhinus; species Cirrhinus molitorella. The sequence goes on along the minus strand of CM065118.1, from coordinate 38,419,413 downwards.
TTGGTGCTCCTTTCCAGAGCTACCCCATTCCCTGAAGGGTAAAACAACATCTGGTGCAAGGGCAAAGGTACACAGGACAGCGTGGCCCCTGCCGACTCCTTGCCTGTCTGATCAGGGGCCAAAAGTGACCCCTGGAGTGTGGTTGTACCTTTGAGTCTGTGGGTAAAAGCCCTTGTGCTGGAGCTTTGGGTAGATTAGCAGCACTGTTCCCCACTGTAGGTCTTTTGTGCAGCAGCACCCAGGCGAGGCCAAGCTGTCCGAGGCTGCAGGGATGCACTAATTCCACTGCAGGTCAGAGTCTCTGCATTTTCAAGCAGCTCCTAAAAGGTCACTTCCGCTGAGGCTGAGCCAGAAGACTAGTTGTTTTGTGTCCCCTAACAAAGTTGGCTCTCAGATTGAATCAAAGGGTATGGTTATATGAACAGGGATGGTTAAAGGCTTTATCTTTTATTTGTGCTATATTTCTTCTGAGAGGAAATTGAGTCTTTGAAGTTAATGGTTGTGTTTTTGCCAGGATGTTTTGACTGCTTGATGCCATAGTGGGTTATGATGTGTTGTGGATGGGTTGTTTTAGTGTGTTTTTGAATCTTACCCCTACAAAAGTAACAATTTTCACAGTTTAACTATGGTATTTGTAGTAAAACTCTGGTTTTACACACAGTAATCAATACGCCAAAAAAAAAAAAAAAAAAAACTTTTACTATGATAAAACTATGGTTCATTTTCATAAGGGAGGTGATTAAACATACTGTGGATTATGAAAGGGTCAACAGTAGAACATATTTATTTTTAATAAATGCCTGGACTATTTCCAGACCTTGTGCTAAAGTTCTGCATGTAATGAATGTAGACTGAAAGTTAGCTTGGCTTTGTAATGTTTATATTCTTTCCATTAGAGCTTACTGATGCCAAATGCCAAGGTGCTCCAGGCTAATATTAAGTATAATTAATGATCACACGAGCAAAGGTGCAGTTATTTTGAATAACACTGTCATGTAAATATTCAGACCATGGCAGGACTGTGAGTGTGTAGTTATTGTCTTTTATATAATCATTATATAACGGTATGCCACGATATGTGGCATACCGTTATGCCACATATCGATTTTTCCAAATCGGGTCTTCACTATCCAAATACAATTTGGTAAACCTACGATAATGATTTCATGTTATTTAGCTTTTCACAGTACATAGAATTTCAAAGCAGATTCCCAGAAAATGTCATGTTTTAACATTACAATATTACAAGATGACTGTGTGTGATTGCAGTTTTTTTTTCAATTGCTAACAAGCGTTTACCAATACTTAAAGTACTTTTTTTTATAAACTCTTAACACAGCAACACACCTACATCACACAATTAGCCAAATAGGTAATTTTCTGTCCAAAACCACATTTTGTTAAATAAATTCAAACTCTACATTTCAAAATGCTTAATACCTTTTTCTACATATGCTAACTCTATAAAAACACAGCAAACCTTATTCAAAACTGAGTCATTCAGTCAAAACTTTAGCATCAATTTCTGTCCAACATAAACATATAGTCAATCATAGCTCAGTGATTGTCAAAATACTAACAGTTGATGGCTTTACAAAAACTGCATCACTTGTCATGTTTCAGTTCTACCTGCATATAATAGATAATATAAAAGCCATTGTTTTTTTTGTTGTTGTTGTTTTTTTTTGCCTTCAGCTGAAACCCATTTTACATTTTAAAGTGTTGAATGTGTTCTTTCTTGGCAACATACTATCTAAAACTGAAATGAGTCATTAATTTACTGAATGTACAATAGAAAAAGATGAATATCAGTTGGAACCATGATTGAAATTGCTTTCCAGTAAGTAGGGGTTGGATATGGATGGTGCCCCCATGGTAGCTGATGCCAGTGATCAACAACAATTCCAACATATATGGTATTTGGTTACAATTTTACCACGGAATATAAAGGATAAAGGGTAACCGTGATCTTTTTATCTCACAATTCGGACTATTCTCTGAGTTTACATCTTGCAATTAAGACTTTATCAGAATTATTGTGAGATGAAAAAAAAATCACAATTACCCTTAAGGAAGATTAAGGAAAACAGTCTGACACCGTGGCATAACGAGCATACTCGCAATCTGAAAAGAGCAGCCTGGAAAATGGAGCGCAGCTGGAGGAAAACAAAACTAGAAGTCTTTCGTTCCGGCTGGCGTGAGTCTACCATGTCCTATAGAAAAGCATTAAAAACTGCTAGAACCAATTACTTCTCATCTCTTTTAGAAGAAAACAAACATAACCCTAGGTATTTATTCAATACAGTGGCAAAATTAACCAAAAATAAAGCACCAACAGATTTTTCCAAACAGAACAGTAGTAATGACTTTATGAATTACTTTACAACAAAGATCGATACTATTAGAAATAAAATTGTAACCATGCAGCCGTCAGGAATGGTAGCAGATCAAATAGTGTGCTATAGAGCTCCTAAGGAACTATTCCACTCATTCTCTACTATAGGAGAGGAAGAGTTTTATAAACTTGTTAAATCATCTAAACCAACAACAGGTATGTTAGACCCTATAGTATCCTATAGGTAGTATCCTCACAACTATGTTCCTTTTTAGAGAAAAATAATATTTGTGAGGATTTCCAGTCAGGATTTCGACCTTATCACAGTACTGAAACTGCTCTCATTAGAGTAACAAATGACCTACTCTTATCATCCGACCGTGGTTGTATCTCTCTTTTAGTGCTACTGGATCTTAGTGCTGCGTTTGATACTATTGACCACAACATTCTTTTGAATAGACTCGAAAATTATGTTGGCATTAGCGGTAGTGCTTTAGAATGGTTTAAATCATACTTATCTGACCGCTATCAATTTGTAGCAATAAATGAAGATGTATCGTATCGATCGCAAGTCCAGTATGGAGTACCTCAAGGCTCTGTACTAGGACCATTACTGTTTACACTTTACATGTTACCCTTAGGAGTTATCATCAGGAAACACGGTGTTAGCTTTCACTGTTATGCTGATGATACTCAGCTCTATATTTCTTCAAGGCCTGGCGATGCATACAAAGTTGAAAAACTAATGGAATGCGTAGTTGATATTAAAAACTGGATGACAAGACATTTCTTACTGCTAAATTCTGAAAAAACAGAGGTGTTAATTATTGGGCCAAAAACCTTAGCAAGTAATAACTTAAAACACAGTCTAATACTTGATGACTGCTCTGTAAATTTATCATCATCAGTCAGGAACCTAGGTGTGTTAATTGGTAACAATCTCTCCTTCGAAAAACACATTTCTAGCATTTGCAAAACAGCATTTTTCCATCTTAAAAACATAGCGAAACTACGACCTATGCTCTCAAAGTCAAATGCAGAAATATTAATTCATGCGTTCATGACCTCCAGGATAGATTATTGTAACGCTTTATTGGGAGGTTGTTCAGCACGCTAAACAAACTCCAACTGGTCCAAAATGCAGCAGCTAGAGTTCTTACTAGAACCAAAAAGTATGAGCATATTAGCCCAGTTCTGTCAATACTGCACTGGCTTCCTATTAAACATCATATTGATTTTAAAATCTTGCTAATTACTTATAAAACCCTTAATGGTTTAGCCCCGCATTACTTGATGGAGCTCTTATCACATTATAGTCCCTCACGCCCGCTGCGTTCTCAAAACTCTGGCAGTCTGATAATACCCAGAATATCTAAATCAACTGCGGGTGGCAGATCTTTTTCTTACTTAGCACCGAAACTATGGAACAATCTACCTAATTCTGTTCGGGAGGCAGACACACTCTGTCAGTTTAAATCTAGACTAAAGACACATCTCTTTAACCTGGCCTACACATAACACATTAAATTATTTGTAATATTCAAATCCGATAAAGGATTGTTAAGCTGCATTAATTAGGTCAGCCGGAACCGGGAACACTTCCCATTACACCTTATGCAAAAAAAATGGAATCTATGCTAATATTGTCTGTCTCCTGCTTATTCCGAGGTCAGATCCAGTATGAATCCTGAAGAGTTGGTCACTGCAGTTTCCTGATCCAGTTTGTATCCAGATGGTGGGTCAGTACATATAGACCCCCTCTACAGGTCTGTATGGGAGTATAAACTACTTGTTTATTGGTCAGAGGAGAACTGACCCCCGACTGAGCCTGGTTTCTCCCAAGGTTTTTTTTTCTCCATCAGTATCCCAGATGGAGTTTTGGTTCCTTGCCACTGTCGCCTATGGCTTGCTCAGTTGGGGACAACAACTAAATTGGGGAAAAACTAAATTGGGACAAACAATTTATTAATTTGGAACTATTGATTAATTTATCTACTAAACCAACTACAATTGTTTATAGTTTCTTTTTGCATTATTGATATATTACCTTCCCATTTGATACTGTAAAGCTGCTTTGACACTATTTGTATTGTAAAAAGCGCTATATAAATAAATCTGACTTGACTTGACTTGACTTTACCCTATAAATTCTGTGGCAGAAATAAGCTTTCATAGGTTCCACCTATGAACCAATTCAAAGAGGGTTTTATTTTTTACTCTATGTTGATGTAATGAAAATAGCTTTAACACCTAACTATTCCTCCTATTGAGACTGGAATCAGCTATTTCAAAATATTTCATTGATCTGTTACTTAAATATGCTTATCAGTTATTACAATACTTTATATAGAGATATTTTCAATCATTTTGAGCTGCTGTTGTTACAAAAATAGAGGCTTTATACTGTATTTAAGGTTTGGAACATTAGGTCTTCATTTCTGACATGCCGTGTTTAAGCATTTAAAAAAAATAAGACTGAAAAAAAAAAACATGATTTTGGTTTTGGGTAAGCTTGTACGAAAAGAAAATGTTTAAAATGTTTAAATGCATTTTAGAAACATGGTAATTGACTGCATATTGTGTGAAAATGGCACAAATTGTTTTAATGGTATGGTCACTACAGACGAATGTTGTGCTAATTGTGTTTAGAGTTTTGAAAATATAACTACAGATTGGACAAAAGTATGTTAGCAATTGAAAAAAACTGTAAGTAATGTGATCATAAAGATTACAATATAATTTAAAATGTGGAAAGTTTCATCTATATTGCTTCAGAGTTGGCCAGAGCTCTGCATCCTGAGGTAGAAACAGAAAACTAAATGAGAATACTGTTGAGAATGCTGTTCATAACATTTTAAAGATAATCGCATGCATTTGATTCAATCTAACTATAGTAAAAAAGTTTTGAGATGCATTATGTTAATGCTTGGCTAAATAGATGTATCTTTAATCTGGATTTAAACTGGGAGAATGTGTCTCAGCCCCAAACATTATCATAATTTCTATTCAGAGTTTAGGAGCTAAGTGTGAAAAGGCTCCTCCTTTAGTAGACATTGATATCCTTAATATTACCAAAAGTCCAGAGTTTTGTGACATCCAAAAGTGTGATGGATGAAAGATCATATAAATGCGCATGAGCTAAACCATTTAGGGCCTTATAAGTAAGCTGCAATACTTTGTAATCAATATAGAACTTAATTGGTAGATGATAAAATTGGGGTCATATGAATAAGGTATATATGATTGCTTGCAATTTTCTTGATTGCTAAGAACTCTAGCAGCTTCCTTTTTGACTAACTGTAGCTTTTATTGTAGCTTGAGGATTGAGGACACCACAGCCAAGCAGTGCATTACAGTAATCAGTTACATTACAGTAGAGGTCTTGAATGCATGATCTATCTTTTCTGCATCAGAATATAGTGCAAAAGTGCAACTTTAAATTGAACTTAAGCATAAAAAAGTAGAACTAACAGTTCTTTTAGTACTTCTTAAGATTATCTTAAGAATATCTAAGCATACTCAATTGTGCTATTTTGGGACACCATGAATATGAACTAAAATGTGCTTTTAAAAATATTTAGTTAACACCTGTAGTACACATAACTAAACTAAATGATTTTTAAATGGTAACACTTTATAATAACATTCAGTTGTAAGTCATTTATAAGTGATTAGTTGATGAAATAATCATTTACAAAACATTCATAAATGATTAATAAGTGATATGCTAACAATTTGTGTATATTTTGTTAATTCATTTAACTAAACTAAATGATTTTTTAAATGGTAACACTTTATAATAACATTCAGTTGTAAGTCATAGTAATTAGTAAATGATAAACTAATCATTTACAAAACATGGCTATGCATTCATAAATATGATCTGATAACATGATATGTTAGTATTTTTATATATGCTTTGTACATTAAGTTATAAATTATTTACAAGTGATTAGATGATGAACTAATTATTTACAAAACATCACTATATGTTCACAAGTGATTATTAAGTAATATGCTAACAATTTACAAATCTGTCATAAATTATCTTAAAAAAAATAGCATATCATGAAGTGATCAAACAGATCCTTAGAAAATGGTTAGTTAATATATTATTAATCACTTATAAATAATTGAAATATCAATCATTGAAATGTTTGAAGATCACATCATGAATGAATCATTTACAAATCTTTCTGCACCCCTTATTCTAAAGTGTAAATGATACATCAGTTGTAAATGTAAATCGTATACACCAGATCATTTGTAACATAAGAAACACCTACAAATGATTTGTAACACATTTACAAGTGATGAATTGTTTACACTTTAGATTAGGGGAAGCAGAAAGATTTGTAAATTATTTATTTATGTGTTTACACAGGTTTTGAATGCTTTGTAGTGTGCAATGCAATGTAAGGGCTGACTGGTGAGGGTAAAGATGTCTTCTGTGACACACATGGAGTAATTTTGCACTGTGCACCTGATGTGATCTTCAGTGGAGGGTAAAACTGGTTTACATTATCACTAGATCCAACACACTCCACACAGAACATAAGTCTGTGCTGATGAGAGAAAGGGTTTACACGTTTATTCACTTGACTGAAAGTGTTACCAATAATTTATTATTATATAAAAAATAAAATAGGTTTAGATTAATTGCATTTTTGTGCTTTTTAACATACCACTTATTAATCATTTATAAACACATAGTCATGTTTTGTAAATGATTAGTTCATCATTAACTAATTACTTGTAAATGAACTTGTAAATGACTTGTAAATGAATTAACAAAACATACACAAATTGTTAGCATATTACTTATTAATCATTTGTGAATGTTTTGTAAAATATTATTTCATCATTAAATAATCACTTATAAATGAGCTGAACGTTATTATAAAGTGTTACCAAGTTTTCATGTGTATATGAATATTTACATATTTAATTGCCTACATTTTAACTGAAGACATGTCATAATAGAAACTCTATGAATGCAAATTTAATTAGTTCACTGAATTATACTATAGGTTTTAATAAAAGTGATGTCAAAAATGTACATCGAATTCATGGAAATAAGCATTGTACCCCAAAGAAAGAAGGTTGCATCCAACTCCAAGGATCTAATTTGATCTTACTAACTTTTACCCCACAAATCATGTCTATAAACCCCTCATTAAAAAATATTTTTCATAGATTGTTTTATAAAAAAAAAATTTGAAATCAAAATAATGACAAACATCACCTTAGAAAAAAAAAAAAAAATGTGAACAACTCTCCTCATGTGAATGCATTCCATTGTATTATTATTCTTGAATAGAAAAATTAAGCACTGTAACATTGAAATGACTACAACACAAAACCCTCTTAACAAAATTATGGCAAAATCACAGATTTAAATAACAGACACCCACTCTTATCGGGTCTCATCAGAAATAGCTGTTCTTCTCTGCAACGAAAGAGATTAATTGTCCCACCACATGTGCAATAATAGCTTGACTCCATGCCCAACCAACCGAGTGTGCAATGGCAGCCCACAGAGTAATTGAGGTGATTTGGCAAGCACTGCCTCACATACATCGTTCCATAAAGACATCATCCTGTGTCACATGAGGACTGCCCACATATCGCCTTAAGGAGGCTTGTGCAAAGGATGTGGTGTAAATATGAATTGGGGCACTGAGAAATCAAACAAAAGTGTACACGAGAATGGTCTCTGTCAGCATTGTAACTCTGACTGTGCTGTGAACAATAAACAGTGCTGATTCTCTAAGGAATCTGTTTGGTATAAATATTGCCTCTGACCTAAAATTAGTATTTTTCCCATGTAAAAGACAGCCCTTATACCTGAAAATATGTATTGCAGTACACCTTCCTACTCCAGTTTATGAAGACAATCCATTTATACCACATACATTCATTCACATATTCATATTTATTTAACATGATACCCACACTTTCGGTACAACAAGTGAAACCTGAATATATAAGCATAGGAAACTAGATACTTAATTTCCTAAATCTAATTGTATGCCTTGAAAAAAAAAAATGAAAGGAATAAAATGATTGGGACATTTTCTCAGTTTCTCTCAGCCTGAGGCGGGTTTAATGGCTTTTCTCCACTTGGATGCAGCTGAATCACGTAAGAACCTCCCCCCTGCCTCCCTTTGTCCAGGTGTTCAGCCAATCCCTTTGCTGGCTGTCACTGGATGGTCGTCACATTCTTATTAAACTCTGCAGACAGGTTGAGCACAGCCTCAACACACTGCCCTCCATTTACAAAACCACTGCACAGCGATTTGCAGTCTGGAGGAGTTGATGCTAGTTGCTGAAAGTCAGAGCCAGTCTGCAGTTTAGAGTTGACAGATTCCATAGAATATTGCATAGTGTATGATTGTCACAGACTATGATTCCATCCAATCGGAGGATATTATACATTTTACATATTTTCAGCTAATTTTAGAACACATATTGTTTTTTATTTGTCATGCATTTCCTAGCAACAAGGTGGATGTTTCTGCATTAATTTTGTTGTGATCGGAATGGCTTCAGAGTCGGGTAATATATATATATATATATATATATAATATTAGATCCCTCTCCCCATCCCATGACATGTGCATACTGGGAAATTTGTATACATTTCCTAGTGTTTTACAATATATTATTTAGTGATGTATTTCTTGTTTCCTTCTGTGAAAAAAAACTAATTTTACCTTTTTTTTAACACTTAGCCTTTATTGAGATAAATAATTTGACTTAAAACTTAAAATAGACCTCAAAGATTGTCTCCATTTAATATACCTAGTGTGCCAGCTTTACTGCATTAGTTTTGATACGCTGAGCTTTTCTCACCTGCAGCCAATGACACTGCACACTTCCACCAGGCCCCATATGCAAATTATTATTAATGGTGATTTATTTACTTGGCATCCTGTGCCAAGCCTGGTTATTAGAAAAAGAGAGCTAGAAGAGCGAAAAATACTCCCATGTTGAGTTTTTTAAGTCCCACCCCCCACCCAGCTTCCAACGTTGCTATAGAAACTCCCAATCAGAAACTGTTGTGTCCATGCGTTTGGCGTGGGTTTCGGTGGCGCAGGTGGAATGCATATGGAACAATGGCCCATCTGGGTGTGCCAGTGGCGCCCATTTTAATCACACCGTTTTCACAGTGCTGGCTGATGGAGACATTGAGTGGGCTGCTGGGAGGCCGCCAGACCTCATCTACAGTGGGCAGAAATGGACCATAAAAGGAAGATGCTTCAGATTTGCTCACATGCAGACCTATTTTGAAGGATTCAGTCCATTGGTCAATAATTCAGAGCACCTTATCAATTAAAGCACATTTACACTATGAACAGAACTAGTGCAGGCTAATTAAAAATCAAAAGCCAAGGGGGTGCCTGACAGCTCTCCTGGTCTAAACCTATTTATGCCATGCTGGGGGAATGGGGATTTGGGGTCTAGGAATGTAATATTGAGTTCTTACAAAAACCCAGTAACCTTGCTCCTTGCTCCTTGCTCCTATGCGTAAATAAATCAAGCCTGCATCACTTTCTGTTCCGGTACTGAAATTGTGCTGTAAAAGCCTCAGACATAAAACCTTGATATGCTAAATAGTGGACATATTTGGTAAGAAAACAGAAAGTTTACTCAATGTGATATGATGAAGCAAATGTTTGAAACTGAAAGGGCTTTAATGCTTTAAAAATGCAGAAAGCTAAAAAAAAGGAATCACATTCATGAATGTGCTGCAAATATTTAATCCTGATATCTAAAATAATGAAGCATGCAAATTCATGCTAGTATTCTTTTTTTGTTGTTGTTTTGTTCTGTTATGTTCTGTGATTTGGCAGTTAGCGATACATTGGTGATAGACTCTATTTACAAAATGATTTGTAGTCCAAAGTGAACAGAAGACAGGGACCAACTCATGACTATCTAAAAGTTTAAAATAGGGAAATAACAATGTCTGAAATATCAGAGATCTGAGATTTTTCGTGTCACATAATAACACGTTTTTAATATTTTTTACACTGTAGTTGTGTAGTATTTGGGTATTTCTAGCATTTGAATTGGCTAATTTAGCATTGTTTGTATATAACTAGGCTTATTAAAAATAGCAACATTTTCTCTCAGTTTAATTTGTGGTGATAACGTTAGAAAGGGTTATAGTTTAGTAGAACACTGCTGCCATTTACTAGAAATTGAACACATCAAATTTATTTTTAAGATTTAACAGCAATGTTACTGTGTGACAGAGAAGTGTTCAAACAAAACTGTATTAGTTTTGTGCAGGAATTCCAGATGTAATTAATCATGCTGTTTGTGTTTAATTTATAATGTGACTTATGGAGCACCTACATTTTTATAGTTTTACTGGAAACTATTTCAAATAAGGTTAATTTTCCATAACTAACATTAACAAAAATAATAATAAATAAAATAAATAAATAAAAATAATAAATACTGTTACAAATGTATTGTTTATTGTAAGTTCAAGTTAGTTAAAACATTCACTAATGTTAACAAATGACACCTTATTGTAAGTGTTACAAGTTTCACTATCATCATCCTTTTTTAATAAGAAAATGTAATGCATACCAATAGTCACACATGCTCCTCCATTTCTATCTTCTCTGCACTTTTGAAATATCTAGCTATGCAGTTCAGTGTGAATGTTTGAACACAATAATTATTGGTGGAATGGTTTGTGAGGCAAGTAGGCTTTTCACACTTGAAATTGTTAAACATGGGTCATCCTAAACCCAGGATAAGTGGAATCCTGGGTTATCTGTAATCACGTTTCACACTACTCATACTATATCTGCAGTTTTCTGTTAATCCTGGGTATTCATTAGCAGACGTTTCACACTGTACATTCCTAAACCCCGGTTAACGTTCTTATTTGCAGTGTCACTGTCACTGATTGGGCCCGCGATAACCTCCCTGTGCTGAGTTGCGTCCCATATTTGTCCCATAGGCAGAATTGTCAAAAGTAGTAGTAGAAGTAGATTCATCTTCTGTCCTCTCCGAGAGCACTGTTAATGCAGCATTAGAAAGCTCTGTGTTTTTACTTTCACATTACATTCACTGTATAGTGAATGAGATTAAGACGTTCACCGGCATAACTATTGCGCAAAGTATGCACGTTGCTCGTGTGATATCCACTGGCCCGCCTGCATGGTTTAAAACAGAAATATTTCCAATAATGCAACGTAAACACCTCCTACTTGCATTTCTGTTATGCTGTGTCTGCTGCCATTCGTTCAGCAGCAACAAGCAAACACCGCTCCATTTCACACTGAACAAACTTAGCACCACAATGCAGGGTTAACACCGCAAATGCCGTGCTAACCCTGCTCCAGAGCAGGGTTTCATAACACCGGGTAAAAATCGGTGCTAACACTGCTTTCAAATTACAGGTGTGAAACATTTCTTTACCCGGGGTTAAATGTGGTGTTTAGAACGTCGATAACCCAGGATTAAGCGCACTGTAAAAAGCCCTAAGGGGCACCAGGTAAAATTCTGCCTAGGGTAGCAAATTGGCCAGGCCCAGCCCTGGTGCTGGTGCAGTGTTGTTTTCTCATCTTTTCATCAGTCTTTTTAGTTCCTTTTTAGATAATGTTTGACTTTCTCCATAGCATTTTAAAGTTTAAAGTTTCTCAATAGAATTTAAACAGATCGCACATCTTACCATTAGCTTCACGACCATCACACTTTTCGAGCAAACGGTGAGGATACAGTATAACAGTGATTCGCGTGCTGATCATATTTAATTAAAAGATCGGTTTCACTTTATTTTGATGGTCCCTTTAACACATTCTGTTGGCTATAAGTAACATTGCACCTACATGTCTACTAACTCTTATTAGCGTGTTAGTAGAATATTAGTAGACTGGTAGGGTTAGGGTTAGAGTAAGTTGATATGTACTTGCAAAGTTACTTACAGTCAATAGAATGTCTGTTGGGAGACCATCACAATAAAGAGTTAGCAGATATTAAGTAGACAGTCTACTAATACTCTAATGAAAGTCATTAGACATGTAGGTGCAACATTACTTAGTGTCAACAGAATGTTCAAAAGGGACCATCAAAATAAAGTGTTACCAAAAGATCTGCTTGTCATATTGTGCTTATAACTGGTCTGTTCAGTTCGTATGTGAAGTTAGTGCATAAGGCGTGATTTAAATAAATAATAAATAGCATGATTCTAGGTTTCCATTAACCAAGGTGTAAATGGGGAGGGGGATTTGTACTTGCTAGTTTTGGTTTTACACAAAATCTGCAAAACCATAGACCAGTAAAAACATTCACTCAGTTTTCAATTTCACACTTTTTGCAAAACACAACACGCAATTCTTTATGTAACACACAAAAAATCTAACAGGAAGTATTTCCTTTTTCAAACACAACCAATCAAAATGCAAAACAAATTCATCAGTGCCTCACACTCCTCACATGTGCAAACACTCAAAAGTGCAATATCTTAGGAAATGCTAACTTTAGCCTGATAGCACTGAAAGCGAACGTTCCCTACAAATCACCATCTAAAGTCACGCCCCCTGTACCATCACCATCTAAAGTCACGCCCCCTGTATCCAACGTTACATACACAGACCAGAGACAGCATTATTATAATACATTGTAACACCAAGTTAAAATGTTCAACAACTCGGTTACTCATGTAACCTCAGTTCCCTGAGATACGGAGATTAGTACTGCGTCCAAGACGCTTTGGGGAAAAATCCTTTTTCTTTGTAGTGTAACTGCACGATTGTAAGTGTAGTGATAACTGAACGAACAAATAACTCGGCAGCGGTGCTGTGCACACCAATGGCGATGCAGCCCACCAAATTCTTCCAGATCAGATCTATATAAGCAGCTGCTTTGCCACAGGGACTCAGATTCTTCAACTGAAGCAACGGCCGAGTTGGCAGTGATGCAGTACTCGTTTCCGCATCTCAAGGATCCGGGGTTACGTGAGTAACCGAGTATGTTCCTATTCGATACTTTCACTCATACTGCATCGAAGATGCTTCGGGGAACCAGTAAAATCCTGCTTTGCTAGTGGGGACGACAAAGCTATTAGACTTTAGCCCTTCAGGGCTAAGTGGTCACAACAAAAATGTTCGTCCAGAAGGTAGTACAGCCTTGGAACTTAGATAAAGGGCCAGGAGCGTACTAAAAGCAAGTACTGGAATTACTGATCCATTTAGGCAGAAAGGACCCGGGCCTGTAGGCCCGGAACATCCAGATTATAAAACCTGGTAAATGTGGACGGAGAAGCCCAGCCAGCCACTGCATACAAATTTCTGCCATATCTAAATGTGGCAGAACGCTCAACATAGGCTCTGGCAGATCGGGCAGAGAAGGGTTAAGTCTTGGTCTTGCTCTCAAAGAGGAAGAGCCAAGAGGGTACTGAATGGAGTAGAAATTATTTTAGGTACGTAGCCCTGTCTTGGTTTCAGGACGACCTTGGAGTCGTTAGACCTGAATTCCAGGCAGGTTGGACTCGCAGAGTGCGCCTGCAAGTCGCCCATGCGTTTTACTGATGCTAGTGCTAAGAGCAGAGCAGTCTTAAACGTTAGAGGGCGAAGGTCAGCAGACTGTAGCGGCTCAAAGGGAGGGTCCTTCAGGGCCCTCAACACTGTGGGTAGGTCCCAAGAAGGGACGGTGAGGGGGCGAGGCAGGTTGAGCCTCCTAGAACCCTTCAAGAAACGATCAGGTTGTTCTTACCCACCGATTGGCCTGCTGACAGACCACTTCAAACCATAGTGCTGTCTCATGGACTGGGCTCTAGCCTGAGTTATGGTGTTTAGGACATTCTCGGGGAGGTTTGCAGGCTTCCATCGAGAGGCCATAGATGCAGAGCCCACAGCTGTGGCTGGGGGTGCCAAATTGTTCTGTTCGCCTGAGAGAGGAGGTCTCGTCTCAGGGGGATGGGTCAGGGGGCTGCTGACAGCAGCCAAAATAAGTCTGCAAAATTCTGGTTCTTCCAGAACAGGGCCACTAACAGAACTTTGTGCTTCTGGACCCTGATTCGCCTGATAACCTGTTGCATCAGGATGATCGGGGGGAAGGCGTAAAGTTGGCCAGTTGTGGGCCAACGCATCCTGGTCCTTAAAAAAAGTACATTGGGCAGTGAGAGTTGTCTTCTGAGGTGAAGAGGTCAACTCTTGCCTTGCCAAAGATTTCCCATATCTCCTGAACCATTTGAGGGTGAAGCATTCACTTGTGGAGGCAGCCGTGGCCTAATGGTTAGGGAGTCTGACTTGTGACTGAAAGGTTGCAGGTTCGAGTCCCAGGTCCGGCAGGGATTGTCGGTGGGGTGAGTGATTAATCAGCGCTCTCTCCACCCTCAATACCACGACTGAGGTGAGACCCTTTAGCAAGGCACCGAACCCCCAAACTGCTCCCCGGGCGCCGCAGCGATAGCAATATGGCTGCCCACTGCTCCGGGTGTATGTTCACTACTGTGTGTGTGCACTTGGATGGGTTAAATGCAGAGCACAAATTCAGAGTATGGGTCACCATACTTGGCCACACGTCACGTCACTTTCACTTTCACTTTCGTCACTTGTCCGAGGGGACATTGCTCCGAGATAACATATCTGCTCCCTGGTTCAGTCTGTGGCGACCTTGTGTTTCTGACTATTGGCCGAAAGCTGGTCTGCCATCGCACAGCTGTTGTGACTACCTTCCATTTGGACGCTAGGCCCAGGGCCAAGAGGCAACAGTTCCAACCACTGAATGTCTCTCCAAGGGGTGAGGACTGTGACACACGCTCGATCCACCATCGCTCGTCATAGAGCGCCGAGAACCTCTGCCCCGCTGCGCTTTCCTCACAGGCTCCTGGGAGGAAGAAAGTGGGAGGGCATGAGGGACGGGGTTGCGCTCTGAAAAGAGCACTAACTGCGAGCGTAGAGAAGCGATACTCATATCCTTGCAACGGACATTCCGTTACAATACCAGGAAGGAAGATAAGGTTGATGAAGTTTGCCTGCCATTCTTGCTCTGTCTGCACAGCTTACTTGAACGCGCCGATGACGTATCTGTCTGTGCAAACAGGGTGCGCAGAGGTATGCAAATACATATGTTGACTGGCAGGTAGGAAAGTCAATAAAAACGCTCCGACTGAACATTTTATTTGGATGAACATTTCTTGGTCCTCTGCATTCTACAGAATATATAAATACATACAAATACATTTAGAACACTTAACTTAATGATTGCTATCGAGATGTGAAGAGACTTTCAACCAGCATAACGAAAAATGTTTCTGAAGACAATCACCTATTGCACCTTTAACACCAACCAATCATGGCTTTAGAATGGGCCTGGGAATGGGCTTTAGATTAATCACCTTTAAATAAACCGTTAAAAAATATGTTTGGTTTCTGTACAATTATACTTTGTTGATGTACACTACCAGTCAAAAGAGTTTCAACAATAAGATTTTTAATGTTGTTTTGTTTGTTTGTTTGTTTGTTTGTTTTTAATTATCTTCTGCTCACCAAGCCTCCATTTATAAGCAGTAATATTGTGTAATATGTTTATAATATTTTACATTTTAAAATGTGTATTCTTTTTAATTATATTTTAAAATGTAATTTATTCCTGTGATCAAAGCTAATGTTTCAGCATCATTACTCCAGTCTGATCCTTCAGAAATCTCTCTAATATGCTGATTTGCTGTTCAGGAAACATTTATTATTATTATTATTATTATTATTATTATTATTATTATTATTATTAATATTATTATTATAAATATTGAATACAAATGTATGAGTTTTTATTTAGCCATTAACTTTTATTTAGCCAGGATGTTTTAAATTGATCAAAATTCATAATAAGGCCATTTATAACGTTACAACAAATTTATATTGCAGTTCTTCTGAACTTTCTATACGTCAAAGAAACTGAAAAAATCTACTAATTTATTTCTGTGATTTCAAAGTTGAATCTTTATCATAATTACTCCAGTCACACAATCCTATATAAATCATTCTAATATCCTGATTTGCTGCTTAGCAAAAAATAAATAAATAAATAAATAAATAAATAAATAAATAAAATAAAATCAAATATTTATTATTTTGTTAAAACAATCAAGTATATATATATATATATATATATATATATATATATATATATATATATATTTTTTTTTTTTTCAAGTTCCTTTGATCAATAGAAAGTTCAGAAGAACAGCATTTATCTAAAATGGAAATCTTTTGTAACATTGTAAATGTCTTAATTATCACTTTTGATCAATTTAAAGCATCCTTGCTAAATAAAAGTATTAATTTATATATATACAGCATCTCACGGAAGTGAGCCCCTCACATTTAGCAAAAATCTTTTCATGTGACAACACAAGAAATGACACTTTTCTACAATGTAAAGTAGTGAGTGTTCAGCTTGTATAACTATGTAAATTTGCTGTCCCCTCAAAATAACTCAACACACAGCCATTAATGTCTAAACCGCTGGACGCAAAAGTGAGTACACCCCTAAGTGAAAATGTCCAAATTGTGCAATATTTTGTGTGACCACCATTATTTTCCAGCACTGCCTTAACCCTCTTGGGCATGGAGTTCACTAGAGCTTCACAGGTTACCACTGGAGTCCTCTTCCACTCCTCCATGACAACATCACGGAGCTGGTGGATTGAGGATGCCCCACAGATGCTCAATAGGGTTTAGGGTCTGGAGACATGCTTGGGCAGTCCATCACCTTTACCCTCAGCTTTTTTAGCAAGGAAGTGGTCATCTTGGAGGTGTGTTTGGGGTCGTTATCATGTTGGAATACTGCCCTGCGGCCCAGTCTCCGAAGGGAAAAGATCATGCTCTGCTTCAGTATGTCACAGTACATATTGGCATTCATGGTTCTCTCAATGAACTGTAGCTCCCCAGAGCCGGCAGTACTCATGCAGCCCCAGACCATGACACTTCCACCACCATGTTTGACTGTAGGCAAGACACACTTGTCTTTGTACACCTCACCTGGTTGCCGCCACACATGCTTGACACCATCTGAACCAGATTAGTTTATCTTGGTCTCATCAGACCACAGGACATGGTTCCAGAATCCATGTCTTCAGCAAACTGTTTGTGGGGTTTCTTGTGCATCATCTTTAGAAGAGGCTTCCTTCTGGGAAGGCAACCATGCAGACTAATTTGATGCAGTATGTGTGTTCTGAGCACTGACAGGCTGATCCCCCACCCCTTCAACCTCTGCAGCAATGCTGGCAGCACTCATATGTCTATTTCCCAAACAAAGCCTCTGGATATGACGCTGAGCATGTGCACTCAACTTCTTTGTTCGACCATGGCGAGGCCTGTTCTGAGTGGAACCTGTCCTGTTAAACTGCTGATTTTTGCTTTGCACATGTACAGTGTCTCACAAAAGTGAGTACACCCCTCACATTTCAGCTACCATTTTATTATATCTTCTCAAGGGACAGTACTATAGAAATGAAACTTGGATATATTTTAGAGTAGTCAATGTGAAGCTTGTATAGCAGTATAGATTTACTGTCCCCTGAATATTAATCAACACACAGCCATTATTGTCAAAATAGCTGGCAACAAAGTGAGTACACCATAAGTGAACTTGTTCAGAGTGTCAGTATTTTGTGATAGCACCATTGTTATCTGGCACTGCCTTAATCATCTTGGACATGGAATTGACCAGAGCTGCACAGTCTGTTACTGGGATCCTCTTCCACTCCTCTATAATGACTTCACAGAGCTGCTGGGTGTTAGACACATGGTGTTTCTCCACCATCTGCTTGAGGATGCCCCACAGATGCTTAATAGGGTTCAGGTCTGGAGACATACTTGGCCACCCCATCACCTTCAGCTTCCTCAGTGAGGCAGTTGTCATCTTGGTGGTGTGTTTAGGGTTGTTATCATGTTGGAAAACTGTTGTTCTGCCTTGTTTCTGGAGGGAAAGCATCATGTTCTGCTTCAGAATGTACAGTACATAATAGAATCCATGTTTCCCTCAATGAACTGGAGCTCCACAGTACCAGCAGCACTCATGCAGCCTCAGACCATGATGCTACCACCACCACACGCCAGAGGCTGTGTGTGCTCCCACAAGTACAGTAATACCAGCAAATTCATTTATAGGTCCCCATAAAGAAAACAAGCTTATAATGCATACAGAATGATTGAAAATGTAAAAATGCTTAACGTTTTGAGTGATGCAAAGGTTTCGGGTAGTGTTATAGAATATACAGGTATGTATATTGTTGTTTTTACTGTTAAGTTTACATTTGCACTATTTGCCATATCTTTTCTAGTGTTAAATATGTGTTAAATATGATGGCTGCTGTTCATTTGTCTGGCCCAGGGAGGGCCACAGTTCCCGAGTCAATCCCAGGGAGGGCTGTTACTCCCACGTCTGGCCCAGGGAGGACCTCAGATCCCGGGGCAAAGCCAGGGCCTGTTCCAGCCAGGGAACCCGAAAGTACCGAGGCCAAGGCCACAGAGGCTACTCTGCCATTGCTCCCTGAGCTGCCTGCTCCTCCATGGCCCCCTGAGCTGCCTGCTCCGCCATGGCCTCCTGGGCTGCCTGTTCCGCCAATGGCCCCCTGAGCTGCCTGCTCCACCATGGCTCCGTGAGCTACCTGTTCCGCCATGGCCCCCTAAGCCACCTGCTCCGTCATGGTGCCTGGATCCTGTACCGCACTGGAGGCTTCTCGTCCCGCACAAGCCTGACCTGAGGGGCCTCCA
Source organism: Cirrhinus molitorella (assembly GCA_033026305.1). NCBI lineage: Eukaryota > Metazoa > Chordata > Actinopteri > Cypriniformes > Cyprinidae > Cirrhinus > Cirrhinus molitorella. The sequence goes on along the minus strand of CM065118.1, from coordinate 38,400,330 downwards.
AGGAGACCACCCTCCCAAACCTCGATTGTTGGTGGTGCGAGGACGCACCTTCTGGGAGGGAGGTGATATGTCACGCTCATGACGTTCTGTGTTTGTGTTTCTCCCCATGTGCTCCGTGACCTAGTATTCCCTTATGTCTGATTGTATCATTTGTTTCACCTGTGTTTCCTTCATTATGCTAATTAGTTCCTTGTTACTTAAGCCCAGTGTTTCCTGTGTCCATTGTAAGTCTACGTCAGCAGTTCCCAATCCCAGTCTTCGCGCCACCCCCCACTCTGCATATTTTGCATGTTTCTTTTAGTTAACACAACTGATTCAGATAACCAGCTCCTTAGAAGAGAGCTACATCCATGAATTGTGTTCCAATTGATATGATCCCTAAACAGCGTTCATTGCTCCCTACTCCCTGAGCAGGGGAAATCCGTTCGGAACATTCATTCATGAAAAAACTTCGGAACATTCATTCATGTCTTCACACACAGACGAAACTTACTACAGAAGTGTGAAGTATGACATCATATACCTCTGCAAATAAATACAATTTGAAGTCACGTCTTGCACACTTTAATGCCCTCTGAATGGAACATATACACTAATTTCAAACTGGAATCATAGCGGAATATCCTGTGATGTCCACTTCGCAGGGCACTTATGGTCGAATAGAAAAAAAGCTTTGTTTGTGTTCCTGCCTGCCTTGTGTTACTCCTGTGGATTATTAATATGGATTATAGACTGTTGTTTTGAGTTTATTTTATGACTCCTTGTTTATTGCTCCTCTACACAGTGGCACACCCCTGACAGGTGCAGTGTATAATGTTACAAAAGCTTTTTATTTCAGATTTAGAATGATTTCTGAAGGATTATAAGACACTGAAGACTGGAGTATTGATGCTGGAAATCTAGTTTTGATCACTGGAATAAATTACATTTGAAAATATATTCAAATAGAAAACAGTTATTTTAAATAGCAAAAAATATTTCACAATAGTACTGATTTTGCTGTATTTTGGATCAAATAAGTGCAGGCTTGGTGAGCAGCAGAGAAAAAACAACAACAACAATAACAACATGTAGTTGGACAGAAACCAAGCATCATTTTGGAAAAGGTGATTAATCCAAAGCCTTTTCCCAGTCGGATTCTAAAGCCACGATTGGTTGGTGTCAAGTAAAGCAATGAATGTTTGCACATTTAAGGAGTTAGTGTGAGGCACTCATGAATTAGTGTGGAATTTTGATTGGTTATGTTTGAAAAACTAAAATTCTACTTACTGTTATATTTTTAATTAAAGAAATAAATAATAAAATAAAATAAAGAATTGCATTTTGTGTTTAGCAAAAAGTGTTTTATTAAATAAAATGAGTCAAAGGCAGAGAATTAGTGTATGGTTTTGCAGATTTGGTATGTGATTCTGGTGTTTGAGTGTCAGGTTTCAGAAATGTGTGACAAGTAAAGAGTTTGTGTGTAAGCAGCTGACAAAAAAAAACCTGCAACCCATTGTTACAAGCTTTTTTATAGAGTGCATATTGTTTTTATAGGCAACTAGTTTCTCAATAGACTGAACACTCTAAACAGTGCCCTCATGAGTAAGACTGTGTGATGGTTGTTAATGTGTTAGGTGGACTGAGAATGTATGTTCTCATGCCAGTGTGATCGTTTGTGTAGGCTTATCCCTCATTAGCCATCTGTGGTGGAGAGGTGGAGGATTGCTAAAGTACAGTAATCACACTGTGTGTGTCCTGACAATGAATTTGACTAACATGGAAGAAAATGGGAGATGAGATAAAAGCCATGTTAAAAGCCATCTCTCTCTCTCTCAAATTCAAATGAGCTTTATTGGCATGACAATTGTTACAATGTATTGCCAAAGCATAGTGATTACATTGGATTTAACACAGACATGTATACAAAATAAATATGTAGATAATTAGCAAAGAATATAACAAATTAGTTCCATGAATTATAGAATTCTACAAACAATTTAAAGTCAGTGTGTGTGTGTTTGTGGGCGCATCACTGATTTGTTGACTCCTCCCTCTTTTGGTGACAGGCATCAATGTATCTTGCTGCTAGTAAGATACAATCTTGTTTCTCACCTAATAAATACTGAAGTTGTGTTTTCTTGTTTAACATACTGAAGTCGGGGTAAAGTGTTTCAAATTTGGGATAAAATGTGTTTCTAATTTCTTCGTAGTTAGGGCAGGAGGTGAGGAAGTGTTGCTCTGTCTCCACTTCACCATCATCACAGTAGGGGCAGATGCGTCTCTCTTTGGGCAACCAGTTCTGTCGATATCTCCCCGTCTCAATAGTTAGTTTATGGTTGCTCAGTCTGTACCTCGTCATTTGTTGTCTTAATTTACAGTCTTTGACTCTACTCAGATAGTCTGCAGTTGTGTAGTCTCTATTTAGTGTCAGGGTTTGGCAGGAAGGGACCCAAATGCAGACTGAGTGAGACAAACAAATATTTATTGACAACACTAATTCAGGGGTGCACAGGGGTAAGTAATCTTGAGCCAACTGCAACCAGCAGGAACAGATCAATGCCTTCGGTGGTAGATGGTCTAGAGAACAGTGGTGAAGCCAGGCAGAAGGATGGAGAAAAGACCAGAGACGTGATCTGCAGAGCACGCAATCAGAGAGACAGGACTCAGAGCAGGCTAGAGTCAGAGACACGGTCCTCAGCACAAGGCCTGGTTGGCAGACTGCCCTGGAGAACCAACCAGCAGGGATTCTCAGGCTGATTGAGCAGGACTAGAGGAGAACACACCACAAGACACCATTCAAGACTAACGACACTATTCAGCACGACACAGGAAGGAGACAACATGAAATAAAAAGAAAAAAGAAAGAATATAAAAATATAATAAATTATTTAGAGTATTTAAATTTACACTAAAGAAAAATGGAAAGAATTAAATCCTATAAAACATAACAAACAAGGCTAAATAGTAATTAAATAAAATAGTACAAATAAATATAAGCAAGATCTCTGAAGATCAAAACAAGAACAAAAGCTGAAGTAAGGATACACCAAATACAGGCGCAAGACTGGAATATAGACCAGCAAATCAGTAACTGTCTCTATGGCACAAGACGAACCCACAAACAGAAACAGCACAATATAAAGGGTGGAAAGTAATGAGGACCAGGTGAGCACAATTAGAGAAACAAGGACAAGACGAGGGCTAAACAAGTGGGCGTGACCAAGGGAAACAAGGAGGTGTGACCACAGGAACACATGGTAGACACAAACAAAGACAGAAAAATTTATTAAGACACAAGACAAACAAAGAAACATTAAACAAAGACAACACAGACAAGGCTGCCAGGGCAGAGCCCTGACAGTTTAGGGCCAAATAGCATTCAAGTTTACTCTGTTTTTCTGTTGTTTCATTCCAATAGGTTAAATAATTTTGTTTTTCTGCTTTTATAATTTGGTTGGGCCAAATTTTGTGGATGAATATTTCAGTGTCCTGATGCTGGATGTTGTTAGTCGTGTTAGTTTGTTTTTGCAGCTTCAGGACTGTCTGAATCAGGGGACTTTTTTCAGGGTTCACTTCATGGTTTTTAAGGGCTTTAAAATGGTAAGAGTTGGGGTCACTCATTTTTAGATGTTTCCAAAATTTGATAGCTCGTTTTTCAATGCGTATTAGCAGAGGATATTGTCCTAATTCTGCCCTGCATGCGTTGTTCGGGGTATTCCTCTGCACTCTGAGAATACTCTTACAGAACTCAGCATGCAGGGCTTCGATCTGATTTTTGTCCCATTTTTCAAATTCGTGATTTAGAAGAGGACCCCACACTTCACTGCCATATAGTGCAATAGGTTCAATTACTGATTGGAATATTTTGAGCCAGATTCGAATTGGGATTTCAATTTGGATAGATTTTTTGATGGCATAGAAGGCCCTTTTTGCTTTCTCTTTCAGTTCATTCACAGCCAAATTAAAATTACCAGTTGCACTTATTTTCAGCCCAAGGTATGTGTAGTTTGTCACATGTCCAATTTTGTTAGTACCAAGGGTGAAATTGTGTCTCTTTCCCTGACATCTGGGTCTTTTCTGGAATGTTAGTATTTTAGTTTTGTTAGTATTAACGGTCAGGGCCCAGGTCTGACAGAAGGTGTGCAGGATGTCTAGGTTCTGTTGTAGACCACCTTCTGTTGGAGACAGCAGAACCAGGTCATCTGCAAAAAGCAAGAACTTTATGTTGGAGTCGTGTAGTGTGAGGCCAGGTGCTGTTGATTGTTCCAGGAGCTTCGCCTGTTCATTGATGTAAATATTGAAGAGGGTCGGTGATAGTGGACAGCCCTGCCTCACACCCCGCCCTTGAGTAAAGAATTCTGTTCGTTTATGTCCAATTTTAATTGCGCACTGATTGTTTGAATACATTGATTTTATAATATTGTATGTTTTACCGCCAATTCCTGATTCTAGAAGTTTTAAAAGCAGACCTTCATGCCAAATTGAATCAAAAGCTTTTTGGAAATCTACGAAGCAAGCAAATATTTTGATTTTGTCTTGGTTGACATATTTGTCGATTAGGGTGTGTAAGGTGAAGATGTGGTCTGTCGTTCTATAATTTGGTAAGAATCCAATTTGACTTTTGCTGAGGACATTGTGCTCTGTAAGGAAGTGTACAAGTCTTGTGTTGATGATGCTGCAGAACAGCTTCCCCAGGTTACTGCTTACACAGATGCCTTTGTAGTTGTTTGGGTCTGATTTGTCTCCACTCTTGAATATGGGTGTTATGAGTCCTTTGTTCCATATGTCAGGGAAATGACCAACACTCAGAACCAAGTTGAACAGTTTCATTATTGCCAATTGGAATTTGTGACTTGTATTTTTAAGCATTTCATTTAGGATGTTGTCTGGACCACTTGCCTTATTTGTTGGAGCGCCTGTATTTTCTCAATCAGCTCCTTTTCTGTGATCGGATAATCTAGTGGATTTTGGTATTCGCCAATTATGTGTTCTATATGATTTAATTTTTCATATATCTGTGTTTGTTCTATACTCATGTTTATTCTGCTGTAAAGTTGTTCAAAGTGATTTTTCCAGGTGTTTCCATTTTGTATCGTTATTTCTTCATTGTTCTTTTTATTTAGAAGATTCCAGTTGTCCCAGAAACTGTTTGAATGGACAGATTCTTCAATTGTTTTCAGTTGATTTTGGATATACTGTTCTTTTTTCCTTCTGAGTGTATTTTTATATATTTTAAGCTCTTCATGGTAATGAAGGCGTAAATCTGAACTGTCTGGTTGTTTGTGTTTTTGATTTGCAATCTGTCTTAAATTTTTCCTTATTCTTTTACAGTCCGAATCAAACCATTTTTTGTTCTCTTGTTTTTGGTTTTGAGTTTTCTTAGTGGTTTTAAGATTAGATATTGTTGCCAAATAATCAAATATGTCATTTATGTTTTTTACGGCCAGATTTACGCCATATTCATTATGAGGATAAATGTTTTCTATAAAGTTATCCATAAGTAAACATACTTGGGCGTTGTCAATTGCAGTCAGGTATTTTTCAGTGCTGTTTTGGACCCATCTGTAATTTTTTCTATTATTGTACAGCTTATTGGGTTGTGGATGTATGTTAGTATTTGTTGTCCTTTTTAAATACACAGTAATTTGACTGTGGTCTAATAGGGGTGTTAGAGGTTTGACTGTGAATGCTCCGAAAGAGAATGCATCTAGATCTGTGATGTAGTCAACTGTTGAGCAACCATGAAATGAACTGTAGGTGTACCTTCCCAGAGAGTCTCCTCTCACCCTGCCATTGACGAGGTACAGACCGAGACTTCGACAGAGCTCCATCAGAAGCTTCCCGTTTTTCTCTCTCTCTCTCTCGTTATAGGTTTGTTCTATTTAAATATCCAACCCTAACCCTTTTCAAATGTTATTTAGTCCTGTGATTTCAAAGCTGATTTTTTTTTTCAGCATCATTACTCCAGTCGCATGATCCTTCAGAAATCATTCTAATATTCTGATATGCCACTTAAAAAAAAAAATCATTATTATTATGTTGAAAACAGCCAAGTACATTTTTTTTCAGGTTTCTTTGATGAATAGAAAGTTCAGAACAGCATTTATCTGCAATAAAAAAAAGATTTTGTAACATTATACACTATACCATTCAAAAGCTTGGAGTCAGTATATATATATATATACAGTGCATTCAGAAAGTATTCAGACCCCCTTCACTCTTTTTCAATTTTATGTTGCAGCCTAATACTATAATAGTTTAAATTATTATTTTTTTCTCTCATTAAATGACACGCATCACATTTACATAAGCATTACGACCCTTTGCAACACTTAAAATTTATCTCAGGTGCCTCCCATTTCTCTTGATCATTGCTGAGGTGTTTCTTCATCTTGACTGGAGTCCACCTGGGGTAAATTAAATTGATTGGACATGATTTGGAAAGGCACACACCTTTCTACAGAAGGCCTCACAGCTGACAATGCAGCTCTGGGGGAGGCTACAAAAAAAAAAAAAAAAAATATTTCCTGTTGCCAGCAGGTGGCGCTATGACTATAGCTAAATATGGGCATGTGTTCAGGACATGACTGTTATTAAACATGTGAAGTTTGGGGCAGATCAGACATTGTTTGCATGAGTTACAGCAACTTCCTGTTTCATGGCGATATGTCGAAAATTTGTCACCCTGCCAGGGACACGCCCTTCAACAAAAACTCAAGATCTTCTCAATTTAACATTGCAAAGGCCTTATGATCACACTCACCAAATTTGAAGATGATCCAATTAAAACTGTAGGAGGAGTTTGTTAAAGTATGAGGCCTGAAAATAGCAAAAACTGCACAAAAATCGTACAGGAAATTGAAAATAACAGACTTCCTGTTGGGTTTCGGATGTTGTGCCAGGAGACTTTTTGTAGGTATTGGTGTGTTACATGTATGTACCGAGTTTCATACACGTACGTGAAACGTAGCTCGAGGCGCACTCTGTTAAACTTTTATAGGTGGCGCTATAGAGCCATTTTGCTACACCCGCTTCTGGAACCCATATCAGATGTAAATTTTCGCCAGTTCTGACACGTGCAAAGTTTCATGAGGTTTCGAGCATGTTTAGGCCCTCAAAAATGCAATTCACTTTGGAGAAGAAGAAGAAGCGGAAGAATAATTAAAGCTGCAAGCAGTGATGAAAGGGCCCTTGCACTGCTATGATTGTAAAACAGTATTGGCCTTTAGATGTGTTCAAGTCAGGACTCTTATCAAACAACTGAAGTTTGGAGCAGATCGGACATTGCATATTTAAGTTATTGTAAAACAAGCTATTTCCTGTTGCCAGCAGGTGGCGTTATGATTGTAACAGGATATTGGCTTTTAGATGTGTTCAAGTCAGGACTCTTATCAAACAAGTGAAGTTTGGAGAAGATCAGACATTGCATGTTTAAGTTATTGTGACACAAGCCATCTCCTGTTACCAGGAAATGGCGCTATGATTGTAAAACAGTATTGGCCTTTAGATGTGTTCAAGTCAGGACTCTTATCAAACAATTGAAGTTTGGAGCAGATCGGACATTGCATATTTAAGTTATTGTAAAACAAGCCATTTCCTGTTGCCAGCAGGTGGCATTATGATTGTAAGAGGGTATTGGACTTTACATGTGTTCAAGTCAGGACTCTTATCAAACAAGTGAAGTTTGGGGCAGATCGGACACTGCATGTTTAAGTTATTGTAAAAAAAACAATTTTCTGTTGCCAGCAGGTGGCGCTATGATTGTAACAGAGTATTGGCCTTTAGATGTGTTCAAGTCAGGACTCTTATCAAACATGTTACGTTTGGGGCAGATCAGATACTGCCTGCCTGAGTTACAGCAACTTCCTGTTGAATTGTATTAATAGCATGCTTTAGCACTTAGCTAAGTGTTGCTAACATGTTTTAGCTTGTGTATAACATGTTGCTAGCCTATTTAACACTTGCTGATGCTTTTTAATATGTTGCTAGGAGACCATAACAGTGTTAAACGTTACTTCTTGTTGCCAGCACTAAATATGGGCATGGACGTGTTCAGGACATGATTGTTATTAAACGTGAAGTTTGGGGCAGATCGGATATTGTTTGCCTGAGTTACAGCAACTTCCTGTTTCATGGCGAAACATCAAACTTTGTCGGGCTGCCAGGGACATGCCATTCAACAAAAACAATTTAGCGTCGCAAAGGCCTTATGATCACACTCTGCCTGAAGATGATCCGATAAAAACTGTAAGAGGAGTTCGTTAAAATACGAGGTCTGAAAATGGCAAAAACTGCACAAAAATCATACAGGAAATTAAAAATAACGGACTTCCTGTTGGGTTTCGGATGTTGTGCTAGGAGACTTTTTTGTAGGTATTGGTGTGTTACATATATTTACTGAGTTTCGTACACATACGTGAAACGTAGCTCGAGGCACACTCCGTTAAACATTTATAGGTGGCGCTGTCGAGCCATTTTGCCACACCCACTTCTGAAACCCATATCAGATGTACATTTTTGCCAGTCTTGACGCGTGTGCAAAATTTTGTGAATTTTCAAGCATGCTTATGCCCTCTAAAATACAATTCACTTTGGAGAAGAAGAAGAAGAAGAAACTGAGCAATTCCAATAGGGTCCTCACACCATCAGTGCTCGGGCCCTAATAATAAGAAACGGAGCAATTCCAATAGGGTCCTCACACCATCGGTGCTCTGGCCCTAATAAAAATGCTTTTTGAACAGCAAATCAGCATATTAAAATGATTTCTAAAAGATCATGTGACACTGAAGACTGGAGTAATGATGCTGAAAATTTTGCTTTGACCACATAAATTACATTTTTAAAATGTATTCAAATATACAACAGTTATTTTAAATGGTAAAAATGAAACGAGGTTCCAAGATGGCGCCGTTGTGTTTGGCTAGCCATCCCTCAGTCTTCCTACTCTGGTTTTTGATCAGCATTCTCTGTTTCACTGCAATCGAATCATGGTCTTTAACCTTCGTATACAATCGACAGATGCTGCTTGATATTAAGACTTCTCTCACCAACTCTGGCACCGATATTAGTAGCGTCTCTTATTCTCAGTACTCATCATTCCGGATTAATATTCCCAAGCACCTTCGGCAGCGGCCCACTACCACTCTATGCAAGAAACGTCGTCGAAGACGTGGTAAACGTGGAGGCATTGCTGTTCGATTAAAAGCTGGAATGGTTACTTCTACCTGCTGTTCGTCGCGTGGTGTGCGGGATGTGTCTTTTCGTCGCCGATGGATTTGGCCCGTTGTCCCTGGCTTCCTCGGGTTGTCTGCATTGTGTCCGCGCCCACGGATTCGCCAGGACGGAGTGCATCCCAAGTTTCTTCGCCCGCTAAAAAGAGGATCTCTAACGGAGAGCGATCCACTGCCTCCCCGGATGGCATTACGCAATGTACGGTCTCTGGTTAATAAGACATTCATCCTACATGATTTCTTTATCTCGCGGAGTCTGGAGTTTCTTTTTATGACTGAAACATGGACAAATGAGGGGGACTTAAGAACTGTTCATTTTTTAACTCTCCGCGATCCTCGGGTCGTGGGGGAGGTTTGGCTGTTGTTTTTAAAAACTCTTTTCACTGCTGTATCATTCCGTCTGATTTTTATAACACTTTCAAGGCTCAAATGTCTCTAATTGATTTGGAAAATCCAGTTCTCTGTGTCGTTATCTATCGTCCCCCCCAGTTTAATAATGCGTTTTTGAGTGAATTTGCAAATTTCATGGGTAATGTAGTAACTATGTATGATCACATTTTATTGCTTGGTAATTTTAATATTCACATCTGCTGTCCTGGTAAGCCATTTTCTAAGGACTTTTGTAATCTTATGGACACCCTCGGCTTTTCTCAATGGGTGCAAAGTTCTACACATACACAAGGCCACACTTTGGACTTGGTTTTTTCACACGTTTTTTCCATCACTGACATGGAGATCGCTGATGTAGCCTTTTCTGATCATAAATCTCTGACTTTCACACCTGCTCTTCCTCGTCGACCCAGCATTACATCTGCCTAGGTTCGCTGGGTTCGACATTTCTCTTCTACAGCCTGCAAAGACTTTGCTACTGCTTATAAGGCAGCGGAAGAGTTGTCAACTGTACATTGGTCTATTGAAAGCTTTGATGCTAATCTTTATTTGAATTGTTTCAATAACACCTGTTTGACCATTGTTAATAATATTGCTCCTCTGAAGATTAAGCGCTCTGTTAAAAAATGTACTCCTTGGTTTAACGACTCTATTCACTCACTTCGACAAATTTGCAGACGAGCAGAACGTAAATGGTGTAAGGACAGGTTGCAGGTGTCTTATGAAAAAGGGAGTCCCTTTCTACTTTTTTTAGAAAGCTGTTAAGTCTGCAAAATTTACATTTTTGTCAGAGACCATTTCAAAAAATCATCACAGACCAAAAGTGTTATATTCAACTATTGATGCTGTTTTAAATCCAACTGTTGATGTTTTTCCTGATGCATCAGATTTCCTTTGTGAATTTTTTTTTTTACTTTTTTTACTCAGAAGATAGCAATGTCTAGGCCACAATTATTGGCAGCTCTGCACTTTTCACCTGAAATTGCAGGGTGCTCTTCTACTTGGAGCATGTTTAGTCCCATATCTCTTCAGACTTGTAAAGATATTATTGCTCATTTGAAACCTAGTTTTTGTCCATATGATAGTATTCCATCACACTTCTTTAAGCAAATTGCCGATACTATTGGCCCCGAGCTCTTGTTTTTTATTAATATGTGTTCGAGCACTGGCACGGTCCCTGACAGTCTAAAACAGCTTCTGTAATTCCGCTTTTGAAGAAACCAAATCTCAATGTGTCTGACCTTGCTAATTTTAGGCCAATCTCTGATCTCCCTTTCATCTCTAAAATTCTAGAAAAGGTTGTATTCACCCAACTACACTCTTTTCTTGAGTCTAATTCCCTTTATGATTCTTTTCAGTCAGGTTTTAGAAAACTGCACAGTACTGAATCTGCTTTACTGAAAGTTACTAATGACATTATGTTGGCTACTGATAATGGTAAGCTTTTGACATGGTTGATCATTCTATCCTTATCTTCCGACTGGAAAATCTTTTAGGCTTTCAGGGTACCATTTTAAAGTGGTTCCAGTCATTTTTAACCAATAGGGTGTTTTCTGTCCGCATTGGAAACCATACTTCTTCACCTGCATGTCTTCCCTGTGGAGTTCCACAGGGATCTATCCTGGCTCCAACACTGTTCTTTTTATACTTGTTGGCATTGGGTTCCATCTTTTCCAGATATGGAGTATCATTTCACTTATATGCTGATGACACTCAACTCTACCTCCCCTTTAATCATAACGATTTAAGCTCCATTGAGGTTTTGTTAGCCTGTTTTCATGAAGTGAAAACTTGGCTGTCAAACAATTTTCTAGCCTTAAATGAGAACAAAACTGAGGTTTTACTGTTCAGTCCAAGTGATTTATATGATCTTGGCAATCTGGACCTCGGCATTTTAAGTTCGCATGTTACTCCATATGCAAAAAATCTAGGTGTGGTGTTTGATTCTGGGCTTAAGTTTGATAAACAAATTAATGCTGTCGTCAATTCCTGCTTTTATCATCTACGATGTCTTTTGCAAAAGTCAAACCGGCTCTTTCTCTAAAGAACTTCGAACTAGTTATCCATGCATTCATTACTTCACGCCTTGATTATTGCAATTCACTCTATTATGGAGCAAATCAATAATTAATTGGACGTCTTCAAATGGTACAAAATGCTGCAGCCAGACTCTTGACTGGAAACCGAAAATTTGATCATATCTCTCCCATTTTAACTTCTCTGCATTGGCTACCAGTGAAACTGCGAATTGAATTTAAAATTCTAGTCTTTGTTTTTAAAGCCCTACATGGCTTAACACCAACGTATCTTTCTGATATCTTACATTACCATAATCCTCCTAGGTTACTTAGATCAAGCACCCTTGGGACGCTCTCTGTTCGTAGATCGAGGTTAAAGCATTAACCGACCGAGCGTTTGCAATAGTAGGCCCTAAACTTTGGAATAGCCAAAGTATCCAGTATCGATCCGAATGGTGTCATCACTTTCTTCTTTTAAATCACAACTTAAACCACATTAGTAGTTTATAAATACACATAACGTCAAAATGATGATTTATGGCTTTGATTAATGAGTGAATTTATGGCAGCTGTCAGCATTGATTGACAGGTCAAAAGTGTACAGGTTGAATTTATGGCTGGATTTATGGGGGGTATCTGTCCTCTGTCACCCAGAATGTCATGTCAGTCAGGGCTGCCATGGCCCTAGTGACATAGCAGTTGGGGGTGTGTGTTTGTAAATCAAAAGATCAAGACAATTGATAGGACTGCCTTTACAAAGTTTTATCTCTCACCCTGTGCTCACTCCGCTGGTGTTTATGGAGTTCCTCCTCCTTCCTGAACCTTTTGCTCACAGCTGGAACCCCGGCCCCCTCAAACCTGTTATATTTAAATAGAGATCAAGGGAAGTTTTTATTAAAGTTTTTTTTTTTTTTTTTTACATAGTAGAAACACTGTGGCAATTGTGTGTTTTTCCAGAAAACAAGTGAACAATGAAAAGCAGTGATATATTTAAAACAAAAATGTATCAGACATGATCGTTAAGCAGTAACAAATATCTATCACACAAAGGTTAGAGTTTGTTACAAGAGAAATAAAAGAAAATAAGTCAAACCATTAACGGCCATAACTCTCAGCTCATTGTCTAAACTTAGAATGAAGATGGTCAACGTGTGCGCAGCGGTCAAACAACAGCATAATAAGCTATGTTGTAGTCTAGCATTACTGATAGACATTTAAAGAAAATAAAAACAGAGTTCTGCATCTTATGCAGATCTAAACCAAAAATGTGTCACATACTATAGTTAAGCATTGCCAAAATGTATCAGACACTGTGTTAAACAAAAGCATACACTAGTTGTCAAAACCTTGTAGTCTAACATTACAGTTTAAAAAAAAAGGTAGAGTTTGTACAAAAAAAAATATCAGACGAGAACGTTAAGCAAAAGCATAAGCTTGCTAGGCCTACTTGTCAAAACTTACATTGTATTCTTATGTATTCTTACGTGGTAATTCTTAACTGATAAACACATTCTTCCTGTTTTTAATATTAATACAAGTAGGTTTTTTTTTTTTTTTTTTACTTTAAAGATTATGAAAACAGAGTGACAGAAATATGTTGGTTTTTTTTCCGTGTTAGTGGAAAATGTTTATTCCAGTTGGTTGTATACACTTCAACACTTTATTTATGTCCTTTTTAATTTCTGTCAATCTTAGAATTAATGCAAGTAGTTTTTACTTTAAAGAGCATAACAGCTGTCCTTTTTAAACAAATGTCACCTAGGCCACAGGAAAAAAAATTATTTGTTTTATTTCATTTTATTTAGTTATTTACACTTAATTTGATTATTTCTTTAATCTGTCTTTGTTTTTAGAACTCATGGCCTGCTATATCATTTGAAACGCACATATGTATGCACAGGTTTGTAGTTAAATCTCAGGAGAATGAAGGCAATAGAAACATAAGAGGATCCCTCTTTGATTTTCAAGCTGTAAGACTTGTGGACTGTTAGTTAAAACACATACATGCCTGTGTAGTTAAATGTCTAAACTTAACAACAGTATAGGAAATGCTAATATCTTGAATCACTATCAAGCAGTGCTACGATATCAGAGAGAGGGTAGTGACAGGGGGTGCAGAACCAGTGACTCATCAATATCAGATCAACTTTTTTTTTCAGAGTTGTTTTAGTTTACATTGTTGTGAAAGAGTTTGGTATAAAAATGTTTGTTGGATTTGTGTTCTTCAGACAAAGTCTGACCACTGAGACATACACAACCAAGACTATTCAATAGTCTCCTGTTTACTGTCATTAAATCGTCTCCTGTTTCTGTTCTTCACCTTTATTTATTTTATTTTTTTGTTGTTTTTTTCCTCAGTCAACTTCGAGAGAGATGGTGAGGGTCTATGATTACTGATGCATTCCTATCAGATCACCCAAAATTGTAAAAACTTATTTAATAAGTTTTGAGGGTCTGGCATTTTACACATTTTTGTGGTGTGTCATATAATGTTCAGCCAGATCTGTGATCAAAAGAATAACCATTCCATACTTTTTTGGTATACACTTGTGAGTGCAGCTAGGTCATCTGTTGTCATGAGCTTTGCCAGCAGTTTAGCAAAAATGTTCAGTGTCTGGTCAAAGGATGTATACTGAACTTTTTTATGACACACAGCAGGGATTTGCTTAGGTCATCTGGTGACTTGTTAGGTAATGTTTAGGAAGAAAATATTTTATACTAAGAAAAAGCCAGGATAATTATAATGTGGATTCGGTGAATGTGGTTTTAAACCAATGTTCAGAATGAGATTAGATAGATAAAGAAGACAAGTACCAAACTTAAATGAGGACAAAGATTGTCTATGCCTAACATAAGGTCTATGCTGTTGGAATATTTTGTTCATTTGGTTACATTCACTTTTCCAAGCCTCAACTCAGACACAAAAGCAAAAACACAAAAACTCATACTCAAACGCAAAAGCATATAAACTAAAACTCAAAAGCAAAAACATAAAAACTAAAACTCAAACGCATAAGCAAAAACAAAAACATAAAACTAAAATTCAAAAGCAAAAAACATAAAAACTAAAACTAAAACTCAAATGCAAAAGCAAAAACATAAAAACTAAAACTCAAACGCATAAGCAAAAACAAAAACATAAAACTAAAATTCAAAAGCGAAAAACATAAAAACTAAAACTCAAATGCAAAAACAAAAACATTAAAACTCAAATGCAAAAACATAAAAACTAAAACTCAAATGCAAAAACAAAACTAAACCTCAAATGCAAAAGCAGAAACAAAAACAAAAAACTAAAATTCAAAAGCAAAAAAACATAAAAACTAAAACTCAAACGCAAAAACATTAAAACTCAAATGCAAAAGCAAAAACATAAAAACTAAAACTCAAACGCAAAAAAAAAACTTAAAACTCAAACGCAAAAACTAAAACTCAAAAGTAAAAACAAACTCAAACGCAAAAGCAAAAGCAAAAACATAAAAAAACTAAAACACAAATGCAAAAACAAAAACATAAAAAAAAAACTAAAACTCAAACGCAAAAGCATAAAAACAAACAAGCAAAAAAAGATCTCTTATACAAACCTTTTACAAATAAAAACTTTAGCATCACAACGAATATCTCCACAAGATAAAAAATATTATTATTAACCATGTTGTTTAAAAGCTGCTTATTTATTTTTACACTATAATGTTTATTTTATTACAATAAAAAACAACAGGGGTCTTTATAGTTTTATTTTACTAAGATTTGATCAAATAATTGATATAAGAAACAAGCAACTATTCGATAAGTCCATCTGATGTGTTAAGCTGTTATGTAAAATATATGTAAAAGTAGTTCAAAATAGTTACAAAAAAAATGATCTTTTTATCTTTCATGTAGGATTCATGAACACATTCAGCTGGTTTTGTAACAGAATCCTGACAAAGTTCTACTAAAATCATATCTTTAAGCTAAAACACTCACAGCTCTCTCATGCATGCATTGTTTTATCATTTAGCGGTAGCTGAGATCCCTGAGGGAGTTATGTAAGCAATAAGGTACGAGAGGCCGTGCTGTATCGTGAATAAATCACGGCTGAAGGGCGTTGTTAGGCACGACGCGAAGCGGAGTGCCTGCAACCCCTTCAGCCGTGATTTATTCACGATTTTACTGATATTGCATCAAATTAGCCAGTTTATTCCAATTGCCTCACGGGTCGGATGAAAACGCCTGGCGGGCCGTAGTTTGTCCACCTCTGGTTTAAGGTATTGTTTTCGTTATTATAAAATGATTTAAATCCGTAATCAATAATAATTAGTACTTTTTCCACTCGCTCTCCTTCCCTGGCGTGCTCTCGCGTATGAACAGCGGCATCTCAGATGCGGGAGACAGAGCGGGCCCATCAGCCGCAATCATCAAACATATTTCAAAGACAGTCATGATTTTTGCTAATGCAGGACACTGAATGATGCACATCGGAGGGTATTAGAAGCGGATATACGCAAAACCGCCTGATAAACAAGTTAAAGCTCATTGTGCCATACTTTAGACCATTTTCTTCGGTTAAAATGTTGAATGAGTCTGGCATGAGTTCTCGGTTCCCCTCTTTTTCTATAAGTCCGTGTGTAACTGCACATCAAACCAGACTTTGTTTACGAGTACTTCAGGTGTGTTGGATTAAGCATGTCAGACAGTTTAATGGTGCTGTCCTTAGCAGAAATCGGTGTGTATTTCCAAATTGTTAGTCAAACCACTCATCTAACGTCAAATAAATCAAAATTTACTTGAAACATTTTAGCCTGTTAGCTCTTATTGCTTTCTTCAAATAAGAACTAATATATGTTTATGTTGCTAAGGGTGGTTGCTAAGGGTGCTGCGCAGTGATACTAAGAACCATTGGGTGGAACGGTCATAGCCGTGCTGTATCGTGAATAAAACACAGCTGCTGACCAATCAGAATCCAGGAATGGAACTAACCGTTTTATAATTTCGTATAACTCGTATTGTTTTTAAAACATGTAAACCAGTTAGGTTAACAGGACTTAACTAAATACTTTCAAAATCCTTCATCAGTTGAATTACGATGACAATAATTTATTTCTATAGCACAGCCGACTTACTGTGGGGATTGTTCTGAGAATAAATACACATTTAAAACCATAACAAGATAGTTTAATAGCTATGATACGGAATTGAGATCAAAGCTATGCATAGTTATGACAGGAAAAATTGGCATCTAACACCAGGTTGGAAACTTGTAACTGTAATTGAATTACACCTTGTTTTCTCTAATTAACTAATTACAATTACATTTATTTTGTTGAAGCTAAAAAAAAATAGACATGAGCTAACAATCGTTAAACATAGAACTCAACAAACATACCCCTTTGGACCATAAAAATGCCTGTCTAACACAACACACATTCTCCAGAACGCAGACTGATGATGGGGCTCGTTATTTCATGATGAATATAGACTGAAAATTCAGACAACAGCAGCAGGACTTGATTGGCTTTTTCTTAAGATAAAGACAATTGTTTGATTTCAAGAGCACACAACAAAAAAGCCTAATGCTATTTGACAAGATCCATTACAAACATACACATCAAATCTGTTTTAGCATACGTATATCATATTATGTGTATTATATAATAACATGGTTTACCCAAAATATCTTTTTACAAAGATGTTAAGTTGAACACGTATATTTAATACTTCGTTCAAATGCTGTACACTTTCAGCTCAGGGAACTACAATACCCAACATACACCTCAGGCTTCAAACATAGACTTCGGGAGTCCCTACCGCAAAATACTCACACATGGCAGCGCTCTAAATCACTGGACTCCTGATCATATGTATGCTCAGCCTATACAAAATCACTTACGTTTCTGCACACTGTTTGTGAAGTATACACTCCTTCTGTGTTGTGATGTTACGAAAACCTTTTTGTGATCTGTCTTAGTGATGCAAAGTCCGAATCATTTGTGCAAAATGACTCATTTGAGCAGTTCGGTTCAATGAACCGATTCAAAGAACCAACTGATCGGCTCCTTAAGTGATGTCAGTACACATTTCTTAAAAAAAAAAAAAAAAAAAAACTCAGGGTTATTTTATATCACTGAAATGTTTAAATAAAGTTAGCTGTGTGAATGCGTTTTGGTGATTATTGCCTTTTATTAATTTAAGTTAATTATGTTTTTGGTCGCAGGTTCATGCACAGATCCTTCATTGTTTGTTTGTTTAGCTAAATATTAGTGTTAGTCAGCTGCAAAAAGTGTCAGACATAAAGTTTATACGTATTTTTTTACAGGTTTTGGGTAGTTGGGTGCAAAAGGTGAAAACTTGTGGCAGACTTGAGCATTACCCAAACACTCAACTATGTCATCTTTTAATAAAATGTTCCACTGAGTGTCAAAACTACAAATTATGTAACAACGTTCATTAAAACTAATGATAAGTAACAACACAACCGTGCTAGGTACACTTACAATTGTCAGATATCATGACTTTACCCACGCTAGTGCACTAGGCCTCATCACACCATTGTGAGATATAAACTGCAAAGTTTTTATTGTGTTACTCTTTAAAACCAGAACAATTTTATGTTTCTGTGACTGTGCTCGATCTTTCTGACTGAATTTATTTACCACAGTTTCACAATCCTTATTTGACCATCGAATTGTAATTGTTAGGCCTTACCCTAATGGCATTATAGATTTTGTTTCCTAGATTTGCAGTCATGTTAGCAGGGCCCTTTTTTTGTTCGTATAATTCAACATTTCTGTGAATTTGTTTGATTTAATAAAATATTGCTTCAATATTTAGCTCGTCTTCATTCGAGGCGTTTACGTTACATTATTATATTAAACTGGTTTATATCAGATTTAAGATGCAAGATTGTTTTATAATTATTTTCATCTACGCATTATGTGTATTACATTTATTTCAAAACAGTGTATAAGCTATGCATAGTTTGCAAAAGCAACCAGTGATAATTTGAGAGATAATTTCACGCTGTACACGTTTTATGACTGTTAGAGGCGTTACGTTGTTTGACACACCCCCCAACCTACATTCAGAATTTGGTATTTAAATAAGGTTTAGGGATAGTCAGTTTTACGCGTGTGACATTTTCTAGCTCTAGCTCCAGTCACTCCTGAAACAAGAGCGATGTCTGTAACACCAGCAAGAAGTTCTGTTAAAATGGGTGAAGATAAGCACCGGCAAAGACACGGCCTGACAAATATTCTCAATGGAAATGAAGATTTTGTGAAACAAGATTTCTCACTGTCTGATGGTCGCGTCGGAAGATTTCTTTTCGACAAGATGGCGAAAACTGTAAAACTTTATGTTTTTGATTATGACGAAGAATACTATACGACACATAAAACCGAATGTAGCTACCTGCTTTTGACCGGGGAGAATTACATTTTGGAAAAATCAGGTGTGTTTATCATTGGGATGCTGCCACAGATGGTATGCGGTACCGTGCGGCAACGCAGCCAGAATACATATCCATATCAGCCTGTTGGAACAAAATGTATCACGATCAAAATTATCTCATGCAGACCAATAAACGTCGGGAGGAATCTAAAACAAACTTTTTGTCTCAAAGCAGCGACGAGTCTGACTGATGAGCTAGACTCTGATGATGAGTATGACAGGGTCTTCCCTATTCCTGATGACAACCCTTTCGGATGCTGCAAAACAAATCTTTATTTCGAGAAGAGCGACGTACCTACTTTGAACACCATTTTCTCAACAATAGACAAGCTGTTTCAGTCAAGTCTTGTCTAGTCAATGTCTTAAGGCTTTGCATATTCTGAACAATACCCTGAACAACCCTTACACCACACAACAGGGGTGAGGGAGGGTCTGATCTGTAAAACCAACAATGACATGCCTGTTCATCTCTGCAGTTGAGGCGTTCTGGACATCAGAGCAACCGCAAGATCTTGTTGATCAAAAGTTGAAGAAAACTTCAATTGTAACTGAAATGGCAAACAATTTTCTTCACTACTTCAGTGTATGAATGTATATTCAACAATATAAATTGTAAAAAATAAAATATTGTCTCATTATCCTTTTCTCTGAGTGCGAGTTTTTTTTTTTTTTTTTTAATTTGTAATGATTTGCATATGCTTTTATCCTAAGCGACTTTCAAATTCTTTTTCTAAGTGAAATAAACATAAACCCAGCAATCTTGCATCTTAAATCTGATATAAACCAGTTTAATATAATAATGTAACGTAAACGCCTCGAATGAAGACAAGCTAAATATTGAAGCAATATTTTATTAAATCAAACAAATTCACAGAAATGTTGAATTATACGAACAAAAAAAGGGCCCTGCTAACATGACTGCAAATCTAGGAAACAAAATCTATAATGCCATTAGGGTAAGGCCTAACAATTACAATTCGATGGTCAAATAAGGATTGTGAAACTGTGGTAAATAAATTCAGTCAGAAAGAGCGAGCACAGTCACAGAAACATAAAATTGTTCTGGTTTCAAAGAGTAACACAATAAAAACTTTGCAGTTTATATCTCACAATGGTGTGATGAGGCCTAGTGCACTAGCGCGGGTAAAGTCATGATATCTGACAATTGTAAGTGTACCTAGCACGGTTGTGTTGTTACTTATCATTAGTTTTAATGAACGTTGTTACATAATTTGTAGTTTTGACACTCAATGGAACATTTTATTAAAAGATGACGTTGTTGAGTGTTTGGATAATGCTCAAGTCTGCCACAAGTGTTCACCTTGTAGGATATGGACCAATCAGACAATGGTTCATTAGATTTAACCAAATCAGTAGTTTAATTGATTTAACAAAGAAGCAGACTTCCCCTTCACCCAACAGAACAGTGGGTGACACAAAGTCCCAGATATGCCAGGTTACCATGGCGGCCAGGACGCGTCTGGCAGACCAAATGGGTTTTTATGATCTAAAAGAATGTGTGAAGATGCTCTCTCCCACCTTGACCGTCTCTAAAGCAATACTTTGTTCCACTGAAAGTGACTTATTTGTTAATTCTTAGACAAACCTTCCTGTGAACTGACACACATGCCCCCGTATATCAGTGTATGTATATTACGACTGTCCATGTCCTTTTCATTTCTTATTTTATAACTGTTTTATGCTTGTGTTATGATAGAATGCTATATGGTGTAGCCACATACAGTATATGCCATGTTTGGTCTCTTTCAACTCCTAGTTTGATTACCCAAAAGATGTTTTTTGTTATTTGTTGTTAGATGTGCAACATATTAGTGTTTTAAGAATCCTTAGTAGTATTTGCATCAAAACACCCAATCGAATCACCTATGCAAAATACTTTGGATCCAGACAAAGACCATTAAATTCTCCCTCCAAAGATACAGGACACCATTGGCTCTCTGAAATTTCTAGATTTCAGAGATGGTGTGACCATCCTATAGATAAAAGATTCACACCAGCCACACTTCCGTGTGCATTCTTCGGGTGTTCTTCAGGACTTGAGCATGATCCGTCTGAGGTTCTTTTCAGAACCTAGAAGATGATGAGAAGACGATGATGAGCTAAACTCTTCTGGAACTTCTAAGTCTGTGCCAGGCCGTGCGGCCTTGTTCTTTCCATTTTCCAAGAATCATCAGATTTCGGCTGGATCTCTCTCTCTCTCAGCCCTTTTGTTCTTCTTCACGTCACTGGGAGGAAACTCCCAATCACCACAGAGTCAGGACATCTCAGAGGACACTCTTCAAACCGGAAGGAAGTGATCGCAAATCCAAAACCTTGAAACCATCAAGACCTTCATACGGGACTGCATTTGGACACGGGTCCACAACCAAGGCAATGCAAGTATTGTACATTTAACTAAACAAACAGAGGTTTAGTATAAGCTATAAACCCATTGAAAAATGGCACAGATGGTTTCACAGGTTAACTGACTCTTTCCATAGCTTCATTTTCCTTGTTTTCTCTAATGCCTTCTTACTTGCCCTTCCCCCTGTATGAATGACTGTATGTTTGTTTGCTTAGATTAGTTATGTGTTGGTTCTTAGTTAATAAAATTCTTGTGCACAGATTACATGAGTTTCTGATTCTGCCTTGCAAAATATTAATGTCCCTTTACGATTTCTGATTCGAGCTACATGCTCTATGCGCTAGTATAAAAGAAAGTTATTTTCTGTGGCCAAGAAAATATTCTTTCTTTGAATACATGTGAAATTACCCTGAATGTTCGCTGGACGAACGGGTCAATTAATTGTAATGTAAATTCAGCTTTATCAAGATGATTCTATTGAATTATATAATATTATAATTAATTATAATGAGTTATGATTAATTAGTAATATTTCCCCTTGAGCTAATAAATTACTACATTTGGTGGAGAATATGCGGGAAATTGTTTAAACATTATTTGCAAGCAGAATCAAACTTGTGCGTTTGTCTCATAAATTTTATTAACGTCTTACACGTGCAGCTTCTGACAAAGTCAGATAGACTATAGCTTGAATGTGCCTTACTAAGAGCTGTAGAAGGTTCCTCAATGCTATAATGCCTGTTTAAATCGTACGATAAGAAACTAACCTGATATTAGTGAAGCAAATCCTAATTTCTGTTGTTAGTAGCATAAGACTTCTCTGAAAAAAAAAAAAAAAACCTCAGATTAGCAGCTTGTGTAAATGGTACCACAATAAATTAATCTGATTTTGGGCGAGAACCCCCATTGTCAGTGTTAAATGTTTAAGTCTTATCTGACGAAGCAATCTCAGATTAGCAACATGAATTTATCTGCATGGTGAAGGAATCACACTTGCATTGATATTAGAACTGAGCGACGAAGCAATCTCGTTACAGTATAACTATTTTAATGGTGATTTGAGCCTCATTTCTCAGAATTAAGGTCTCTTATAACTATTGCATATCATTGTAATCATTAAGATTATACAATTGAATAGCAAATTAATGGTATAATTCTAGCCTAGCTAACTAGTAATTTGCCATTGTCTATGAACGTGCTGTTTTGATTAGTGAAGTTGTATACAAAATTCATAACTGACTGCGCCTAAGATTCCCATGTTTGTTTACAGCAGCGCAAGTCCTGCTCAAACTTGTACGTTGTTGTAAGTGTGCATCGGCTTCTTACAACATCTGACCCCGGAAGTTGAGAGCAGCTTCTTCCGGTTCAATCTGATAACAGCACACGTGTCACAGACCCTTGTGTAACTAAACAACTACCCAAAAGCTAATTTCTTAGCAGCCATAGAGGCATATAAGCTAAGCCCTTACCTCAACTGTTAATTGTTAGCATTCGACTAACTTTTAGATACGTGTGAGTGTAAGTGTAATGTTTGAACCACTCCTCTCTCTCTCTCTCTCTCTCTCCCCCTCACTCTTGGTTTAACTTCCTGTTTGTGTTACTAGCTTCTGTTTAGGCTAAGTTAGGATAGCTCATCCCCACACACTTTGGTTCTAACTGTGTTCTTTTTATTCTTATTCTTATTTATTTTTATTTTTTTATTTATTCTGCCTCTCTTTAATTTTATTTCATTTATTTACTTTTTTGCCTAAACATAACAATTCAGCTAAGTTGACCTTAA
Source organism: Cirrhinus molitorella (assembly GCA_033026305.1). NCBI lineage: Eukaryota > Metazoa > Chordata > Actinopteri > Cypriniformes > Cyprinidae > Cirrhinus > Cirrhinus molitorella. Next base: position 38,377,134 of record CM065118.1, on the reverse strand, counting down.
TTAATTCAGAAATTTAATTAAATCAACTTATTTAACTTTCCCTTTAGTTTCCCAAAGCTATTTGGACATTTTCTTTTTACTTTTAACTTATTTTAGTTTAATTGACCATCTTCCCTCTTGGTATAGGATTTTAGCAGTTCTAGCAACTGTAGTCCCCTTAATGAACTATACAGGTTATTAGTAAACTAATTCCTGTTTCTCCCATACCCCTTCTTACTCCTTAGCAGTCAAGCCTGTCACATGAGGTACAGTTACTGTTCACCATGCCATAAGCCAAAACTAGAAACACTTCCTATTGTTTCTGTTTGTTTACCTTGAGGTATTTGATGTGTCCCTGCTAGTAAAGCTAACAGACCCCCTAGGTTTTATGACCCTGCTACAGTCCTTGAACAAGTGATAAGTCATATTCCCTATCTTAAACTGAATAAGGAAAACCCTTCTTTCTTTCTTTCTTTCTTTCTTTCGCTCTCTGTCTCTTTCTGATTTTATTTCAGTTTTGTTTTATTTTATATTTTTATAGTAACCAAACCTGTGAACCATCAGTACCTGAGTAATAATTTGACCACACGTACAGCCTGGTCATCAGCTGACCCCTGCGTACAGCCCTGTCAAAGTTACTCAAACACCTCTCTTTGTGCTCAACTGTACAAAATCCTAGTGCCCACACCTCACTAGCTGCCCCTAACCAGCTATTCACACCTACACGGCCTTCAGAGCCGTTCCACTTTCAGATAGCTTAACACCTCAGTACGTACTTGCATGTGCCTTCTGCCTCTCTCTCATGTGTTCCCACAAGTGAGTCAGCCCAGCTCAGACAACTAGCCCTGCCCCCAACGGGACTACCTGGAGACCGGCAGAGCACTGTGATGGACATCCTTCAGCCTACAGCAGCCAACGGCCTGCAGTGGCAGCGAAAAGAACAGCAGGACTGCGAGAGTGGACAACTCACACCCAGCCTGAACAACCAGGAGCTGACCAGCATCATCATCTCCTTGGCCCACACCTTCAAGGGCCTCAGACAGGAGGTAAATGAACTGAACCTGCAAGTCACAAAGCTCCAAAGGGAACCGACACCTGCTCAGCAAGAGAATGAACAGAACAGATGCAAGGAACCTGACAAGATGGAACAACAGAAAGAAACCACCAGCCTTCAGGAAGCTCTAACAGCTGCCGGACACAGAGAGCAGCTTGAAAAGGCCACCAGACAAGACTTGGAAAGAGAACTGTTTTACACAAAGTCGCTGTTAAAAACAGCCTATGTAGAACTTAATGAGAGAGACACTAAAGTTAAGGCTTTAGAAGGCCATCTGCATACAGCCAGAGCTGAAGTTCAGACCCTGACCCAGCAATTCGGCAACATTAAACAGGAACTCCACAATTTTCAGAGAGAACTGAAACAGTCTTGCAGACTGAGTAAAAGACCCCCTGCTGCATGTCACACAACCAGCAGTGCAAACCCCCATACCTCCGTACACAGATACGAAGGGGGGACCCAAAGCCTTCTGCTTGACACCTCACAAGTCAGTTCCCAGAAAACCTCTGCAGCCGCAGAAAAGGAGTTAAGCCAGACAAACCCTGAAGGGACACATGAAGTGACACTCAAAGAACTCCATCGACTGGCCAGGAACATCCCTGCATTCACGCCAGAACTTGCAGGAGACCATGACGTTCATGCCTACCTGAGAGACATTGACTTCTGCCTTCAGTATTTGAAAAGTGTGACCTACAAAGATAGACTTTATCTGCTTGGAATCACCTCTAGCCCAGAGGTGCGACGCTTCCTGGCTCGACAGCCAGGACACATCCTATCTGACTACCAGCAGTTAAGACAAGCCATCATAATGGAATTCTCAGAACCAGACTCTGAACACGGACTGATCCCTGCCCTAGCCACAGAACAGGGCCGTCAAGAGACTCCATATTCTTACTTCCACAGACTCAGACAAGCCTACTTCGGAGCTCGCAATGAACCTGGGATGGAGGAGGACCCTGACTTCAAAAGTCTCTTCCTCAGAAATCTCCATCCCATTGTGAGTCACCATCTAGGCATTTCAGCCTGCTCCCACTCAATGCCTATGAAACAACTGCGTGACTTGACACAAAAGGCCTTTAACAAACACATGGCCTCCACCAAAGGTGTTCGTAAGACCCCTCTGATTCTGAACTGCACAACTCAGAATCCAAAGCAGGCACCAGAGGGTACCCAGCATCACCGCAATGCCAAGCCCTTCTACAGAAAAACACTAGTCAGCAGAGGACAGAGCCATCACAATGGCAACAGACCCAGGTTCAAGACCAACCACTGGGAGAAGCCATTGAGCAGGGCATCCTCATTGTGCAGACATCGTGGCATGTCCAACCGCAGCCCTCCATCACATCATCCACCACACCCTTCACAGAGGTGCCAAATGGAGGCCGCACAAGGACAGCTGGACGTGACTTGTGAGTTACAGGAGCTGCTGACACTAGCAAAAGAGCTCCTTAAACAAAACTCAGCTGAGGAGCATTGGAAACAACAAACTTCCAACTCCTTGGCCAGTGCAACACAGCGTCAGACTCTCCCAAGGAAGGAGCATCCTGTGAATCCAGTCGGCACCCCAGGAGCAGCCAAACAACGTTGGATAGAGCAACGAGTCCACAAGCCCAACAGCAAAACCTCTAACAACACAACTCAGGCAAGCTCAAGTCAGTGTCACTACCAGAGGAAAACAACACTGCCGACATCAGACGCCTGGTGAAGTTCTAACAGAATAGAGGGCTGACAACCACCTGCTGCCCTCCAGTCACCTTCACTCGGTCAGTCTGAAACTCCCCTCACACTACAAAATCTGCAAAACCATTCCCTTTGACCTCTGGAACCACCTACGCTCTCACAAGTGAGAATCCAACAAGCTAAACAAGACCGAACCACAGGCACAGATAGCCTACTAAATAACAGCACCTGAAACAACCACCTGACCCAGACCAACTCACCTCAGGATGACAGGTGACACTGCCTTGACACCTGCTGCACAGGCTCGTGGACCCACATCTTGCTACCACCTACATAACCACAGCACACCACCTGACAGCGCTCGCTTCCGCAGAAGCCTCCCTCTATTTTCCAGACGCCGCAGCATCGTCGCTTCTGCAGAAGCGCTCATCTTTCTTCCTGCTGCCGCAGCAGCGCTTGCTTCCGCAGAAGCCTCACTCTATTCTCCAGATGCAGCCGCATCGCCGCTTCCGCAGAAGCGCTCATCTTTCTTCCCGCTGCCGCAGCAGCGCTCGCTTCCGCAGAAGCCACACTCTATTTCCAGATGCCGCAGCATCGCCGCTTCCGCAGAAGCGCTCATCTTTCTTCCCGCTTCCGCAGAAGCCACCTTTCTCGCACAATCGCCACAGCAACGATTCTGCTCAAGCAACGGCCAGCACCCCTCTAAGTTTTAAGTGCCACAAGTTTTGGGGGGCAATTGATGCTCCGGCTGCTGTTCTGCGCTAAATCGCATTTTGGGGGAGCGCTCAGGGTTCGGGCTAAAATGCCGAGCTCGGACCCCTCTCCTCAAACGAGGGAAGAGTACTCCAAGTTCGGGAGGAATTACCGAGCTCGGAGCCCTCCCCACGGACAGCACGCCAAATACGCATATTATCTATCTAGCCTCATTATCTGTAAGGCGAACTCGTGAAATGATGTTTACTAAACAAAGTTCGGGAGGAGCACGTTCAGATAATCAACACGACCAATCCACTATCAGCAATCACATCACATAGACAGATACCCCTATAAATGGATTAAGCCTTCCTACCTTCATTCTCTGCAGTTTCAGCATTCCTCCACCACCCCGACTCCTCTCCATCGGCCCATTCCTATCCCAGCTCGGGGGGGGAGCGCTCAGGGTTCGGGCTAAAATGCCGAGCTCGGACCCCTCTCCTCAAACGAGGGAAGAGTACTCCAAGTTCGAGAGGAATTACCGAGCTCGGAGCCCTCCCCATGGACAGCACGCCAAATACGCATATTATCTATCTATCTATCCTCATTATCTGTAAGGCGAACTCGTGAAACAGTGTGTGGAAACGTAAGTGATTTTATATAGGCTGAGCATACATATGATCAGGAGTCCAGTGATTTAGAGCGCTGCCATGTGTGAGTATTTTGCAGTAGGGACTCCCGAAGTCTATGTTTGACGCCTGAGGTGTATGTTGGGTATTGTAGTTCCCTGAGCTGAAAGTGTACAGCATTTGAACGAAGTATTAAATATACGTGTTCAACTTAACATCTTTGTAAAAAGATATTTTGGGTAAACCATGTTATTATATAATACACATAATATGATATACGTATGCTAAAACAGATTTGATGTGTATGTTGTAATGGATCTTGTCAAATAGCATTAGGCTTTTTTGTTGTGTGCTCTTGAAATCAAACAATTGTCTTTATCTTAAGAAAAAGCCAATCAAGTCCTGCTGCTGTTGTCTGAATTTTCAGTCTATATTCATCAAGAAATAACGAGCCCCATCATCAGTCCGCGTTCTGGAGACTGTGTGTTGTGTTAGACAGGCATTTTTATGGTCCAAAGGGGTATGTTTGTTGAGTTCTATGTTTAACGATTGTTAGCTCATGTCTATTTTTTTTTTAGCTTCAACAAAATAAATGTAATTGTAATTAGTTAATTAGAGAAAACAAGGTGTAATTCAATTACAGTTACAAGTTTCCAACCTGGTGTTAGATGCCAATTTTTCCTGTCATAACTATGCATAGCTTTGATCTCAATTCCGTATCATAGCTATTAAACTATCTTGTTATGGTTTTAAATGTGTATTTATTCTCAATCCCCACAGTAAGTCGGCTGTGCTATAGAAATAAATTATTGTCATCGTAATTCAACTGATGAAGGATTTTGAAAGTATTTAGTTAAGTCCTGTTAACCTAACTGGTTTACATGTTTTAAAAACAATACGAGTTATACGAAAATAACTCCCTCAGGGATCTCAGCTACCGCTAAATGATAAAACAATGCATGCATGAGAGAGCTGTGAGTGTTTTAGCTTAAAGATATAATTTTAGTAGAACTTTGTCAGGATTCTGTTACAAAACCAACTGAATGTGTTCATGAATCCTACATGAAAGATAAAAAGATCATTTTTTTTGTAACTATTTTGAACTACTTTTACATATATTTTACATAACAGCTTAACACATCAGACACATCAGATGGACTTATCGAATAGTTGCTTGTTTCTTATATCAATTATTTGATCAAATCTTAGTAAAATAAAACTATTAAGACCCCTGTTGTTTTTTATTGTAATAAAATAAACATTATAGTGTAAAAATAAATAAGCAGCTTTTAAAGAACATGGTTAATAATAATATTTTTTATCTTGTGGAGATATTTGTTGTGATGCTAAAGTTTATATTTGTAAAAGGTTTGTATAAGAGATCTTTTTTTGCTTGTTTGTTTTTATGCTTTTGCGTTTGAGTTTTTTTTTTTTTTTTATGTTTTTGCATTTGTGTTTTAGTTTTTTTATGTTTTTGCTTTTGTGTTTGAGTTTGTTTTTGCTTTTGAGTTTTAGTTTTTGCGTTTGAGTTTTAAGTTTTTTTTTTTGCGTTTTAGTTTTTATGTTTTTGCTTTTGCATTTGAGTTTTAATGTTTTTGTTTTTGCGTTTGAGTTTTAGTTTTTATGTTTTTGCTTTTGCATTTGAGTTTTAATGTTTTTGTTTTTGCATTTGAGTTTTAGTTTTGTTTTTGCATTTGAGTTTTAGTTTTTATGTTTTTGCATTTGAGTTTTAATGTTTTTGTTTTTGCATTTAAGTTTTAGTTTTTATGTTTTTCGCTTTTGAATTTTAGTTTTATGTTTTTGCTTTTGAGTTTTAGTTTTTATGTTTTTGCTTTTGCGTTTGAGTTTTAATGTTTTTGTTTTTGCATTTGAGTTTTAGTTTTTATGTTTTTGCTTTTGCATTTGAGTTTTAATGTTTTTGTTTTTGCATTTGAGTTTTAGTTTTTATGTTTTTGCTTTTGCATTTGAGTTTTAATGTTTTTGTTTTTGCATTTGAGTTTTAGTTTTTATGTTTTTCGCTTTTGAGTTTTAGTTTTGTTTTTGCATTTGAGTATTAGTTTTTATGTTTTTGCTTTTACATTTGAGTTTTAATGTTTTTGTTTTTGCATTTGAGTTTTAGTTTTTATGTTTTTTGCTTTTGAATTTTAGTTTTATGTTTTTGTTTTTGCTTATGCGTTTGAGTTTTTATGTTTTTGCTTTTGAATTTTAGTTTTTATGTTTTTGTTTTTGCATTTGAGTTTTAATGTTTTTGTTTTTGAGTTTGAGTTTTTATGTTTTTGCATTTGAGTATTAGTTTTTATGTTTTTGCTTTTGCATTTGAGTTTTAATGTTTTTGTTTTTGCATTTGAGTTTTAGTTTTTATGTTTTTTGCTTTTGAATTTTAGTTTTATGGTTTTGTTTTTGCTTATGCGCTTGAGTTTTAGTTTTTATGTTTTTGCTTTTGAGTTTTAGTTTATATGCTTTTGCGTTCGAGTATGAGTTTTTGTGTTTTTGCTTTTGTGTCTGAGTTGATGCTTGGAAAAGTGAATGTAACCAAATGAACAAAATATTCCAACAGCATGGACCTTTTGTTAGGCATAGACATTCTTTGTCCCCATTTAAGTTTGGTACTTGTCTTCTTTATCTATCTAATCTCATTCTGAACATCCGTTTAAAACCACATTCACCAAATCCACATTATAATTATCCCGGCTTTTTCTTAGTATAAAATATTTTCTTCCTAAACATTACCTAACAAGTCACCAGATGACCTAAGCAAATCCCTGCTGTGTGTCATAAAAAAAAGTTCAGTATACATCCTTTGACCAGACACTGAACATTTTTGCTAAACTGCTGTCAAAGTTCATGACAACAGATGACCCAGCTGCACTCACAAGTGAATACCATAAATGTATGGAATGGTTATTCTTTTGATCACAGATCCTGCTGAACATTATATGACACACCACAAAAATTTGTAAAATGCCAGACCCTCAGAACTTATTAAATAAGTCGCGACTCCCAGAAAGTTTTGGGTGATCTGATAGGAATGCATCAGTAATCATAGACCCTCACCAACCTCTCTAGAAGTTGACTGAGGAAAAAAAAATATATGTATATATATAATAATAATAAAATAAAAGTGAAGAAAAGAAACAGGAGACGGTTTAATGACAGTAAACAGGAGACTATTGAATAGTCTTGGTTGTGTATGTCTCAATGCTCAGACTTTGTCTGAAGAACACAAATCCAACAAACATTTTTATACCAAACTCTTTCACAACAATGTAAACCAAAACAACTCTGAAAAAAAAAGTTGATCTGATATTGATGAGTCACCGGTTCTGCACCCCTGTCACTACCCTCTCTCTGATATCGTAGCACTGCTTGATAGTGATTCAGGATATTAGCATTTCCTATACTGTTGTTAAGTTTAGACATTTAACTACACAGCCGTGTATGTGTTTTAACTAACAGTCCACAAGTCTTACAGCTTGAAAATCAAAGAGGGATCCTCTTATGTTTCTATTGCCTTCATTCTCCTGAGATTTAACTACAAACCTGTGCATACATATGTGCATTTTAACTGATATAGCAGGCCATGAGTTCTAAAAACAAAGACAGATTAAAGAAATAATCATATTAAGTGTAAATAACTAAATAAAATGAAATAAATATTTTTTTTCCTGTGGCCTAGGTGACATTTGTTTAAAAAGGAAAGATGTTATGCGCTTTAAAGTAAAAACTACTTGCATTAATTCTAAGATTGGCAGAAATTAAAAAGGGCATAAATAAAAGTGTTGAAGTGTACACAACCAACTGGAATAAACATTTTCCACTAACACAGAAAAAAACAACACATTTCTGTCACTCTGTTTTCATAATCTTTAAAGTAAAAAAAAAACAAAAAAAACCTACTTATATTAATATTAAACAGGAAGAATGCATTTATCAGTTACGAATTACCACGTAAGAATACATAAGAATACAATGTAAGTTTTGACAAGTAGGCCTAGCTAGCTTATGCTTTTGCTTAACGTTCTCGTCTGATATTTTTTTGTACAAACTCTACCTTTTTTTTTAAAAAACTGTAATGTTAGACTACAAGATTTTGACAACTAGTGTATGCTTTTGTTTAACACAGTGTCTGATACATTTTGGCAATGCTTAACTATAGTATGTGACACATTTTTGGTTTAGATCTGCATAAGATGCAGAACTCTGTTTTTATTTTCTTCAAATGTCTATCAGTAATGCTAGACTACAACATAGCTTATTATGCTGTTGTTTGACCGCTGTGCACGTATTGACCATCTTCATTCTAAGTTTAGACAATGAGCTGAGAGGTATGGCCGTTAACGGTTTGACTTATTTTCTTTTATTTCTCTTGTAACAAACTCTAACCTTTGTGTGATAGATATTTGTTACTGCTTAACGATCATGTCTGATACATTTTTGTTTTAAATATATCACTGCTTTTCATTGTTCACTTGTTTTCTGGAAAACACACAATTGCCACAGTGTGTCTACTATGTAAAAAAAAAAAAAAAAACTTTAATAAAAACTTCCCTTGATCCTGTTTTACCAAATCTCTATTTAAATATAACAGGATTGAGGGGCAGGGGTCTAGCTGTGAGCTAAAGGTATGATGAGTCATAAAACACCAGGACATCAGGGTGAGAGAGAGAGAGAGAGAGAGAGATAAAACTTCATAAAGGCAGTCCTATCAATTGTCTTGATCTTTTGATATACAAACACACACCCCCAACTGCCATGTCACTAGGGCCATGGCAGCCCTGACTGACATGACAGCCTGGGTGACAGAGGACAGATACCTCCATAAATCCAGCCATAAATTCAACCTGTACACTTTTGACCTGTCAATCAACGCTGACAGATGCCATAAATTCACCCATAAATCAAAGCCATAAATCATCATTTTGACGTTACGTGTATTTATAAACTACTCACATTTTCTTGGTCTGAGTTTCTAACTTACTATTTTAGAGTTTTATGGATTTTATGAGAGTTTGTAATGTGTATTTTTACTCGATCACTCTAATTTGTACAGCACTTTGGTCAACCCTGGGTTGTTTTTAAATGTGCTTTATAAATAAATGAATGAATGAATGAATGAATGAATAACAATATTTCAATATTATACTGTTTTGGATGTACTTTGGATCAAATAAATGCAGGCTTTGTGGGCAGAATAGACTTCTTTAGAAGACATTAAAATATTACTGTTGAAAAACATTTGACTCTTAGTGTATAATTAATATTTTATACTACTGTCAAAAAATATATTTTTTATATCACACTCTACCCTTACTTTTATATGCTGTAAACAAAATAGATGAGAGATATGATGCTTAACTTCAGTATGTATTAACTGTACAGTAAATCCACAATGCACACAAGAGGATTTTCATTTAAACAACTTTTGGACAAAGTGGTGAAGAGAGTGGTGTTGGCTAGGAATAAGCTTTTAAGGCCATTTCCTGTGAGCTACGTCTATCATTGCTCTCCATTTCGCTGTGTTCCACTTGTCAGCCATTATTCATCACTGTAATGTTGTGCTGGGCAGAGCCCCAAAACTTCAACTTACCATAGGAAAAGAAATGGAGAGAGACCAAACACCCGACATAAACACGCCACACTACCTAAACGCATACTAAACGCTGCCATGGATAGGAAGTAGATAACACTGAGTGCAGGTCAAGACGACTTGGTTGGTTTTGCCATCTTTGAAAAGTTCTAATATGGTCATCAAAGGTTTGGGGTCAAAAGTCAAAGTATACACTGGGTTTAAGATGAATGGTTGCATTATGTGTTTGAATAATTTTTTAAAGTGTGATTCTGAGTCAATGGCAGAAACTTGGGTTCTAATTATGAACCATGTATATATTCTTGAAGTGCTTCACCACTCCACTCCAGATTTTCTTAGCAGCCAGTCAGTTCTGTATGGGCCTCTGGGGCTTGGGTAAGGAAAGGTCCTGTTGGAATAGAGATAGGGGATTGATGGTGATTGTTTTCGCATGTGAGACTGCAGGGGAGGACAGGCACTGCTGCAGACTGCCTGCCTGAGCTGAGGTTAGATAAGGTGAGAGCTTGAGGGCTGAAATGGTTCTTCTGGCTTCATGCCCACTGGTAAATAAAGTCATATTCAAACAGGATCCTCGGGAACATGTTTTGGAGCATTTATAAAGAGCGCTAAAGTTCTCCAGCGAATAATAATCTAAAGTTGCACTGACAAGCTTGCAGACTAGTTCAATATAATTTTCCATTTTATATAATAAGGGTTCTTTTGTACATCAGAATTAAAATGTCTGCTGCCTTTACATAGTAAAACAAAGTGGTGCCAAAAACATGCACCCTCACCATAAACCATAAGACTGTCCTATCTGCTGCTGAACTGCTGCCAGTGATTTCATTCACATAAATGACTTGAGCCACAAGCCTGTCCAAATGATTTTTTGTTCCCTCACAATGCACTCTTTCCTCATTATTCATAATTAGCCATATAGTCTTTCTGTTACAATTGAAGAGGTACTGATAATTATTATGATAATGATTATGTGCTTTTGCTTTTGCTTTTGTTGTTTGGTTTGTTTCAGATGTAAATGAGATGCAGCATCTAAAATCTCCCAAACCCTCATCAACTGGTGTTCACACATATAGTTCACACATATATGTTGTGAATTAGCTTGAGGGGGAAATATTAATAATTAATCATAACTCGTTATAATTAATTGTAATATTTGGATAATTCAGAAGAATTATCTTGATGAAACAAAATTCACATTACAATCAATTGACCCATTCGTCCGGCGAACATTCAGGGTAAATTCGTATGTAATCACAGAAAAACTATTTTCTCGGTCGCAGAAAATAACTTTGTTAAATACTAATGCATTAGAGCATGTTGCTTTGATCGGAAATCGTAAAGTGACAATTTGCAATGCAGAATCAGAAACTCATGTAATTTGTGCACAAGAACTTTATTAACTACAGGCTAACACATAACTAATCTAAACAACACATAAACATATACACACACACACACATCAGGCATACATGGTAAGGCTAAAAGGGGATGGATAGGTACGGAAAGAGGGAGAGGGGAGAGTCTCTAGTTACAATTAACCATCTCTAAAAACCATCAATTTCTAGTTCAAAGCACAGTATACGTATATATGTAAGTATATAGCTTACACCAGACCTCTGTCTGCTACAAGGTATTATGCTTGCATTTGACCTGACTGTGGGACGAGGGTCTCGGGAAGCCTTTGAAACAGGTCCAGATGGTTCCATTTGATGGTTGGAGTTGCAATTTCTTGAAACTCCGAGGTTGTCCTTGAGTTTGTTGTGCTCAGGAGAAACCTCCCTCCTGGGTGAGCACATGGCTTTGTGCGAAATCGGGTTTGCTGGCATTGTGGGATGCAGATGAAGTTGTAGAGAAAGAAATGTCTGGTTGAGGACATTTCCATGGTGATGAGCTCCAGGGATGAGTGAAAGCAAACTCCAGTGTTGTAGGTTTGAGTCTTGTGATCAAAAGCCATTTATATGGTTAGGAAGGCCGCATGTGGCTGGGCCACAGGCCCGTGGCCTTATCGTGGAGGGCCTCCGCGCAACAAACAATCTGAATATTTTGCAGAAGAGAGGGCGGAACTGTGCATGAGCCCTTTAAAGTCTGAAGAGAGTCACACCTTCCCAAATGGGTTCAACCAATGAGAAGGCTGACTTTCTCAGTGGGAGGTCAGAAGACTGGGTCCTCGTTTACGACCCCTTTGTTTACGAGGCATGGCATTTTGCATATGTAAATCAATAGGGGTTCAGGTCAAAAATACTAAGGATTCTTAGAACACTAATATGTCGCACAGGTATCAACATCTAATACACACCATCTTTTAGATAATCAAAATACAATTTCAATGAGACCAAACACAATTATACAACATAGTAATCTACCATAAAACATGCATAAAACAGTTAATACAACAAAAGACAAAGTATCTGAACAGTCGTAATATACATAGTGATATATGGGCTATGTGTGTTCGTTAACAGAAAGGTTTGCCTGTGAATAAGTTGGGAAGAGTCCATTTATATGAGCACAATGTCTTTCCTATGGGGAGAAGTAAGTAAAAGTTGCAGTCTGCCTGCATACTTTGGCGTCGTAAACTGAGGTTATCAGTGGTTGCTACGGCGACTGAGTGCTATTTGCTCTGGGGGGGTTGAAAACCAGAACTCCACATTTCGCTGGCTTGCTTTTAGAGATGATTTGTTAAATGTAACAAATAACTGTATGTCTGATTGGTCCAGACACTACATAAAATTATATAAAATATGCTCATAATTACATGTGCGCTTTTTGCATACCACTTTGTGGTATAAACCTGAAACTGAGGTTTGATTGTAAGTATTTCCACACTTAAAAGCATTTAAATCTCATTGCATTAGTGTGACAGGCACGTGGCCCAGCTCATATGTTTAGCCTCTACCACGGTTTCATTTGGTTATTTTTGCTAGATTTATTTAAATTAATTTCAATGTTTATGGGTTAATATAATTGATTTATTTATTTTATTATCCTTAAATTATAAAGAATTCACATGGCAAGACGTTTATTGAACATAGAAGGGTGCACATTTCTTGTGTTTCTTTGTCTGTGTACTTTACTTGAGTCCTATGTCTCTGGTCCATAGAGTGAATGGCCACATTCCACGTGTCAGCAAATGAAGAAAGAGGTGGGACTTCAGTTCCCCTGACTTGTGCTGTGCCAGAGAAATATGTTGTGTGTGTGTGCTGCTTGTGTGTAATCACAAAAATCAGAGTAGCTATGCCCAAAGCAAAACAAAAGTCCAAAGTGGCGAGCGAACGGCAGTTTAGGCAATGTGTTCCACCCTGCTTAGGTTATCTTGCAGCGGGGCATACACACAACCTTTGTGTCGTTTGTTTGGGAGCGGAGCATGCAGTCAGCCCTCAAAAAGGCTGACTGTCATGATTGCAAAATGTTGCCGCTTCGCGTGCTCTGCTCCCGGCTGGCCGTGTTCAATGAAACCGGCCAGCCCCGCGATCCCGCTGGCAGTGGTCCTGCTGTTGCTGAGGCTCAGTGGCAGCTGCTGTCATGGGGATCGCAGATGGATCTAGTGGAGGGATCCGAGACGGGCTTTGCCTTTTCTCGGTCCTCACCCGCTAGATCCACGGCTCCCTCTCAAGGATCGGAAGCCAGCGTTGCGGTTTCTTCCCCCAAGAGAGAGAGCCCGGCGCTTCGTCTGTCTTCCTCTGAGGAGGTTGACGTGATGAGCGTCGATACAGAGGAGACTGTGGACTCGCCACCACAGTCCCTCGAGTATGAGTAGCTCCTGGAGATTGTGACTCGGGCTGTGGCCAAGCTTAACATCGATTGGCCAGCCGAACCCCAGGACGCTCGTCCCAAAAGCAAACTGGACGAGCAATTCCTGCGTGTTCGGTCACAACCTTCACGCCGGGGCCTTACGTTTTTCCCTCATCTCCACACCGAGGTGTTGAGATCATGGGGAAAACCTTTTTCATCCTGGATCTTCAGCCCTAATGTTTCCACATATTCCAACATGGCGGGGCTGAATGAAATGGGATATGGGGCAGTGCCAGTGGTCGAGCAGACGCTTGCTAGCTATCTCTCCCCGTCTTCAGCATCGTCCCTGAAGGCCCCAAAGCTTCCCACAAGGCTCTAAAAACAACTTTGTCCTTGGTTGGGAAAGCTTATACGGCAGCAGGTCAGGCCAGCGCTTGCTTGCACACAATGTCTATGTTGCAAGCTTACCAGGCCGACCTGCTGAAGGACCTGGATGAAAGGGAGGGGCAGGAATCTGACGCAATTGCAGAGCTGCGTTGGGCCACAGATCTGTTGCTTCAGGCCACTAAGGACAGCCAGATCCATTGGCCATTCCATGGCAGCTCTGTTGGCCACAGAGTGACATCTGTGGTTGAATCTGTCGGAGTTGGATGACAAAGACAGATTCTTCCTGCTGGATGCCCCACTCTCATCTTCTGGCCTCTTCGACGATGCAGTCAGTACTGTCGTTGAGAGGTTTCAGGAGGCGAGGAAGCAGGCAGCGGCATTCCAGCGCTTCCTCCCTCGAGGTCCCTGGGGCTGCTGAGCGAGAGCAGTTCCAGACGTCCAGCTCCTCATACCACCAGCTGCAACGAAAGAGTGGCGCTACCCGTGCTCCCCCTCAGAAAGAACGGGGGTCGGGGCAGCGCTCTCGGCGGTCTGGGCCCTCTGGTCAGAAGCCGGATCTTTGGACCGTTCTCCTGACCAAGAGGGCCCAGGCTAAGCGGCCCTGAGTCCACAAACGTCATGGCCCTGAGGGCAGCCCCTGCTGGGGAAGGGAGGCTCACACCTCAGCCTACAGTGTCCGATCTTCCTCAGCGCCCTCAGGGGGCTTTACTGATACCCCTGCCACCTCTGGTGTTTCAGGGCTCAGTGGGCTCTGGCATGCGAGCCTCCCAGCTGTTGCCTGGCCTCGGTATGACACGGGACTGCTTGTTCTCCCCAAACCATCAAAGCACTCTGGCCACACCAGAGGCCAGCCTCGAGAAGCCGGTTCCCTTAGTAGACTTTCTGGCAGCGTGGAAGCTTCTGCCGAACGTCTCACAGTCCTGCAGATTGTAGAAAAAGGCTACAGAGTCCAGTTTGGTTCTCGTCCGCCTCGATTTTGTGGGGTTATTCCCACACTCGTGGGCCCCGAGCAGGCTCTGGTGATGGAACAAGAAGTAGAGACTCTCCTGAGGAAGGAGGCCATCGAGGTGGTCCCTCCTCTCTCGAGAGAGTCAGGGTTCTACAGCCGCTACTTCATAGTGACAAAGAAGGATGGAGGGCTGCGTCCTATAATAGAATTGCGTCTTTTGAACCGCGCCATCAAACGGACGCAGATCAGGTCCGAGGACTGGTTTGTCACTATAGATCTGAAGGACGCGTACTTTCATGTCTCCATCCTTTCCCAACGCAAAGCGTACCAGTATCGGGTTCTTCCCTTCGGTCTCTCACTCTCACCCCACACTTTTACCAAGTGTGTGGATGCTGCCTTGGCTCCTCTGCGACTCCAGGGCATCCGCATACTCAATTACATCGATGACTGGCTGATCCTAGCCCAGTCGCAACAGCAGGCGATTCGGCATCGAGATGTCGTCCTCGCCCACATGAAAGAGCCAAGGAGCCAAGAAAAGTGTGCTTTCTCCATCTCAGAGGACCACTTATCTGGGCGTGGTGTGGGATTCGACGACGATGCAGGCACGCCTGTCCCCTGCTCGTATCGAATCGATTCTCACAACAGTCAGAGGAGTGAGGGAAGGGCAGTTACTCACTGTCAAACAGTTTCAGAGACTGTTAGGTCTGATGGCAGCAGCATCCAACGTGATACCTTTTGGCCTGATGTACATGAGACCTCTGCAGTGGTGGCTCGGAACCAAAGGGTTCTCCCCGAGGGGAAACCCACTTCGCACAATCAAGGTCATGCAGCGATGCTTACGTGCCTTAGACATGTGGAAGAAACCATGGTTCCTGTCTCAATGCCCAGTGTTGGGGGTTCCTTGTTGTCGCGTAACGCTAACAACGGATGCCTCCCTCACGGGTTGGGGAGCGGTCATGAGTGGCCGCTCAGCCCAAGGTCTGTGGGTAGGCCGTCATCTCTCGTGGCACACAATTGCCTGGAGATGTTGGCCGTGTTTCGAGCTCTGAAACACTTCCTTTCAGACCTCAGGGGCCATCATGTGCTTGTCCGCACAGACAACACATCAGTGGTTTTCACATCAGAGACTTCACCCTCAGGTGGTGGAGCTCCTATGGAGGGAGTTCGGCCAGGCAGAAGTGGACTTATTTGCGTCTCAGGAAACGTCACACTGTCCGCTCTGGTTCTCCCTCACGCATCCAGCCCCGCTGGGGTTGGATGCCATGGTGCAGACCTGGCCGAGACTACATCTGTACGCATTTCCCCCGATCGCTCTGCTCCCGGGAGTTCTGGAGAGAGTACGCCAGGACGGTGTCCGGCTCCTTCTAGTAGCCCCATTCTGGCCAGCCCAAGTCTGGTTCTCGGACCCAGTGGCCCTTCTAGATGGCTCTCCGTTCGAGATTCCGCTCAGGAGGGACCTTCTCTCTCAAGCAGGGGGTGCCATCTTGGCTTCTGGTCTCTCAGCTGAGGTTGTTGAGATCATACTCCAATCTAGAGCTCCCGCCACGAGGAAACAGTACGCCTTGAAGTGGAAACTTTTCACTTCTTGGTGCGGACAGCGGCTGCAAGACCCAGTCAACTGCCCAGTTGGTACAGTTCTGGAGTTTTTGCAGGAACGCTAACTCCCTCCACCCTGAAGGTATAGCTGCTTACCACGCCCCTCTGGGTGGGCAGTCTTTAGGGAAAGAGACCCTTGTGACTCGTTTTCTATGTGGCACGCTGAGGTTGAGGTCAGCAGTATGTTCCAGGGTGCCTGCCTGGGACCTGGCAGTGGTATTGGAGGACCTCTGCGGAGTGCCCTTCGACCACTTGAGGAAGTGTCGGACAAGCTCCTGACACTCAAGACGGTCTTCCTCCTCGCTATTTCCCTCAAGTGGGTGGGAGACCTTCAGGCACTATCTGTGTCATGCCTGGAGTTCGCTCCGGGCATGGTTAGGGCGTTCCTCTACCCAAGACCTGAGTATGTCCCTAAAGTGCCAACCTCAACGGCAGGGCCCGTTGTGCTTCAGGCTTTATGTCCTCCGCCCTTCTGGGAAGCAAACCAAAGAAAGCTGAATCTGTTGTGTCCAGTTTGAGCGCTGGACACCTATGTCCACAGATCTGCCCAGTGGCGTAGATCAGATCAGCTCTTTGTCTGCTTTGGCGCACCCAAGAAGGGGTCTCCCGCCTCTAAGCAGACCATAAGCAGGTGGATGGTCAAGGCCATCTCACTTGCTTATGAGTCCTCGGGTCTCCCCTCACCCTTGGGGGTTCGAGCCCACTCGACTCGGAGTATGGCGGCCTCCAAGGCTTTCTCCTTGGGTTTGGCCCTTCTGAACATCTGTGATGCGGTGGGCTGGTCCTCTCCACACACATTTGTCCGGTTCTACAACCTGGACATTCCCTCTACCCCAGGTTCTCAAGTTCTCTCATCCTGATGTGCTCACACACACTTGGCGGGGGTATTCACTCGTATGGTGCAGTGGGTATTCTCATTCCCCAAAGCATTTTGACGCAGCTCGAAGTGTACTGACAGGGAACGTCTCAGGTTACATATGTAACCATGGTTCCCCTAAGGGAACGAGATGCTGCATCTTCTGCCGTACTCCCTGCACCCCCTGCAGGCGCTTGCTTCATTTCAAGCTAAAGTGAGCGTTTTTGCAAGTGCTCTTATGCTTCCTGGTAGGCTACATCATCTCGCTCATGACGTCGCACTCTCCTATTGGGCTGTTCTACACACACTTCAGTACGGTGTCTCGCCGGGGTCATTCCCCAAAGCGTTTCGATGCAGCGTCTCGTTCCCTTAGGGGAACCATGGTTACATACGTAACCTGAGATGTTGTTTGGGGTTTAGTTGATAAAGTGTTTTTTGATTGTTACCTCTTTTTTTTGTGAAGGCTACATGAGTTTATCTAGAGATTGCTGATATTGTTCAGCCATTTTGTATTCCATCTAAGCTGCTTTTAGTTTATTTTCATTTTGTTTGTATGCAGGGTCGGTTTTATCATTAGGGTGATTTTTTTAGGGATTTTTATTTTTCTATCACATTCAACCACTGCTGTCAGTGTTCTATGCTGTTTGTTTGCCTCTGGATTAAGGGTGTAATGATACATGTTTTCCTATTGAAATGTTTGGTGTGAGGCTTTCGGTTCAGTACGCATTACAAACCGAACAATTTGTTGGACTAATCCTCTTACATTTGGAAAATAAAAGAGCTTACACTCTGTGAAATACAGGTCCTTCTCAAAAAATTAGCATATTGTGATAAAGTTCATTATTTTCTGTAATGTACTGATAAACATTAGACTTTCATATATTTTAGATTCATTACACACAACTCGAAGTAGTTCAAGCCTTTTATTGTTTTAATATTGATGATTTTGGCATACAGCTCATGAAAACCCAAAATTCCTATCTCAAAAAATTAGCATATCATGAAAAGGTTCTCTAAACGAGCTATTAACCTAATCATCTGAATCAACTAATTAACTCTAAACACCTGCAAAAGATTCCTGAGGCTTTTAAAAACTCCCAGCCTGGTTCATTACTCAAAACCGCAATCATGGGTAAGACTGCCGACCTGACTGCTGTCCAGAAGGCCATCATTGACACCCTCAAGCAAGAGGTCTGTGGGAAGGAAAAAGTGTGGCAGAAAACGCTGCACAACGAGAAGAGGTGACCAGACCCTGAGGAAGATTGTGGAGAAGGACCGATTCCAGACCTTGGGGGACCTGCGGAAGCAGTGGACTGAGTCTGGAGTAGAAACATCCAGAGCCACCGTGTACAGGCGTGTGCAGGAAATGGGCTACAGGTGCCGCTTTCCTCAGGTCAAGCCACTTTTGAACCAGAAACAGCGGCAGAAGCGCCTGACCTGGGCTACAGAGAAGCAGCACTGGACTGTTGCTCAGTGGTCCAAAGTACTTTTTTCGGATGAAAGCAAATTTTGCATGTCATTCGGAAATCAAGGTGCCAGAGTCTGGAGGAAGACTGGGGAGAGGGAAATGCCAAAATGCCTGAAGTCCAGTGTCAAGTACCCACAGTCAGTGATGGTCTGGGGTGCCATGTCAGCTGCTGGTGTTGGTCCACTGTGTTTTATCAAGGGCAGGGTCAATGCAGCTAGCTATCAGGAGATTTTGGAGCACTTCATGCTTCCATCTGCTGAAAAGCTTTATGGAGATGAAGATTTCATTTTTCAGCACGACCTGGCACCTGCTCACTGTGCCAAAACCACTGGTAAATGGTTTACTGACCATGGTATTACTGTGCTCAATTGGCCTGCCAACTCTCCTGACCTGAACACTCTGGATGAGCTTAAGGCCGCTATCGAAGCATCCTGGGCCTCCATAACACCTCAGCAG
Source organism: Cirrhinus molitorella (assembly GCA_033026305.1). NCBI lineage: Eukaryota > Metazoa > Chordata > Actinopteri > Cypriniformes > Cyprinidae > Cirrhinus > Cirrhinus molitorella. The sequence continues at coordinate 38,358,068 of CM065118.1, read as the reverse complement.
TGCCACAGGCTGATTGCCTCCATGCCACGCCGCATTGAAGCAGTCATTTCTGCAAAAGGATTCCCGACCAAGTATTGAGTGCATAACTGAACATAATTATTTGAAGGTTGACTTTTTTTGTATTAAAAACACTTTTCTTTTATTGGTCGGATGAAATATGCTAATTTTTTGAGATAGGAATTTTGGGTTTTCATGAGCTGTATGCCAAAATCATCAATATTAAAACAATAAAAGGCTTGAACTACTTCGAGTTGTGTGTAATGAATCTAAAATATATGAAAGTCTAATGTTTATCAGTACATTACAGAAAATAATGAACTTTATCACAATATGCTAATTTTTTGAGAAGGACCTGTATAATGTGCTGCTGTGCTCAACAAGGCAGCCCAAACGACATAACATGCAACTTCATGTCTGCCTCTCCCATCCTCAAAGAAAAACACACTTCCCCAGTAGGGTTGTGATGGTGAGTCAGTTTGTTAGAGGTTTCCCTCTTTTCCTCACTTTTATTAGCTTTTATTATGTTTTATTATGTATAATGTTTTATTAGCTTTTAAATAGCTTTGTTTGGTTTTGTTTTGTTTACGAACTGCAGGCACTGCAATGCAACATGCTTTCGTCATCAAACATAACCTTAAATTGTGCAACGATTGGTGGGAACAAACATGCCTCTATTAATATGAAGGTAAAGATGATCATTTTTTATGGAAGAATAAACCATTCTTTAATTTGTCAACAACTTTCCTTGTCCTTGTATTGTATAAGGTGACAGAATAATCTGTATCTCTGCAGCCAAATAACCATAACAGGTTTGAATCTTTTATTTTATTTTCTTATCTTGTAATCACTCTTTGCTAAATAGAACTTATCATTAATTATGGCTTTTTCTGTTTTGTCAGTTTAACTGCTTGCCACATGTCTATTGTAGCCTTCTGTGTCAGTGCTTAGGGACCCACTTGTGATAAATTCAAATAAATAGTTAGGCTGACGGAGAAGATTTCAGAAGTAGAGACATGCATTCAATTTTTAATCAATATTAATTCCGGTTGCAGAGCCCCTGCATCAGGGCCATTGGGTGAATGTGAGGGGGCAAAGTCCCTGCTCTCCTGTTCCTACCAGAAATTATAGCTTTAATGTAGGTTCTATCAGGAAGACTTTAATGTCATGTCATGTAATTTATTCATAATTATTATGTCTTGCCCAGTCATTGCTTGACATTTAGAGTATATAAGTACATAACTTTCTTGTTCACATTTATAGTTGATGATGCTGGCATTCCTCTCCATCCTCCCCACCACCACCAGGTTGATCCCTGACCATCCGTTGGGGGTAGATTTCACCCCTGCCTTCATCGTCAGGCAAAACCACACCAAAGAACTATGCTGCATCCCAACTTGCCTACATTTACTATGTACTACTATCAACATTTGAAGTGGATCCAAACCTTCATAAAAGAAGAAGAAGCTTTGGGACATACTTTCACATCATGGTAATAGACATTTTTTAACAGACCTCTCTGTCCCATAGTTACACGTGTGTAACACTCCACGTAGTATGCCATGGAGGCCACACCAAAAAAAGAGGGAATCAACCGTTCCAAGTAAGAATGGGAAACCAAAAAAACAAGACAAACAATACCAGAAACATAGTATACGTGTCAATCACCCAAGTGTACTATACAAGTTAACAATCATACAGAATCCATAGAGCAAGTTGAGCAGCGAGAAAACAAACAGGTAGAAAATTAGATTGTCTCTGAGTCCGAAACAGCATATATACAGTGAACTAAATCAGTCTCATTGGGGCAGAGTGAAAGTCAGCAAGCAGATTCTTGAGCACAGGCTGAAACTGTTAAAGTCCTCACAGGCAAGTAATCCAATCTTCAAAATTCATATGTAATACTCCACATGTGTGTAAATCAAACACAGTATAAATAAATCACCCCTTATCTGGTATTGCTACATAAATCCCCTCCCCCAGCCATTGGAGGAGAGTGACCATACCAGCGCTTCAGATTTTTGTCTGTTTTAGGTGGGCTGCCCCAGCGAATGGTGTAATTTATTGGCCCCATTTTTTATTACCTGTGCTGGTCCCTCCCACTTGGGTGCTAGCTTGGCTTGGAGTATTTATTCGAGAGAGCTTGGAATATTTTATTCCCTCGGGGAACCAGGGTTACATACGTAACCTAGACGTTTCCCTTTGGTCACAAACGTTGCGTCTGACAACGCTTTGGGGAACGAGATGCCCACGCCCCCATACTTTCAAATCCCTGCCCTGTAGTTACAGCAAGAGAACAGATGAGCCGGGAGTGGCTCGAAGATCTAGGTTATAGAACCTGGCGAAGGTGAGGGGCGTGGACCATCCCGCTGCGTTGCAGATGTCCTGAATTGGGACTCCCAAAATAAGTGCTTTGGAGGCAGCAATGGCCCGGGTGAAGTGAGCCTTGACCCCCAAAGGCAAGGGGAGACCAGAGGACTCGTAAGAAGAGCAGATGGCATCAACGATCCATCTGCTCAAAGTTTGTTTAGAGGCAGGCAACCCACGCTGGGGTTTACTGAAACACACAAAGAGTTGATCGGACCTACGCCACAGGGCAGCTCAGTGGACGTAGGCGTCCAATGCTCGGACAGGGCACATGCAATTAAGCTTCTCCTGGTCTGGGTCCGTAAATGAAGGAGGACAGAATGCCTGAAGCAGTATTGGCTGTGGAGTGGAGGTAGGGACCTTGGGAACATACCCCGCTCTGGGGTAAAGGAAAGCTTTGGCCATACCAGGCGCAAATTCAAGATACGAAGGGGCCACTGAAAGGGCCTGCAGGTCCCCAACTCTCTTTAACGAAGACAGTGCTAGCAGCAATGAGGTCTTAAATGTCAGGAAGCGGTCTGAGATCTCTTCTATAGGTTCGAAGAGAGGCTTACAGAGGGCTTCGAGAACCACAGCTAGGTCCCACGTGGGGACACAAAGTCGTGCCGGAGGCCTCAGCCTCAGCACACTGCAGAGGAAGCGCGTAACTAGGGGATTCTTTCCTACTGGAAGGCCACCAAGAGGGGTGTGGTAAGCCGATATTGCCGCCACAAGCACCCTCAGGGTTACCACCTCCAGCAGCTCTTCATACCGGGGCAACTGAGGGAGCGAATCCTTAGCGGCGACCTCCTCATCTTCCTCCTCAGAGGGAGAGAGTTGGAGCGCCGAGCCCGTTTCCCGGGAGGAAGTAGCCGCAGAGCAGGCTTCCGAACCCAGAGAACGGGCTACCGATCTGGCGGGTGAGAAAGGAGATAGGGGGTCACCCGTCTCCATTCACTCCGCCTCAGCGGAAGCTGGGGGAACTCTGGTGAAGGCTCCCTCCTCGAAGAGAGCCTTCCGGGATCAGAGCACCCGCACTGGAAGACAATCACAGTGCGGGCAGCCAGCCCTGTCACGGGCTGACGCAGCATACTCCGATCCCAGGCAGACCACGCACAGACTGTGTGTATCCCCATCAGTGATGTAACGTTGACAGGGAGGAACACACGATCTGAAACGTGATCTCGCTCAAATTTTTGCTCTCACTAAAAGACTTTTTTTTCACTCAAAAGAAAGCTGTGCAAACTGGCACAAAAAGCAGTGATAAAAACAGACAAACACAGTAACACAGAGCGCTTCGCTGAAAGACAAAAGCTGACGCTGTTGCCGGCGCACGTGCTTTTATAGCTTCCTGGTCGCTTACGCCACCCACCCGTGACGTCACGCTCTCGTTTGAATTGATTGTCTACACATGATTCAGAGCGTTCCCCAAAGCGTTATCGCAGCGTTCGTGACCGAAGGGGAAACCCAGGTATCAAGGTTTGTGGGATCACCACCTGAAACTTGCTGTCATTGCTCTTTGTCATTGCTGTTTTTTTTTTTTGTTTGTTTGTTTGTTTTTTGAGAAAACAAGCAGTAAGTAAATGGATAGAGTATAAGTCTAAAAGAGCAACATTTGAAGAATAGAATTAGAAAAGACTGTGCTAGAGTTAGAGGGTCAAATAAAGATGGAAAAGATGAGTTTTTAGCCGATTCTTGGAGATGGCTAAGGACTCAGCTGTTTGGAGTGAGATGGGCAGGTCATTCCACCAGGAGGGTACATTTATTGTGAAAGTCCGTGAAAGTGATTTTGTGCCTTTTTGGGATGGCACAATAATGCGCTGTTCACTTGCAGAATGCAAGCTTCTAGAGGGCACATAAGTCTGAAGTAATGAATTCAAGTAAAGGGGTGCAGAGCCAGTGGTGGTTCTGTAGGCAAGCATTAATGCCTTGAATTTAATGTGAGCAGCTACTGGTAGCCAGTGCAGACTGATGAATAGAGGTGTGACGTGTGTCCTTCCTCATCTCATTAAAAACTAATCTTGTAGCAGCATTCTGGATTAATTGTAAAGGTTTGATAGAACTGGCTGGACGATCTGCCAAAAGAGCATTAGAATAGTCCAGCCTGGACAGAATAAGAGCTTGAACAAGGAGTTGTGAAGTATGTTCCAAAAAAAGGGCCGGATCTTCTTGATGCTGAATAAAGCTAATCTGCAGGACGGGGCAGTTTTAGCAATGTGATCTGAGAAAGTCAGCTGATCATCAATCACAACTCCAAGGTTTCTGGCTGTTTTTGAAGGAGTTATGGTTGGTGTGCCTAACTGAATGGTGAAATTGTGATGAAATTATGGGTTTGATGGAACCACAAGCAGTTCTGTCTTGGCAAGGTTGAGTTGAAGATGATGGTCCTTCATCCTGTAAGAAATGTCTGTTAGACAAGCTGACATCCGACCAGCTATCTTCAGATCATCAGGATGGAATGAGAGGTAGAGTTGAGTGTCATCAGCATAGCAGTGATATGAAAAGCCATGTTTCTGAATGACAGAACTTAGTGATGCCATGTAGACAGAGAAAAGAAGTGGCCCAAGAACTAAGCCCTGAGGCACCCTAGTAGCTAGATGTTGTGACTTGGATACCTTACCTTTCCAAGATACCTTAAAGGATCTGTCTGAGAAGTAAGATTCAAACCACTCGAGTGCGGTTCCTGAGATTCCCTTTGCCAATAGGGTTGACAGGAGGATCTGGTGGTTAACCATGTCAAAAGCAGCGGACAGATCCAGCAAGATAAGTATTAATGATTTAGAATCTGCTCTTGCTAGTCTTAGGGCTTCAACAACTAAAAGCTAGGCAGTCTCAGTTGAATGTCCACTTCTGAAACCAGACTGGTTTCTGTCCAGGAGGTTGTTCTGTGTGAGAAAGGAAGATATTTAATTGAACACAGCTCGTCCAAGTGTTTTTGCAATGAATGAAAGAAGGGAAACCGGTCTGTAGTTCTCTAAAAGAGATGGGTTCAGGGTGGGTTTCTTAAGTAGAGGGGTTATACGAGCTTGTTTAAATGCAGAGGGAAAAACACCTGTGTGAAGGGATGTGTTAATGGCGTGAGTGAGTGCAGGTATAACTGCAGGAGAAATGGCTTGAAGGAAATAAGATGGAATAGGATCAAGTGGACAAGTAGTAGGATGATTAGAAAGGGTGAGTTTGGAGACATCTGCCTCAGAGAATGAAGAGAAGGATGTGATTGAATGTATGTTTGCTGGTAAGAGGTGACTGGCAGATTGTGGTAGGGACAATTGTGCACTGATGGTTTTGATTTTATTAATGAAGAATGTGGCAAAGTTGTCAGCTGTTAGAGTTGATGAAGGAGGGGGAGGAGGAGGACATAGGAGAATGTTTTAACGAGCATGCGAGAGTTAGAATAATTGTTAATTTTGTTATGATAGTATGTCCTTTTAGCAGTGGAGACATCAGCAGAAAAGGAATAGAGGAGTGACTGATACACGTTGAGGTCAGTAGGATTTTTAGATTTGCGCCATACCCTTTCAGCACCCCTGAGCTTAGAACGATGATTGCGGAGAACTTCAGATAGCCAAGGGGCAGAAAGGGTAGAATGGGCTGACCTGGAAGACGGGGCAGACAGTGTCTAAACAAGATGTAAGAGTGGAGTAGAAAGTATCAGAAGACAGACGGGAAGTGTGGGAAAATGAGAAACTGTTGGAAAGAGCTGCAGGTGTAACAGTGTCCTCTGGTTTGATCCAGGTCTCTGTCAGGGCCAAGATGTTTAGTCTAGAATGACTAGTGATAGAAGTAATGAAATCAGCTTTGTTTACTGCAGACTGGCAATTCCAGAGACCAACAGAAAAATAAAGTAATGTGTTATCAGACATAGGCAATGTGCGCAGGTTGTTAGGGTTGCGCTGCCTAGAATGTGAGATGTGTGATTTGCGAGTGGTAGTAATAATAGGAATATGAAAACACATAGTAAGAGTTGGTCATACAAACTGAAACAGAAATGAAGCAGGGAGTAGGAAAGAGGAAGAATCAAGAATGATAGTTAAGTCCCTGCTGGTGTCCCTGCCTGGTGGAGTCGCACGATAGAGTTATACACTTAACTGTTTAGCACAACAAAGGGCCAAGCAAGCGCACGACACTGACAAGGTATGCAAACTAATGAGACCAAACGTGACTTCAGCACATCTTATCACAGTAAACAAAATTGTTTCCTAGCAACGACAACTGCGCTAAACACTAATGAAATAAGAAATAAATACACTTACGATCTGCTTTAAAACGAGACTGTCCTCAAAGAAAATACGACCCAGTTGTACGTTTTTGAATCGACCAAATATGATCCATTCTTACGTTTTAAAGTTAAGCGCCCTCTAGCGGTCGTAAAAATAATGACAGTGTCATCGAATGACGTATGAGTTTTTATACGATTTCAGGGTAATTTAAACGTGTTTTACTAGGTGTAATTCGTATATATGACCACACCTAACCCTACCCTAAACCTACCCCTTACAGAAATAGTGCAAAATCATGATTTTTAGTGCATATTTAAAAAAAAAAAAACATACAATGAAAACATATGCGTTCTCTGGAATCGAACCTGTGTTCATATGGTTATACCACTCCGCAGTGCAACGCGCTACTAATTGACCTACACATAATGCTAAGGTTGAGTTAGATACCTGTTACTGATAAGGGAGCAAATGTTGAATACGCTTTACAGAGACGTATTTGAGGATTTGTGAAAACGACTTTAGTCGGTCGTATAAATTGGAGGACATGTTGTTTAAAACACTCGCTGACTGACTGCTTCTCTCAAAGAGTAGTACTTTACACTGTCTTTGCTAAGGATTAAACACACTTAACTGTTTAGCACAACAAAGGGCCAAGCAAGCGCACAACACTGACAAGGTATGCGATCTAATGAGACCAAATGCGACTTCTGCATGTCTTATCACAGTAAACAAACATTAAAAAGATTGTTACATATGTGTTGCAGACTTTATGACTTAACGTATAAGTACACAGACATAGGCTGCTTAACACCTACTGTACACCTTATCCAGTTGCACCTTAATTTGATTTAACTCACCAGAACACATCTTAAATGCATGTAATACCTTTCTAATTACATTAAAATTACATAATATTACACAGGCATAAGCTACTTAAAATAAAGTGTATCAAGATTGTACTTAAGTGTACTTCATGTGTATGTATAATGTACACCTTATCCAGTTGCACCTTAGTTTGATTTAACTCACCAGTACACAGCTTTAATACATTTAATACATTTTAAATTACATTAAAATTACAGAATATTACACACGCATAAGCTACTTAAAATAAAGTGCATCAATATAGTACTTAAGTGTAAAAGTAGCTGTGTAACAGACTCAGTCTGTTACATATGTGTAACAGTAGCTGCCTATTACATCTACATAATTACAAACTGTACGTACAGGCTGTTCCATAGCTTAGTTACATGGTAAGTTCATTTTATTTCATGTAAGTACAATGGCTACTATTAAGTACTTAACTAGGTAATTACTCTGTATTATGGACACATTAAATAATGTGTTAACTTTACTCCCTAAATTACGTTACTTAGTTACTTTTTATGGAAAGTAATGCGTTACTTTTGTGTTACTTTTTAAATCTGGCCAGGGCTTGCCTGTTTGTTTTGAATATAAAAAGTTTTAAAATATTTTTGGCAAATGTAAAAGCCCTTTCACACCAAAAAAAAATTAAGCACAAATGTTAGTTCATCTAAAGCAGGGGTGTCAAACTCAACTCCTGGAGGGCCAGAGCCCTGCAGAGTTTAGATGCAACCCTAATTAAGCACAGCTGATCCAACTAATCAAGTCTTTCAGGCTTAATTGAAAACTGCATTGTATGTGTGTTGGAGAAGGGTTGGAACAAAACTCTGCAGGGTTGTGGCCCTCCAGGAACTGAGTTTGACACCCCTGATCTAAAGTAATTGTTGCTTATTAGTATGGTTCAATTGGATCATCGAAGGTCAGCAGCAAAGACACTAATTAATAAAATAGGATTACATACATAAAGAATATTTGTGTTATTTACCATATTTAAATTATTGCAGGTTTGCGTCATATTCTGAGTTTGCATTTCAAAGTTTTCATTAATTTTGAAGAATACTGAATCTGTTTTTTTGCGAATGAGATGAATTAATGCGTGTTTAGTCTATAACTACAGTAACATCATGTTTATTGTCACAAATCCAGCCTCTGTGGCTCCCTCCGATCGCCACCAGAGGGAACCATCTCCCGAGTATTAGTTCCCATTCTGACTCCATTTCCCATAACCCTGTGCCTGGGGCTGATTGCACGCCAGGTAGCGGCTATTAGCCTCACAGCATTTAAGCCATGCTCACACTCAGTACTTTGTGAAGTCTTGTCTTGCTATGCATTCGATTACGAGCGTTTTTCCCTGGACTGTCTACCCGTTGCTGACCATGATTGTTTCCTGGCTTCACGATCCTCTGCCACCTACCTTGTGGACTTTGTGCTTTGCTTTGAACTGCTCTATTGAATGTTATCTGCCTGTCTCGACCTCACGCCAGCCCCACGACTACAGTACTGTCTCGTCTATGTTATCCCCCTTCGGCCCTTCGGCCTCTCCAACAGTCCTTCGGTCTTTCAGGCCTTCATAAATGACGTCTTCAGGGACATGCTCAACCAATGGGTAATTGTTTAAATCGACGATATCCTGATATACGCTGACAACCTCCAAGACCACGTTTCCCATGTCCGCAAGGTATTGAAAAGACTCATCCAGTTCCAGCTCTACGCCAATGCCGAGAAGTGCGAATTTCATCAGAGCTCAGTGTCATTTCTTTGTCTATAAGAAATCATCATAAGCTACATGATCAGCTACAAGCTTATACATCAGCTATAAGCTACATCATCAGTTCTGAAGGAGTTGCCATGGACGAGAGGAAGGTTAAGGTGGTACTCGACTGGCCCCAACCATCTACTCTGAAAGAGCTGCAGCAATTTCTGGGCTTTGCGAACTTCTATAGACGAACTTCAGTACCATAGCCGGTCCCCTGACATCCATGGTTAAGAAGGCCAACTATCGACTCACCTGGTCTGAACAAGCTCTCGCCACCTTCGATCAGTTAAAGCAAAGGTTCACGTCAGCTCCCATCCTTTATCATCCTAATCCAGAACTAGAGTTCACGATCGAGATCAATGCCTCAAGCACTGGGTTTGGGGCCATCCTCTCTCAGCGCCAGGGGTCGCCACCCAAATTATATCCCTGTGCCTTCTACTCACGCAAACTGACACCCACTAAGCAGAATTACGATGTGGGAAATCGGGAACTCCTGGCAATGAGGGCCGCGTTCGAGGAGTGGAGGCACTGGCTTGAGGGGGCTAAATACCCATTCACTGTCATCACAGACCACCACAATCTGGAATAATCTCCAAACGTCTCAACCACCGCCAGGCAAGATGGGCTCTGTTCTTCACGTTTCCACTTCACCGTCACCTACCATCCCGGCTCAAAGAACACTAAGGCTGATGCTCTCTCACGTCTGTCAGAATCATCCTCAGCACCGTTATCACCAGAACCCATCCTGCCCTCTCCGCTCGTTGCTCCCGTCATCTGGGACCTGATGACAGAAATCACCGAAGCCCAAGCTAACGATCCCACTCCAGCCGCATGCCCTCCTGATCAGACCTACGTGCCTCAGCCTCTCCGCCAGCGTGTCATCCAGGAAGTTCATGCCACACCCAGTTCCGGCCATCCCGGTATTACTGCTACTATCCAGCTGCTCACCAACCGATTATGGTGGCCAAACCTCCAGGCGGACACCATCACCTTCATCCACAACTGCGCCCCTTGCAACATGAGCAAGTCCAACCGTCAAGTCCCAGCCGAGCTCTTGCAGCCGGTACCCATTCCGCAATGCCCCTGGTCCCATTTATCCATAGACTTTGTTACTGACTTGCCCCTCTCAAATGGCTACACTACCATCCTCACCGTAATAGACCGATTCTCCAAAGCCTGCTGCTTTATTCCCCTACCTAAGCTGCCCACAGCCCTCAAAACCGCTAAACACCTCTGCGACAATGTCTTCCGGTTTTACGGGTTACCAGAGGACACTGTTTCAGATCGAGGGCCCCAGTTTACCTCCCGAGTCTGGTCCGCCTTCTGCCAGCACCTCAATATAAATGTTAGTTTAACCTCTGGCTACCACCCAGAGTCCAATGGTCAGGCGGAGAGGCTGAACCAGAAATTGGCATGCTTCCTCAGGTCATATTGTCACCGCAACCGGGAGGATTGGAGCCATTACCTTATGTGGGCTGAGTATGTTCAGAATTCCATCAGGAAACCATCCACTAAGTCCAAGGTACGTGGGTCCATTAAAAATTTTATGTCAGATTACACCAGTATCTTTTAGACTTGAATTACCGGCTCTATCACAATCCGGCATCTGAGACCAGAGGGAACCATCTCCCGAGTATTAGTTCCCATTCGGACTCCATTTCCCATAACCCTTTTCCTGGGGCTGATTGCGTTCCAGGTGGCAGCTATTAGCCTCACAGCTTTTAAGCCATGATCACGCTCAGTACTTTGCGAAGTCTTGTCTTGCTATGCATTTAATTCCAAGCGTTTTCCCTGGACTGTCTACCCGTTGCTGACCCTGATTCTGGTTATCATTATTTACAGGCCTCCAAAATACTCTCCAGGCTTTGTTGAAGAGTTCACAGAACTGTTATCAATGATATCCTCAGAGTATGACAGTTTTGCTATTGCAGGGGATTTTAATATTCACCTAGATAATGCAGAAATCAATGCTACAAAAGAAATTATAACTGTTTTGAACACATTTGACCTGGTTCAACATGTTCATGGACCCACACACAATCGTGGTCACACTCTTGATTTACTCATCAGTAAGGGTCTAAAGATTTCATCCATTGTTATTAAAGACGTAGCACTATCTGATCACTTCTGTATTTTCTTTGATATATTGATCTCTGCTACCACTGAATCTAGACCTGTCTCTGTCAGAAAGAGATGATTTAACGAGAACACTAGTTTGCTATTTATGAAGGCTATATCGTCAATGCCAAGCATTTCTGCAGACTCAGTTGATCTTCTCCTGGATTCCTTTAACTCAAAAGTTAAGAATGTCATTGATGACATTGCGCCCGAAAAAGGAAAGATGGCAAAAAAGAAAAACAGACAAAAAGCACCATGGAGAAAATCAACCGCAGTACAGAGTATGAAAAGACAATGCAGAAAAGCTGAGCGGATGTGGCGGAAGACGAAATTTGAAATTCACTATAGCATCTATAAAGACAGCCTTCATGCTTTCAATGTTGAACTAGGCAAAGCTAGACAAACATTCTTCTCAAACCTTATAAACAGCAACTTAAACAACACTCGCACTCTTTATGCTACCGTTGAGAGACTGACAAACCCCCCAAGTCAGATTCCCAGTGAAATGCTCTCCGACAGCAAGTGCAATGAGTTTGCTTCCTTCTTTTCTGAGAAGATCAATACTATCAGAAAGACGATTAGCACATCCTCAAGTTATGCTGAGGTCAGACAAATTCACCCACAATTTCAAAAAGTAGTTACCATGTCTGTTTTTGAAGCAATTGATAGCAAAATTTTGGAAGAAATAGTACAGCACCTTAAACCTTCAACCTGCTACCTTGACACACTTCCCACATCTTTTTTCAAAAGTGTGTTCCACTGTTTAGAAGCAGATCTCTTAGAAGTGGTGAACACCTCACTTCTCTCTGGGACTTTTCCAAACTCCCTGAAAACTGCAGTTGTTAAGCCCCTTCTGAAAAAGAGCAGTCTTGATAACACAATATTGAGCAACTATAGACCAATATCAAATCTTCCTTTTATAGGCAAGATTATTGAAAAGGTAGTTTTTAATCAGCTGAACTACTACATAAACTCAAATGGTTACCTAGACAATTTCCAGTCTGGTTTCTGGCCGCATCACAGCACAGAGACAGCGCTCATAAAGATAATAAATGATGTTCGCTTAAATTCTGATTCTGGAAAAATATCAGTGCTGGTACTACTAGATCGTAGTGCTGCGTTTGACACTGTCGATCATAACATTCTTCTTGAGAGACTGGAAAACTGGGTCGGGCTTTCTGGGATGGTCCTTAAATGGTTCAGGTCATACTTAGAAGGGAGAGGCTATTATGTGAGTATAGGAGAGCATAAGTCTAAGTGGACGTCCATGACACTTAGACTTACACTTAGTCCCACAAGGCTCAATTCTTGCGCCGCTCTTGTTTAGCCTGTATATGCTCCCTCTAAATCAAATAATGAGAAAGAACCAAATTGCATATCACAGCTATGCAGATGATACCCAGATTTACCTAGCCTTATCGCCAAATGACTACAGCCCCATTGACTCCCTCTGCCAATGCATTGATGAAATTAACAGTTGGATGTGCCAGAACTTTCTTCAGTTAAACAAGGAGAAAACTGAAGTCATTGCATTTGGAAACAAATATGAAGTTCTTAAGGTGAATGCATACCTTGACGCTAGGGGTCAAATAACTAAAAATCAAGTAAAAAATCTTGGGGTGATTCTGGAGTCAGATCTTAGTTTCAGTAGTCATGTCAAAGCAGTAACTAAATCAGCATACTATCATCTCAAAAACATTGCAAGAATTAGATGTTTTGTTTCCAGTCAAGACTTAGAGAAACTTGTTCATGCCTTTATCACCAGCAGGGTGGACTACTGTAATGGTCTCCTCACTAGTCTTCCCAAGAAGACCATTAGACAGCTGCAGCTCATCCAGAATGCTGCTGCCAGGATTCTGACTAGAACCAGAAAATCAGAACATATCACACCAGTCCTCAGGTCCTTACACTGGCTTCCAGTTACATTTAGGATTGATTTTAAAGTACTTTTACTCGTTTATAAATCACTCAATGGCCTAAGACCTAAATACATTGCAGATATGCTCACTGTATACACACCTAACAGGCCACTCAGATCACTAGGATCGAGTCAGTTAGAATTACCAAGGGTTCACACAAAACAAGGGGAATCCGCCTTTAGCTTTTATGCTGCCCACGGTTGGAATCGGCTTCCAGAAGAGATCAGATGTGCTAAAACACTAGCCACATTTAAATCCAGACTAAAAACTCATTTGAATGAGCACTGTGCTACGTCCGAACTTATTGCACTGTATTTTATGTATAATCATTTTTATTCCTGTTTTAATTTTTTTTATCATTTTAATTGTTTTATTGTTGTGATTATTACTTTTTATGAATATTTTAATTCATATTCTTATGATTTTATTATTTCCTTTTATGTAAAGCACTTTGAATTACCATTGTGTATGAAATGTGCTATATAAATAAACTTGCCTTGCCTTGCCTTGATTGTTTCCTGGCTTCATGATCCTCCGCCGCCTGCCTTGTAGACATTGTGCTTTGCTTTGAACTGCTCTATTGAATGTTGCTGCCTGTCTCGACCTCTCGCCAGCCCCACGACTACGGTACTGTCTTGTCTATGTTATCCCAGCCACTGTTGATGACCCATTGTTTGTTTGACACTGAGATTATTAAAATAAAGCTGCAAATGGATCCTGCTGCCTCTGACTCCTTGTTACATTTAAACAGTGATGCGTGTATAGTCTAGAACTACAGTAACATCATGTTTATACAGCATACACAACACATCTACACTTACTCCTGATTTCAGGAGAGCTGTCAGTCAATAAATGGAAAAAACAAATTTGCGTTACTTGTAATGCGTTACCCCCAACACTTATAAAGTGTTTGTTTTCGTCAAATTCTATAACTAAGATTTTTTTTTATATATACTTATAAAATACATTAGAAAATCACCAGACTGAACCATATCCCACATAGCAAACGGTCTTGGCCCAAATGTGGCCTCAAGCTGGCACTGCTGGCCTCCTGTCGGCAATGGCATGTACCCTTTCAGCCAGAGATGGGCCATGTGTGGCAATGATGGCAAAATGTGGATCACGGCAAACAATATGCTGGGCCGATTGTGGGTGTGAGGAGTCTGGCCCAGATCAGTCAAGTCATCATGTGGCCCAAATCAGGCATGTGACATGACAGCATATATGTGACCAATGATAAACAACATAAGCAAAATATTGCATTATAATGGATAAATGATCACAGAAATTTCAGTGACACGAAGGAATCTTTAAATTTAATCTTTGAAATGGCAAGTCAAAACAGAATGAAACATTATAATTTCAAAATTAAGCAAATCAGTTAAACTGCAATTAATTAGAATTTTATTTTATTTAAATTATTATTCTCAGAACAAATAATCTTAGAATTCTTACATAGAGAGAGAGAGAGAGAGAGAGAGTTTTTCTTATAGCCAATGTACTTCAGACACTCACTTCCCAGACAGCAGCTGACTCTGTGCCGGATTCATTTTCAAACCGGCAAATCCGCGTTACAGTCACATCCGTTTCAGTGCTGTATCACCGTCTTAGACGGATCCTGCCCGGGCCTGGTTTCAGTCGGCGCGGGCTACTGTCGCAGAGCGGATCTGGGCCGAGTCTAGTACGGAGCTGGCCCAGTGCTGGTCCAGATGAGAGAAAACCTGATGTGTGCCGGTATTGGCCTGTTGTGCCAAAAGACACCGGCCCAAGCCCGTTTTGCAGATTTGGGGATGTGTGGGCTGGATCTGGACCACATGATTTTTGCTGTCTGGGTCTTTATTGCTTGATTTGTTCTTTATAGATAAAAACATCTTCAGTTTAACATACTTTATTGTGTGTACATTAACCAAACATTTCACAACATAAATAATATTAAGATTCTGTATTAGGTCTGGGCTACATAAGGTTCAGGTGTGGCTCAGATTTGGGGATTCTGGTTTACTTAAGGCTGAGAATTGGTACCAATAATAAAATCTGTTTTGGCCGAGCTCAGGGCCAGTTAAGGCTGATTAGCTGGCTGAGATTCGGGCCAGTTATGGCCCAAGTGTGGCCCTTGTCTTTAATCCAGTTTTGGGCCACTTCAGGGCCGTCATTCTTTGCGGTACTTGGGCCAAGGGAAACGTGATTGTGTGGTCCGGAGCTGGGCCAGAAAACATTTGCTATGTGGGATCCTGTTACTGAAACATTTTGAAACATTTTATCTGGTACTTTTGCAAAATAAATTAGGTATGTCCTGAGCAGGGGCCGTATGTATAACAGTGCTCAGTGTAAAATTTTAGTCTTAAGTGTGTCAAAGTTCTAAGAATGATGTCACTTTACTATTATTCCTAGACTTAAGGTTAAGAGTGATTCATGGTTCCCAAGTGTTAAGACTAAGTCTCAACTCCTAAATTATTTAAGAAAGCTGAAGAGGTCTCCTAACCTACAGTCATGGCCAAAAGTTTTGGCAGTGACATAAATTTTGTGTTTTGCAAAGTTTACTGCTTCAGCATTTGTAGATTATTTTGCACGTTTCTATGGTATACTGAAAAACAATGATAAGCATATTATACGTTTTAAAGGATTTTATTGGCAAAAAATTATAATGAGTCAATATTTACAGTGTTGACCCTTGTTCTTCACAACTTTGTAATTCACTCTGGCATGCTGGATATTAGCTGCTGGGTCAAATCCTGACTGATGGCGATCCATTTTTGCCATATTAGTTCTCGGACCACAATTTGTGGGCTTCTGCTTGTCCACTCGCCTTTTGAGGACTGACCACAGGTTCTCAATGGGGTTGAGATCCGGGGAGTTGCCTGGCCACCCTGACAGCAAATTTCATCCGGCCTGATTCTGGCCCACACTCCTGCAAATCCGCAAAACGGACTTGGGCCAGTGTCTTTTGGCACAACGGGCCAATACCGGCACGCATCTGGTTTTCCGCTCATCTGGGCCAGCACTGGGCCAGCTCCGTACCAGACTCGGCCCGGATCCGCTCTGCGATAGTAGACCGTGCCCACTGAAACCAGACACGGGCCGGATCCGTCTAGGACTGTGATACAGCACTGAAACGGATGTGACTGTAACGCGGATTTGACGGTTGAAAACGAATCTGGCACAGAGTCAGATGCTGTTTGGGCAAGGATCCAAAATTTCAATGTCATGATCTTCGAGCCACTTCTTTATCACTCTTGCTTTGTGACATGGTGCTCCATCATGCTGAAAAATGCACGGATTATTACCAAATTGCTCATGGATTGTTGGAAGAAGTTGCTCTTCCAGGATGTTTTGATACCATTCTTTATTCATGACAGTGCTTTTTGGCGGAATTATGAGAAAGCCCACTCCCTTGGCTGAAAAGCAACACCACACATGGATGGTCTCAGGATGTTTCACAACGCAGGACTCATTGGTAGCATTCACCTTTTCTTCTCCAGACAATCGATTTTGCAGATGTCCCAAACAGTCGGAAGGGAGAATCAGAGAAAATAACTTTGCACCAGTCTTCTGCTATCCAAGCCTTGTACTTCCTGCAGAATTTTAGTCTGTCCTTGATGTTTTTCTTGGAGAGAAGTGGCTTCTTTGCTGCCCTTCTTGACACCAGTCCATTGTCCAAAAGTCTTCACCTCACTGTGTGTGCAGATGCTCTCAAACCCACCTGTTGCCATTCTCGAGCAAGCTCTGCACTGGTTGTGAAATGATTCCGTAACTGACTCCTCAGAAGGAGATGGTCCTGGACACTTGCTGGACACTCTGGGGCGTCCTGAAGACTTCTTCACTGCAGTTGAACTTCTTTCTTTAAAGTTTTTGATGATCTGGTAAATGGTTCTTTCAGGTGCAATGTTCTTTGTAGCAATTTCCTTGCATGTGAGGCCATTTTGATGCAAAGCGATGATGGCTGCTCATGTTTCTTTGGAGGTAACCATTGCTAACAAGAACACGATTGGAAGCTCTTCTTCCCTTCTTTTATAGCAACCAGTCTGCTGTTACAATCTAATTGGCATGATAGTGATTTCACCTGACTAGTGCTTATTCACACTGCGTTTACACTTGGCATTAACATGCGACCTGTATCTGGATGTTGTCCACATCCACATTGAAAAGACCAGTGTAAACGCGCATGTGATCGGAATGTTATCCGATCAGCGTGTCCTGCTCCAGAGGTAGTCGAGGACGCATTGTGATCGGATCTCAGAGTAATGTAAACACAATCCAGCCATTGTGTCTGCATTCAGAGGACGACGTCATGCAAAACCAGGAATTGCTGCACGTAGCCGCGTGGTTTTGCGGTACAATTGAGCGCGGAGTACTTTGCAAATATAGTGGTACGTTTGCCTGCGCGCCCGAGAGTTGCAGAACCACTCATTCTCTGTAAAGGAGGCACATTTTTCCCACCACAGCTGGCAACGATCTCAGACCCATAGGCTTCTTCCTACCGTTTTCATAACGGAATCTATCCACCTTATTAATAACTGCAGCTTCCTCATCCTCCTCATTTTGTGGGATTTGTAAAATGTCCCACGACAGAAAATGGTTTTAAATATTACGCAGGAACGAGAGATCTGATCGGTTATCCAGATACAGAGGCCACATGATGTGAACAAATGTAAAGCGCCGTGTCCTGATTGCTTGATGATCCGATCTGCTTGATCAGATCACGGTGATCGCATGTTAATGCCAAGTGTAAACACAGCCACAGTGAAATTCGTTTTTTTGTGCAAAGTTATTTTTTGGACCATTGAAGCTTTTAGCAATTATATAAAATGCATCTCATAACTCTACACAATAATCTAGAAACAATGTGAATGAACACCACAACAGCTTAAGCAGCAAACCTTTCAAAACACAAAATTTATGTCACTGACTAAACTTTTGGCCATGACTGTAGTTAGCAGTAATAAGATGACAGCCAAGAGGAGGAGACACACTTTTCAATGAGCATATGACGTATTGGAATTACATTTACATTTACATTTAGGCATTTGGCAGACGCTTTTGTCCAAAGCGACATACAGTTGGGAGAACATAGAGCGATTCTTCTTAAGGAGACAAACAGACACAGGCAGTGCTATAATACCAGATTTCAAGTGGTGCTTCAGACAAGTACAAGCTAGAAAGGGAAGGAATAAAGAGATTAATTTTTTTTTTTTTTTTTTTTTTTTTTTTTATGGTAACAGCAAATAGAGTTGAAAGAGATGAGTTTTAAGCTGTCGCTTGAAGCTTGTCAGGGAATCAGCATTCCGGATAGGGGTAGGAAGATCGTTCCACCAGCCAGGAACAGTAAAAGAGAATGTTCTGGATAGTGATTTAGCCCCTCTCTGTGATGGTACCACAAGGCGTCGCTCACTAGCAGATCTCAGAGTTCTGGAGGGGGTGTAGATTTGCAATAGCGAGTGCAGATAAGCAGGTGCAGTAGCTGTGGTTGTCCTATATGCAAGCATCAGAGTCTTGAACTTGATACGAGCCGCAATTGGGAGCCAGTGCAAGGAGATAAAGAGAGGTGTAACATGGGCTCTTTTGGGCTCGTTGAAGACCAGCCGTGCTGCTGCATTCTGAATCATTTGTAGAGGTTTGATTGTGCATGATGGAAGACCAGTCAAAAGAGCATTGCAGTAGTCCAGTCTGGAGATGACAAGGGCCTGGACAAGAAGTTGTGTAGCCTGCACTGTTAGAAAGGGCCTGATCTTTCTGATGTTGTGCAAAGCAAACCTGCAAGATCGAGTAGTCTTTGCAATATGATCTTTGAAAGACAACTGGTCATCAAAGATGACACCCAGATTCCTGATTGAGTTTGAAGAAGTGATTGTGGAAGAGCCCAGCTGGATGGTGAACCCATGCTGTAAGTTTGGAGTGCAAGGAAAAACAAGAAGCTCAGTTTTTGCCAAGTTAAGCTGGAGGTGATGTTCTTTCATCCACGTTGAGATGTCCGCCAAGCAGCCTGAGATCCGTGCAGGTACTGTTGAATCATCTGGTTGAAATGAAAGATGGAGTTGTGTGTCATCAGCATAGCAATGGTAGGAGAAGCCATGTGACTCTATGATGGGACCCAGTGATGTTGTGTATATGGAGAAGAGGAGAGGACCAAGAACTGATCCCTGAGGAACCCCAGTGATCAGTTGATGCGTTTTGGATACCTCTCCTCCCCAGGTTACCGTGAATGACCTACCGGTGAGATAGGATTCAAACCAGCGAAGCGGAGTTCCTGTGATGCCCAGCGATGAGAGGGTGGACTGCAGGATCTGATGGTTGACGGTGTCAAAAGCAGCGGATAAATCAAGCAGAATTAGAACTGATGATTTAGAATCAGCTTTTGCTGTCCGCAAGGCTTCAGTAACTGACAGTAGCGCAGTCTCAGTTGAATGGCCACTCTTGAAACCTGACTGGTTTGGATCCAGTAAGTTGTTCTGTGAAAAGAACAATGATACCTGGTTGAAAACAACTCGTTCGAGGGTTTTTGCTATGAATGGAAGCAGAGAGACCGGTCTGTAGCTGTCAAGAAGTGAGGTGTTCAGTGTTGGTTTCTTAAGCAGTGGGGTTACCCGAGCCTGCTTAAAAGAAGTTGGAAAAGTGCCTGTGAGGAGCGATGTATTTATGATGTGTGTGAGTGCTATGATGATATGGAATTGATAAAACAATACAAGCATTTTATTATTTTTTATTTATTTATTTATTTTGTAACTGACCAAGTAAGAAACTTAATAACTTATTCCACTCTACAAATCAATGCTCTAACTGCAGAAATAAAAGTAATAATTGTTTTTTTTTTTCTCTGGAAAATTGGAAAAATGCAGCAATGCACTGGTGACGATACAGTAAGCAAGGTCTTAAATATTGTGACACTAATCCCACCAAACACAACGGTGGCCAAATGTTATGTGTGGAGGGTTTTAATGACTTCACATTTCACTTAAAGCATCAAAATATGAAGAAAAAAAAAACACTGATCAGTGTTGCTAACTGCTTTCAACTGAAAGTAGCTGATGAGGATGAGGTCAGAATGGCGAGTTCACTGATCTATATTAATACAAAAGAAATCAGTGGGAGAGTGTTGTAATCTAAATATGGTTTGTCTAAGAAATTTATTTTGTTGCTAGGCTTTTGAAATCTCAAAAGGAGTGAATAATTCTCTAAACACTTATCACTAAATTGCCAACACTGACTACAACATAATCAATTATTTATATTTTGCTAGTCCTTTCTTGTTTTTGCATGTGTTCATAATTTCTTTGTATGACAGCATGACCAAAAATTATGACTGCTCAACAGTTGAAGTTGAGTTTTTGTCCTGTCTATACCATGCTACCAGAACACCTTTTCCACAAAATAACTAAGGCATTTCAACAAAAACCATTATTTTGCAGAAAACACACTGATCAAAATTAGAGAACAACAATAACTGTAGCATGGAAAAAGATTACAACAAAATTTTCTGAAGGTTACAACAGTCAGCAATTAGTAGGAAGTGTACAGGCCTCTGCTCTGAATGACTTCAGCACATCTGCGGCTACAGGACAGCACTAGTCTCTCACACTGCTCTGGTGTGATTTTGGTCCACTCTTCTTCCAGTCTCCTCCACAGTTCGGAGACTGTAGTGGGTTTCTTGGCCATAACTTTGTCGCCAAGGATTTTCCAGAGGTTCTCTATTGGGTTGAGATCAGGACTCTGGGCAGGCCATGTCATTATTTCAATGTTTTCAGTTTCAAGGAACTGCTTTACCCGTTTTGCTGCGGGCTGATTGGGTGATGAACGCAGGGAAGAAACCATATGTTGTTGAAGAAGGTTCTGATAAAATTTGCATTCACTCTGCCATGTAGCTGTATAAGAGGCCCAACTCCTGCTGCAGAAAACATGCCCCAAACCATGACACTTCCTCCTCCACTTTTCACTGATTTCTTTACACACTTTGGGTTCAGTCTTTCTCCAGTTTGTCGCCGAACATAATGTTTCCCATCGGACCCAAATAAATTAAACTTGCTTTTATCACTGACTTGAACTTTTGATTAGCCTGGTTCTGTCAACACTGAATTGGCTCCCTATTAAACATTTCATACATTTTAACATCTTGCTGATTATAAAGCCCTGAATGGTTTAACTCCTCAAAAAAAAAAAAAAAAAAAAAAAAAATATATATATATATATATATATATATTTTATCCGTCTCCTAGAAGGATTGTGGTTTTGTCACATATGTTTTGGCAAACTCCAGTCTTGCTTTTTTTATGCCTTTGTGTCAGCAGTGGTGTTCTGCCATAGTGTCCCTTTTCATTCAGATGGCGACTGATGTCCATGTTTTTCCACAATTTTTCTCTCAAATCTACAAACAACTCTTACACTTCTTTCTTTTCTCCATGCCCAGTGTGACACACAACACAAAGGTTGAGTCATCTTTTCTCCATTTTAACTTGCCCACACCTGTTACTTGTCACAGGTATGTCTAAATTCAAATTACAGGAGCATCACATGCTTGACAAGGTGCCAATAGTTCTGTGTGAAATGTTATCAAGAGAAGTGTTACATTTACTGACAGAATTGCAAGGGTGCCAATATTTTTTGCCCATGACTGTATAGGTTGTCTTATTAATATTAATCTAACAACAAAATAAAATATTGCTGCTCTTGATTGTACTGCTTTTGTGGTTTTAGTAATCATTAAAACTATTTGTTATGAACACACTGAAGTTATTTTTAAATTTGAAAATTTTGTTGTTATTACTTGAATGCTTGAAGTAATACACAATTTGTTCCTTTCTTATATTTGTTGTACTGTTTTGCTTGCTTGTTTGTTTGTTTATTTGCATTTGTTCTCATTTTTATAATATATAACAAACATAAAATAAAAAAAAAATTAAAAAGTGATTTTTAAAATAGTAAGAAAGGAAGTGGAGGAAACAATGCATTTCAACAACTCTTATATATTTTATTGAACAAAATGGATAATTTTATTGGATAAAAATAACTCATTTTTGAACATGTGCTCATTGTGACTCATTTTGCCAGTACAAGTCATAATTTCTAACCACTAATCTTAAAAAATATATCTAAATTCCCAAAGAAGCCCTTAACGTCAAGTGCAGACAAAGTTAATTCATGCATTCAAGGCTCGATTTTCACAATGCTTTACTTGGTGGTTGCCCTTATAGGCTTAATAAATAAAATCCAGCTGGTCCAAAATGCTGCAGCTAGAGTTCTAGAACCAGGAACTATGACCATATTAGCCTGGTTCTGTCAACACTGAATTGGCTCCCTATTAAACATTTCATACATTTTAACATCTTGCTGATTATAAAGCCCTGAATGGTTTAACTCCTCAGTACTTGAGCGATCTCATATTGCTTTATAGTCCTTCACGTTCACTGCAGTCTTCAAATTCTGGCCAGTTAAAAATGCCCACAATATTCCTACCATTGGCAGACACACTCTGTCACTTCAAATTAGTATCAAAGACTCATCTCTTTAACCTAGCATACATATAACACACTATTTCAACAGTTAAAAACCTCTTAAAGTATTGTTAGGCTGCATAAATTATTTCAACTGGATCCCGTAACCATCCGCACTTGTTACATTGCAAGTAGAAATGCATCTACGTTTATATTAGTCTGTCTGTTTCATTCCTATTCCGAGGTCACCATAGCCACCTAGATTAAGTCCATACCCAGACCAAATGGTTGATCAGCACTTAGAGATGACCACAACAGTCCATGACAACTAGACAAGCTGAGCTCTATGGGATTATTATGATGGGATTTAAACAGGTTTGTTTTGGGGGGGGGGGGGGGGGCATTGACTATGCACTCTATAGTGATAGTATCTGATAATTACATTAGCACATGTATGTGTGTCTGTGCTAATATTAGCAAGCAGTCGATCATACGTTTTCCGACGTTTTTGTATAGCACTGATTCTTGAGACATGGGTCAAAACATGTCCAGCAATTGTACTTTTTTAATGATGAAAAAAAAACTACTTTTTTTTTAATCAAAAGCAACAATTAATATCTCATATCAAAGCAAGGTTGTTTTTCAAAGACGCATGTATGTTTAATAAGATTTCAGAGTTGTGTCCCAACTTTTTGTCAACACCATCAGACATTCATTAAAATTTACAAAAAAAAAAAAAAAAAAAAGCTGGTAATAAACTGGTAAAACTGTCATTTTGCCTCATTCTGTCATTTTGCCACATTGTACTGCAGAGTACATCAATGTCAGAAGGCTCTGGTAAATTTAATAATGTTAATATTTCCTGTGTCACAACCATGATATGTCAGCACCATGTTTCAATTTCAGAGGAAAGTATTAATGATTAGATCGTCTAGGTTACGTATGTAACCCTGGTTCCCAGAGGGAACGAGACGTTGTGTCTGAAACACTTTGGGGAACGCCTTTGGCGAACCACGCACTGAATTCACATGTAGACAATCAGTCAAACGAGGGCGTGACATCATGGGCGGGTGACGTAAGCGACCAGGAAGCTATAAAAGCATGTGCGCTGGCAATGGTGTCAGCTTTGGAACCTTGAAGCGAGCGCTCGCAGGGATGCCAGAAGTTTGGTCCCAGATGCAGTGTCTCGTTCCCTCTGGGAACCAGGGTTACATATGTAATCTAGACGTTCCCCTTCGGTCACTTACACTGCCTCCGGGAGGGGCTACTGGCTCCTGACCTGTAGTTGTCAGGACCGCTTAGCCGAGGACCTCTTTGGCTGAAGCACAACCCTCAGGTCGGACCTAGCCTTAGAGGTCCCCACCTTAGAGCGCCGTTGATCTCGGTCCCGACATGGAGGGGTACGAGTAGCGACGCTCTGCTTCTGTGCCTCTCTGTATAAAGAGCTGGTACACGGCAGGGGCTGCTCCCGCCCAGCAGCCTTGACTATGACGTGGCGAGGAAGGTACCGCTGAAACACCGCCACTTTCTTACGTGCCTCCTGGTACCTGTTGACGACAGAATCGACAGAGTCGCCAAACTTTGGGTTAACCAAAGGTGCCTCTCCACTGCCACCATGGCTGCCATAGACCGCCCAATGGGTGGGCTCCTTCCTAAAACAAAAGGCTAAAGCTTTGCTAGCTTAAATAGCTTAAAATGATAAATTGTTCAAAATAAGAAATAATTTAAATGAAACTAAATTAATATTTCTGAATTAAATCATGCTTTCTTATGAGCTCATTCTCACATCTAAACTTTTCTTCTGGAGCCTGTTGAATGTGTGTCGGCTGAGTGGCACACTCTGCTAAGCCGCTGCCTTTGAAACCTGAAGCCTGTTGTGGGTTCGAGCCCTGTGCGGCGTGATTTTCTAAAGTCGTGCACTAGTTGATCGTAGACTTCAGGAAGGAGAGCGGAGGCACACACGATCCCATCCACATTAACGGGATGGCTGTTGAGCGTGTCTCCTGCTTCAAGTTCCTGGGGACCCACATCTCTGAAAACCTGTCCTGGTCCACCAACACCTCCAGCCTGGTCAAGAAGGCCCATCAGCGACTCTTCTTCTTGAGGACACTGAAGAAAAATCAGATGTCCTCAACCATCCTGGTGAACTTTTACCGCTGCACAATAGAGAGCATACTTACCAACTGTGTCACAGTCTGGTACGGAAACTGCTCTGTTGCGGAGCAAAAGTCACTGCAGCGGGTGGTGAAAACTGCTCAACGCATCACTAGGACTCCACTTCCAGCCATAAAAGACATTCAGAGGAAAAACTGCATGCGTCGTGCACGCAGTATCCTTAAAGACTCCTCTCACCCTGCCCACAGACTGTTTTCTCTGCTGCCCTCCGGCAGGCGCTTCAGGAGCCTCCGGACCAAAACCAGCAGACTGAGGAACAGCTTCTTTCCCAGAGCTGTCTCCTTATTGAACTCTGCCCCTCACTGAACTCTGCTCCTCACTGATTCCACTGCATCTCCTCCATATCTTTACTCCCCTCATCCTCCCCAACACCTCTTAATTAACCAGAACTGTTACACTTATTTGCACTATTCACCTATATTCGCACTACAGCATCACCCATATGCACTACAGGTCTGCTCCATTGCTCATTTGCACTACCTGGTTACACTTTCAATTAATGCTTAATTGCATTATTTATTGCACCTCAATGCACAATTTGTAAATTTCTGTTTATAGTAAATACTGTATATTATGTTTATAGTACATACTCCATTGTAAATTTCTGGTTATAGCAAATTGCCATCAGTATATATGTTCATAGTATATACCCATTTGTAAATCTTTACCATGCTTCATTATACACTTAATTTATTTATTTATTTAACTTATATCCTGCACTCTACTGCTTATTGCACTTCTGGTTAGACCTAAACTGCATTTCGTTGCATTGTACTTGTACATGTGTAATGACAATAAAGTTGAATCTAATCTAATAATGTTATGTAACTTGGAGCCAGCTGCTGAAGTTCTAACTTCAACAACTCAAGCCTCTCTCCAATTAAATAAATCACAGTGTATGATTTGCAAGCTTCCTAAAACAAAAGGTTAAAGCATTGTTAGCTTAAATAGCTTAAAATGATAAATTAGTAAAAATAAGAAATAATTTAAATAAAACTAAATAAATATTTCTAAATTAAATCATACTTTCTTATGAGCTCATTCTCACACCTAAACTTCTCTTCTGCAGCCTGTCAGATGCGTGTTGACTGAGTGGTGCACTCTGTTAAGCCGCTGACTTTGAAATGTGAAGTCTGTTGTGTTGTGGGTTCGAGTCCTGTGCTGTGTGATTTTATAAAATTGTGCATAATGTTGTGTAACTTGGAGCCAGTTGCTGAAGTCCTAACTTCTAACAAGCTTTGTTAGCTTAAAATGATAAATTATTAAAAATGATAAATTATTTAAATAAAAATAAATACATATTTCTGAATAAACCACAGTGTATGAGTGACATGCCATGTAAATCAAAAGGCTAAAGCTTTAGAGATTTTCTACAAATTGAATGTTTTGCAAGTGTTTAACCATAGGAACTATACATTGTATGAAAGTATCCAAATAAAATCAAAGTAAATTAAAATATTCCCAAAAAAAATCACCTCAAAGGGCTTGGCCCCATAATAGCTGCTAGCAGCTATATTTTATATTTGATATTGTTGGTCACATGTGAAAATGTAATCTGTCTGCTAACATGATAATGTGTTTTGAAATGTTAAATACATCTTGACAGCAAAATAAGTGATGGCGAGGTAAAAAGCAAATTTTTATTAAAAAAAAAAAAAAAAAAAAAAAGATACAAAAATATAGTTAAGATTGTCTGAGTACAAGGTTTTATTTTTTCAATATTTCACCCTGTTTTGTCCCACTTCTCAAGAATCAGTGGTAGCTAAGTAAAGTAGCTAGTGTTTGAGTGAATTTGTAGTTTAATTTAGTATTACGAAATTGTCTCTTTTTGTGGGCTCAAATGGAATAAGAGTTCACAGTACTCTTAAATATGATGTTTTCAACTTAAATGGATTAAGGCAGTCAGTTTCTTCAAATGTTTTCTTGTTGGGTTTTACAGTGATCAACAGATCTGACAGATCAACATCTCTGACAGTGTTATAAAATAAATAGGATGCAACTAACCTGTATTCTGCTTTAGTTGTGCAGCCACATGACATTTTCTAACATTCTAGTATATCAGTTTCAAATCACACTTTTCCCTAATGAGCTTTCTTGGGTGGGAAAAAAAAAAATCTGGTTACATACACAATCACTCCTCCTTACCTTTCTCAGTTTGTAATCTACCGGTCACAACAAGACTTTAACATTACAATAGAGACCAGCAATCAGGGTATGAATTGTAGATGTCCTTTGGGTTTTCTATGCTAATCTAAATATACAAGACGAGGTGCCAATTTGACAGATGGACAATTAATCTGAGCTAGGATGGCATCTTAGCCTGAATAAAAATTGTGGGATCGAAAAGCTGGACTGGCTACAAACCACAGCTATGTTTACCAAGAAAATATAGCCTTAAGAAATGAGGCAGAGAGATGAACTGCCATGACTGTTCATCCATAGGGGTAACCTTAATCACTCTCCAGAGAGTCCAGTAATCACATTAATGTCATACAAATGACTACAGAAAAGTTTTAATTCACAAATTCATTTTCAAATATTAGATTACATTTTGTCACACATTATGGTATAAGCTTCACGCTAAAAGTTTATATTAAAGCCAAGGAATTCTCTTTTGGGCTTTTTTATGTAACATAAAAAGAAGACAGTAAGCTGTTTAGTTGATGAGCTCTAGCATTTTCAAACTAATGGTAATACTTAAACTAGTGCTAACATTAGATTTCACACACAAATGAACAATAGCTGGAACACACGCAATGCCTGTACAGACACAAACCTCACAACCAAAGAGAGAGAGAGAGAGAGAGAGAGAGAGAAGACACCCCTTCCCGTGTTCCGTGAAAGCATCGGAAGTCTGGAAGCACCTTATGTCTGAAGAGTGCAGTAGCAGAAATAAAATAAATAGACTGAAAGGAACTAAAGGAACACTGTAGAATGACTGTAGTAATGAAAACAATGCATTTCTGAATTTATGAAACTGCAATATTAGTTGTTATTGTTTAAATATTGATTTGTCTCACATGATTAAGCCACTAGAGGGCGATGGTTTAATCAGTCTTGTGACCCTGCAATAATGTTCTGTGACAGTAATTATATTTAGTTTTAAATATATTAGTGGGATATATTACTACATATCAAAATTACCGAACCCCCTTAACCTGTAGGCATTTTGCTGAAGAGAACAAAATTGTGTGAAAACAACTAAACAAAGGCATCAGTACACTAACGTATTAATACACATTT
Organism: Cirrhinus molitorella; assembly: GCA_033026305.1. Classification (NCBI taxonomy): domain Eukaryota; kingdom Metazoa; phylum Chordata; class Actinopteri; order Cypriniformes; family Cyprinidae; genus Cirrhinus; species Cirrhinus molitorella. The sequence continues at coordinate 38,330,008 of CM065118.1, read as the reverse complement.
GAGTAATTCTGAGAATGTAAGTTGATGAATAATGAGAAAAAAAAATGTATAATTAAATAAATAAATGTAATTGGCTCTATACGTTTATGTTAAAAATTATTCAACCCCCAAAAGTAAAATTTGATGCTGAAATGTTTTATTCTTTAAAACTACTTATAAATGCTGCTTAGAAGCTTCTGTCAGATCTCTACTGGAATCTTGGCCTATTCCTGGCCAAGCTTTCAGATCACTGATAATCTTTGGTTTTCACTTTGCCGCTGCTTTCTTCAAATTCAACAAAATATTTTAAATGAGAATTAAATCTGGAGACTGAACAGGCCACACAAGAACATTCTACGACAGATCCCTGAACCAAGCATAAGTAGATTTAGATGTATACTTTGGGATGATTGTCCTGCAGGGAAGTCCTTAGCTTCATTAGCTTCAGCCATTGCACCAAATCATCACAATTATTGTCAAAATAGCCTAATAATTCAAAGAATCATGATGTCCTTCATACAGTCATGACTTCCACTTCCTGCTACAGTAAATCACCCCCATCACAGATCTGATCCACCTCCATGTTTGACGGTGGGGATGGTGTTCTTCTGATTATAAGCTTTTTTGCACCAGACATACCGCTAATCAATTAGTCCAAAAAGTTCCAGTTTGGTCACATCACTCCATAAAACATTCTTCCAGAACTCCACAGGTCTATCTAAATGGATTTCAGCATGTTTAAGTCTACCTTTTTGTTCTTCTTGGTTAAGAGTGCTATTCAGCAAGATGCCTCAACATGAAGGCCATACTTGTCTAGTGTTCTTCTTATACACTGGATTAAAATGTTAATAAGGCTGACAGCTGTGTCTCTAGGAACTTTTAATGTCTTGGAAATCTTCATGTAGCCTCTAATATAATAAAATATACAGTCCCTGACAAAAGTCTTGTCGCTTGTGTACAAATTGACCTGGAGTGCCGCTGAAATATATTTCTAATCAAGATTTTTTTACAAGAAATGGCTCATTTTAATCCCAACAGCTTTTGTAATAATGTTTCAGTGCAAAACGAAACTGTCAAAAAGTATTTCTAATATTCATAGCTTGGTAAAGCCCATTGAGTCAATTTTTGCAAAGACATAAGTGTTGTCGCCTTGTCATATGAGCTTCACCTGTGACTAATAATGGATCAATTAGGTCTCACATGTGTATAAGAAGAACCCCAGTACACTAGACCTTCACATCAACTGCAACTAGACCTCTGCAAACATGCCTAAGATTCACCCTGAGACTAAAGTGTTGATTATCAAGTGGCTGAAGACCAGATCCACTGTTGATGTGGCAGACACCTTCAATGTGTCTCAGCGTCAAGTACAGAGGATAAAAAAAAGATTTGAAGAGACTGGAGACGTTTTTGACAAGCCCAGGTCAGGCAGACCCCGCAAGACAACTGCTCGAGAGGACCGTTTGTTGGCTCGAAAATCCAAGGCCAGCCCATTTTCCACTGCAGCAGAGCTCCACGAGACCTGGTCACCTGAAGTCCCTGTGTCAACCAGTCAGTTTGTCGGATTCTGTCTCGAAATGGCCTCCATGGTCGAATCAGTGCCCAGAAGCCAGCACTAAACAAAAGACAATTGAAAAAACGTGTGGCATTTGCCAAGGCCCACAGCCTGCTAAAAGGATGGACGCTGGAAAAGTGGCAGAAGGTGGATTTTTCAGATGAATCTTCTGTTGAATTACACCACAGTCACCGCAAATATTGCAGGAGACCTACTGGAGCCCGCATGGATCTGAGATTCACACTGTTTTCTGAGAAGTTTGGTGGCGGAAAAATCATTGTCTGGGGTTACATCCAGTATGGGGGTGTGCGAGAGATCTGCAGGGTGGAAGGCAACATCAATACTCTAAAATACCAAGAAATCTTAGCTACCTCTTATATTCCCAACCATAAAAGAGGCCAAATTCTGCAGCAGGATGGTGCTCCATCGCATACTTCCATCTCCACATCAAAGTTCCTCAAGGTGAAGAAGATCAAGGTGCTCCAGGATTGGCCAGCCCAGTCACCAGACATGAACATCGAGCATATGTAGGGTAGGATGAAAGAGGAAGCATGGAAGACAAAACCAAAGAATATTGATGAACTCTGAGAAGCATGCAAGACTGCTTTCTTTGCTATTCCTGATGAGTTCATCAATAAATTGTATGAATCCTTGCCAAACCGCATGGATGCAGTCCTTCAGGCTCATGGAAGTCGTACAAGATATTAAATTTGGATCTCACAGCACTACTACTTAATTTGCTGACATATTTTTGTATTTGCAGTAAATTTGTTCAATTTCTGAATAGGCGACAAAACGTTTGTCTTGCCAAAATTTGACCTTTCTGTCTTGATTAAATGATAAATCTTTTTTTAGTGAAACTAATTTATTTCAGTGCATTAAACATCATTTGGGAGGTTTTTAGCTTTTCATATGAGCTATTTCTAACACCAATTGATGAATTAAAAGTCAGGTTAATAGCAGGTGTTTCTACAAAATAGACTTTTGTCAGGGACTGTATATCTATTGCTTTTGCAATGGCTCTGTTTGTTGATATTTGTTACTCAACTTCAGCACATGCATGGACTAAAAGTATGTATGTGTAACACCCCAAGCTAATTATGTTTTTTTTATATAGTTTTTCTAAAGGCTTAATTGTGTTTTAATACATATTTGTTCTCTACCATAAAAAAATATTCAGGTGTGCATAATTATTAGGCATGTTTTCTTTTACAGATAAAATGAGCCAAAAAAGAGATTTAACTCTAAAAATGCACATGAAAAGAATGCAATACTAATGCAATGACAGAAGTTAAGGCGTAACCATTGGGCAGCAAAATGCTTGTTGGGACAGAATGGTCAGAAAAAACAGGTGGAGAAGAAAAGACACATGTTAACTGTAAAAGAATTAGGAATTAAGGTGAAGAATTAGGTGTAAAACCATCAGGAAACATTTAGTCTCCAACCCCACCATTTTCCAGAGCTGCAACATACCTGGAGTCTCCATTAGTGCAATGTGTCCTAAAAAACAGTTTTCATGTATTTCACAACACTTCAGCTAGTTATTCTTTTTATGTGAGGGTCATTGTTTAGGATTTTTTATCCAAGCAGAGTCTCTGAGAACCTGATACATTGCACATATGGAGAGTTCAGGTAGGTTGCGGTTCTGGAAAATGGTGGCGCTGAAGAGTTCTAGTTTTAGACTGTAAATATTAATAACCCTGTCATTACCTGTGTTATTTATGCTTTAATACACTATTTATTTGCACATTTTTGCAGTTTTCATTTTCGTTTGTACACTGCTGTGTAATTCACTTTGTGACAGGTGGTGTCCATTATTACAATCACCTCATCTTATTTTAACAAGATCCAAAGTCTGAATCAGCATATTTTGAAATAGTATTGCTCTGAAGCACTACAAAAAGTTGTGGGTATGTGCTGCATATTTTACTTTAAAAATACTTAAATTGCTAATAGCTCTGAGATCATTTCCTTGAATATTGTGTTGTATATTTGAAATCACTGATTCTTTTTTATTAAGAATGTTATAGATGAGATCACTATCAGTAAAGCCGCTACACCAAACACAGGTGTACAATTCTCCCACCTAATTTTTTGAAAGTTAATTAGCAATTTGTTCTATGGATATGACAAAAGGATTATTCTCACTTGCCCTGTTGTTAATAAGGACTTTCAAAGCATATTTTTACTCCAAATTCTAGTTATTTTTCCAAACCCTAATCTCTCCTTCCAGATGGCCAGAGTCTGTCTCTAATATAATTGGCTATAAATCTGGTGTGAGTTACAGCCTAACACATTGCAAAGACAGGTGCACATTTCTATTTTCTCTTTTTTCAAGAGGCCATGAGTTTCTGTGAAAGTACTATGATAACACATGTCCATAGTGGAGTGAGAACAAAAAAATCAATTGCCACATTTTCTCAGTCTCCGGATTCCCATTTTGATGAAGCCATGACCTTAAATTACGATATTCCTAATGGCTTGTGTAGCACAGTAGACACATGTGTCCTTGTATGTGTGTTATAGCACCACAGTTTTCCACATATCTAATAGCAGATTTAGAGAAGGAAGCAAGAGCAAAGCAACTGCAACACAGTTGAGGCGTATGGGATATCAGCAAAGAAAAAATAGAAGTGTGTGTGAGGCTACTTGAAGAGATGGAAAGAGATTACTCAGGGGAACACCGAACATCAAGCCTGACCCTGGTACTCGTTCTCCACACTTGCTCTGCTCAGTGTGTGATTCCTCGCCGAAGCCATCTGGCCCTCTCTCTTTCATTCCCACTCAACATATTGTCATTCCCTCCCCCCATCCTGCTCACATACACCCTCACACCAATCTGTCCCCCACCTACACCAGCCGCGCATGTGAGCCCACGCTCCTTCATTGAAGATCCCTTAAACGCTCCCAGTTGCCCTTTTCCTTCTTCAGTCATGCCGAGCGGCATATCTTCCCCTTGAGCTCTGAATGGTCGAGGACCCCATCCAGCAATCATATGGAGAAGCTGGGAGGGGGGCATCTTCTCAATAGCAGCCCCCCATTGGGGAAAATGACCCTCTCCTGTCTGCAATTGAAAGAGTGTGTGAAATACTTGCAAAGTGTTTAGAGACGTCCTAGCATGTGCAGAGATTGGAGGAAAGGGATTATGATTCTTAAATTCTCACTCTTCAGCTAGTTTGACCCTTGACCCTTACTGTGATGTGTCCAGCTTTGTCATAGTAGCTACAGTTTAATGTGTAGATTGATTTGATACGGAGAATTATATCTGAATACTAAAAGGACTTGTCTCCATAACCCTATTGTTAACAAAAATAATACCAGAGATACATTTTTATGGACCAAATGTTGTCCTTCTAGAGGTCAAGTAGTGTTCCCAAATAATCACTTCAATGGTAATGTTGTTTTTTTTTTTTTTTTTTTTTTAAGAACAGCCCATGAATAACAATAGGCCCTCACAGAGACTTGTCTCTAATGGACCCTAGCAGAGGTCCACTGCTTAGCTATTCATTTTCCTATTCATCATTCCCTCCTACTACCTTTTACATCATTTCATAATGAACAGCCAATTACAACATATTAGGAGTGAAGCAAAGAGGAAAGTAGCGAATCAGAGGCAAGTGTTTTCATGTGCCCTTTTGCACCAGGTCAGCCATATGGGCAGCCTGTGCCACCTTCTGTCTTTGTGTGTGTGAAGACTTTCAGGTATCGCTGGCCAGCAGCTGTGGTGAGATGAAAAAAGTGTTTGCCAAGAACAAGAATAAAACCCACAGATAGGCCAAATTGAACAGCAAAGTATAATGTCTTATCACATACTATGTAGTGAGGGTTGTAAACTGTATTCTGGATAAATCATATGTAGAGCAATGTCATGGTGCAGTCACTAATCTTTTGTAGGAAACAAAGTAAGAAATTCATTTTTAACTTTCTTTTTATTATTTTGGTTCACTAAACTGTTTCTCTGAACTACTCGCTCAACTATTTCAAAAGGAAAAATATAGTTGATAATGACATTCCATTGAACATTTGAACAATGACATTTATTTCTATCAATTATTTTGTTCAAAAATACAGTAAATGCAATTCAAACATACAATCACTTGAATACACCTCTTCTATAATGGATGTCAATATCATAATGAAGAACAAAAAGCCTTATTAAAGAGTTAATTTGGAAGAAATGTGGTCCAACATGTAGACACATAAAACGGTAAATTATATCATTGCGTGTCACATGATTGTTTGTCAAAGCCAAGAAGTCTCTTAAAACATCAGCTAATTTTACCTTTTCATGACAAGACATGTCGATATAATATGTCTGGGTTAGTAACTGGTTTTCGTGATAAAACGTCAACGTGTTACGTATGTAAGCCTAGTTCCTGTAGGAAACGAGATGCTGCGTCGAAACGCTTTGGGAACGCCCCCAGCGGTGCCACTCTCTGAACATGTGTCTAATCAGTCCAATAGAGAAGTGAGACGTCACGTCTAGGGTGCAAAAACTTTGGCCATACCAGGCGCAAAGTCTAAATAAGAAGGGGCCACAGAAAGGGCCTGCAAGCTGCCGACTCACTTGAGAGTCGTGATGGCAAGAAGAAAAGCAGTTTTAAGGGTAAGAACCCTAATAGAAATCTCCTCAAGAGGCTCGAATGGGGGTTTACAAAGAGCCTCCAATACCACGGCCAGGTCCCAAGTAGGGACGTGAGAGCGCACTGTCAGCCTCAGCCTCCGTGCACCTCGCAGGAAACATGAGATGAGAGGGTGTCTACACAGAGAAGTGTCATCGAGAGGGGCGTGGGAAGCACCTATGGCCGCCACATGCACCCTCAGGGTGGAGTGGGTTACCCCTTCATCAAAACAGCCTTGCAGGAACTCCAGCATTGAACTAACAGGGCAGTGGACTGGGTCAAGCTGGCATTCGCCACACCAGGAAGTGAAAAGGTTCCACCTCCAGGCATACAGTTTCATCGTTGAGGGAGCTCTGGATTGGAGAATGGTCTCAACAACCTCGGTTGAGAGACCAGAAGCTAAGAGTTGTGCCCCCTCAGGGGCCACACTCACAACTTTCATAACACCGGGCGGGGGTGACAAATCATGCCCCCTGCTTGCGAGAGGAGATCCCTCCTGACGGGAATTTCCCACGGAGGACCGTCGAGGAGAGAAATCAGGTCCAAAAACCTTACTCGTCCCGGCCAGAACGGGGCTACTAGAAGAAGACGGACCCCGTCCCGACGCACTCTCTCCAGAACTGTAACAGCACGGCTGGTCTTCAACGAGCCCAAAAGAGCCCATGTTACACCCCTCTTTATCTCCTTGCACTGGCTCCCAATTGCAGCTCGTATCAAGTTCAAGACTCTGATGCTTGCATATAGGACAACCACAGCTACTGCACCTGCTTATCTGCACTCGCTATTGCAAATCTACACCCCCTCCAGAACTCTGAGATCTGCTAGTGAGCGACGCCTTGTGGTACCATCACAGAGAGGTGCTAAATCACTATCCAGAACATTCTCTTTTACTGTTCCTGGCTGGTGGAACGATCTTCCTACCCCTATCCGGAATGCTGATTCCCTGACAAGCTTCAAGCGACAGCTTAAAACTCATCTCTTTCAACTCTATTTGCTGTTACCATAAAAAAAAAAAAAAAAAATAAAGGCGTTGGACGCAGCTGCCATCAGACCCAACAGTATCTGGAACTGTTTCACAGTGAGTAACCGACCTAATTTTACTCTCTTGACTGCCGTGAGGATCGACTCGATCCAAGCAGGAGACAGACGTGCCTGCATCTTGGTCTAATCCCACACTACTCCTAGATAAGTGGTCCTCTGAACTGGAGAAAGCACACTTTTCTTGGTGTTCAGTCTCAACCCCAACTCTTTCATGTGATCGAGAATGACATCTCGATGCCGAGCCGCCACTTGCTCCGACTGAGCTAAAATCAACCAGTCGTCGATATAATTTAGAATGCAGATGCCCTGGAGACGTAACGGAGCCAGCGCAGCATCCACACACTTTGTGAAAGTTCGGGGCGAGAAGCGACTTTTTCACCGAGAAGGAAACAAGCACAGCGCGCTAAGCGTAAGTGTTTGCGTAATACTTTATTTCATTTAGAGTTGTGTACTTTGCAAGTTGCTGCTAGAACTTTTCTTTTTCATTTCGTACATTTTAGTAACTATTATCGTGGTGTAATTGTAGTTTTGATAGCACTTATTAAAATTAGACTAGTAAGCCGTCGGCGAAACCAAGCTGTTGTTATTGTTATTGCTGCCTTCCTGCAAGCACTTAAGTGTCTCGGTTTAGTTTCTATTTGAGCCATTTGCCTTGCTTTCGGGTGAATTAAGCAGTAGGCGTGACGGCGACTGAGTATTATTTAAGCCGTTTACTCAGTGTCATTCGTGGAGAAGCGACTTTTTCACCGAGAAGGAAACAAGCACAGCGCGCAAAGCGTAAGTGTTTGCGTAATACTTTATTTCATTTAGAGTTGTGTACTTTACAAGTTGCTGCTAGAACTTTTCTTTTTCGTTTCGTACATTTTAGTAACTATTATCGTGGTGTAATTTGAAATTGTAGTTTTGATAGCACTTATTAAAATTAGACTAGTAAGCCGTCGGCGAAACCAAGCTGTTGTTATTGTTATTGCTGCCTTCCTGCAAGCACTTAAGTGTCTCGGTTTAGTTTCTATTTGAGCCATTTGCCTTGCTTTCGGGTGAATAAAGCAGTAGGCGTGACGGCGACTGAGTATTATTTAAGCCGTTTACTCAGTGTCATTCGTGGAGAAGCGACTTTTTCACCGAGAAGGAAACAAGCACAGCGCGCTAAGCGTAAGTGTTTGCGTAATACTTTATTTCATTTAGAGTTGTGTACTTTGCAAGTTGCTGCTAGAACTTTTCTTTTTCGTTTCGATCCTCCTGTCCATCCTCTCATCGCTGGGCATCATAGGAACTCCGCTTCGCTGGTTTGAATCCTATCTCACCGGTAGGTCATTCACGGTAACCTGGGGAGGAGAGGTATCCAAAACACATCAACTGATCACTGGGGTTCCTCAGGGATCAGTTCTTGGTCCTCTCCTCTTCTCCATATACACAACATCACTGGGTCCCATCATAGAGTCACATGGCTTCTCCTACCATTGCTATGCTGACGACACACAACTCCATCTTTCATTTCAACTAGATGATCCAACAGTACCTGCACGGATCTCAGGCTGCTTGGCGGACATCTCAACGTGGATGAAAGAACATCACCTCCAGCTTAACTTGGCAAAAACTGAGCTTCTTGTTTTTCCTTGCACTCCAAACTTACAGCATGGGTTCACCATCCAGCTGGGCTCTTCCACAATCACTTCTTCAAACTCAATCAGGAATCTGGGTGTCATCTTTGATGACCAGCTGTCTTTCAAAGATCATATTGCAAAGACTACTCGATCTTGTAGGTTTGCTTTGCACAACATCAGAAAGATCAGGCCCTTTCTAACAGTGCAGGCTACACAACTTCTTGTCCAGGCCCTTGTCATCTCCAGACTGGACTACTGCAATGCTCTTTTGACTGGTCTTCCATCATGCACAATCAAACCTCTACAAATGATTCAGAATGCAGCAGCACGGCTGGTCTTCAACGAGCCCAAAAGAGCCCATGTTACACCCCTCTTTATCTCCTTGCACTGGCTCCCAATTGCAGCTCGTATCAAGTTCAAGACTCTGATGCTTGCATATAGGACAACCACAGCTACTGCACCTGCTTATCTGCACTCGCTATTGCAAATCTACACCCCCTCCAGAACTCTGAGATCTGCTAGTGAGCGACGCCTTGTGGTACCATCACAGAGAGGTGCTAAATCACTATCCAGAACATTCTCTTTTACTGTTCCTGGCTGGTGGAACGATCTTCCTACCCCTATCCGGAATGCTGATTCCCTGACAAGCTTCAAGCGACAGCTTAAAACTCATCTCTTTCAACTCTATTTGCTGTTACCATAAAAAAAAAAAAAAAAAAAAAAATTAATCTCTTTATTCCTTCCCTTTCTAGCTTGTACTTGTCTGAAGCACCACTTGAAATCTGGTATTATAGCACTGCCTGTGTCTGTTTGTCTCCTTAAGAAGAATCGCTCTATGTTCTCCCAACTGTATGTCGCTTTGGACAAAAGCGTCTGCCAAATGCCTAAATGTAAATGTAAATGTAAATGCTAGGCTGAACAGAAGAACCCTGTACTGGTAGGATTTGCCCCCAAAAGCGAACCTCAGGAACTTCCTGTGTTGAGGAAGGATGGAGATATGAAAGTACGCATCCTTGAGATCTATCGTCACATCTATCCTCGGACTTGATATGTGACACAACTTGCTTGAGAGTCAACATTCTGAACTTCAGCCGCATTACGGTTTTGTTCAATAACTGAAGATCTAAAATAGGACGCAACCCCCCATCCTTCTTCGGGACGATGAAGTACCAGATGTAGAATCCGGACCTCATGTCGAGAGGAGGGACCACCTCGATGGCCTCCTTCCTCAAAAGCGTATTCACTTCTTGTTCTAGAACCAGAGCCTGCTCGGGGCCCACCATAGTGGGAAGGACCCCATTGAAAGGAGGCGGCGGAGAGCCGAACTAAATTGTGTAACCCTTTTCTACAGTATGCAGGACACACCGAGACACGTTTGGCAGAAACTTCCATTCTGCCAAATATTCTACTAAGGGAATCAGCCTCTTGAGGCTGACCTCTGGTGGAACTAGAGGTGAGCCTCCCAGTTCTGCTGCGGGCACGGGCAGATGCTGGGAGAAGCGCTCGCTGGGGGCCGCAGTGTCCTGAAACGCCTGCAGGATAGACAGACCGGCCCCCTGAGGGCACTAAGGAGAGATGGGCTGATGTTGATTTTCCCGCTCTACCCCAGAGGGGCCTGCCCTCAGAAGCCCTGACGCACTGGCATCAGGACTTCTTCGCTGAGGTCTTCTTAGCCTGAAGAACGGCCCTCAGGTCGATCTTAGGCTTCGAAGACCCCAGCTTAGAGCGTAAGCCTGTCCCGTTTAGGGGGAGCACGGGAGGCGACGCGCTGTTTTTGAGCCTCCCTGTACGAGGAGGTAGTACTCGGCTGGGGGTGCTCTCGCCCAGCATCCCCTGAACGAGATTGACGAGAAAGGAACCTCTGAAATGCCGCCGCTTGCTGCCGTGCCTGTTGGTACCTGTCGACGACAGATGACACAGCGTCGCCGAACAGGCCCGAAGGCACAGGCGGGGCATTGAGCAGGTAGACCCTGTCCTTCTCTCTCATGTCTGACAGGGTCAGCCAGAGGTGCCTTTCTGCAGCCACCATAGCAGCCATAGACCGCCCAATAGCACGGGCGGTTTCCTTGGTGGCCCACAGAGCGAGGTCAGCGGTACGACGCAGCTCACATACGTCATCCGTTTTAACCTCCTTGCCCTCATCGATCTCTTTCAGCAGATTGGCTTGGTACGCCTGTAACATCACCATGGTGTGCAGACACGCATAATTTTACTCCACAACATCCATCAAGAGTTTGAAATAGCTTCATTTTCTGATCTGATGTGGTAGATTCGCGATGGATTGTAAATTTACATTATTATAAAGAAAATACCTAAGAAGGCTTAAAGAATACAGATAAACCATATAATGCAGAGTTGTGAGTTTATTCGTTTATGTTTATTTTTATTCGGTCACAGCTATAGCTGGAAGCTTTTATCCATGTTATACACTGCAAAAAAATGCAACTGTATATAATTTTTTACTTTTCTACAAAATCCTTACTGATTTAAGAATATTTAGATATTTTGGCTGGAAACAAAACAAAAAAATCTAAGTAAGAAAAACATTTTTCAATGTAGGGATTTCCTGGAGCATCATGTTACTTCCGTGACACATATGTGGAGTTTCTGTGCGAGGGCGCTCTCCGGCTGATAGTATAAATGAAATGGTCTAATAATCAATAAGATTATTTGATTTTTCCCAATTCACAACCAATTCCCTGTCAGAGTCGCATGTGAGCGGTTGGTCATTCAGTATAATTACTTGCCATAATGCAGCCACCTTCACACAGTATTTTTGAGAAAATGTTACTTAAAACAAAAATAATATTTTGTTATTGCAATGCTAAATTTGTTGTAGTTTTGCACTTTGACTTTTGATAGTGTGAGATATTTGAATATTGTGTGTAATAAAACAATGTGATGTCTTCGACATCATAATTGTATAGAATTGTTGTTTCAAATATCAAATATTTTAGTAGCTTCCCCAACACTGGTGACCTTTAATGTTGTCAGGCACTGATTTCGGACCTTGGTTACAGTCTGCAATGACAGCATCAACTTTTACCAGTAAACAGTAAGTTAGACTAGACACAATTAGTTGAAGATTATTGAACAATGTTATACAGTATTTCAGGGTTCAGCACACTGTAAATCTTTATTATTTTGATTTAATCACATAGACAAAAATGAACTTCTGTAGCTCACTGTACCCTGGTCCAGGCATTTAGTTTTAATAGTCAGACCCACTCTCAAAAAACCTTTTCGCAAACCACTTAAGGCACTAAATTACTAAGTATATTCAATTCATTCTCCAGACTGGGAGAAGATGACAGCTGAAGGGAATATTGGGTAACATTATGGGTTCAGAATACCCATTCGCTCCCAGGCTTTGAGGTCTAAGACTAATCACTCAACCTTGTGAGAGTCAAAATTCCCAGGCCTTCAAGGGTCCCAAATGCAGCCGCTGTCCCACACACATGGGATACTCCCCCTCGGTCCTCCCCTCTGTGCGAACGCACTCTCATCTTAATGAGCGTAGAATTGGAAATCAGGCCTGATTGTTCTTCGAGCGCCTGCCTGGAGGCACGTTAGCGCTGGGTGGAGGACTTGGGCCCTGAGAAGTCATACGTTTCTCTCTTGTTTTATTGTGAACAGATCAATCTCCACAAAGGGCTCGTTAGCTGGTCCCCCCCACCCCCACCCCCGTCTCTCTCTTTCCTCTTCACCAAGCGGCAGCTGATTATGAATGTAGGCTTGGGGTTCTAATTGAAGGGTTCTTTGGCGGGGTGATGTACTATGCAATGGGTTGGTGTTTTAGTGCTTTCCATAGCTAGTCTCTTCACCATAGCTCAGGGTCACATGCTTAATAATACAAAACAATTTAGGAGGTTTTAGGGAGGGGTGAGAGTCTGCAGGGACCTGATGGCAATATTATATCAATATCTGGGTTGTGAAAAAATACAGTGGTTCTTTAGTGGATTATTATTTAAAACTGATATTACTAACTTGTTCTTTTTCCTCTGCATTGGACTTCTTATCTTGTTTTCAAGTTTTGGTTGAAAAAAAATAATTTAGTTTACAGCAACCTAATGCTACAACTTTTTTTTTGCCATCTTCTTATAAATGCTAGCGAACCTCTATTAGAAGAAAATGTGAACTAAAATGTGTATCTGTTTTATATTTTGGCGTGAGAATATTGGTATAGTATTGTGAGGTCAAACAATGCGATATGTAAAATACTAAATAATTCATTGAGAAAATTCTACTCAAATAAGCAATTGGTTGACAAATTAGAAATATAGTTTGAGTGTTCTAGAACAGAATATCTATGTCCATATCCATATTCATTTTAACTGAATAACACTGTAAATAAAGTTAATAAAGTTATAAAGCTTTAGAACAACATGAGGGTGATTAAATAAAACATGAAAACATAATTAGATATTTGAACATGTATGGATTCAATTGATTTAAAGGGTACTGTCTATAACACAAACCAGTGTTTATGCATATTTATTCTCCTCTTTAATTTTAAATATGCCTGTAATGTTAGGGTAGAGAGAGAGAGAAAGGTATAGAGACCTGAATGACCAAATTTATGCCAGTTCTAGTGTGTCTGTCCTCTCTGTCCTTGAGAAGTGCTCAGTCACACTGTCAGCATCTCTCACACTGCGCCTATGAGCCAAACCACAGCATGCCAAAATCTGAGCTCACCACATGAATATCACAAACTCACTGTGTATACAGTTGCAATTTAAACATAATAAGGGCAATGCATTAAAATAAAATAAAGTTTGTTGTAGATAGGAACATGAAACTATATATATATATATATATATATATATATTATATATATATATATTTCCGGCATGGTTTAATGTTTAGTGTGCACTATGTAATAATACATTTCTGTAGATTAATACCTTTCATAAGAGTAAATCTGTTTACTGTTGTGCAATAGCTTGAGACAGTTGTTTTACAGTTGTGTTTGTGGCATGGTACAGATTAGTGTATAAATGCAAAAATATTCCATAACCTCCATAGGGCTCTGAGACAGAGCTCTCTCAAAACTGTAAAGAAGTGTAGATAAGTGTATATAAGCCTCTCTAATATCCAGTGCAGACACCACATGTATTCTACATACTTCTTTCCAGCAGAGGGCAGTCCCCATCTCTACATACAAAATCGACTTTGCACTGCCACTAGCACAACTCACGGACGTTGTTGTGTCCAGTCAGTAGGGGCGAGAGGGGGAGAAATGGAAATACTAAGAGCTAATAAGCTGATTTGAGACCTGCAGCCTTTTGCTGCCCTGTTCCTAAGCTCACTGTGATACCGGCACAGCTTGTGTGTGCCGTAGGTTGAGGTGTTTTTTTCAGGCATTTTTGAGGTGTTGTGATTCATACACTGATATGAGGTCAGAAGACCATTCATTCATTCATTCATTCATTTAACACTGGTCACTTTCTAAATACTAGTTCTAAAAACAGCAAATTTACAGATGAAGTGGATGTATTGGCAGAAGATATAAATCACTAACTAACTAAATAAATAAATAAATAAACTGTTATATGTGCATGCTAGGTGCTTCACTAAATGTCTTGGCTAAAGTCATTACTTCAACATTATCAACTTGCAGGCTCTGATCTGAATAGGAATGTTTATTAATGCCAGTTATATTAACATTCAAGGTTTTTATTTTGTTGTTTGAGGGTGGTCTGACAAATGAAGAACATTACACTGTTTACATAAATACACATAAATAAACATGTTTATTTGACCAGTCTGCAGACATAAAGACTAATAAAAAAAGTCCAATAAAAACCTTTCCCTCTAGCAACACCCACTGACCACAGGAATTAAAAAAAAAAATAAAAGAAGTGTAACATTCATGAAGTTACATATGTAAATACTTATATTTCTTTATTAAATATTTGGGCTAATTTAATTGCATATTTAGCTTGATGAGAATATAGTAGGCTACTCTCAGCTCCACATTTCACCATGTTTAAATCCATTCCGCTAATTTTCCAAAAATGTAGCCACAGATTCCGTATGGACTTTGGATTATGAGAAGTGAAAAATGCATAAAAAATTTGATACAAAAAAAGTTGTCCCCAACATGTCCCATGGCTCTGAGTTTATGCATGTCTCTTGGCCTCTCTCTCAGGGGGATAGTAACAGTGGAGGGGTGTGGTCTAGGTAGGTCAGAGTTTGGCATCACTGGAAGCCTTCTTCATACGGTAATGAATTCCCCAGGTCAAAATCCCGGGCTTTCCCGTTAAGATAAACAATGATTACACCTGGAGGGGAGAGTGAGTGAGGGAGTGTGTGTGTGTGTGTGTGTGTGTGTGTGTGCGCGCATATGAGTCTGTTTAAATCAGTGGCAGGTGCAGCAGCAGATCAGGCCTCATTAGCAGCACCTTCTGCCACAACAGGCCTTCAGCAGATGGGAGTTCCACCCTTGTACACTACCTCACCTCATATGGCATGGGTGTTTGTGTGTGTGTTGGGAAAGAGGGTATTAAAATCAGTCTTTATAGGCTAGTTGTGTTCAGACTGAGGCAGCAATGCAGTGGATCTACGGGCTGATCCTGACTTTCGTGTGTGCGTGATCTGTTTTTACTCACCGCTGTGCTGTGGCATTTAAATCAGGAAGCCTCAAAGGAAAAAGGAACATTCTGTATGTTCGCATATAGATAGACCAAACAGCTGATCCTCTTAATACTAATCTAAAAGGCCTTCACAACAGCATCAGCATCAAAAACCACAAGCACAAATAACAGCTTAAAATGTATTTGTCTCAACATTGTCTTACATTTATAATTTTTTATGACTAATAAGCTAATGTAAAATATAGGAAATCTATAGTCCTTTACATTTATATGTGAATCAGCTCAGAGACAGATGTTCATATATGAATAAAAAAAGGATTTAAAAAAATGTGCCTGCACTGGTGATTATGGGATGCTAGAGGGGCCTAACTTCAATTAACTGAAATTAATATTATAAAATCTAATATATATATATATATATATATATATATATTAAAATGTGAACACTTTTTATTAGCTTGTTTGTGTCTGTGCCATGTCATTGTGCCCAGCCTTACGTGTTAACACAGTCATGCTCCCCATATTGACTGTTATATGAAATGGAAGGTCTTATCACATACTACCACACTAAAAACATATTTTCTTGATAAAGGTGTTTTATTTATAAATGGTTTAAATATCCCAGTGCAATGTTATATTAGTATTAGCTATATATAAAATTAGCAATATTAACAGTAACCGAATAACAATAACCAACTGCTTTCTTTGGCTATGATTTTTTTTCAAGATTCACCTAATGCAGATCACATTTTAGTGCTTAACAAATTTTACTTCACTTAACAAAGTTTTGGATGCAGATATGGATATTCGAAAATATTTTGTTTTCCATATCATACCTGATATATCACAGAATATGTTGATCCTTAAAAAAATTACCCTGACACAGCAGTTTAACTCTGTTTCCAAGAAGAAATTACATTTTGGTGTTGAAAATTTTCATACAGACACAAAACCACAGCAACTAAAGGGACAGTACAAGCAGTCCAATCCTGCACATTTCTACCTGCTTCAGTTTTAATCAGGCCTTCGTGGACATGGCCTGGGAGTTTTGTTTCTAATCCAGACCTGCTCACAGCTCAGATCTGCCTGTGTGATGCAGCAGTGTGGAGTCGTTCTAATGGAACAGCACTCCTTGGCTCAAATCATTGGTTTTGGCACAACACTCATGTAGCTTTTGGCCAGGTCGAGATGAGAGATGTTGGTGTGTAAATGTGTTGCTTAGTGTGTGAGTGTTGAGACTGTGGGTTCTCTTTAATCAAAGATGACCAACATTTCCTGGAAAAGCTTTGAATCTACCACAAATAGACACAGACTCAGCCTCCTAAATATGGCTAGACATGCAGACATCCTTGTGTTTCTTTTTTTTTTGTTTGTTTGTTTGTTTCCTTCATTCCAAAGACATTTTGCTGTCAGCAAGTCAACACTGAAACAGATCTTTATGATCTTATTGTGCAAAGTTCATCAGTGCATGTTTATTCAGACAGTGTGCTCATAATGCATTTATCTTCTTTTATGAAAATGTAATGTGTAATAAAGTGTAATAACTTACACTATCTGAAAAAAAAATCTCTTTGTCAACTTCTGCCATTCAATCAACTAGCTTTACTGTAATGCATTTATTTAAAGCCACCCTGTTATCATGCAATCGCTGTGTTAAATCAAATGAACACATAAAAAAATGATTTTAAAGTGTTTTTATGTATCCATGCAATGTTAGCGATTGGCAAGCACCAGCAGGTGTGCTAGGGGGTGCTAGAGGGTTAACTGGAAAATGATAAACAAATAAATAAAAATATTTAATTTAATATTAATAGAGTGTTAAACTCTAATTATCCTTTCTACACACCGTAGATAAGTTCACACACTGGGATTATGAAGTAGTATTCTTTGTGAAACCACTAAAAACTTTGACTGTTATAATATATATATATATATATAAATAATCACCAAATGTTTTAATATAAATAAAATTATTTTTCAGCTTTAATAATTGAATCATGTACATATTTTGGCTTCAGTACAGTGGCAGTACAAATGGCAATCATTTAATATAGGAAGAAATGTGTTAATATGTCTTTATAATATTACGCTTTAATGATTACCAAACAACAAAATACCCAAGGCTAGAACCTTAGGCTGATAGGATCAATGTATGATCTGCACAGACTCTGCATCATAGTGCTACTGAGAGCTCACATCCAAAAACATGTTTTTTGTTTGTGCTGCTGATTAGGAAAATACAATGAGCAGGACAAAATGGCTACTAGCATTGTAGAAGTTCCACTTGAATTTTGGCCCTGTATTAGTAGATTTATGAGCCTCCCGACCACAGAGCTCTTTCAGTAATGCATGGTGACAGACTGAGCAGTGCCTTTTGTCCTCCACTGTGTGGTTTTTAAAGAGCCCCTTAGGGAATTTTGCAGAATGTGATTGGAAATGTGGTCAAATGAGGATGGACTAGTGGACTGAGGATGAGGAAGGATTGTTTGTGGTCTGGCACCAGTCAGAGGGCATATCTAACTATTTATGGATTAAGTGTTATGGTAAGGAAGAAGGTCAAACTGTACAGTTCAGTGAATATCTTAAATAAGAATGGATCACTCAGTTTATGTGTCCTGGCTCTCCATGAACTTGAGCACTGGGTAAATTTAATGATTCTTCTCTAAACTGAGATAACAAAAATGCCATTTTACTTGCATTAACAAATGCTGAATTGTGCTAAATAATATTTAAAGGAACACCAAATCATTTTATATATGGTCCATATTAGCATTGTCCACTTGACCCCTGCTATATAGGGGCCAAAAGAGAACTGGCCCCTGACTGAGCCTGGGTTCTCCCAAGGTTTTTTTCTCCATTTCTGTCACCGATGGTGTTTTGGTTCCTTGCCACTGTCACCTCTGGGTTGTTTAGTTGGGGACACTTAATTTCCAGTGATATGGTATACTATTTGAACTGAACTGAGCTAGATGATGAACTGCCTTTAACTGAAAATTGGATTGTTTACTGTTGTTTTGCATTGACGCACTACTTTAATACTATTTAATACTATACATCCTATTTAATAGTGTAAAGTTGCTTTGACACAACCTGTATTGTTAAAAGCACTATATAAATAAAGGTGACTTCACTTGACTATACAAGCAACAAATAAATCAAATTTTGACCATTTTTTTTTTTTTGATAATCATTCTTGTGGTGTATAAAAATGTAAGTTAAATACATTTATTATTGTTATTAATTTATTGCTAGAGAGCATAAGAAAATAGGATGTTTTCTTTAGGCCACTTATGTGCCTGGAGTGACACTCCAGTGTACACCATTTTAAATTGATTAAACATTTTAATTAATTAGTACACCTTTAAATGACTGTAAGGATGTAAAAATTTTCACAAGGGCATTAATGTACATCGCATCTACATGCACAGATCACACTACATGTGGATCTAATGTAATAGCTTGACATAAAAAGATCCTCTAGCCTCATTCATGCTCTTACTCATTATTTGTCCTTATTTTATATTAACTGTGTTACTTTGTTTTTTCCACAGTCAAGACTGATAGCTAGTGAACTGTGCAACCTCATAGACAGTTGCAGAAATACACAAGTCTAGATGGTCATAAAAAACATTAATAAGCAAAAGAACAATAAAACACTTTTTCTCCCTTAAAAAAAACAATTACTTTGCAAACAAAAAGACATGAATACCTTGGATGACATGGTGGTGAGTAAATTATCAAGATTTTTTTTTTATTCTGAAAGGAATAATCCTTTCAATATCCTGTCAGGGTGATTTTGCTGCTCAGTGCATTTGTTCGCTGCATTAAGCTGTTATTGAAACTAAAAATAAATTCTGTTTATAGCGTTAACTTTTCAATGTAAAAGTCTTTACTGGTAACTCATAAAAACAGTCTCTTGTCACCATCTGATGGCAGGACAATGTAACTAAAATCACCATCACTAAAATGCACCGTCTCACAATACTAAACACTATTATTAAATACTATTATTTACATAAAATATTATTTATTGAATAATACTATTTAATACACAACAACAACAGCCATCATAAAAGTTGCTAGTAAATTCAGTCAAAAGTACAAAGGCGGCGCTCTGATATACAGCACTGAATTTACATAAACATGAGATTTTCCCAAAACTATCTTCTCTGGAACAAATAATAGATTAATGAGACCAAAGACTACCATTAGATTTACCCATAATTAATTATATTTCATGCGTAACTACTACAGAGACATCAGAGAAAACAGCCGTTGATAATCTGGAGCTCACATGTCCGAAAACGTTTAAATAAAAAAATGATGCTGCTGTGATAGATTTAATAACGTATAAATAATGTCAGAGAGCACACAGCATTTTAAAAACTATTAAAGTAGCTCAGACCGCCCGGCGGCGCCCGCAAATACTCATGACGTGCACAATTTCCCGTTTCTGCAGACCAGCTGACCCCTAGTGGTTGGGAGCATTTCCGTGGTGTTGTGAGCTTATGTTTGCTTTTTTATTTTGGTTGTGTTGTGAGCTTATGTTTGTTTTTTTAATTGCGTTGTGTTGTGAGCTTATTGTAATGATCGCAAGGACACCTGAAACATGTATTTAACTAGAGGGTTTTATTTGATGTCCACACTCGTCGGCACACATATCAACACCCCTGCTGTAACAAACTGAGACGTAGACAGTTGGATCCAAGTGCAAAGCTTTATTAACAGAAATAATCGTGGTCAACAAGCAGGGGTCAGGCAGGAACAAACATGGACAACGTAGGACAAAACAAAGAAGCGTCAGAATCCGAGCGTGAAGGTCTGGGGCCGGCGGTGAGCAGAGTAATCCAGGGGCAGGCAAGGGGTCGATAGGCGGGCGGAGAACAGTCTCGGGAAACCAGGAACAAAGGGGCTCGGCAACGGGAGGGCAACCAGAAAACAACGCTCAGAATTGAAAGTAAACACTATACAAGACTTTGCAATCTGACTGTTGGTGAACCAGTCCTTAAATACTGTGTGAGAAGCAAGATGGCCGACAGGGGTGAGAGGTAAGAGGACACAGGAAGTTCATGAGAGAGGTGTTATGGGAAATGGAGTGAGTAAATGTCCATAGTAAAGTGAAGGCTCCCTCTAGGGGTGAAAGGAGGGAGCCACAGCGGGACAGTTCATGACACCTGCTTCCTGCTCACGTAGAGCCACACTACCTGACGGGAACCTCTTGTCTTAAAGGGGTAGTACATCATTACATCCCTCCCTTTGTTTTAGAATGAAAGAATGTCAAACACAATAACAACAATATCTCTGTTCTACTGGGGTTAATGCTCTGCTAGCGTAAGCTACAATGTAAGTGTGATTGGTGTTTCTGTCTCTCTGAGCCAGGATGCCTCCTAGACCCACCGGACTAGCATCCACAATTACATTGGTTTCTCTGTCGGGGTGGAAGTAACTCATTACGGGAGCATTAACCAGTTTGTCTTTGAGTGTTTTCAGTGCATCTCTTTGTTATTGTTTCCATATCCACTTTGAATCTTTCTTTGTGAGCTCTCTCAGAGGTTGAGTTATCGAGGAGTAGTTGGGAATGAATCTCGCACTGTAGGTGGCCATGCCCAGTAGACTTCTCATTTCACTTTGATTTTGCGGTGGTGGTGTAGCAAAAGTTATTAATTTAAGCACAATAAAATATGTATAATTAATGGTTATTAATTACACATACTTTATACACTTCTCTGAAACAGCCGAGTAAAAAATAAACCAAACTAATGCCCTCGCCCAGCGAGTATTTAGCCGCCTTTATTCTAACTCTAAGAAAAATCAACTTCCTAGCCTTGAAAATTAATATTTCCACCGTAATTGGCTAAGTTACAGGACTGGATCAGTTTTGTAACGAAATCAAAGCATTGATGTATTTATCTTATCTGTACGATCAAAACTGACGAAGTAATTTAAGTTTATATAGAGGGCTTTTTAAAAAAACGCACCAAAACGCGCCGGCGCGGTCTTCGACCCCAGAGGGTTAAGTGACGTGATATTTGTGAGCAAGGAACACAGTAAGAAATTCATATGTGAATACAAAATGCGGGTTTATTGATTACATTAAAGGGGAAAATGAACACTAGCTAGCAAATAATGAACACTAACAAACAACACATAAAACATAAAGCAAGAGAGAGAGAGAGTGAGAGAGAGAGAGAGTAGACTGGCATTCTTTTACATCAGCACAACCAAATCATCAGAAAAACCTGAATCTCCTTGACCTACAAGGGGCACAGCTTTCTTATTGCATCTAATAGTTAAATGGTTACTTGCATAATGGTTTCTCATGCTGGGGGGAAACCGCATGTGGCTGGGCCACGGGGTTTGCCCCACGGCCTTTCCGTGGAGGACCTCCACGATAACTATCTGAAGATTTTTCGGAAGAAGAGGAGAAGAGAGGGCCGGAACGGGGTGTGAGCCCTTTAAAGTCTGGACAGAGTCACACCTTCCCAAGTAGTTCCGACCAATGAGAAGGCTGGCTTTCTCAGTGGGAGGTTTGAAACTGGGTCTTCGTTTTATGGCCCTTTGTTTCAGAAAAATGTCAGTTTGCATATTTAAATCAATAGGGGTTCAGGCCAGAAATACTAAAGATTATTAGAACGTTAATATGTTGCACCGGTATCAGTATCTAATACACAGCATCTTTCAGAAAATCTACATACGAGTCAAAAGAGACTTTTGTTTATTTTAACAAAAGCTGTTCAGCAACTGAAAGTGTAGGCTGACCTATGTCTGCAGATAGAACGATGTGAATGAGTCCAAGTTCAGAGGCTGTTTGGTGGCTGAGCAGAGATCCATAATTGCCTTTAACTATGTAGAATGTTGCTTCTGTCATTTTTTTTCCGAGCTGAAATGTTTGTAGTTACCTTTCCCAACAATGGAAGTGGTTGTTGTTTACGGTATGGTAGTATTTTCTTGTTTGTTGGCTGTATAGTTATTGACATTTTAATTTTGTCATGTGCGCTTTCATCTAACAGGTTGACTGTAGCACCTGTGTCTATTAGTATGTCTAGGGGTTGTTGAGCTATCCAGACTTTTGTTATTGGTTGTTTTGTGTTTCCAGGTTCTTGTGTGACATACACATATTCATCATCTGTGCTCGAAGTTTGCTGGCTCTGGCATTTTTGTTGGTGGGCTGCTTTCTTCTAGTTTTACTGCTCTCACCTTTTGTGCAATGTTCTGTCTTTGTTGTGGCTTTGTATATCTTCTGTTGTCTCACTCTGTTTGCAGTTTGCTGAAGCAACAGAGGGGGAAATTATTTGGTATACCACATGATTTGCATGACACTCCATTATCAGGGCATTTTGACTGTCCTCCTGGATGTGGGAAAGAGCCTCCACAGTTTTGACATGTTGTTTGTTGTTTCTTCTGCGTTGTTTTCTGTTGCTGATTTGTGTGTGTTCTCTTATTGTAGGTTGTTTTTGGTATTGCTGCAACACTTTCAACATCATTAACTTGTGTATCTTTTTCAATTCCAGCTGCCTGCTGTTCTGAAGTTTCAAACGCTCTGGCGAAGTCCAATAGTTGTTTTAATGAGAGGTCGCTGTCTCTCAATGCTCTCCTCCGCAATCGAGATGATGTACATGTGAGTATGATTTGAGATTTTATTTCTCTGTCTACATTTGCAAATTCACATGTTGTTGCCGGTTGTCTTAGTCTTGTGTGAAAATCATCAATTGTCTCTCCAGGTTTTTGTTTGGCTTGTCTGAAGACGTAAACTTCATACTCTGTGTTGCGACTTGGACTGAAATATTGTGAGAACTTCTTTTGCTTTACTGTAGTCATCACTGTCACCATTTTCCGGGATTGTGTGAAAAATATCTTGTACTTGTTCCTCTGCGTAGTACAATAGCATTGCTCTTTGTCTGGTCTTGTTTGTTACACCGGCAGCTGTTAGAAATGTTTCAAATCTTGATAGCCATTTCTTCCATTTTACTGCAAGTGAGCCTTGATCTGAATCAATGTCGAATTTTGGGAAATGTTGCAGTGCGACAGCCATGTTTACTCAGTCAACAGTATTGTGTGCTTGAGCGTGTTTGTTTTTAGCTTTAGCTTGTAGCTTGTAACTCTTGCTTCTGTATTGGCAGAGCGTATAAACCTGCATGCATGTGCATATATCAGCGTGACATCCACTTTGTATAGTTTGCTTGCCTTAGTTGTTGTCTTTCGTGATCATATCTGTCTGGGTTTTTTTTTTCGTTCTTTACTCACGAGATCCGCGATAGCAGCTTTCCTCCATGTTGTGTTTCAAACTCCTCTTCCAATAGAGATAATGCTGTTGTTTCCGCTTTTTTTTTTTTTTTGCGTTCACTTGTCTTCTCTCGGTATCTTTTCCGTGTTATTTTGCCTTTTACTCGCTCGTCGCCATTGTAATGATCGCGAGGACACCTGAAACATGTATTTAACTAGAGGGTTGATTTGATGTCCACACTCGTCGGCACACATATCGACACCCCTGCTTCCTGCTCATGTAGAGCCACACTACCTGACGGGAACCTCTCGTCTTAAAGGGGTAGTACAACATTACACTTATGTTTGCTTTTTTAATTCCATTGTGTTGTGATCTTTTTAATTTCGTTGTGTTGTGAGCTTATGTTTGCTTTTTTAATTGCGTTGTGTTGTGCTCTCCTGGGCCACTGTTAAATGCCCTGGTCTTTAATGGGGAGTGTTGCTCAGATCGTCTCTACAGAATCCCCCACAGCTGCTCTAGAGTGTTAAGATTGAAATACGTATCCACTGAAGGATTTTCACCTTGGGAGAATGAATATCTTAATTGTCATGCTGAAAAAAAAGCCCAGCAATGCAGGAAATGAAGAGAGGGTAGCATCTTTTGTTTCAATTTTTTTTTTATTACATCACACAGTGTTGTGTGAATTCATGACAGCATTGATAAAGTACAACTCCCTCACACTTTCAGCACTCATATATCCCAATATAAGAGATTTGTTTTTGCTGAACATCACTGTGGGAACCAGGCACTTCTCACTATACTCCTCCTTTAGCAACACCAGAACATTTTGGATGCTTTTGGATCTAAAATGATTGACTTGGTCTCTTGAGACAAGAGTATGGATTCCCAGAAGTCTATATTTTGTAAATACAGGCCTTGCAATAAGTTAAATGAGTTTATTGCGCTTTGGCTACAGTAGGTAATTCTAGTGGTGACAACAACCATGCACGTCACTTCTGCAGGCTGTGTCGTACTCTGTGAGGTAAACTTTCACTCTTTCCATAGCTTTTGCTGCCTCTAAGACACTTTGCTTGGTAGTTTCTCCTTGTGTTGGGATTTCCTAGATGTGTGTGTGTGTGTGTGTGTGTGTGTGTGTGTGTGTGTGACACTGACACAATTTGTATAATTTTGGCTCTGTATGCCACTAGAATAGGTTTGATGAAATTAAAGTTTTAATTCAAAGGGTTAAACAAAAATTTACATACATAAAATGCTAAGGAATTGCAACTATTTTTATACACAGTCTCCCCATTTTCATGGGTTCAAATGTAATTGGACAAATAAATATAACCATAAATTCAGTGTTCATTTTTGATATTTTGTTGAGAATCCTTTGCAGGCAATTACTGCCTTAAGAATGGAACTCATGGACGTCAGGCCACCTTCTTCCATTGCTCTGCGGTCCAGTTCTGATTCTCACGTGCCCACTGTTGGCGCTTTTTGGTGGTGAACAGGGGTCAGCATGGGCACCCTGACTGGTCTGTGGCTATGCAGCCCCATATGCAACAAACTGTGATGCACTGTATATTCTGACACCTTTCCATCAGAAGCTACAGTAGCTCGTCTGTTGGATTAGACCACAGGGGCCAGCCTTCACTTCCCACATGCATCAGTGAGCTTTGGCCGCCCATGACCCTGTCGCCAGTTCACCACTGTTTCTTCCTTGTTTGCTCGCTTGCCTATTTTTCCTGCTTCTAACACATCAATTTTGAGGACAAACGTTCATTTGCTGCCTAATATATCCCACCCAATAGCAGGTGCTATGATGAAGAGATAATCAGTGTTATTCACTTCACCTGTCAGTGGTCATATTGTTATGCCTGATCGGTGTATGTGTGTTACGATCACCAGCTGGAGTGCCCATGAGCTCTTTCAGAGAGCACTCCACCTCACACTGTCACTCCCTCAAATCTACATTCTCCATAATCCTTTGCCTGGACTCTTGATCATTGATTGTATTCACCTATTACTTGTTACCTCATCAGTCTCACCTTATTTAAAGTCTGTTTTTTCAATCATTCTTTGCTTAGTTTGGTATATGTCACACTGCTGTTCGTAGCCCTGGTTCCTTGGTCAAGGTTTGGTTCGTTGCATTGTTTCCTGTTTATCCAGTTTTGTCTAAGTTCTCTGCCTTGTTGTATTGTTTGGACAGACTATCCTGTGTATCGACCTTACACCTGTTAAAAGACTACGGCTTTGGGTTACCCCAATAAAACAGCATTTGGATCCTCAACCTTCATGTCCCTAAGCAGTTCATGACAGAAGACTAAGCCAATAATGGATCCAGCAGTGAACATAATGTTTCTCTGCCAAGGTACACGTTCCATTGAGGACTATGTTGTGGATTTTCTTGAACTAACTCAGAGTCTCTTCCCAAGATGGCTGCCAGCTCAGAGTTCCTTCACAAGATGGCTGCCAGCTCCAAATCACTTCCAAAGATGACCGCCAGTTCAGAGTCTCTTTCCAAGATGACTGCCAGCTCAGAGCCTCGTCTCTTAAGATGACCGCTAGCCCAAAATCTCTTAAAACAGCTGCCAGCCTAGAGTCTCTTTCCAAGATGGCTGCCAACCCAGAGTCTCTTCCCAAGATGGTCGCCATTCCTGAGCTTGCTCTAGTGCTCACTCCTGTCCATGGATCTGCTCCCAAGTTGGTTCCAGTCTATGAGCCTGATCTAGAACCCACTCTAGTCTATGAAAATGAGCCAGAGTTCTCCCAAGTCTATGAGTCTGAGGTAGAGTCCACTCCAACTTACGAGTCTGTCCCAGAGTTCTCCCAAGTCTATGAGTCTGAGGTAGAATCTGCTCCTGTTCCCCCTGAGGTAGCAATTTCTGTTGCAGAACCTCCTCTGACAGTAGCAGTCACCTCTGTTTCTACAACGAACACTATGTTCAAACTCTCCCTGTTTCCTGATGCCTCTGTTACGGCCGCAAATGGCATCTCTGAACTTTCTGTATCCACCGAAGTTCCTGTTGCTACTGCTGCCGAACCTCCAGAGATGGCAGGGGTGTTCACTTTAGTTCCTATTAGGACAGGGGTGTCTACTTACAAATTGTACATCTTTCCTGACGAGGTCATGGAGACCATCAGTGAATCCCTTGTCATACCCATCTCAACCATAGTAGTCAACCATGAATTATCAGCCCTGTTTTTTACAATTCCAAAGACTGTCTTTGCATTCACTCAGTGTCCTGTCCCAGCCAAGGAGGACTTCCCTAAACTCTAAGCAGCTAAGGAGGCAATTTCTAAACTCTCAGTCTGTCCTATCACGGCTATGGAGGCCATCTATGAACTTTCTGCCTGTCCTATTACTATCAAAGAGACATCTCTGAACTCTCTACCTATCCTGTCTTGGCTATGGAGGCTGTCTGTAAACCCTCTGCCTGTCCTGTAACAGTATAGAGGATGTCAGTGAACTCTCTGCCTGTCCTGTCAAGGCTATGGAGGACACCTGTGAACCTTCTGCCTGCCTTGTTATGGCCATAAAGACCGTTGTTAATCTCTCTGTGCTCTCTGTTTCAGTTCTACCTGATCTGCCTTGGTCTTCTGCACCTTCAGCCGTGGTGGTCTTTAGCTCCGCCTTGGTGCTCTTTAGCTCTGTCTGCTCTGCCCTGGTGCGCTTCAGCTCCATCCTGGTGCTCTTCAGCTCTGCCAGCTCCACCCTGGTGGTCTTCAGCTCTACCCTGTCTCTCTGCTTTGCCGGCTCTGCCTCAATCCCCAGGTCCTCTACCACCACCACATGGACTTGGCACTTGATCCCTTCTTCTGTTCCACCTCCGCTCCACCTCCCTCCTGGACTTATGCTCCCTTCATGCCATGTCGGAAGCTCGAGCTGACAACATGTGACATTCTACATCTGAATTGTGTTATCTGAATGTTCTGAGAGTTACAACTTGGACCAGTGACAGCTGTACCACCTGACCTCCACCAGGTTAATTTTGGCACTACTTAGGCTCTACATCTGAGACCGACAACATCGAAAGCTATTAGTAAAATGTCATGTGTTGTCATTTCGAATTTATGGTAATTACGGTAATTATGGCATGAAGGCAGCAGAAGTTTTATTCTTTTTGATGAGCGTCTGGAAGGGGGGCTATGTTACATTCACCAGCTGGAGTGCCCATGAGCTCCTCCAGAGGGCACTACACCTCACACTGTTACTCCCTTAAAATTACATTCCCTATAACCCTTTGCCTTGACTCTTGATCATTGATTACATTCACCTGTGTCTTGTTAGCTCATCAGTCTCACCCTATTTAAAGCCTGTTTTTTTTACTCATTCTTTGCTTAGTCTGGTATATGTCACAATGTTGTTCATAGCCCTGGTTCCTTGGTCATGATTTGGTTGCTTGCCTTGCTTCCTGTTTATCCAGTTTTGTCTAAGTTCTCTGCCTTGTTGTATTGTTTGGATAGACTTTCCGGTGTGGATATTCTAAACCATAGCAAATAAAGTGTCTCAACTGGAAAAATGCTGTGCCACCAATGCGTTTTCAAGCGCCACCAACTAGTCGTTTTAAGAAGAGTGCCTGCCATTTTTTTTTTTTTCAGCTGGCTAAAAACTCTTTGGTGGATACACATTATTGAATATTTATTGTCAGGCATATAGCCTATTAGTCTTTTTTGCATTTATGCAATATACTGGAGCCAAACCTGAGAAAGTAGACCAGAATATTTCACTGTATGTCCTCACAAAGATACCTGTACAGGGTTGGTTGGTAGGTAATGGGCCTAATTCACCTATGTAAAAAATAAGGTATTATACACTGAACTGAATGCTTGTTCTTTGATGATGTACTGAAGAAATGTGATCTATTTCTCTCAATTTTAATTTTTTTCCCCTATATTTTCTTTATGGTAATAGAGAGGGGAAAACAGAGGACTGTTAAATTCATAGAAGACAGGCTTCTGTTGGGTTTGGGAGCAAATGAAAGGAAACAGACACACATATGGGATGTTTTTTTAGTCCTCAAACATGCGCTTAGGCCAGATTCACACACCATATGGGAGTGGGTGAGAGTGTAGAAGCTCCTAACACATTCTGAACACTCCATCCAAGAGCCCAGGAGTGAGCCAAGATCCCTCTGGTCTGGCTCTGGTTTTCCTGTGAGCTCATGAAAGCCAAGGTTGCACGACTGCCTCAGAGCACCACCGCACTGCATTATTTTTTTATTTTAGGAGCCCGGGAAGTCACCTGCAGGAGAAAAAAAAAAAATAATAATAATAATAATAGGTTTTGCAGTTCTTCATCTCAGTTTATAAACCGTACCCACGAATTTCTAATTTGTGCGCTCAGATTTAGCAAACTGTAAGCTACTTTCGGTTTTTGAATTCGTACCCACAAATTCATAATCCTTGCGCACGCTTTCACAATCCGTTCCCACGGGTTTGTAAACTGTACTGACGGATTCATTAGCCTATAGAAGAACAGCAAGCTCCTGGTGAATCATATTGTATATTGTTTTATTGCATATTATTATGTGGAATAGACCTAGTGATTCTCTATCAGTTGTAGCGGGTACGTTGTGGAATGATTTAACAAGAAAGATGTGCATCAAAAATGTGTTTATTTGTGATCATCTTAGCACTTTATTATTATTGTATAATAAACCTGGCATTGTTTTATGACAGGCTTTTGACTAATTTTGACAAAGAATGTTTGGGATAAAAATATTCTTAAATGTATATGTAACCTAAATGTAATGATAATAGTTATTATTATTTTTATAGGCTAAATGAGTGCGCTTGTAAAATGTTTATCATAAAACAGTTAATGAATGCTTATTTTTAAGTAACCTTTTACAGTTGTAGAAATGTGTTTGTGTAGGCCTAGTATTCACTCTTAATGTGAATATTTTGGTGATTTATACAGATTTGTTTTATACTATTAAGAGTTATATGTATACTTCACTTTTAATGCTATTATTAAATAACTAGGCCTATTACAAAGTCCCTTTCAAGGGATTTTATTTATTTGGCTATTATAACAATGCATTCAGTTAGAGAGGAAAGGAATTAAAGAAATCTGATAATTAATCAAAACCTGTACATTATTTATATTGTTTTTTCTATTTTGAAAAATAAAGTTTACACCTGAACCGCTTATTGAACTCTCAATATTTTATTTTAGCCACCAATTAGTCATTAATCAGTGGTGTTTTATCCTATTGGTGATTAGCCTAATGTAAAATAAATGATAAAAAGAAGACTATTTTGTGAGTGCAGGGCATCATACTTTAAAGCACCAAAATAAAATATTAAGAGTTCAATAAGTGGTTCAACTGTAAACTTTATTTTTCAAAATAGAAAAAGCAATACAAAACAATAATGTAGCCTAGGTTATGTTGACATTTGTTTGCTCTCTAACTGAATGCAATGCTATAATAGGCCTTAATAACAGTTATTTAATAATAACATTTACAGTGAAACTCTGGGGTGAAAAGCTTATAAATCACCTAAATAATTAAACGTTAAGAATGAATAGTAGGCCTACACAACTATAAAGGGTTATTTAAAATAAGCATTCATTAATTATTTTACAAATTTATAAATATTATAAAAAATATATAAATATTTATAAATATTTTTCAAGTGCACTCATTTATTTAGCCTATGAATAATAATAATAATAATAATAATAATAATAATAATAATAATGACGCTCAAGGTCGTCTTTCAGTGCTTACAGGATGCCGGGCTGAAGCTGAATCAGGCGAAATGTCAATTCAACAAAACCAGTCTGCGCTTCTTAGGTCATACAGTGAATGTGCAAGGAATCCAACCTGATGAGGATCACCTTTCTGCTATTCTTCATGCACCGGCTCCAAAAGATGCGCCCCAACTTCGCTTTTTCATTGGCCTACTATCATGGTACAATAAATTCATTCTGAAATTTGCCACGGAAATTGAACCTTTGCGTGCCTGCATCAGACAGGGCTCGGATTTCGTCTGGTCGGAAGAGGCTCAGCAATGCTTTGATGCTGTAAAAAAGTTGCTCATCCAAAGCCCTGTACTGGCATTGTTCAACCCAAATCTGCCTACGGTGGTATCCACTGATGCCTCTAACTACGGCCTGGGCGCAGTTCTTGCTCAAGTTCACGAGAATGAAACAGAGCACATTGTCGCTTTCGTATCCCAGACATTGTCGTCTGCTGAACGCAAGTATTCGACTATTGAAAGGGAAGCACTTGCGTGTGTCTGGGCCGTTGAGAAGTAGCGAACTTACTTGTGGGGTCGTAAATTCTTCCTCCGCACAGACCACCAGGCGTTAGCGGTGCTTTTCTCATCCAAAGGTACTGATCGCGCCGAATAAGACAGCCGAATGTCTTTCTCGTCTGCCGTTGCCTGCTTTGGATGAAGTCTACTTGGATGCTGAACCTGAGTTTGTAGCATTTCTGTCTCCTGCAATGTCACCTCTGACGCCGGCTGAGGTTGCGTCGGCCTCCGTGTCATGCGCTGAATTGAGTGCATTACGTGCGCAAATAGCTCGAGCGGTTGGCCTTCCTCTTCATGTTCTGTGGATAGTGTTCTACATCCATACTTTCAACTGCGTGACAAACTGAGTGTACAGCAGGATTATGTGTTCAGAGGGTCACGTCTTGTGGTACCTGTCGCGCTACGGCACACGTTGGTGAAGTTAGCTCACGAAGGTCACCAAGGAATAGTGCGCACAAAACAGCACCTCCGAGAACTGTACTGGTGGCCAGGCATTGATTTTCTGGTTAAGGAGCACATACAAGCCTGTCAACTGTGTCTGTCCTCTGACAAAACTGCCAACACATTTGCTGCGCCACTGCAGCCGGTGCCTTTCCCATCTGTACCGTGGGATAAAGTAGCAATTGATGTGGTGGGCCCATTTGACACTGCTGTGTGGGATTGTCGTTATGCGCTGACATTGATTGATTATCACAGTAAGTGGCATGAAGTCGCTTTCACCACTTCCATCACTACTCACAATGTTTTCACCTTTTTGGCATCCGTGTTTAGCATATATGGAAATCCACATACTATTGTGTCTGATAACGGGACGCAGTTCACGTCAGCAGAATTTTCTACATTCCTGAGAGAGAGAGACATTCGACACATACGTACTTCTTTGTACCATCCAGCCGCGAACGGGGCTGTGGAGCACTTTCATCGCGTGCTAAAAGGTTGCATTCAGTCTGCTGTTCTGGAAGCGAAGCCATGGAAACCTACATTTACGGAATTTCTCCAGGTGTATCGTGCTACGCCTCATTCTGCCACAGGACTCCTTTTGAGCTGCTTCAGGGCAGGAAGATGCGAACGCGTCTTAATGTTCTTCCCCCACCTACCGCACGTCAGGATGTGCCTGCGCTTCTTCAGCGAGTTTCTTTGAAACAAAAGAAAATTAAAGCATACACTGACTCCAGGCGCGTAGCTCGCACTCCTGATTTTAAAGTGAGTGATTGGGTGCGTGTGCGCATTCCGACATGTTCCGAAAGCGCATCCAAGATTTACCAACCCTTGTCAAATTGTGCGTAAGCTGGATACGTGTACGTACCTGTTATCCGACGGGAAAAAATGGCATTCTTCTCATTTGGCTCAGTCTGCTGCACCTGCTTCGGAGGGCATGGATCCAGTGGATATGTCTTCTGCACGTATTAGGCGACCTCCTCGTTGGCTGGATGACTACGTTACTTTGTCAACCTTGCATTATGGTGACTATGAAGGATGAGTAATTCATTAAGTCACCTTTGGGAAAACGAACTTTCGTGAAGCATTATACTTTTCTTTGGTCTGATTATTGCAAGTAATTATGTCCTGAAACAAAGTGAATACTTTGTTATAGTTTTGTAACTTTGTTTTGTTCCCCTTTGGTTGTCAATATTGGTGGGACAGTTGTTTTAAGTGAAGGGGGTATATGTTGCGTTCTTTGGACATATTGGCCAATAGGGGGCGGTAGTACTGTGTACCATGTGTAACTGAATACAAGAAGTAAGCGAGCCAAACTCGGCCTTTTCTGTTCTGCATGTGCTGTACTGTTATACTGCTTCATCTAGTTAATTAAAGTATTCTTTGTTGAGAACGCCTCCTCATTGCTTCTTACTAAGGACACAACAGTTGAACTTTTCAAGGTGAGTTATAGCAATGTCCAGCCTTTACCATGATGATGCCTCTATATACAGTAAAGTTTCACATGGCATAATGTAATGTAAAATGCTGTATTTGATGCCATATGTCTCCCTTCTTCTGATACATCTCTGATCATTTCGTCTTCCTTTGTATACTGCTGGATGTTCACAAATTGCAAAACAAATGAGGACATCCTCAAAGTGAGGTTTTTGGTGAGTTTGCCAAGTTTTGCTCACTTCTAGGCAGTGGCGGAGCCAGGGGGTGGCCAGGGGTGGCCGCGGCCACCATGGACATAATCACGGCCACCGTAATTGCATTTTTAAGAGACAAAAATAATTTTTAAAATATTGATCTAGGAGAACCTCAATCATGTCTATACCAGCTATACGGTAATGTTTTTACTGTGAAACTCTCGCGACACTCACCGGAACTGATTAGTTTCCAAAAATAGCGCAGTTTTCCAGCTTTTGTAAAAAGGAATACAGCGCTGCAGTGCAAACATTGGTGCCTGATATCAACTCCGGGCGTTTGAGCACAACATCCTATCAGGTGAGTTATAAATCTGAAAAAAATAAAATAAATAAATAAATACTATTTTGTTTAAAAACAAGCATCTTTTCAGCGCAGTTTTATCAATATCCTTGTGTAAACAGAAGTTAGGAAGCAGTAAATTAATGTTAGATGTTTAGAAGAACTATCACGTTATCTGTAGAGCTTTAGGAAATGTTTAGGATGTAGGCTTTTAAGATTGTTTAAGTTTTGTTGTTTGCCCTTAAAATAAAATTTCAGTAACATTTCAGTACCCTACATGATTGACATGATTTTCTGGTCTTTAAATAACTTTTTTTCAGCAATGGGAGATATGAAGTTTTGAAACCTTGAAACCAGAATTCAGAATTTTTGTTGATCATAGTTTTGAAAAACATCAGGGTGAATTATGACATTTAATGTGAATTTAAATTATGGTGAATTGCCCTAATGTGTAGCAAACAATAGACAATTAGGTGTCCCACATTAGGGCAATTCACCCCTAATAATTAAAATGTAAGTATTGTAGCAATTGCACATTATACATTATTGTGATTTAAGCACCTACAGTACTTTTAAAAAAGTATTTTATGGTGCCATGTTTGCTTGTATAATGAAATTAAATGTCACCCCAGAATAACTGCTGGTCCCTGCCTGGCCACCCCTTTGAAAAATCCCTGGCTACGCCACTGCTTCTAAGAATCAAGTGACTAAATCAAATGAAGAATTATATGCTCTTGTAAAAAATGTTGTGCTCTAGTATCAATTTATTTATTGGTTGGATAGATGTGAATGTGATGGCAAGGCACAATTTTCACTACATACATTCTTATAAAAGCTACAAATGCTATTCTGTCAAGAGCAGGGAATGACTTTCTTCTCGTCATTTGTTGTTTGATTATCAATAACGCTGACATTTAATTCAAGAGACAAGATCAGACACGAGTTCACAAGAACGAGATGAGGTTCAGATTTTTACATATTCTCAATTACCATATACATGACCGCATTTAATTGTTTAAATTTAGCTTGTAATAAACATAATTTCAGTTCTACTTTTAGAGTTTGAATTATCACATGCAGTAAACGACAACAACACTCAAGCACTGTAAAAGGTTTTGCCACAAACTCAACTGACTGGCTTCTCACCTGTGTGATTTCATGTAAGTCTCTTTAGACCTTAGAACTGTACATGAATTATGAGCTTCCAGAACGTTTGACCTCCTAACTGAAGTTATTTTCACGAACTGAACATCTAAATAAAAACAGTATAAATAACAAAAAATAAACAACACATTTATTTCTTAGTTGTATTAAGTGCAAACAAGTGCAGCCATATTTTAAGTAAATGCAAATAGAGAATGAATTTTTCAAGCATGATACAGAGCTATAGACAACTACACAACCTATCATAGCTTATATACTAATAACAGCCTAGGTATGTTATGTAGCCGAATTTGCATGCATTGGGGAGTCACTCTCTAAATGCGGGGTATTAAAATAGTGGAAATTACGCCCCTGCTTCTAAGTACCAATTTGTCCCCAATTTGTTACATAGGTACACACACACACACACGTATTCCTATCATTATGGTGACATTCCATAGGAGTAATGGGTTTAGTATATTGTACAAAATGTATTATTCTTGTATATAACTTGTATATTCTATCCCCCTACACTAACCCTACTCCTTAAGAAAATGATGGTATCCCACAAGGACAAGGACTTCAGATATTGCCATCTTTGTGGGGACATTTTGTCCCCAAAACTTAGGGCTTACATGAACAACACACACATACACGATAGTGGTTATTGTCTTAGATAAATCACTTATAGTGTACAAATAATTCATTACAGTTGGTTATCTCTAAATTACAGAAAAGTTCTTTAGAAACTATATCTACTGAATCTATATCTGTAGATACCTATAGATGCACCGAATAATTAACCATTAAGGCGAGTTATAGACAAATAAAAGACAAATGTCTTAAACTGAATGAGAAGACATGCAAATGAAAAGTTTGATAGTAAGAGCTTTTTGTAAGGCAGTTACTGTGAATGAAACATTTATATAAACGCTTTTTTTTTTGTATAGTGAAAAGGATACTTTGTATCCTTTGAAGATATGCTGAAATAACAAAAATGCACTTTTGATGATCTGTTTGAGAAATGTAACAGTTGCTTGTGAAAAAAATTGTAAAAGTAACTTTCACCACCACTGGTATTTAAATGATGAAGTCAGTCATCTGAATGGAATGACCACTGACCTTTAGAACGTTATGATGCAATGTAGCTCACTGGAGACTGTTCTAGGTTTCTGGAACCAATTATGAGCCAAAAAGAAAGAGTGCGAAAAAGAGAGTCAGAGTTGGTTTAAGGTGAACTGTGACAGATAAGCAGCACAGAGAATGACAGACGTTGTCTTAGGTGGATCTAGCAGTTATAAGACTTCCTTCAGAACCAACAGGCTACAAATTACTAAAGAAAATGACAATATGGCACACATGCAGCACAGCAGACATGCTCAGAAACTCTCTAACACTTCTAACACGAGTAAACACAGAGATATCTATCTCTTGCCCTGAGGTTTCTTTTGGAGAGCATGTAATCAGTGGTTTTCTGTTTGTGGTTTCCTAGTCATGGGTGTACAGTTGTCCTAACGCTTCAGCCCTTCGTGGTTCAATATTAATACCACATGCACCAGACCAGACAAACCTCTGCAAGCATCTCTCACCCTCTCCCTCTCTCAACCTGTGGGAACACAACGCCATCATGTGAACTCCACAGCCTGACAGCTATAATGCGTGTGTCTTCGAGGTCCAACATGTGGCTGCATTTACAGGTATGCTCCATTCCCTATTTTTTGCTTCCTTTCTTCATTCCTCTTTCTCTCCACGCCTACATGCTGGCCATAATGAAATCACCTATGCGATAGGGGAAATCAGAGTGTGGCTTAGCTACATGGGATCCTTTGAGATTCCCAAGAGGAAAGTGGGGAATAAAACACAAGAACAATTTTGAAATACTTAACAGGGCTTGACATCTTCCAGAGCTACATAATATGCAAGTGTCTGGCTGCTTTTTTTGTGTTGTTACACAAACTGTACTGTAATTCAGAGGGTATGACATATGTGCCATGTCCATAAAATGTACGAACTGAACTTTAAAATTCAATACAAAGATTCAACCACAGACCAAAGTACTGATCATCAAGACCCTGAAGACCAAGTCTCCTGCTAAGGTGGCAAACATCTTTAATGTATCTAAACGTCAAGTGGAGAGGATAAGAAAAAGATTTGAAGAAACTGGTAAAGTTTATTACAGGCCCAGGTCAGGCAGACCCCGTAAGTCAACTGTTCGAGAGGACCGTTTGTTGGTTCGACAGTCCAACTGGTCAGCAGAAACCCCTGTATCTACAAGTACAGTCGAATTCTGTCACACAGTGGTCTCAATGGCCGAATTAATGTTTAGAAACCAGCATTAAACAGAAGACAACTAAAAAATGTGTTGCATGCCAAGGCCCACAGCTTGCAGGAAGGATGGACTATGGAAAAGTGGCAGAAGGTTGATTTTTCCAATTAATCATCTATTAAACTGCACCCCAATTGCCGCAAATACTGAAGAAGACCTATTGGAACCTGCATGGACCCAAGATTCACACAGAAAACAGTCAAGTTCGGTGGAGGAAAAATCATATTACAACTAAGTTACACTACAGTGGTCAGGGTCATACAAAGGTTCCCCTTCAGGAACTCACGCTGCGTCAAAACACTTTGGGGAACACCTTTGGCGAACCACACTCTGAATGCATGTGTAGAAAGTCAAACAAAGGACGTGACGTCAGCAGCGAGTGACGTAAGCGACCAGGAAGCTATAAAAGCACGTAAGCCGGCAACAGTGTCAGCTTCTGTCTTTCAGTGGAGCGTTCTGTGTGTGTTTGTTGTCACTGTTTTTTTGTGCTAGTTTGCACAACTTTTATTTGAGTGACAATGTCTGTTGAACAGCCTGATAAGTCGAGCGAGGGCAGATCACGTTTCAGAGCGTGTGTTCCTCCCTGTCAGCGCTTCATTCCTGACGGGGATACACATGCTTTGTGCGTGTAGCGGCGGAGGCGGAGTGGCGCTTGCATTCGTGGGGATCGCAGTTGGATCTGTTGGAGGGAATGCAGACGAGTGACCCCTATCTCCTTCCTCTCCCACCAGATCCACAGCCCATTCTCAGGGGTCGGAAGCCTGTTCTGCAGTCACTTCCCCCCGGGAAACGGGCTTGGTTCTCCAGTTATCTTCCTCTGAGGAGGAGGGTGATGAGAGCGCCGCTGAGGTTCCTCTCCCTCAGTCCCCACAGTATGAGGAGCTGCTGGAGGTGGTTACTCACGCGGTGTCCAAGCTAAAGTTAGATTGGCCTGCCGAGCAACATCATGAGCCACAGAGAAGCAGACTTGATGAACGCTTCCTGCAAACTAAGAAACCACCTCCACGCAGGAGTCTTCCATTTTTCCCCGACCTCCATGCCGATGTGTCGAGGTCGTGGGGGAAACGGTTCTCCTTTTGGTTGTTTGTCCCCTCGTCCGACTATTATGGGATTGGGGGGGGACTCAACGAGAGGGGATATAAGGTGATGCCTCGGGTGGAACAGACTGTAGCCACCTATCTGTCCCCTGTAAAAAAAATGATTAATTTAAGCACAATAAAATATGTATGATTAATGGTTATTAATTACACATATTTTATACACTTTTCTGATACAGCCGAATCAATAATAAACCGAACTAATGCACTCGCCTTTATTCTAACTCTAAGAAAAATCAATTTCCTAGCCTTGAAAATTAATCTTTCCCACCGTAATTGGTTAAGGTACAGGACTGGATCAGTTTTGTAACAAAATCAAAGCAGTTTAAGTGACGTAATACTTGTGAGCAATGAACACAGTAACGAATTCCGACGTGAATACAAATGAGGGTTTATTGATTACATAAAAGGGGAAAAATAAACACTAACTAGCAAATCACGAACACTAAACAAACAACACATAAAACATAAAAGCAAGAGAGAGAGTGAGAAAGGTGCAGGAGAGAGAGTTGCAGTATTAAATCAGCTATTCACATCTGCATGAACCATTGGACAGTCACCTAATTTAAAAGGGGCAAATCTTAAGCGCAGCTATTTAAACTTAGATCAGATACTTGCATATGGCTGTGTGTGTGTGTGTGTGTGTGTGTGTGTGTGTGTCAAGTCCCGGTCAATGCGCTTTAAAGAAAAGTTCGTGTCCTGTTGGTTTCAGAGCAATCGTGGGCGTCCGCCAGATTTCGTAATCCCGGAGAGGTTGACGAAATTATATGAATTTAGCCGAAGCAAACTGCAGAAGGAAGCGGTCTCAGAGGTGGAGACAGGTCTCGAGGGAGAGAGAGTGACCCGTGCGAGTACGTGGGCGAGTGGACAAGGCGAGCACGTGGGGCGTGCGGAGATGTTTAGGTCCTGGAGTCCACAGACTTCGAGCCTCGAGCCACGAGTCGACGAGTCACGGGAAGGTTCAACAAACTCGAGCCTCAAGCCAGGATTTGCATGTGCACAACTGGTTTAAACTCCTGGGCCGTTCCGCCCCCAGGAGGTCAGCGATCCAATGATAATGAGCCGATTCTGGCGCGAAACTTGTTTCTTTTGTCCCTCTTCGTGTCTCATTTGCATTTAATGACAGCCTGTAAGGAGTTGCTTTAGAAGTTGAAAATAGTTTTAGACTAGAATAAAATGGCAGTGTTATGAGACACATGACTGGGCTATACTCCATCATTTAGGAAATAAACAGAGAAACATGTAGACATGCAACATGACGGGGTCATGAGTACCTTGACCTGTAGTTTATACAGAAACGTAAATATAAGTAGGATACAATTTGATACGTCTATCCCTGACGTTATAAGTGAAATACAGTAACATAGAGACTAACATACAGCATGGATATGCATATATTTGTACATTTCTGGGCCTTTTTCATGGCTAAAAGAGAGAGAATAGGAATTCCTTCGTTTAGGACTGGCTTTCTGTGGCCGTCTGGCTCCTTTCAAAACCCCATCTCCCCCACAGGCCCTTTGAAGTCCCGAGAGGAGGAATGCGATTCATCTTAGCTATTTGGTCAAGGAGGAGGCTTAATTTACACCTTTGTCAAGACGTGCAATTTTTAGGAGTTGAGCCAGACTTGCTGGCGCCATGTAGGCTCTCTTGAGAGCCTTGCCAGATTCGGTTGTGTCCATTTTGTATGCTTTTGGGTGCTTTATGTTCTCGAAGGTCGACCTCTGGTCTGACCTGACTCTACACCCCCGATCTAACATCATCTTTGAAGGCTCCATCTTTGCCCTCCAAGCCTCTCCGTATTACATCTGGGCTTGTGGGCAAGGTACATGGCAGCAGGTCAGGCCAGCGCGTGTCTGCGCACCATGTTGGTGTTGCAGGCATATCAGGCCGACCTGCTGAAAGACCTTAACGACGGCGAGGAAGTCGACATTAATGAACTGAGGCGTACTGCTGACCTCGCAGCCATGGTGACAGCAGAGAGGCATTTGTGGCTGACCCTGTCCGACATGAAAGAGAAGGACAGGGTCTTCCTCCTGGACGCCCCGCTTGCACCTTCTGGCCTGTTTGGCAATGCAGTCAACTCTGTCATCAGCAGATACCAGGAGGCATGTAAGCAGGCAACGGCATTAGAGCGGTATCTTCCTTGCCGCGTTATAGCTGGGGCTGCTGGGTGGGAGCAACCCCTTCCGTGTACTAGCTCCTCATACTGTGAAGTTCAAAAACAGAGCATTGCTGCTCAGGCTCCTCCAGCTCAAGACCGAGAACAGCGACGCTCTAGGCCAGGGCCTTCCAAGGCGAGGCCCGACTTGTGGGTCGTGCTTCAGTCAAGGAAGTCCTCGGCGTAGTGGCCCTGACGGTTAGTGGTCAGGACCGCTGAGGGTAGCCCCTACCAGGGACGAGCGGGTAGCATCACATTACACGGTGTTCGTCTCTCCTTGGGGCCCTCAGGAGATCAGTATGCCACCCCTGCCAGGGTTACAGGGCGCAGCGGCCTCCAGCGAGCTGTCACCTCGGCGTCATCCTCCAGCTTGCGTAGCAGAACCGAGGGGCTCACTGTTAGTTCAGGTTACTCCTGCCGGTCCGACGTTACAGGAGTTAGCGTCTCAGGGGTCCCTTAGTAGACTATTTAGCAGCATGGAAACTACTGCCAAACATGTCTCAATGGGTCCTGCGTACTGTAGAGAAAGGGTATTACATCCAGTTCGGCGCTCCGTGCTTCCTCAACACAGGAATTTCTTGAGGTTCGCTTTCAGGGGCAAAGCTTACCAGTATCAAGTCCTTCCCTTCGGCCTAGCACTCTCCCCCCATATGTTCACAAAGTGTGTGGATGCTGCTCTGGCGCCATTGCAGTTCCAGGGCATCCGTATACTCAACTACATCGACGATTGGCTGGTTTCTATCAAAGCAGTTCACATTCCTGGGCGTCTAAATTTGGGAGCAGATGTCCTGTCGAGGCAGGGGCCGAGGCCCGGGAATGGATGCTTCACCCAGAGGTGGTGAAGCAAATTTGGGGAGTGTTTTGCCAGGCTCAGGTGGACCTCTTTGCGACTCAAGAGACATCGCAATGTCCCCTCTGGTACTCTCTGACTCATCCAGCTTCCCTGGGGCTGGATGCCATGGTACAGACGTGGCCAAGGCTTCATCTGTACGCCTTCCCCCGATCGCTCTGCTCCTGGGAGTTCTGGAGAGTTTCTTCCACCCCCGCCCGGAGATGTGGAAGCTGTGGGTGTGGCCTCTGAGGGGGCACAACTCATAGCTTCTGGTCTCTCAACTGAGGTTGTTAAAACCATCCTCCAGTCCTCCTACGAGGAAAGTGTATGCCATGAGGTGGAGGCCGCCAGTTAGACCCAGTCAATTGCCGATTCTGGAGTTCCTACAGGCTTGTTTCTCCACAGGGGTAGCTCACTCCACCCTGAAGGTGCTAGTGGCGGCAATCTCGGCCTACCATGCCCCTTTGGATGGTTCTTCTGTGGGCAAGAATCCCCTAGTTACTCGCTTCCTTCACGGTGTGCTGAGGTTGAGGCCTCCGTCACGACATCGTATCCCAACTTGGGATTTGGCTGTGGTTCTTGAGGCCCGCAGTAAGCCTCCCTTTGAGCCCATTGAAGAGATCTCAGACCGTTTCCTTTCTCTGAAGACTGTTCTTCTGCTAGCTCTTTCCTCCCTTAAGAGAGTTGGGGACCTGCAGGCCCTTTCAGTGGCCCCTTCTTATCTTGAGTTTGCGCCAGGCATGGCTAAAGCTTTTATTTATCCCAGGTCGGGATACGTTCCCAAGGTCCCTACCTCTACACCACATCCCATCGTGCTCCAGGCTTTCTCTCCTCCACCTTTTACTGAGCCAGACCAGGAAAAGCTTAATTGCACTTGCCCTGTCCGGGCATTGGATGCTTATGTCCACAGAGCTGCCCTGTGGCGTAGGTCGGATCAGTTATTTGTATGTTATGGGAAACCTCAGAAGGGATTGCCTGCATCTAAGCAAACTTTGGGTAGATGGATTGTGGATGCCATCTGCTCTGCCTATGAGTTCTCTGATCTTCCCCTGCCTTTGGGGGTCAAGGCTCACTCTACTCGAGCTGTTGCTGCTTCTAAGCTCTCTTGTCAGGTGCCTCTATCCAGGACATTTGCAACGCTGTGGGCTGGTCTACACCTCTCACCTTCGCCAGGTTCTATGACCTTGATCTTCGAGCCACTCCTGGCTCCTCTGTCATCTTGCCCTAACACACAAGGCAGGGATTTGAAAGTATGAGGGCGTGGGCATCTCATTCCCCAAAGTGTTTTGATGCAGCATGAGTTCCTGAAAGGGAACGTCTAGGTTATGTATGTAACCATGGTTCCCAGAGGGAACGAGATGCTGCGTCTCATATCCATACTGCCGGCATCCCTGAGAGCGCTCTCTTCAAGGTCCCGAAGCTGACGCCGTTGTCGGCTCACTTGCTTTTATAGCTTCCTGGTCACTTACATCACCCGCTGCTGACGTCATGTCCTTTGTTTGACTTTCTACACATGCATTCAGAGAGTGGTTCGCCAAAGGCTTTCCCCAAAGCTTTTTGACGCAGCGTCTCTTCCCTCGGCGAACCATGGTTACATACGTAACCTAGACGTTTTTTAAGATGGGTTCCATTCAGAACAGGCCTTGCAAGGGTTGATCAACGAAACTGAGTACGTGTTCTGTGCATCAACTGCAGAACCTGGCTTCAAACAGATGCATGAGTGCTGCCAGCATTGCTTTAAATGTTGCAGAAGTAGAAGGTCAGCTTGTCAATGCTCAGGATATGCCACACATTGCAACAAGTCAGTTTGCATGGGCATCGTCCCAGAAGGAAGCCTCTTCTGAAGCTGGCTCACAAGAAAGCTCGCAAACAGTTTGCTGAAGACAACCGGTCCAAGAGCATGAATTACTGGAACCATGTCCTGTGGTCTGATGAGACTAAGATAAACTTGTTTGGCTCAGATGGTGTCCAGCATGTGTGGCAATGCCCTGGTAAGGAGTACCAAGTAAACTGTGTCTTGCCTACAGTCAAGCATGGTGGTGGTAGCATCATGGTCTGGGGCTGCATGAGTGCTGCTGATACTGTGGAGCTGCAGTTCAGTGAGAGAAACATGGATTCCATTATGTACTGTACATTCTGAAGCATAACATGACGCCTTCTCCTCCAGAAACAAGATGATAACGACCCCAAACTCACCACCAAGATGACAACTGCCATGCTGAGGAAGCTGAAGGTGATAGGGTGGCCATGTATGTCTCCAGACCTGAACCCTATTAAGCACCTGTGGGGCATCCTCAAGCGGTAGGTGGAGAAGCACCATATCTTTAACATTCAGCAGCTCCGTGATGTCATTATAGAGGAGTGGAAGAATATCCCAGCAGCAACCTGTGCAGCTCTGGTCAATTCAATGCCCAGGATGATTAAGGCAGTGCCAGATAACAATGGTGCTAACACAAAGTATTGACAATTTGGACAAGTTCACTTAGTGTGTACTCACTTTTGTTGCCAGCTATTTTGACAGTAATGACTGTATGTTGAGTAATTTTCAGGGGACAGTAATCTACACTGCTATAAAAGCTGCACATTAAGTACTCTAAAATATACCCAAGTTTTATTTCTATAGTATTGTTCCTTGAGAAGATATACTAAAATGGTTGTCATGAAACACATTTAGAGAGTTTATTTGCAGAAAATGACAACTGCCGCTCCGCAGAAACATTTCGATTGGACCATAGTCTCGTGGGATGGACTTAGTCGATCTCGTCAAAACCCTAGGGTCCGAACAGCTCGTTGCTCGAACTGCCTGAATGTCTTGAACAGATCCCTTTGAACAGCTGGACCAGCTCCTTCGTGGACGATTACTAGCACTCTTCAACTGCGCAGCGTTCCTGCCATCCAGAACCCTCCAAGAAACAAACGAAGCTTTGCCGAAATCTTCAAAGTCTTAACAATAACCAATCAGACGCAGCACGATTCCTTTGCTGAAACAAGCCCATCGAGGGGACATCCTGCTTCCTCCAGTCTCAGGAGGCAGATGACTTAATTAGTGGTGTCGCGATATACCAGTATTTTTCATTTAGGGTGTGACGATATACCAGTTATTGGCAATAACCATAAGATTTTAAATTAACAAGACACTTATCATAAAACGACACGCAAACAGCCTACTTCAGTGCCAGTACCTGGTTAACCTCCCAGGTGGCAGTATTGCACCTTAATGCTGACACCTGTCAAACAAGAAGAAGACACAACACCCGCAGCTACTTTGAGAAGAACAATGTTCAATATTACACAGACAGTAAGTTATCATTATTTTATTTGTCAGAGAATGGGAAATGTTACATTAACCTGT
Source organism: Cirrhinus molitorella (assembly GCA_033026305.1). Taxonomy (NCBI): domain Eukaryota; kingdom Metazoa; phylum Chordata; class Actinopteri; order Cypriniformes; family Cyprinidae; genus Cirrhinus; species Cirrhinus molitorella. The sequence goes on along the minus strand of CM065118.1, from coordinate 38,285,822 downwards.
TAACAGTGGTTTCACGTGTTCATATATTTAAACAAAGGGGTGATTCTTTTAATAAGTACCGTGTTTTCTTTACTCGTGCAATATTTGTATTTGCAATCAAGTCATGGCCAAAACGTGCGCAGCACTTGATTTCTTTGTTCAAAGCTTTTACACGATTAAATCAAATCTAGAAAAACTGAACAATCACATTATTACGCTCTGTAAAATGTTAAGTTGGTTGCAGTGCCATGCGCTTAATGGCTCATCTGCAGCTGTTCTAGACGCATATTAAAATTAAATTAGGAGTGTGTTAACTGCATGACTTCATTGGCATCAGCGCAACTATAGGTTTAAGAGATTAATCTGTTAACTTGCGTACCCATATTTTAAAGTATCAGTTTTGATGTTAATATTTATTCAAAATACTGTTGAACTTGACAGTTTTTTCTCTCTTGTTATTTTATAAGGAGCTTAAAAAAAGACGGAGAAAGCCAGAGTATCCTTATGTTCATTTGGGTAAAAAGAAAAACTAAAAAAACAAAGGAATTAATGAATTGCCGTATACCCAAAGCGCTTTACAATCTTGTGGGGGATCTCTCCTCAACCACCACCAGTGTGCAGCAGCGGCAGGTAGGCTCTGGAGGCAATTATCTACACAGAAACCTCTTTCTATATAGAAACAAAATCTCTGAGAATCAACAAATCTCTCTTTCTACAGAGAATCAAATATGTCAAAGGGTGCTAACTTATTTTTAAATGTTAACCATTTTAAAAACCATGGGAGACCATAGACATGTTTCCTCTGATTTTTATCCTTATAATCCTCTGAATGTGCACACTAGACGATTCGACCAGACCGCAAGACCAAACACTTGTTGACTGTAGGAACAATTTCACAGTGACACGCTCAGTGAGATCTTACTGAGCACTAACTCAGGTAATGCTCAGACACATCAAAGGACAATAACACTTTGGTCTAGCAGGCATATCTGGATGAACAGAACCTCTACTGGGCATGGAAGACTCAACTGGGGGAGGGGGCACTGATGAGGACCGGGCTGAGGATGCTCCAAGTGCAAAATGCAGGATAGCAACAGATCTCTTGCCAGGATGTGAGCTCTTAGACGTCAACTCTGCATCATAACTATGACACCAGGTCTCGTAACAAAGTCACTTAGAAAGGTCAACTAGATTAGGGGTAGAACCAGGCTGACGAAACATGTGGTGACACAACTCCGCTCTCTCCTCTGGGGGAAGCTTCCTTAGAAGGTGTGCAATGTTGGAACCAGAACTCAACTCCAACAGAACTCTAAAGAGGGGCTAGCAAAAGGGGCTACCAAAGCACCCCCATAGCACCCATACACATAAAAAAAAAATAATAATAAAACAAAAACATTTGTCTCATTATTATAATATAACGTGATGTGATTAGCAGGCGCATTTTTTTAAATGTCACAGCATTTTTTGTTTAAAAACAAAAAGTGCCAAGTAGGCCTGCCTCAGCACGTGAATGTGTCTTTAATAGAGAAATGTACCTTTTCATTCCAATTATGTAATCAGAGATTTTTTTTTTATTTGTTCGTTGCTGTTACATGCTCAATTTCACAGAGACTGCATAAGACGTCAGGAAGCGCATCTTGTTTATTTCTCTATTTTACAGAAGCACAACCTATTGGTGTTATCGTGAGTGTACATACATCAGAAAAAGTGTAAAAAAAAATGCAAGGAATTGCGTGGGTGCCTCCATTTCATGCAGTAAGTGTGATAGGCTAATAATCAAGCTGATATGCACACATATCCATCTAGAATAAGCAGCTGCCCGAAACAGGACCAGGAATGTGGAATGGCGAATTCTCTTTCTTTTCTTTCTTTCTTTCTTTCTTTCTTTCATTCTTTATTATTTGATTGTTTACAAAATACTAGCTTTTTATTTCATACATGAACATGTAGGCTAGTTACAGATAATCCTCAAAACGTAGTATTAAACGCAACAAAATTTGTACAGAATAATTGACTTTATTTTCGTTAAATACAGTTCTTTATACAATATAATTTACTGTTTAAACATCAAGAGTATGTGAAATTAATTTGTGTGTAAACACAATTATGTGAAATAGCTTAGCCAGTAAGCAACATGCAATTTATTTATTTATTTTTATTTTTATTTTTTGGCTATTAATAATATATTTTGCAGATTGTGCAAATTGTATTGTAGCGTCATGCAACTTCCCAGAATCAACAGACAAGAGACAGAGATCCAGTTCAAAAGAAGCAGCCAACAGCCTTCATTTATTTCCTGAATTTACAACCTACAACAAGGGTATCAAGAGGCGTCCTAATTTCCAAAAACAATAAAACACTGTGGCTTTTCCAGCTCCGTTTTCCCGTCTGAACTGACCAACGAGCTTCCACGCACCTTGCCCCTCCCTTCAACTAACCCCTCCAACGCCTCCCCTCATAACAGATAATATAGATGAACACATTTATAATGGGGAGCAAATTGCCTTAACGTCACACTGTCCTAGCGCAGTGATGTGTGATCTGTTCAGATTACAAAAGGGAGACCACAGAACTGCCTCAACAACTGCTAACAGTTCTCGTCGGGTTACGCAGTAATTACGCTCTGCTCTGTTGAAGGCCCGACTGTAATAGGCTATGACCCTCTCCCATTTTTCCCCCTCCTGGGAGAGAACAGCACCCAGGTCTACATTACTGGCATCTGTGTCCAAGATGAACGGCAATCCAGGATCTGGTGCAGCCAAAACTGGAGCATGACACAAAGCCTCCTTCATGCGATCAAAAGTCTGCTGCTGTTCTTGCCCCCACTGAAACCACTGCAATTTCTTTGTTAGCTGATGAAGAGGGGCGGCAACAGTGGCGAACCCAGGGACAAATTTTCGGTAATATGACGCTAGTCCCAGGAAAGCCCTCACTACCGGAGGCTGCATGGGACCGGCCAATCGTGGACAGCTGCAGTCTTTTCATCATCAGTGGCCATTCCTGCTGCACTCACATAGTGGCCCAGAAAGGTTATTGCTTTCTGTATTAGCTGGCACTTTTCTGGATGTAGCTTCAGGCCAGCCTGGGCTATCCGAGTCATGACAAGGTTGAGGGCACTCAAGACTGAATCAAAGTCCTTCCCGTGCACTAAGGTGTCATCCAAATAGACCAGGCATGACTCTCTCGGAATTCCCTGGAGCACCTGCTCCATTAATCGCTCAAAGGTCGCTGGAGCATTACAAAGACCAAAGGGCATAGTTCTAAATTGCCAAAGGCCCATCCCTGTCGTAAATGCAGTCTTTGGTCTTGACTCTGCACTTAGGGCAACCTGCCAATACCCACTCCATAGGTCTAGCGACGAGAACCACTTGGAACCGTCAATCTTATCGAATGACTCGTCAAGTCACGGAAGAGGGTAGGAGTCCTTAACGGTCACCTCATTCAACTGCCTGAAATCGACGCAGAAGCACCAACTGCCAACTAAAAGCTTAGGAAAAAGGCTCATAAAAAAGATGAGGACGTGAATGTGAGGGGGGAGTTGCAGGGACGCGCACCGTGCAAGAAAAATAGGCTACTCTGGTCATTTAAATTTTTAAATGTAATGTTAATAATACTACTCTATTTTTTTTTTTTTTTCTTTTTTTTGCACATTAATCTGAAAATAAATGTGGCACACCTAGTTTTTCTGATGCACACCAAAATTCTCTTTTCTGGCTACACTACTGGTGTGACCAGTGCTGTATCATAGCTTGCTACATTTCCCAGGGCTGTAGCTTTAGTGTAGTAAAGTTTCATTTAATGAAGAGTATAGCCTTTGTTATACTTTCCACGTGCGCAGTTCGGACACGTACACGGACGTCAAGTCGATGTACATATGACAGAGATGTATGGTAAAATCAGTTAATGACGTAACGTTAATTAATGTTAATAATGTTAATTAACAAATGTTGTAATGTAAATTAACAAAATGGATATACGTTGCAGTTCCGATAGATAGCAGTTACAAAAAAATAACTACTTACCTATAAGGGCCTTAATGGTTTAACTCCTGTGCACCTACTAGTCTTCTACCACGCTACAATCCATCACGCTCCCTAAGTCATAAAACTCTAGACTGTTGGCACCTAGGATAACAAGGTCCACTAAAGGAGGCAAAGCCTTTTCGCACCTGGCTCACAACTCGAACACAGCCCTCCTGACAACGTTCAGGGTTCAGACACACTCCCCCAGTCCGAATCCAGACCAAAAAAACACATCACTCTAGCCAAGCATGCACATAATGTATCTCATAACCTTGTACTTCAGACTTCTGATCAAAGGCACATTAACATTCTTTAGCTTGGGTTGAACACATCATTTTTGCATGGTTTGAACAGCAGCTATGCTAATCATTTCTCCATTTGTTTCTCTGATTGACATCCTGTGGTAATTAGGAATTACATAAGCTTCAGTCTAGATCCAGAACACCTAAGAAGATATGATGCCAACCCCTCAGAGGACCTCAGATGATGTTAGCCCTGAAACGCATACAGCCTTACCAATTTTGCTAAGTTTGATTGCAACATTACTGTTAATAGTGTTCATCATCTGTTTGATTACGTCATTAACTGATTTTACCATACATACCATGTACATCAACTTGACAGTCCACTAGTAAACTACTAAATATATTGTAGAAACTAAAAAAAAAAGTATCGTGAAAAGCGCTATACAAATGAACTTAAATTGAATTGGATTGAAGATAAGGTTCAGTATTGAGACTAAACAGCTCATAAACAACAGAAAAGTACCCAAAATGAAAATGTAATAGGGAAGAAAAATAAAAATAAAACTATTGGATTAATGGTACCTTTTTTATCTGGAGTAATAAATATGATATCATCAGGCTGTTTTACCAGTGTGGAAATCTGAAGAACACCAAATTGTGCCTTAAGCATCTGTAGAAATCATTTTGACTGTGATGAAAACAGGTTTCGACTTCAATTTGAGTCTAAATTCTAGTACTTAGGCACTAAGCAATTATAATTTTCCATAGCATAACACTCCATTTTGCTCATTGAATGGCTTAATTGTATTAAAGCAGAAGTTGGCCACCTAACATAAACCATAATTACTGAACAGATTCTTCATCATTGAGGCATACAGAGGTAAACGCAATGTGTGGGTGACAATGTCTATAATTTGAGTTATTCATCACGCAATTAGGTAGATGTGAACGTCAATTTTGTCTTTACAAACTGTCACTTTCACTCTTACTGCAATTCATCGAAAAGTGCATCTCTTTAGTCATTTTCCTGCTGTAAAACACCAATATGGTAATTAAATCTGAATAATAATGAACAATAATCAGGGTGCACGCCAATGGATGAAACAAACAAGAAACGTGTCATTCATTCTTTCATTCATTGCTTGTGATAGGGATTAGGGCTGTGCCGATAATCGGACGTGATATCATGCGCATCTCGTCAGTAATGCTGGTTCTGTGATTAGTCGTAAATCTCATTCACGTGTTCATTCATGCAGCCGCGTTTACTACACAGAGCCGTAGTTCACCGAAAAGGTACGCAGTTTCGCGTGCATAATCGATATATATCCCCTGCGATAATGAAGGCGATATCTGCGTAGCTTGTCAGTGAACTATGGCTCTGTGTAATAAACGCGGCTGCATGAATGAACACGTGAATGAGATTTACGACTAATCACAGAACCGGCATTACTGACGAGATACGCAAGATAATTCGCGTCCAAATATCGCACAGCCCTAATAGGGATATGAATGTTTTGGAGGAAAGGGAGTAAATTCATGCCAATTACTGAGCTGTTTCCAGTTCTTTTTAACTTGCATGCTGCCTACTCTTACTGATGCCAAATGGCAAACAGCAGGTGACCTGCGCACCACTCAGCACTGACCAGTGTGCACACCTGCAACTCATTATGTTGCCTGAGATACTTAATGCAGTGCAGGTGGGAAAGAGTTGCAGGCAGCGGCCTGGGAGAAAGCACAAATTCACATAACAAATACAAACACGCACCTGTCAACAAGTCCTCCATACAGAGTAATTTAAGCACTCTTCTACACACTTCAGCCTCATGTATTAAACACACACCATCCTGTCTTAACACACCAAAGATCATATTCAGAACACAAACATACACACAACCATCAACAACATATACTGTATGAAGCGTATCTCTCATATACTTCATCTTTCACTTAAACTAGAATTCATGGTGATGATTTTAAATCAGTCATGTCTAAAGTGGCCCAATTAACAAAGAGGGGTGAACGAATTATGTGCTCCTCATTTAAATAATAGCTCTCACATACTCACACATGCTCATTCAGTGCAGATTGTTTTTCTCAATTCTTACTACAGGCCTGAGCAAAGTTCAGCTAAGTGATCTGGGAGTACATTTAGCACTTACGGAGCCAGCAATCTCAGCTGGAGTACCCATAGTCACATTTAACATTTATTGAAATAACAATTAGTTGCTCCATTGTTTATTTCTTCTCACTGGTAAGCTTCATCATTAGCATCGTTAGTCCAGTATTCAGTGTCACATGATCCTTCAGAAATCTTCTAATATGCTGATTGATTATCAGTGTTGGAAACTGTTGTGCTGCTTAAAAATGTTTTTGGAACCTGTGATACTTTTTTGGGGATTCTTTGATAAATAAAATGTTTAAAAGAACAGCATTTATTTAAATTAGAAAACTTTTGTAACAATAAACACCTTATTCAAAGTTTGGGGTCAGCAGTACAAACTTATATTGTCTATTACATTCTATAATCTATTTTGAATAAATGCTGGGTTTTTTTTTTACTTTTAGTTATCAAAGAATCCTGAAAAAAGGTATGTATATATATATATATATATATATATATATATAGCCCGGGTGAAACGGGTGGACTGCGTCTGAATTGAAGGGTATACCTACACTCTATCACACCGAGTAACCAGCGTAAAATTCCTGGAATGGTTTTCCACGCACTCAGGAAATTACATAGTAGCTTGGTTGTTGGATGCGAGGGCGAGTGCTGCGCGGCTATAACCAGTGTGGGCAGCGGCTCTATTATCACTACAAAGTGTCACTCATCTTAGTTCATCGCAATCTTACGAAATTCCTTTATAATCAACAAAGCTCTCTAAACTACACAATGAATCTCTTGCATCGCATCTACACTTAGTAATGAGAAGATTCATCAGAGTGCAAGCTGCAATTTATAAAAACTAAACTGGCGCTTTCAGCTGTGAGTGAATTCTGACAAAAAGATTCAGAAAAAATTCTGATTGGCCATTACGTTCAAGAAATTAACAGAAACGCTGAAAAAACATGTTGGATAGTTTGCTTTCGTTTCAGGGTTTTTAGCACCGTCTAGTAGGCTTGGCAGCGGGGCTGGCATCGAGGTTTCCATGACTAAAGTTGCCCCCTCCCAATGTCGCCCATGCATATGTAGCCGTGAATAAAGTTCTTTTCTTTAAAAAATACAAAACATCGACATTAACTGGGTTTTTTTTATTCCCAACCACACCCAGTAAAGGATGCAGCATTAAAGTTCCCCGTCTGTCGTTCACGTTCGACGTTGTGTCGAAGTGACGACTAGGGGTCGCTCTTGAGAGCCCGAATACCTCTGACAGCTTTGAGAAAAGGCCAATGAGAATTGGTATGCAGTATTTGCATAGCCCGCTCCGCCCCGGAGATCCGGGCATAAGAGGGGGGGGCTAGGCAACACTCACTGTTCTGTTTCTTCGGAGCCGAATGCAGCGTCTCTTCATTGAGAAGCAGCGTTACTCACCTCTCTCGTCGTTGGATCTACGGCACGGGCAGCGGTCTCTTCCTTCTCGAACGCAGTAGCAGTGAGAGTCCCTGGGTGCTTCGACGGCGAATCTTGAAGAGCAGACTTCCTCTTAATAAAATCTAAAAGAGCAAATTTCTCTAAAAGAGTGCAGACACGTTGGGTTTGTGTGTTTACTATGCCTTCCGTGTCCTTCTGGTTGCAGCTTCTTTGTCTCCCAAAACGATCGGCACGAGCTCTGTCTTCAGTGTTTGGGTCGTGACCATGCTGAAGCAGCGTTCGGCGAGGGCGGATGTCCTGCTTGCGAGGACATGCCCCCTCAGCACACTTCGTTGCACCCGCTGCGGGGGCGGGTTCTCAGTCAGTAGCAGACGCGGAAATGGCGGCCATGCTCGAACGGGCGGCCAAAGCAATCGGGATTGAGTGGAAGTCTCCGCCCCGTCCTGAGCGCTCACGGCTGGATGATTGGTATCTGGGTAACGACCGTGGTTCTCGGCCACGTTCTACCCCAGTTCCTTTCTTCCCGGAAGTGCATGAGGAACTGACTAAGTCGTGGAAGGCTCCTTTTTCAGCCAGAACGCGTCTTAGCGGTTCTTCCTCTCTCACCACCCTCGATGGAGGTCCAGCGAAGGGGTATACGGAGGTTCCCGCCGTGGAGCGTGCGATCGCGGTGCATCTTTGCCCGCAGACCGCCGCCACCTGGCGGGACCGCCCAAAACTCCTGTCCAGGGCATGTAAGGCTTCTTCCGCTCTCGTGGGGAAGGCTTATGCTGCTTCTGGACAAGCTGCGTCCGCCCTTCACGCTATGGCCATCCTGCAGGTCTATCAGGCCAAGGTTCTTAGCGAGTTGCACGAGGGTGTTCCCAAACCAGAGCTTTTGCAGGATCTGCGCTCGGCGACTGACTATGCTCTACGAGCTACGAAGGTCACGGTGCAGGCTCTGGGGAGGGCGATGTCCACCATGGTGGTCCAGGAGCGCCACCTTTGGCTGAATCTGGCGGAAATGAAGGACGCTGAGAAGGTTCGCTTTCTTGACGCCCCCATTTCTCAGGCTGGTCTCTTTGGCGACACTGTCAAAGAATTTGCACAGCAGTGAAGAAACAGACGGAGGCTATCAAACACATCTTGCCTCGTCGGGCGCCGCCCCCCGGGCCCGCACCCCCGAAGCAGCAGCCTCCGCCTGTTTCACGCCGAGGACGACCGCCTTCCAGACCGGCTCAGGGCCCGCCACAGGCTGGTCCTGCACCTAAAGCAGCCTTGCGGTCGAGCTCTCGCAAGAAGGTGGCGCCGTTAGCTCAATCTCAGGCCGCTAAGAACCCTCGTCAGGCTTCGAAGCGTTCCTGAAACGAGCAGCCCGGAGGAGAGAGATCTGCTGACCTGTCTGGATCCACACTCGGCGAGGGGACGAGTGTGGGTTTCGGCTCCACCCAGGCTGTCTGCCTAACGGCAGACGGCCACCACATGGTCGATAAAAGAGCAATTTTCTTCTCTGGGCGAAACCGGGGTACCCGGAGGGACGCAACCCGCCCAAGTTCAGCGGCATCTTCTCTACCGTGGTTCGGGACAAGAATGCTGCGGTTCTTCGGGCGGAGATCGCGACCCTTCTGGCGAAGGACGCGATAGAGCCGGTCCCCTCGGCCGACATGAAGAAAGGGTTCTACAGCCCCTACTTCATTGTACCCAAGAAAGGTGGCGGTTTAAGACCAATCCTGGATCTGAGGATTCTGAATCGGGCCCTTCACAAGCTCCCCTTCAGAATGCTAACGCTCAAACGCATTCTCACGTGTATCAGATTCCAGGATTGGTTTGTGGCGATAGATTTGAAAGACGCGTACTTTCATGTCTCGATTCTTCCAAGACACAGGCCCTTCCTGCGGTTTGCCTTCGAAGGTCGAGCATTTCAGTACAAAGTCCTTCCATTTGGGCTCTTCCTGTCTCCCCGCGTCTTTACGAAAGTCGCAGAAGCAGCCCTTGCCCCTCTCCGGGAGAGGGGCATCCGCATTCTCAATTACCTCAACGACTGGCTGGTCATAGCGCACTCTCAGGAGTTGGTATGCAAACACAGGGATGTGGTTCTCAACCATCTGGCCCATCTGGGGTTTTGGGTCAACTGGGAAAAGAGCAAGCTCGCCCGGGTACGGAGCGTCTCTTTTCTCGGTATACAACTAGACTCGGTTGCCATGAATGCACGGCTCTCCCCGGAGCGTGCACAGTCAGTGCTGAGCTGCATCCAGAAGCTCTCACGCTGCCCGAAGGTCCCCCTCAAACATTTTCAGAGGCTCCTGGGTCACATGGCATCCGCAGCCGCCGTCACGCCGCTGGGCCTGATGCACATGAGACCGTTACAACACTGGCTGCGTTCCCGAGTCCCGGGATGGCCATGGCGCCAGGGTTCATACCGGGTGCACGTCACACCTGTATGTCTAAAAACCCTCGGTCCTTGGAAAGACATTTCGTTCCTACGGGCCGGGGTGCCCTTAGGACAAGTGTCCAGGCGCATTTTGGTTACGACAGATGCATCCAACACAGGCTGGGGTGCCGTATGCAATGGGCAAGCAGCTGCAGGGCTCTGGTCGGGCCCTCGGCTGCATTGGCATATCAATTGCCTCGAGCTGCTGACAGTGTTTTTGGCCCTGAAGAGGTTCCGACCTTTGGTTCAGGGCAAACACGTGCTGGTCCGCACAGACAGCACTGCGACTGTAGCCTACATCAATCACCAGGGCGGTGTACGCTCCTTTCGCATGTCACAGCTAGCCCGCCATCTCCTCCTTTGGTGTCGAAACAATGTCAAGTCTCTACGAGCCACCCACAATTGGGTAGCGGACGCGCTCTCCCGACAGACTTCGCTTCGGGGCGAGTGGAGACTTCACCCTCAGACGGTTCAGCTGATCTGGAGTCTTTTCGGTCAGGCCCAGGTCGACCTGTTTGCCTCGATAGAGAACACTCACTGCCAGTTGTGGTACGGTCTGTCCGAGGCGCCCCTCGGCACAGATGCACTGGCACACAGCTGGCCTCAGGGCCTCCTCAAGTATGCGTTTCCACCAGTGAGCCTAATTGCACAGACCCTGTGCAAAGTCAGGGAGGACAGAGAACAGATCCTGCTGGTGGCCCCCTACTGGCCCAACAGGGTTTGGTTCTCAGAGCTGGTGCTCCTCTCCCCCGTTCCTCCCTGGCGCATTCCCCTGAGGAAGGACCTCCTTTCACAGGGGAAGGGCACGATATGGCACCCGCGCCCAGATCTCTGGAACCTCCACATATGGTCCCTGGACGCGACCAGGAGAATTTCAGAGATCTCCCACTGGCAGTGGTAAACACTCTGTTGCAGTCGAGAGCTCCCTCCACGAGGCGGCTGTACGACCTCAGATGGCGCAAATTCACAAACTGGTGTTCCTCCCGGGGGGAGAACCCACGGAGATGTGGCATCCGAACGGTGTTTTCCTTTCTCCAAGGAGGACTGGATAGACACCTTTCTGCTTCAACACTTAAGGTCGAGGTAGCCGCTATTGCCGCTAACCACGACCTGGTGGAAGGTAGATCGGTTGGGAAGCACAATTTGGTTATACGATTCCTTAAAAGTGCACGCAGGCTGAACCCCGTCAGACCGCACCTTGTTCCCTCTTGGGATCTGTCTGTGGTCCTCCGGGGCCTACAGTCAGATCCCTTTGAGCCGCTCCAGTCAGTCGAACTCAGTGCTCTCTCCCAAAAGACGGCTCTCCTGACTGCGCTCACATCGATCAAAAGAGTGGGAGACCTCCAAGCCCTCTCCGTCAGTGACTCGTGCCTCGAATTTGGGCCGGCTAACTCTCACGTTATCCTGAGACCCTGGCCCGGTTATGTGCCCAAAGTGCCCACCACTCCCTTCAGGGACCAGGTGGTCACTCTGCAAGCTATCCCTTCTCAGGAAGGCGACCCCAACCTCTCCTTGTTATGCCCAGTCTGTGCCCTGAGCATTTACTTGGAACGTACTGAAAGCTTCAGACGGTCGAGTCAGCTCTTTGTCTGTTTTGGAGGACAGCAGAAGGGGAAAGCTGTCTCCAAACAAAGAATTTCCCACTGGATTGTGGATGCGATTCGTTTGGCCTACCAGGCCACAGGGGTGCCCTGCCCGCTGGGGGTGCACGCCCACTCCACCAGGGGCGTCGCAGCGTCGGTTGCGCTGGCGAACGGGATCTCTTTAACAGACATTTGCAGAGCTGCAGGTTGGGCTACACCTAACACGTTTGCCAGGTTCTACAATCTGCGTGTAGAACCAGTCTCTTCGGGAGTCCTGAACGCAAGCCCAGTAACTCCTGAAGCTGACACGGTGTAGAAGCTTGCTGAAGCGTCATTCCCCACGGGTGATGACGCTTCCCCAGTTCAGTAAGTTTCCTGGCGTGAACCCTGAACGACAATTTCCATCATGTTGCACCTGCAACGTAGCTATGTTCAGCGGAGGAACTAGCTATCAGAATCTAATATGAGGTTAGGTTGCCTCTTGTGAACTCTCATATTAGGTTGGTGCCCCACATGTAGTGGCTCCTAATGCGGCCCCATGTGTGTATCTGGAAGATATATATGGAAGGTCACGTAGAGGTGAGTGACATTTATCTAACACGCAAGACTTGTTAATATTTGCACTCCATGCACTCGTGACGCGGTCCGCTGGTTGTGGCGTTTTCAACTGGGACCCCTAGTCGTCACTTCGACACAACGTCGAACGTGAACGACAGACGGGGAACGTCTTGGTTACGTATGGTAACCCTCGTTCCCTGATGGAGGGAACGGAGACGTTGTGTCCCCCTTGCCACAACCTCGGACCGCCTCTGAGTGTAGCCGGGTGCTTCGGCTCCTCAGATCAGAACAATGAGTGTTGCCTAGCCCCCCCCTCTTATGCCCGGATCTCCGGGGCAGAGCGGGCTATGCAAATACTGCATACCAATTCTCATTGGCCTTTTCTCAAAGCTGTCAGAGGTATTCGGGCTCTCAAGAGCGACCCCTAGTCGTCACTTCGACACAACATCTCCGTTCCCTCCATCAGGGAACGAGGGTTACCATACGTAACCAAGACGATTTGCTGGGTTGACTGAAGTCACACTTGTAAATAAACAAAATAGAGCTCAAAGTGTAAATAAAAAGGGTATTACAAACAAAAAATATATATATAAAAAACAGCTTCAGTACTCTTAAACAAAGTAACCCTTTTTCAACCCCATAAAACAACGGTAGTGGCCCTCTGAAAATAAAAAAGAAAACACAAATACATTTACAACATGGGCCATTTCTTATAGCACATGCTCTAACATTTATACTTATTTATATACACCCACATATTCACATTTATGAAGCACGTTGAACTGTAATATTAATTTAACTTGCACAACAGATCAGGAATTATCACATATTCAACACTGAATGAGAGCTTTACAACTTATACTAATTAGTGATACTCAAACAACACGAAATGGAGTTAAAACACAAAAGCAAAATTATCAGAAACTCACTTTATAGCAGTATCCCACACAAGACTGCTTATGAAACCCGCAGCTCACACGTGAGTTCACTTTCTCCCCTCTATTAACATATAAAAGCACATATATCCCTCGTTGCAACATGACATTTACACATATCACACATTTATTGAAAGGTTTGGTATGTGTTATCACATCAAACTAAATAAAACAAACACTTACACGCTGTGATTCACACACAGCCGAAGAATGAACACCACGTGAAGACGCTTCACAGACGAATCAAAACTGCACAGAAATGCAACGAAATGCAACCATCCGTCGACATGACTAGTACAGAAGCACACCTAGAACAGTTATATGTTGATATTTTATTTTTTTATTTTTTTAATTTATCCTTTATTTAACCACTATAAGAGACTATAGTCTCTTTTTCAAATGCTCCCTGGCCAAGAAAGGCAGCACTTAAAAACTGTAAATAAAATAAAAAATAGAATAGTAAAGGAGAAAAACATCACAAAAAACATACCACAACACCTAACAAGGACAAAAGCTAAATACAACAACAAACAAAATATAACACAATAACATAAGTACATTTTACAACATAAATCCTTATACAAAAAGAAAACAAAACAAAAACAACAACCTATATACAATCACACTTATAACTGAAGGTTTCTGTGACATGTAATTTAAAAGCATTAAGTGGGATAATATTGCTTAACTTCAACTGATTCTGCAAAGCATTCCAAGTTAAGGGAGCATTGTAACGGAAAGAAGTTTTCCCAAATTCAGATTTTACAGCAGGTATAGTAAATAGAATCCTATTCTTAGACCTAAGATGGTATCTATTGTTTTCTACATGAAACAAAACTGATAAATAAGAAGGTAGCAATCCTGTCACTGCCTTATAAATAAAAATAAACCAGTGATGCTGTCTACGTATTGATATTTACCACCATTTCAGTGTTTCATGAACTTTTGTCTCATAAACTCATAAAATAAACATATTTGCTCACCATAACCAGGCGAATGCGATACCCAAACACACTGAGCTCGGCGCTCACGCTCTCTGCGTGCACTCACAACTGCTGTCTCTTAAAGGAGCCACAACCCTTTACTACAGTACGAGCTATTAATAGCTTATTTTGGATTCTTGAGCAAATTTGTAGGGCTCACGCAGTACAATCGTGTACACGAGAGATTAAAAGATTAAAATACACTCTCCCCTGCCTACAGTCATCGTCTCTGGTGACTGTGGCCACTCTTCAGTTATTTACAACTTCTTGCAGTTTTTCAGATGTGTACAAAACTATGTTGGCCAGCACCTGGGAAAGAACATCTGGACTGAAAGACACCGCATTACAGGCAGATTTTGGCAGTCTATTCGGATTGTTATGAATGCCAGCCGTTGACCACTGAGACCTGCGTGGCATGGGATGGGGTATAACAGCATGAACACCTTCTCTGTTGGGCCTTCGTGGGACTGGAACTGGTCTTGTCACCACCGCATCTACAGGTAAGTCAGCGTTATCAAGATATGGTTGAGAGACATCTCTGACCTCATTGGTTGTCTCCTCTCTCTGCATATTACCAGAATCCTTCTGTATTTTCTCCTTTACAGCTCCAGTACACTCATGCAGATCCACATCTGGTTGCTGGAAGTCCTCCAGTACTCGGTCCACTGGGTCCTCTCCGGGCCAACAGGTCTCTTCTACAAGTACACACTCGGCATCCCTTGAAGGCATCTCCATCATCAACGCGGGGGTAGGTACTTCCACAGGACTCACACTCCTTCTTGGCATAGGCACTGGGACTGACGGTGGACAGGGCCTAATGTTAGACCTGTGCACTCTCTTAGCAGGACCTCCATCAACTGGCTCCACTGTGTAAGTTGTACCCTGCACCTCCACCACCTGATACACTGTAGGTGCCCACGCATCCTGGATTTTGTTCCGACCCAGAGGACGATGTCGTAAGTACACCTGCTGCCCCACGGCCACCTCTGGACAGTACACTGCATGCTCATGTCTGGTAACACGATCTGCTGCCTTTCTTGTAGCGTACTCTCGAGCTCTGGAGTGTGCATCCTGAAGCCGCTCCCTATGGACTGTCAACCAGGTAGGCTCCCTCTCACTCACTGGCTCTTGGCCCAATAAGGCATCTACCGGTAAGTGTGGCTGCCTCCCAAACAACATATAGTAAGGGGAGTAGCCAGTAGTGCCATGCGGGGTCACATTATAGGCATAGACCAGTTCGGGTAAGTACTCTGGCCTGAGTTTCCTGTCAGGGGGCAATGAGCGCAGGAGATCATGCAGTGTACGCTTAAATCTCTCGCACTGAGGATTCCCCTGTGGGTGGTGTGGTGTAGTACGAGATTTTCTTATTCCATACAGCTTACAAAGCTCTGCGATGACTGCACTCTCAAAGTTCCTGCCTTGGTCCGAGTGGAGACGCTGAGGCACACCATACTTGAGTAACCATTCCTTAAGAAGGATCTTAGCAGTGGTGTCTGCCTTCTGATCTCGGGTAGGGAAAGCCTGACTGAATTTTGTGAAAACATCAGTGACTACCAGGACGTTCTCCCGCCCATCCAAAGCAGGCTCAAGGGTGGTAAAATCCATTGCAACCACTTCTAGTGGCTGGGAAGCCAAAAATAGGGTCCAGGATGCTTGGATCTTGGGCTGTGGCATTTTAGCCAACACACACCTCTGGCATGTCTTCACCCATTTCTCAACAGCATCATACATCCCTACCCAATAGCAGCGTTGCTTGAGTAGGCCCAACGTCCTCTCGACACCTTGGTGTTCCATCTGGTCATGAACACTACTCAGCACCTTTTTTATGAGACAAGCAGGGAGCAACAGTTGAAGGCATTCCCCATGGAACACATCATTAATTACTCTGTACAACAAGCCTTCTTTCTCTCTGATCCTATCCCACTGCTTAAGCAATGACAAAGCTGGTCGAGATAAGCCTATCCTCTCTTGCTTCGTCGGCTTCCTCTTCTGATCCCAGAAATTTCTGAGGGCCGCGATGGTTGGATCCACATTTTGAAACCGCTGCAGCTCATCTTTGGCATACCCAGGTAATGTTGGAGTGTTTTCAAGCATAGGTTCACTCTCACCATTGACATCTGCTATAGCAGCATGCAGAGACCGGGTCTCCACTTTGCCAACGAGCATGGCTAGGTCTGGTTCCACGAAAGTCCCTGGCCGGATTGCATTACAGATAGCTACACAGCCATCAAACTCTGTGTCTTCTGTTACTGCTTCCACTTCTTCTAGCCCAGGCCTTCGAGAGAGGGCGTCGGCAACAGTGTTACATCTTCCGGGCCGGTATTGCACCTCAAAATCGAACACAGCAAGTTGTGCAACCCACCGCTGCTCTATTGCACCCAACTTGCCGGTGTTAAGATGGCAGAGAGGATTATTGTCTGTCAGTATTGTAAACCTTGATCCGAGAAGGTAAACTTTTCTATGACTGCCCATTTAAGTGCAAGAAGTTCCAGCTTCATACTGCTGTAATTTCTGTCGTTGTGCTCCACGCCCCTCAACCTTCGACTAGCATAGGCAATTACAGTCTTTTTCCCCCCTTGTTGCTGGTATAGTACAGCCCCCAGACCCAGGCTACTGGCGTCGGTCTCTAGCACAAAAGGTAGGGTAAAATCTGCATACCCCAATGTTGGAGCAGATGTCAGTCGTTCCTTTAGGTGTTCGAAGGCTTGCTGACACTCGGGCGTCCAGGAGAGTTTGAATAACTTATCAGCTTGGGCAGCACTCTGCTGGTGAACACAGGCATTGACCACATCATGAAGTGGACCCGCCACTTTTGAGAAACCCTCTATAAACCTCCGGTAATAGCTGCAAAATCCTAAAAAGGATCGCAACTCCTTCAAAGTATTGGGGACCGGCCACAGAGTAATGGCACTCACTTTTTCTGGGTCTGTGCTTACTCCCTGTGCTGACACCACATGACCCAAAAACTTCACCTCGGACTGCAAGAAGTGACACTTTTCAACTTTGACTTGCAGTCCAGCTTCTCTAAGCCTCTGGAGCACAGTCTCAAGCCTCACCAAATGGTCCTCGAATGTACTCGAGTACACCAGAATGTCGTCCAGGTAGACGAGAACCATCTGAAATGCCAGGTCACTCATTATGGCTTGCATGAGACGCTGGAATGTCGCCGGCGCATTACACAAACCGAACGGCATTCGCTGGTACTCATACAATCCAAATGGTGTGATAAAAGCGGTTTTGTGTTGATCCTTTTCGTGAACTGCCACTTGATGATACCTGCTTGCGAGATCTATTGAGGAGAACACTTTCGCCATGCCCAGAGCATCCAAGGTCTCATGTATTCGTGGCAACGGGAATGCATCACGCCTGGTTTTCGAGTTCAGCTTCCTGTAGTCTACGCATAAGCGCAGACTGCCATCGGACTTCCGAACGAGGACCACTGGGGAGGCGTATGAACTTGAGCTCTCTTTTATGACGCCTTTGTTTAGCAGCCCACAGATATGCTCCCTTACCTCCTCAAATTGGTTCGGGGGTATTCGGCAGTAAGGCTGTGACACAGGAATGTCATTGACCACTGGAATTTCATGCTTGTTGGTTCAAACAATCCCAGGCCATTGCTTTGGCTCAGCCCCTTGTGTATTCTCGCCTTGATTGTGGCTACAGAACCTGCAGGTATGTGTGTGCCATGTTCTCCAGCTACCCTGACCGTTGCGGTTCCTCCATAGGAGAAGCCTCCTGGACTCCTGGTAAAAGCAGCTCTCCACTCTGAGTCCAAGGCACCCTCGAGGGCATTGTCAAATTCGGCCAGAATCAACTGTTTGCAATGCTGGGCAATATTCATCCCAATTATCCCAGGCGGTGCTGTGTCATCCTCCAAGTTTTCCAGATCATGCACTACTACGAACTCACACCCAGGTAAAGTCACCCCTAATACTTGTATGTCTAGCTTGACATACCCAAGGTAAGGAAGTGGCAACCTGTTAGCAGCAGTAATCTTTAACCATTTGGTAGTGCAGTGCATATCTTTGTCTTCTCCATACAGATGCTTCCTGAAAAAGCTCTCACTTAAGGTACTGACATTGCTACCAGTATCCAAAAGGCACTTAACAGGTAAACCCTATTTCTACTTCTGGGCACTTGCCCACGGCACGCTCCAGAAATCACTCTTTAGTAAGTGGACTGATCTTTGAGCCATCAGACTCCCCTCTCATTGCCCGGCTCTTCACAATGGAGGCATCCCGTTTCCCTGCACCGGGGGTTCGTGTGCAGTAGGGGCAGGGTTTCCGTGGGAACGTGGTGCAGAGCACTGACGAGCTAAGTGCCCAACACCCTCACATCTGAGGCAGATAGGTTGACCATCACAGGTATACTTTGGCTTAAACTTAACTTTAACAGATTTTTCTCCACCCAAATCAGATCATTGAGTGGTGAGATCCCGGACAGCATTGGTAAGCTCATTGATTGCTTTGCCCTGCTGTGTGACTACCTTAATCATCTCTTGAAGGGCTATACTCAACTCACTTGGTTTGGCGGTGGCCATATTTGTGTGAGCTAACTCTTCACCTACACCCACCATGTTTCAATTCCTAGCCATGTTTGTGCCACAAGGTCTCTCTTCTAAGAACCACATTAGGACTTCTTCACAAACATCAAATAATGTAGAGTCAGGTCGCTGAGGGAAGCAGGAAGCAGCATTAAAGATTTGCTGGGTTGACTGAAGTCACACTTGTAAATAAACAAAATAGAGCTCAAAGTGTAAACAAAAACGGTATTACAAACAAAAATATATATATGAAAAACAGCTCCAATACTTTTAAACAAAGTAACCCTTTTTCAACCCCATAAAACAACGGTAGTGGCCCTCTGAAAATAAAAGAGAAAACACAAATACATTTACAACATGGGCCATTTCTTATAGCACATGCTCTAACATTTATACTTATTTATATACACCCACATATTCACATTTATGAAGCACGTTGAACTGTAATATTAATTTAACTTGCACAACAAGTCAGGATTTATCACATATTCAACACTGAATGAGAGCTTTACAACTTATATTAATTAGTGATACTCAAATAACACGAAATGGAAATAAAACACAAAAGCAAAATGATCAGAAACTCACTTTATAGCAGTATCCCACACAAGACTTATGAAACCCGCAGCTCACACGTGAGTTCACGTTCTCTCCTCTATTAACATATAAAAGCACATATGTCCCTCGCTGCAACATGACATTTACACAGATCACACATTTATTGAAAGTTTTGGTATGTGTTATCGCATCAAACTAAATAAAACAAACACTTACGCGCTGTGATTCACACACAGCCGAAGAATGAACACCACGTGAAGACGCTTCACAGATGGATCACAAAACTGCACAGAAATCAGAATCAGAATCAGAATCAGAAAGAGCTTTATTGCCAAGTATGCTTGCGCATACAAGGAATTTGTTTTTGTGACATTAGCTTCCAGGGTACATAGACAACAACACAGACAATAAAAAAAAATAAATAAATAAATAAATAAAATAAAATAAAATAAAATAAAATAAAATAAATAAAGGTAATAGAGAATAGAAAATATACATATGTAAATATAAATATAAATAGACACAAAAAATATTTATATAGAAAAATGAATTAAGAAATAAGTGGCATATACAGTTGTGCTGTTGATGCTTGATGAAAGTTATTGCACATATTTTTATTGCACAACGGGGTGAACATTTAGCTGTTCATAAGTCGGATTGCCTGGGGGAAAAAACTGTTCTTGTGCCTGGTTGTCCTGGTGTTAGGGGCTCTGTAACGTCGGCCAGATGGCAAAGGTTCAAAGAGTGAATGGCTTGGATGTGAGGGATCCAGGGTGATTTTCTGAGCTCTTTTCTTCACCCTGGATGTATACAGTTCTTGAAGGGTGGGCAGGGGAGCACCAATAATCCTCTCTGCAGTCCGAACTGTTCTCTGTAATCTTCTGATGTCTGATTTTGTAGCTGAGACAAACCAGACAGTTATTGATGTGCACAGAACAGACTCGATGACAGCTGAGTAGAACTGCTTTAACAACTCCTGTGGTAGGTTGAACTTCAGCTGGCGAAGGAAGTACAATCTTTGTTGGGCCTTTTTTACAATGGAGTCAATGTGAGTGTCCCACTTCATGTCCTGGGAGATGAAAGATCCCAGGAACTTAAATGTCTCCACTGTAGCCACAGTGCTGTCCATGATGGTGAGTGGGGAAAGTGCAGGGGGGTTCCTCCTGAAGTCCACTATCATCTCTACTGTTTTGAGCGTGTTGAGCTCCAGGTTGTTATGACTGCACCAGACAGCCAGCTCTTTTACCTCCTGTCTGTAAGCAGACTCATCACCATCCTGAATGAAAATGCAACGAAATGCAACCATCCGTCGACATGACTAGTACAGAAGCACACCTAGAACAGTTATATGTTGATATTTACCACCATTTCAGTGTTTCATGAACTTTTGTCTCATAAAAGCTTGGCGCTCACGCTCTCTGCGTGCACTCACAACTGCTGTCTCTTAAAGGAGCCACAACCCTTTACTACAGTACGAGCTATTAATAGTTGTTTTTTTTTTTTTGGATTCTTGAGCAAACGTGTAGGGCTCACGCAGTAAAATCGTGTACAAGAGAGATTTGATATTCTGGGTATTATCGGATTGCCAGAGTTTTGAAAACACAGCGGATGTGAGGGACTATAATGTGATAAGAGCTCCCTCAAGTACTGAGGAGCTAAACCATTGAGAGCTTTATAAGTAATTAGCAAAATTTTAAAATCTTTACAATGTTTAACAGGGAGCCAGTGCAGTGTTGACAGAACTGGGCTAATATAGTCATACTTTCTGGCTCTAGTAAGAACTCTAGCTGCTGCATTTTGGACCCACTGGAGTTTGTTTATTAAGAGTGCTGAACAACCACCCAATAAAGCATTACAATAATCTATCCTGGAGGTCATGAATGTATGAATCAACGTTTCTGCATTTGACATTGAGAGCATAGGTCATAATTACATTATGTTTTTAAGATGGAAAAATGCTGTTTTGCAAATGCTAGAAATGTGGTTTTCGAAGGAAAGATTTCTATCAAATAGCACACCTAAGTTCCTAACTGATGACGACAAATTTACAGAGCAGCCATCAAGTAGTAGACCGTGTTTAAGTTATAACTTGCAGAGGTTTTAGGCCCAATAATTAACACCTCTGTTTTTTTTTGTTTTGTTTTGTTTTTTGTTTTTTTCAGAATTTAGCTGTAAGAAATGACTTGTTATCCAGTTTTTTATATCAACTATGCATTCCGTTATTTTTTCAAATTTGTATATTTCACTGGGCCGCAAAGAAATATAGAGCTGAGTATCATCAGCATAACAGTGAAAGCTAACACCATGTTTCCTTATGATATCTCCTAAGGGTAACATGTAAAGCGTAAAAAGTAATGGCCCTAGTACTGAGCCTTGAGGTACCCCATACTGCACTTTTGATCAATATGATACCTCGTCATTCATTGCCACGAACTGATGGCGGTCAGATAAGTATGATTTAAACCAATGCCAACATAATTTCTAGCGTCAGAGTAGAATCTATTCAAAAGAATGTTGTGGTCAATAGTATCAAACACAGCACTAAGATCCAGTAGCACTAATAGAGAGACACAACCACAGTCGGATGATAAGAGCAGGTCATTTGTTACTCTAATGAGAGCAGTCTCAGTACTATGATACGGTCTAAATCCTGACTGGAAATCCTCACAGATACTATTTTTCTCTAAAAAGGAATATAATTGTGAGGATACTACCTTTTCTAGTAGCTTTGACAGAAAAGAGACATTCAAGATCGGTCTGTAATTAATTAATTGGTTGGGGTCAGGTTGTGGTTTTTTAATGAGAGGCTGGATAACAGCCTGTTTTAGGTTTTGGGGATATATCCTAATGACAGTGATGAATTAATATAGTAGCTTAGATGGGATCAGGTCTAACATACATGTTGTTGGTTTAGATGAGTTAACAAGTTTATAAAATTATTCCTCTCCTATAATAGAGAATGAGTGGAATAGTTCCTCAGGAGATCTATAGCGCAATATTTGATCCGATACTGTTGTTGACGGCTGCATGGTTAAATTTTTTTTTTTTTTTTTTTGCTGTTAGGAAAAGTCAACGCTTGTTGGTACTTTATTTTCTGTTAATTTTGCCACTGTATTGAATAAATACCTAGGGTTATGTTTGTTTTCTTCTAAAAGAGATGAACGGTAATCAGATCTAGCAGTTTTTAATGCTTTTCTAAAGGATTCTATACGAAAAACCTCTAGTCCAGCTGTACTCCATTTTCCGGGCTGCTCTCTTTAGGGCACGAGTGTGCTTGTTATACCACGGTGTCTGACTGTTTTCCTTAATCTTCCTTAGGCGTAAAGGAGCAACCGCATCTAAAGTGCTAGAAAAGAGAGAGTCCATAGTTTCAGTTACATCGTAAAGTTCATCTGAGCTATTGGATACACTCAGGAATTCAGATAAGTCAGAAAGATTACTTACAAAACAGTCTTTTGTGGATGAAGTGATGGTTCTACCATAGCAAGGAGTGGAATTTAGCTATCTGGAGTATACACAAGACTAGATAATGATCTGAGATATCATCGCTTTGCTGCAGAATTTCAACACCATTAACATCAAGTCTATGCGACAGTATTAAATCCAGAGTATGATTTCGACTATGAGTAGGTCCTGACACATGTTATCTAACACTGATAGAGTTCAGAATGTCTACAAATGCTGATCCCAATGCATCTTTTTCATTATCAACATGGATGTTAAAATCACCCACTGTCAAGTCTGTATTGTGCCCTGGAGGCCTGTATAAAGTAGCCAGTACAAATGTCACGGGGGAATTTATCATAAATACTTATTTCTCTGGATAATGTTATATGAAGCACCATTACTTCAAACGAGTTATACCTGAGGCCCGTTCTCAGAGAAACACTGAAAAAATTACTATAAATTGCAGAAACACCTCCCACTTTACCTTTTAGACGTGGATCATGTTTATAACAGTAATCTTGGGAAGTAGACTCGTTTAAAATATTGTAATTATCTGGTTTTAGCCAGGTTTCTGTCAAACAGAGCACATCTAGGTTATGATCAGTAATCATATCATTTACAAACAGTGCTTTTGTAGAACGGGATCTGATATTCAATAAGCCAAGCTTTATGCTTTGTTTCTCTGTATTATGTACGTTGTTTATTTGTTGAACATCAATTAAATTGTTACTCCTAAGCTGGTTTGAACATTTTTTGTATTTTCTAGTTCGGGGAATAGACACAGTCTCTATATTATGATATCTAGGAGAAAGGTTGCCTGTGTGCTGAGAATTAACTGATTTCTGTGACGTGAGGCGGCTAGCAGAGGATTGGTTTACCCAGTCTGTCTGCTTTCTGATCTGGGCCCCAGTTAGTCAAGTGCAAACTCTAAGACTATGTGCCATATTTCTAGAGAGAAGAGCGGCACCTCCCTCGGAGAGATGAAGACCATCTCTTTTCAACAGGTCAGGTCTGCCCCAAAAACTCATCCAAATGTCTATGTTATTCTGCGGGCACCACTTAGACATCCAGCCAATACCATAATAAATTTGATCAAAGCAATTTAGAAAAACCTGCAATGTACGCCCAAAGACTTGCAAGGTGATCTATTAGATGAACACAAGACAAGCATGGCTTTCATTTTGGGGCATCTTGCCGAATACCACTCTTGACCAAGAAGAACAAAAAGGCAGACTTGAACATGCTAATATTCATTTGGATAGACCTGTGGAGTTCTGGAGGAATGTTTTATGGAGTGATGTGACCATACTGGAAATTTCTGGACCTATGGATCAGTAGTATGTCTGGTGCAAATAAAAAAAAAAAAAGGCAAAGCTTATAAACAGATAGTGTTGGGTTCGAGTCCACCTAAGTCGAGTCCAAGTCAAGTCCGAGTCCTTGACCAGTCGAGTCCGAGTCGAGTCCTAGTCCAAAATGGGCCGAATCGGACTCAAGTCCGAGTCCAATGAAACACTAATGTTTTTCGTTATCTTAACATTGTTTAAACCTTTATAACTAGAAAAAAGGCATGTAACAGAAGTTATGGGTGACTTGATTTATGTATTGTGACATCTTTCATAGAGAAACAGAATGTGAAAAATTATAGGGCAGGACTTTTTTTTGTTATATAGTTGTTGTTGTTATATAGTGAATGTACAAATTTAAGGGTAGGGCTGGGGGCTGGGTAGGTAGCTTGGTGAATGGGACCTAAAGAGCAGGAAATGCACCTCATATCTCTGATCATGACTGTGTGTTTTGGGTTTTATATGATGAATGGTTAGACCATAGACAGAGTAGCTAGATGGCATTTTACTTTTTTTTTTCTTGGATGAAAATGAGGCCTACATTCTTTCCATAACTCACAGCCATTTTATTTATATTTATAAAACCGTTATATTTTTTTAATGCATTTATAGTTAATAAAGTTTGTTATGTAAGGAATATCAATTTGGTGTTTGCAAACAATTGATGAAGATTTTGTGGGCGGAGCTTATCTTACAGTTTTCAAGTAGAAGTCTATGAAAGCCATGGAATAAAATAGGGCTGCTCGATTACGGCAAAAATCATAATCAGGATTATTTTGGTCAATATTGTAATCAGGACTATTTAACACGATTATGAGTGGGTCCGGAACTTTATTTGATTGATTAGAGCCCTGCATTTCAGTCCCTCTTTTACGCCTCAAGGACCGGGCTTAGTCACGCAATAGTTCAGATGCGGGCCGGGCATCGCTGTTTTAGGCTTCTCCTTATTTTTTATATTTTCCATTAATTAGACAACCATCAATATGGTGATAAAAAAAATTGCCATTTTAATATAGTCAGACTTTTCTCTTTCGGGAGCGGCTCGGAAGGCGTTTTGTGCCTCAGTCAGCCGCAGTGCCTTCAGCGCAACTTCGCATTCAATAGGCTGAAACTTGCCACAGAGCACCGGCAAAAATAAATAACAATGAATGTGTCGGAGGGAAATAGTAAGGAGATTTTTCAAATTATTTATGAATAAACTAGTGTATTCTGAATCAATGTCGCAAAGATCCTGACTCAAAATCTCCTCTTTGACCGCCTTTAAAGAGAAGTAAATCTTTCCGGATTAGCTACATTATTAAAACGTTTTTGTTTTTGATTTGGTTTATTTCGTTAAGCAATAATTTAAAGCTTTCTATATATGTATTTATCACGTCTATCATGGAAAATCTTTAATTGTTTCCACTGGAAAAAAGATGCAAGCAATGGCGCTGGCGCTTCCACTATACCTGCAATATGGCTTTAGCTTCCACTCTCCGCATAAACGGATTTATAGCCTATCTATAGATTTTATTTTAGTGGTTGTGATGATTTGAGAAGGCAAATTTTTTAAACAGAATATGAAGAGTCTTCCGTTGGCGGCTGTTTGTACTTAAAAAAACCCAAAAACTTATGTTTAACAAACAAAAAAATCCTCACAACAACTTTCCAAATTAACTTGATAAAAAAACGAAACAAAATGCCTAATCACATTTTCCATTACATACAAAACTGAACTGTTTAAATAACTGTCCGTGTTCTGTTCTGTCCCTGAATGCATACACAGAACAGCGCAAATTCTCTTTTCGTCCCATTTTATGCAAGTCACCTTACATGATTTTACTGATTTGCATGTGAAATTAGGCTTTTATTGAGGAGCAAATGCGCACTAAAGGGGGCGGAATCGGGAGCAATATGGTTTATCTCGATTGTGGTATTTTCAGAATCGTTAGAATCAAAAATCGGAATTAAATTTCGATTAATTACACAGTCCTAGAATAAAAGAATAAAAAAATAAAAAGAAGTACATTTGAGTTTGTATTTCAATATTTTGAATTTATTTTCGCAGTTCCGAGATTATATCTCACAATTTTGATAAGAAAAATCAACGTGCAATGTTCTTTTTTCTCCTCGGCTTAAATCATTAAAAAAAAAAAATCGAGTTTATATCCCACAATTCTGGCTTTTTCCACTCAGAATTGACAAACTTTATATTGTTCAGTTAAATTGAGATATAAAGTCCAAAATACGACGAAAACTCCCATTTGCGAGGGAAAAAAATCAGAATTGTGAGATACAAGGCCTAAATGTAAAATGTTATAGGATATAATGTTTCATGCTGCAGGGCTAATAAAATACGTTCCCTATGAACTGCATATGTGAAAATTATGTAGACCTATTGTTTAAATCAAATTTATGTTTGAAAAGCAATCAGCAAGTTCATCCATTAATCTGTCTGTTTTACCGTCTGCATGCAGCTTCAAACGGCGTCTTTGATGATAGTATTCTATAACATTTTTTTGCATTCCGATTCTGTCCGGCTTTACTGGCAAGACTTAAAAACAATAAAGAATACTGAATGTCACATTTGTAATAATGCATGAGTCAATTACATTTCCGTATACTGTCCCTGGACTCGGTTGGACTCGGCAATATTTTCCGAGTCCGAAAGGCTCGAGTCCGAGTCAAGTCCGAGTAAAAATGCGTCCGAGTCCGTGACAAGTCCGAGTCCACTAAAAATTGTACTCGAGACCGGACTCGAGTCCGAGTACAAGTCCAAGTACCCCAACTCTATAAACAGAAGTACACCATCTCCATGGATAAACATGGAGGTGGGCCAATACTGTTATGGGGTTGTTTTACTGTAGCAGAAAGTAGAAAACATGACAGTATGAAGGATATCATGGATTTGTAGGATTACAAATTTAAGAATCTGTTTAAGATATGCTGATCCTCTGTTCTGATGTAACATCATATGGAAAACTAAGATGAAGTACATTGTATTTAGCATTTAAGGTAAATATGCAGACAAATGATTCTCTTAAGCAATGTTTGTAGCAAGAGGTTCCTGCTAGTTCCTGTTCTCTTACTGTAAGTCAAATGAGCCAGACTACTGAAACTCACACCTTTTGTTGGTAATGGCACTTGGTGCCTCTGCCCCCTTCTTTGAGTAGTTTGTATTAGCACCTATGCATTTGAAGGATACTGGTATGCTGATAAGATCAGGGCTGGGAACATTCTGGTAACGGGAGTCCTGTACTACATTTGCATGCTTTGTTTAGATTTGTCTCCACCTATATGTAATCCCTCCCCCTTGAAAGTTACTTTGTACCACTGCCTAATTCAGACTTCTTGATGACTGCAGCAACGCGCAGTGCATCTCAATAAAGACCTCCGCAAAAGATATCCAAGAGTCTCCTGGTTCTTTAAGAAATAATTTTCTACAGATTCTTTGAGGTCTCAGGCCATTTTGGCAGCTGATGATCAATGGACTTTCCTGCAGGTCAATCATCCCAAAGTATACATCTAAATCGACTTATGCTTTGTTCAGGGATCAGTCATAGAATGCTCTTGAATGGCCTGTTCAATCTCTAGATTTAATTCTCATTGAAAATATTTGGTTGAATTTGGCAATGTGAAAACCAAAGATTATCAGTGATCGGACAGATTGTTCAGGTGAGGAATGGGCCAAGATTGCAATAGAGAGGTGACAGAAGCTTCTAAACACTTCCATGCAGAGTTTATTGGTGGTTTTGAAGTAAAAAAGATTCTGCACCAAATTTTACTTTTAAGTGTTGAATAATTTTGAACATGAACATTAAAAGCCAGTCAGATTATTATTATTATTATTATTATTATTATTATGTATTACTAAACGTTCTCCAATAGTATACTGATGCTTTTGTTGAATTGTTTTCACAACATTTTGTTCTCTGTAGCAAAATGTCTGGCAGGTCAAGGGGGTTGAATAATTGAATAACTGTAAGTTACAACCCATCTCAAAAAAATATTTACTTTAAAACCTCCAAACACGTTCACATTAAAAACCATCAACTCCCCAGAAATTATAAAAATACATCACATTATTTGTAAGATTATAAAAAGCACATTTCAAAGATATTATTTTAACAAAACAGTTAACCATAAGAATAGGATCTGTTTTAACCCCTTTACCTTCCACTTTATTTTTCCTAGTACACCAAATTGCTAATTTAGTAACAACATACATGAAGTTTAAAATAATCACTTGTTGCTTTTTTATTATTTTGGACCATAAATAAACAAACTGAGACTAGAGTGACCAACTTCAACAACTTCAGACTCATTTTACAGACATTTTGCAGAATTCAAAAGAACACTACATGAACACATAGTCTCAGATTCACCACAAAATGGTCATCCCTCTCCTACCAAGGGATCTAACTGTGCTATGTGTCTGTTTGTAGATAACATTCCATGTACAATTCTCCACTGAAGTTTTCCTTTCTTCAATGGGTTTTTTGTAGAAGGACCGCCAGCTTCCTTTCGGGGAAGAGCCTGACTTCAGCACTAAGGCCCATTTGCTTCCTTTCAAGTCCTTAAAACTTTTATAGTTACACACATATTTCACACATATTCTATAAAGGAGTTTAATTAGTTTAATTTAAAATTAATAATAATCTTATATAATATCTTAATAAATACATCTATTATTAATAAACCTTAATAATGGTCTTGATCTAATAGGAGTTTAGTGTTAAATCTCCAATAATAAAAATTAGGAAAAGTTTGTGACAATGATATATGTAAAGTAACAAGACGTCTGAAATAACATTTGGAATTATTGGTGTGTTCATTGCTCTATTACTCATGGTTTTCATGTAAAACGACAGCTGTGACTTGACTTGACTCAGGAACTACAGCTGTGACGTGACTTGACTCAGGAATGAAAGTTGTGACTTGACTTGTTTCAGGAACGACATCAGTGCCGACCGCAGCGGTGGATCCTCCATGCTGGATATTAGCCTCTGATATTTCCATGCCGGCAGGACGTGCCTGAACACCGCAGTAGCCACCATGACATGTGCAGACTCTGGAAGGGCCGTCATGACAGGTGCAGAAAATTCCATTGGCAGAGCCAGGTCCATAATATATATGTGGCTTGCCCATATTGTCTGAGCGCAGGCGGGCTCGAGCACGGTGCATCGACCGGCGGGCTCAAGTGCGGTTCTGGGCTGAGGATATGGATGGAGGGAACGGACTCCTTGGAGAGATATGCGGAGGATTCTGGCTTGTGGTGAGGTGTAGCGAGTACATGCTTCCGGATGGGAGGAGAATGACAATCCTCCACATCGACTAGGAACTTGGAACCACTTAGATCAACAACGTAATTCAAAAAATCCACTACGGATTTGCGGCAAACATCCAGAGTGAGATGTGAGCAGCATTTATTATGGGATCGCTACATCTCACGCTCAGGAATTCCTCCACATAGTCCTCCAATGAGTGTTCCCCTTGTTGGATGTCCATCAGGTAATCCTCAGCCCAGTTTGTCATTTTTGCGGTCCGCTGTTCTGTAACGGTGCTGTGCTGGAGTAAAGAGCAAGGGAAGGAGGCAAGGAGCTCTTGAATTCAACACTATAATTAAAGCTGCAAGCAGCGATGAATGGGCCCTCGCACCCGGGCTCACTGCCGACCGGTGGCATTAGGAACACAACAAATGTTGATCAATTTATGCATTTAAAGTGGTAAAAATAAATGATTGACATATTCCTTCTATATGTACCCAACTTCCTGCTGCCAGATGGTGGTGCTATCACTATAACTGGATGTTGGCATGTAGGTGTCTTCAGGCCAGGACTCTTATCAAATCTGTGAAGTTTGGTGCAGATTGAACATGGTATGTTTGAGTTAATGTAAAGCAGTACATATCCTGCTGTCAACAGGTGGCGCTATAATTATAACTGCACATTGTCATGTAGATGTGTTCACGCCAGGACTCTTACCAAACATGTGAAGTTGGGTGCAGATCGGACAGTGTTAGTTTAAGTTAGTGTAAAACAAGCAATTTCCTGTTGCTAGCAGGTGGCGCTATGATTGTAACAGAGTATTGGCCTTTAGATGTGTTACAGTCAGGGCTCTTATCAAAGAAGTGAAGTTTGGGGCAGATCGGACATTGCAAGTTTAAAAAAAAAAACAATTTCCTGTTTCTAGCAGGTGCCGCTATGATTGTAAGAGAGTACTAGCCTTTAGATGTTTTCAAGTCAGGACTATTATTAAACATGTGAAGTTTGGGGCAGATCGGACACTGCATGTGTAAAAAGAGCTATTTCCTGTTTCCAGCAGGTGGCACTATGATTGTAACAGAATATTGGCCTTAAGATGTGTTACAGTCAGGGCTCTTATCAAACAAGTGAAGTTTGGGGCAGATCGGACATGGTATGGTTGAGTTATTGAGTGATTTTCATGTTGCCAACATGTGGCGCTATGATTGTAACTGAATATTGGCACGTAGATGCCTTCAGGCCAGGACCCTTATCAAACCTGTGAAGTTTGGGGCAGATCGGACATTGCATGTTTGAGTGAGTGTAAAACATAACATGTCATGTTCCCAGCAGGTGGCACTATAACTAAAACTGCATATTGTCATATAGATGTGTTCAGGCCAGGACTCTTATCAAACATGTGAAGTTTGGTGCAGATTGGATATTGTAGGTTAAGGTTAGTGTAACAGAAGTAATTTCCTGTTGCCAGCAGGTGGCGCTATGACTATAACTGAATATGGGCATAAAAATGTATTCAGGTCAGGAGTGTTATCATACATGTGAAGTTTGGGGCAGATCAGACACTGCATGTGTAAAAAAAAGCAATTTCCTGTTTCCAGCAGGTGGCGCTATGATTGTAACAGTGTATTGGCCTTTAAATGTGTTCAAGTCTGGACTCTTATCAAACAAGTGAAGTTTGGGGCAGATCGGACACTACATGTGTAAAAACAACAATTTCCTGTTCCCAGCAGGTGGCGCTATGATTGTAACAGTGTATTGGCCTTTAAATGTGTTCAAGTCTGGACTCTTATCAAACAAGTGAAGTTTGGGGCAGATCAGACACTGCCTGCCTGAGTTACAGTAACTTCCTGTTTCATTGCATTAATAACATCCTTTAGCACTTAGCTAAGTGTTGCTAGCATGTTTTAGCATTTGTGTATAGCATGTTGCTAGCCTATTTTACACTTGCTGATGGTTTTTAATATGCTGCTAGGAGACCATAACAATGTTAAACATGTTACTTCCTGTTGCAAGCAGGTAGCGCTATGACTATGACTAAATATTGGCATGAACATGTGTTCAGGACATGACTGTTACTAAACGTGAAGTTTGAGGCAGATTGGACATTGTTTGCCTGAGTTAGAGCAACTTCCTGTTTCATGCGAAACATCAAAGTTTGTCAGGCCGCCAGGGAAACGCCCTTTGACGAAAACGCAAGATCTTCGCAATTTAGCATCACACAGGGCTTTAGATTAGATTGACCAATTATAATATATATGAGTTTTCGAGCAGAAGAAGAAAAAGAAGAAGAAGAAGTAGTAGAAGAAGAAGAAGATGATGAAGAAGAAGAAGAATAAACAGAGCAATTCTCTTAATTATTAATTCTCTTAATTCCCTAATTAATCCAAATAACGTGTGTAGAAACACAGAGATGCACAAACCATAACAGCGGATAATCACACAATGGGAAACATGGGGTATTTATACTACAGACAGGAAACACGTGGGATAACTTAACTTGACAAGACGGAACTAAATCTGCGGAAAAAACACAAAACAGACATACAGAAACCTGACAATTACAAACCCCAATTTATTTTATTTCTTTCATCACTATTTGTTTCTTGTAAAAACATAACAGTTTCTTTAGGTTGTGATTGGGTGGTGAGGGAGCCTGGGCAATCTGTGACAGGATTAAACAGAAACAAGGAGGTCAAAAGAACCTGAAAGGTGATACAGACACCCATGAACTTCCGATTTTAATTTTCTTCCTCTTGTATTTCAACCTTTAGTCTGAACATTCCTAAAGCTTTGCCTTATTACCGTTAAGCATTTCTTTAACCTAAATCTCTTTTGCTGGAACAGTAGTGTAGTAGGCCCTACTACACATTCTACGTATTTTTAGATTCCACAAATTTATTAAAATCAGGAAAAAACTCAGTTCAACACTTTTCCCTTTTGTTTCATCTAAAAAGTTATTAATCTGCTCAACAGTATACAAGTTTCCTTCATAGACCTTTGCCTGTATCACCATTAATACACGATTCATCATCTCTAATATTACCTTCAGTAGCTTCATCCATCCAAGCTCTTCACTATCTTGACATCCGATATATTTTTTCAGCTTTTCCACTTAGCTTTTCGTTATCATTAACAGTTTGAACTGCTTTTCTTAGAGGTACATCATCTCTCTCTCTCTTTCTCTCTCTCTCTTTATTTCAATGATAAGGTTATTGTACACTGAAGCCACATGTATGATAAAAATGGCTGGTGGCCTAAGTACTCCTGTGAAAGTGGGGGAATTAGACAGGGTTGCCCCCTTTTCGGGCCAGCTTTATAGTATAATTATTGAACTTTGTTGTGTAAGCTAAGAAATGAATTTTTTACAAATTAATTTTTTAAACTCCCAGCAATCTGTCAAATTATCTGCATATGTGGATGACGTTACAGATTTAATCAGAGGAGATGATGATGTTGAAGTAGTAAAGAATCCTCTAGAGTGTTATGGAAAGGCATGATCAGCTAAAGTTAACTGGTGTAAAAGCGGTGCTGTGTGGTGCGGCAAAACTGGGAGGGCCTGCTGGAGAAAGTAGGTGCACGATTGTTTCATTGATAATGGTTGCTGCCCCAGCTGTCCTACAGTGGAAGAGTGATGATATGTAATAACCTCATAGCTTCTTCTCTTTGGCACAGAATGATGATCCTTGAACCTCCAGAAGACCTTGTGAGACAAATTCAGAGATGTCTGGTGGATTTTTTCTGGTCGGGCCAGCATTGGTTGAGGGAACCAGTGCTGTGTCTGAACAGACAGGAAGATGGACAAGGCCTAGTGGATATTATTTCTAAAGTAAAAACTTTCAGACTTCAAGTGGCCCAGAGACTCCTCTACGGTAAGGATGTGAGTTGGGTTGGGATAGCTGGGCTGGCCAAAGATTGTGGCAGAGAGAAGAACCATTTCTTTTTAACTCTGCACTGAATCTGGACATTTTTAAAGATATATCATTTAGGAAAAGAGTTTTTGCCACACAGTTATAGACTTTTCTTAGAAACTTATAATGGAGAGATGGACACATTTGATTTTCCAGAATTAGAAATTACAGCTGAGACTGAAAACTGGGAAGAAACTGAAGGTGGACTATTATCATTTAAGCCACCTCAGCTGGGAGACTTCAGCAATACAGGAAAAAAAAAAAAATCATTGTATACACTGTGTGTCAAGATACTGCATCTTCATGCTCTCACAAACATAAAGGAGTCTAAATGGCAAGAGGCGTTTGGACTAGGTGCTTCCCCCAAGGGCAGCTGGAGGACCTTGTACAAACCTCCTATTGAAAAAAGAACTGGATATCTTCAGTGGAGGTTAGTGCATGGTATAAAAGCTACAAACAGACACAGTGCATGTCTTGATCTGCAGGTGAGAGAGGGATGTCCTTTCTTTTTTCTGCTTTGCATTAAATGATTTTAATGCATTTTGTGCCGATGGTTGTTGTCCTCTACGTCTTGCTTTAAAATCGTTTAATGCAGAGCTAGAAATGGCCATAGCCATAGCTAGCCATGGTCTGTATGAATATTTGATTCTTATTGGCTAGCAGGTATGCATTAAAATGGTTTAATGCCAGGTAGTTCCAAGTCAGCATCTATCAACAGCGTCATGCTGATCATACAAACCTTGACAGCTGGAATGAAAATGCTTTTCTTACTTCAGTTTTTTTTTTTTCTTGCTTTCAGCCAAAATATCTAAAACTATCTAAAAATATTCTTAATTTCTAGACAAGCAAAATTGTCTTGTTTTTTTTTTTAAAGAAGTCAGAATTAAGTTGAAATGAATGAAACAAGCAAAATAATCTGCCAATGAGGTAAACTAAATAATCTTGTTTTCTGCTTGAAATAAGATTATTTTACTTACCCCATTGTATCCTCAACTTTAAAGGAACATTCTGCATTATCAGTTTGAAAGTTAATGTATGAATACTTGTTGATGATACACAGTGCCACTGTATCGTGTGGTCGAGGAAAGAAGCAGAGGATCCAAATGCAGCAAAAGTTTATTTAAACAAAAACACAAAGTAAATCCAGGCATGGGCTCAGGGCGAAAGACAAGGCAGGACATGGGCGCACACAAAATAGCCATACAGGAACAACACCAGACAAAGAACCATGGCAAACACAGGTGTTTAAAAAGACAAGATAATGAGGTAACAAAGGGAGAAGCTAATCAATCGCCATGGAAACTAACAAAATGGGCACAGGAACTAGGGAAAACAACACCACTTAAAAATAAGAGCCCACAAAACCAAGACAGGGAAACACAGACCGGAATCATGACAGGCACTAATAAAATGCGCCATCCACCACAGCAAAGTTAATGTGTACTTCTGCCGAAGTGGCCATCACGTCAGCATTACAATGATAAAATGCAATCATCTGCTGCGTGCCTTGTATGTCCTCCATATTTTTTCACTAAAGATGCAGTGAGCCACAAAACCAGGACAATAAGCTTCCAGAGAATCACTGCTTCAGCACTGTAATAACAGACTTTGTGGTAACATCTGCTTTAACTTAGATCCAAACAGCCGAACACTTAATAAAGCAGCAGCAGTGTTGTATTGGGATGAGAAAATGAAATGTCTGTTGGAAAAAATGGGGGAGGATTCCTTCTCTCTTCACCATGTGAACTGCCTTGAAGATCTCTCAGATGTGGGAAAGAAGAGTGAGAGTCACAACGCTGCCTGTTTTACATGTGTTAGTGGATGAGAATCTACAACCAATCTAATAGCCAAAAACCTCTAGACAAAAAGCCCTTTCCTACTCATCCCATACAGAAACATAATTGAAAGATCAGCCATGTATGTCTATCGTTGCAGACACAAGCAGGTGGTTGTCTGGTTTTGGCTCTCACATACATTTGTTTCATTGCATTGGCATTGCTGATCTAGTCCTATTTAGCCTGGCTAAGTATCTAATATGTAATGTAGCAATATATGAACATGATACAAGACAAGAACTGGCTTGTTCTGAGTCTTATTGTGTTGTGATTCCATTATAATGACTTAAGAAAATCATTTCAGCCCAACTGCCCTGTATCTGAGGTGGATTAGTAATGTCTGAAGTACATATAAGATATTGTGTGAAGGAAAAGGGGGCTAAGAGTTTGTCTACCAGCTTAGCTGAAGAGAGCTTCAAGACAAACTGGTACATCCACTGTACACTGTATAAAAAAAAAAAAAACGTTTTAGGTTTTATGGATTTAACGTAACAAACGTTAACAAATTTACATTCAAAAACCTCTTTAATTAACTGATATAATGTTAATATACCAACCTATTGAATTACTGAAATATGTTTTAGTACCTTTGTAATACCAAAAAACCAAAAGCAGGTGGCGATGAGAAAATCACATAATGGACCAAAGCTCATCACAAGCATCTTTTCGGCAAGCTGAAAAAGAAGTAAATATAGAAGGTTCACAATGTCATTCACAGAAATATTAAAAATTATCATGGTAACACATGATCCTAAAATAATGCAACAAATGCAAATTTTATGGGAGAAAAGTATTTAAATGAATAATGCAAGGTGATTTACTAAGGTTTAGTCAGTTTACTGATTTTGTGCCATTATTTAACACCCCATGTTAAAGCATTTCTTAACAAATTGTTTTGTTACTAGTAGATTATGCACCTAATTATCATCGCTTCTGCTTGTTTGTCTGCTTGTTTGTCTGCTTGAGCCTACACTAATTTTCACTATATTTCATAGATTGCAGCAGAACTTTCCACTCCCATCTGCACTTTTATGGGATTGAGCTCTAACTCTAATCTGCCCTATTTGGTAAATCTGGCCCTTAAGCCGAAAATATTGTGAATACTGACCCCAAACATTTGACCAATTTTTTTTATTTGTTTGTTTGTTTTTTGTTTTTTCAAAGACCTGTTTTTGTCCATACAAAGAATATTAAACCAAGCCAAATTGACCAAATTGTCATGAGGGTAAGTAAATGATGACAGAATATTTATTTTGGTGAACTACCTCATTAAAATGATTCTTCTTAAAAACGTTTTTGCAATGTCTTCATGCCAAAATGATGTTTCCCTGAAGAAGAGAACAGTTTTTGTAATATATTCATTATATGAATATTATATTATTATATTATGGTAAGAAGCTTGATTTGCATTGAAATTCAATATTCCTCTTTGGCAAGCAGTCCTAATCCTTTTGCGCTAAAACATAAAGACCAAAAGCCCCGTCAGCTCCTTACTTAAGACATCGCCCTGACTCCACACAGGTAACCTAATCCACAGCCATTTCCCAGCACACCCCAGCTGCCTGCTTTCCCCTTCCTTGTCATCACAATGAGCCCAGTCAGGGTCCATTTGGAATGTGATTTATGGGCTAAGATGGCCGCTCTGATTTGCGACTATAAATCTGGCATGCCCTGTGTTTTTGTGAATTGCAAAGCGGTAAGTAGATGGGGCAGTGAACTTGTGCTGTAGAACTGCAAACTGCACCATTGTGTTTTTAATTTATTATTAAATGAATGCTCTTTATTTAATTAATGTTCTTTATTAAAGGGCTAGTTCACCAATGTCATCATTTATTCAACAATTTATTATATCCTTTTAACATGTCACATGTATTTAGAACAGTAATTACAAGGTACAAACACTAAACCAAACCCTAACCCTAAGCACATGTTATTGTTACTTACAGCTTGTTACTTATTTGTGTAATTACACTGTAACAAGGACACATTAAAAATAAAGTGTGACTGGTACAACAATATAAACATATTAAAGTCCTTATTTTAAGCTTCAGTGCCAACCATTTGGCAGTATTCTTTCTTTAGTATCCCTCTGTTTCACCTAAAAGCAATGTCTGTGGGTTGTAGAAGAATATAGGGTTATAGTTGTAGTTTGTAGTTTGTAGTGTAGTTGAATTGTCTGATAGAGACAAACATGTCAGTAACAACAAAACAAGGTGTGCATTTGGAAACTGCTCCTAACAGATGTATTAATCTTTCAGTGTTTCACTAGAGATGTTGCTGAGGTAGTGTAGACAGCCAACACAATTATCTGGTAAAAATCTCAAAATCTATTCAGTTTACCTCAATTTACTCTCCTTCCTTCAGACATTTTGATGGTCATATTTATCAGTTTTAAATGGGAATTATTCCCTCATCCGGTTATTCACTCTTTCTTCGCAGGGTCTCAGATGAAATCTTTCAGAGATCAGCATAAGACCTCTTGTATATTTACAGCATCTCATGACGCCTGAGTAAGTGAATCTAGCCCTTGGTATCGAGAGCAATACCCTTGCCATCTCCTTGCTCTGCTAACAGATAAATGTTCTAAACTGAGGCTGTGGAATGTCTTAGGAATCATAAATCAGGACCTTGATAGAAACGTGGCAGCTGCAGCAGTGCTTCGATGTAATGTTACATTAAATTATTTTTTGACAATGTCCCTCTTTCTTGTCACTGCGGCCACTGCAGTCCAGAGAGCCGGTCCACATTTCTGCAGTAGATAATTACTGTGATCGTCGTGGGGATGCACACATCTTTCCGTGTCAGCATCTGCTGTCTTTCATCTGCACATCACTCGCTGTGCTACACCTCAAGCAGACACACACCATATAGAAATCCCCTTCCCAACAAAGCATCCCTGCTTGTTGCAGGAGAAGCCTAAGGCTGTGTGAGAATGATGCTGTGGGAGTGGGTGAGATCTATTGAACAGCCAGTCATGGCTCAATATGAAGTTTGTTTGTTGCCTTGTCTGTGGCATATGCAAATTGCCTGAGTGGGAGGGGTGCATGTGTGTGTGTTTAGTGGGGTCGGTCTGTGGGAAAGTGAAGGAGCTAATCCTGAGTGTTTCACAGGGGAGGAGAGGACCATTCAGTAACCCGCCCCTCCCGAGAGCCCACCCCACCACTACAACTCACTGCATGCCACTTCTCAAGACAAGGACGTTGTGTTTTCTCTTTGTATCAAAGTCCCCTCTCACCCCACCCCCCTGTACACACACAAACACTTTAATGCTGAACACCTGTTTCTGTACACACACATCCCGCTGATGCGGAGACATGATAAAATCCCACGCTCCCATCTACAGTGGACCCCTCACAAAACAGACAAGTTATTCAGCACATTAATTACTAAAATATTCAAGTTAATCTGGCATCTAATAGGTATCCCACGCTTGGAATCAAAAGTGTTGCACTACAGAATCTTATGTATTTCTGAAATTATTTCAGAAGACATTTCATAACTACCTTCAAGAATGCATGGGGAGCTTCCCATGCATATTGAAAATGATCTATCTATCTATCTATCTATCTATCTATCTATCTGTCTATCCATCCATTTTTTTTTTACTTATACATTATATGTGACGAAAGATAATTTTGCATAAAGCTAATTTCGAAAGGACTTAATTTCCATGAAATTATTCATACATAGTGCCTTATTCAAATACAGCATTTAAAAACGTTAAGACTTTTTCAAATGTACAGATTTATTTAAGCAAATATACAATAAAACAAGTAAAACTGTGAAATATTATTAAACATAACATGAAATATTATTTGAATTCGAATGTATTTTTAAATGTTTTATAAAAATGTATTCTTGTAAAGTCAAAGCTGAATTTTCAGCTGCCATTACTCTAGTCTTCAATGTTAAATGATTCTTCAGAACATGCTGATTTGGTGCTTAAGAAACATTCCTTATTATTAAAAAGTTGTTCTGCATTATATTTTATATAAATACTGGTACATTTTTTTTCTTTCAGAATTATCAGGATACTAAAAAGAATTGTACACATTTTTATCTGAAATATAGATTTTTTTTTGTAACAATGTAAAATGTCTTTACTGTCATTTTTGATCAGTTTAATGCATTCTTACGGGGGCTGAGGGGTACACAGAAAGAAAGAAAGATCATGCCCCTCTCTCTGAAAACAAAGGTAATCACCCAGAATTCTGCTCTGACTATGCCCTGCCAATGGACCATCAGCGTCATCAAATCACCAACAGCAGGCCTTGATATAAAAAAAAAAAAACCTTGGAAAATATGTGGGACACTCTGAGAGCCAAAACCCTACAGACTTCAGCCGCACTATTGAAGCCAGATGTTTACTTAACTGGCCAATTTTGATAAATGGTGTAATGATAACCATTATGCATTGGGGTAATTTTATATCAGCACAGCACCACATTGTTTTTGCTTTGCAGCCAAACAAACTCTGTTTGTGCCTACAGCCAGGTGCTGGTTTTGACCTAATTGATAAGCAGACTGCAGGACCATGGTTTTCATGTTCGTCCAGCATGGCATCCACAAAGGCCTAAACCGTCTTTTTCTCAGGCCTCAGTGAACTACAGCATTAGAGATGCTGTGCTATAACACAAAGTGTACTCAGTGCTTATGGCTTATCTAGAGGACCCAGTGGTGGCTATTTGCTGTTTTTGTGGGTGTAATCAGTCTAGCTTTTCTATGCACATCTTCAAATCCGTAAAAGCATGAACTCCCACTCCTTTTGTTTGATATTTTGGCTATGTTTTATTTAGTTGTAGAAAACCACAGAATTGTCCTATTAAATTTTCAGTGTGATTATATTTCCTTTTTATGTTCTTGTTATGTCAATGATCACTCATGCTATTGTAGATTAGCACTTGAAGCAATATGGAACATTTTATTTCACCTACAAACAAAACTCTAGTTTCATATCTGGTCAGTGATAAATTACTTCTGCAAGAAAAGCATACCAAGCTTCAGCAATGAAAAAGCAAGAGTCCAAACAACAGTTGCTTTGTAGCATAGCTCATTTTATTGTTTAAACAGTTTTGCATAGGAAATATATCCACTTCCAGTAATTGACTGCAGTAAAAACAGCTGCTAGCAGTATAAGGCTGGATATAACAGTAACAATCACAAAAAAGTCAAGCGTTATTTACACTCATTTGTAATCTTGTGGCATTTTTAGCCCCTGCAACAACTGCAACCAGCTCGAAGGCAAGGCAGTGCCTACTGTTTATAGCTGTGAAAACGGAAAAGCTTGAAATCAACAGAGAAAAATAAAACAAGGCCTTCACTATACAGCTTTTTGAAGGACACCTGTTTTTCTTAAACTGTGAGTAAAAGCACAAAAACTTGATAAAGTGATTCTATAATGTACATTCAGAACATACATTAATATTTGCATACAATGCTGTGTTTCCACAATCACTACTAAAAACTGTTATGACTTTATAACATTTGATGGTATTAGTGTTGTTGTCATGTTATAAACCCACCTACCACAATACCACTGAATATGCAACGGGCATAAAAGTGCCACAAGTCCCCATCCCCCCTCCCCCTTCCCCTTCAAAAAAAGCAAAAGAAAAAATTAAAACAACTCTGCTGAGCTGGCAATCTTTTTTTTTTTTTTCCACCTGACATTTTTGTCATCTATTATAGTACTAAGTGTAGTCTAGAGAAACACACTGCCAAACTATTACTTGATCTCTGTTAAATAGAGACTGGGGCATCCCATTTGACAGAATTATCCAAAATTGAACCAGGACGAAAAAAATAAAAAATAAAATAAATAAAAATAAAATAAGCAGAAATATTTGGGGGGCTTAAAACCTGGGAAGAGGCATCCCACAGATTCAGATTTGTTTGTTTGTTTTTTTGTATTCCCTAAAGAAAACTCCATGTTTTCATACTTATAATGGAAAGTCCACTGAGACTTTGAGCTGAAACAGGCACTGCTTGAAATATTTTTTTTTCTTTCTTTCAGTTTTTTTTTTTTTTTTTTTCTTTTGGTAAACATCTCATAATATGCTGGTTTTTATGTTCCTGTTAATTCAATGATCACTCATGCTATTGTAAATGCCCTAGAAATGGAAATATGAGAGTAGATGTGGACCAAAATGTCCTCCTGTCGTTTCCCTGCACTGACAAACAAAAGAGCTGAAAATACACATTGCATGAGTTCCACTAGTCCTCCTTGCATAAGTTACTTACATGTGGCTTCTGAAGAGCCACGGCCTTGTCTTTTACAGCTTTACAAGGCCATCACCTTACTGCTTTAATAACTGAATTCTGCAACAAAAACTATTTTCTAAAATATCAGCCCTTTGAAAAAAGAAACTACTGCATATCGCTACTGTGGTGAGGGGAAGTGCTCCAAGCTACTATAACAACATTAGGTCCAACTAGTTACGAACACTCAGGCTAATCAGCGCATCATCGCTAGCTAGATGTAATCCAAACAACAAACAACGTGCCAGTGAAAGGGGTAGTGGGAACTGTAGAAAGTGCAAATGCTCATCTGTTTTCCTCCGTGATGGCAGCACGAAAAACACATCTGTGGGTCCACACAAAGGCTTCTGGGAGTACCGAGCCTGCCCTGAAAACTATGCCGCATTCATTCGAACATGTTAATCACTGCCCCACGGCAGACATATGTGAACACTGCAGAATGGAGGTGCCTACGTGCCTGTGTCGGCACAGCAGAAAAATGGTACATGGTATGGCGGGTCAGCCTCTATTGACAGGGGAAATAATGCATGTTTTATTTTGCACAAGACAGCAGAACAATCTGTAATGTTGTGTAGCCACATTACCCTGGTATTTTTTGTTGGGAGACTCAAATCAGGTGTCTTTAAACTAAAGTGACTAGGAGTTCCCCAACGGATCAAAACAACAACAACAAAATAAAAAAAATGACCCTACTTAACACAAATTTCAAACATTATTCATCTTGTCCTGTTTTCAATATCACATAATCACATCACACACACTCTATGGCCACACTAACAAAACAACACTTCAAACATTTATGAAATGTCTCAAGGATCCAAGTTACTCAACATGAAATACAACAAAAGACCTTCATCATTTTGTTTTAAACATTTACAGTCCCATACAGGAATTCACTCCACTTTATAAGTACAGGAAAAAATAAAGAATTACATATTCAACCTCTTTATGTATCGGACAGCTGTTAAGTCATAACACGAATCTAAAGTCAAAACAGTTTCGTATTTTTGTATGTTTTTTGTTTCACTAAAAAATATGGACATCACTTAAATTCACGAATACATGTCAAAAGTTTTTCTTTTTACAACTTGGGAAAGAGAAATTTACAGTGTACACACTTTTGTCAACAAGGCAGGCATTTCAATAGAAAGACCCTCATGTACTCTTCTCTCATAGTCCATCTCAAAACAAACACTCTGACGTATTCATCTACACACACAGTTCACAAAGCTGCCAGAGCAGATTTTAACCCATAACGACTACTACTGAAAACTATTGCTATTACAATGGCCATCGAGATGACCCCTGCCTATGGCCTCCTTCACGGCTTCCAACATGAGAATGACTCTATGACCCTGACACTCCCACCACTCCAGGAGGAAATGCACTTTAGTGGCACTGTCAACGGCCAGAAGGCTGCAAAGCACTTATTTTTTGCAAATGAACAATAACAAAAAGATGAAACAGTGCACATTGAACGGGGTGGCTTTTTTCTAGCTTAATCACATATGAAAAAACAAAACAAATACAAAACATCTTGGTGAAGGAGGAGAGATTCAGCTTGACTTGAGGTCTCAGAAAGAGACTGAATAGTGATTTAAGGACTGCAATTCGAAACCATGTTGATGTGAGGAGGGTGCCAAGTGTTATTATAAAGAGACCATTCATTAATTTATGCTGGTAATGCCCTGTTAAGCAAAATGCCTGAGTTTTTTTTTTTTTTCCTGTTTAACTGAAAGACACTATGGGTGGATGATTGCCTATATGCTGTAGGTGCAAAACCATTTTTTTTTGTGATCCTCAAGACCATAAGAGCATTAATTGATTCCCTTTCTATGAATATCGAAAATAACTATATATAACTTGAGATAACTATAAAAACCGATTTTCCCCATGGGGGTATTTTCTTAAGGACTATGACCTCAATAAGGCAGTAAATTTTAACACTTCAAAGGGAAGAATAAAAAACTGTGGTATTTACTGATTGTGACACATATAACACGCAGTAACTCGCGTGACAGTGATTGTAGCGCGTTTTATAACAAGTCACTTGTTTGTAAAAATTTAAGGCATTTACTTGGGAATTGCATATAGCTACATTGTTAACCGGACAGAGAGAACAGGGTAGTGACGATATCTGATAGAAAGATGCCAGCATTTAACACTTTGTCCTAGTGTGCACCGGTGATTGTCGCTCTCAAGTCAAGCTGTCTCCCCATGAAAGTCGTCTTCTTCTGAAGGTCAAACTAGCACCCCA
The DNA here is from genome assembly GCA_033026305.1 of Cirrhinus molitorella. Classification (NCBI taxonomy): domain Eukaryota; kingdom Metazoa; phylum Chordata; class Actinopteri; order Cypriniformes; family Cyprinidae; genus Cirrhinus; species Cirrhinus molitorella. Next base: position 38,242,183 of record CM065118.1, on the reverse strand, counting down.
GGTGGGAAGTTTGTAGGAGTTTGTTAGTCACAGTAGACAAATCAGTGACTTTACAGCCATATTAGACCAAATGGTGCCTTCTTTGCAGACATGCTTCAAAGTGTAGAAAAAAGTCCTCCCCTTACAGAGAATACAAAACAAACATCTTTCACACACACCTCTCTGCCTTTAGGTACACTCAAGGGAAAAAAGACCTTGTCGCACACTGCATAGAAAGCAGTTCCCACTTTGGTCGATTACCAAAAAAAAAAGAAAAAGAACAACAATTTCAACAACATCATTAACAACAACATCAAGAAAATAAATGTTTACACTATTTGTATTTTTGTACTAGCTTCTAATAATCCACATAGCTAAAAGCACTACCTACATAGGCAAAACTTGGTATTGCATAATTCTTATAAATCTGGACCCGCCCTCCCCAATAATGACTGGAAGATAAAAAATCAAACAAACAAACAACACATGATTAAAACAGAATCAAAAAATGACAACCACCAAAATACTGAAAAAAATTATGCTGGTTGATTATAAACTTCAGAACGGCAACTATACACAGCCTTGATATGCACAGTAAATGTGAGACAAAGTAGTAAATTAGACTAAAAATCAATGTCACAATTTCATCCAGAGTACAAAATATTTCTTATCATAAAAATGTTACTTTTTTCCCCTAAAACGGTAATAAATGCAGCAAAAACAAGTGTAGTGATGTTTTCTATAGTCGAAGGCAAGGCACGTAATGTGGACTATATATTTTCGTGCAAAGTAAGATTATTGGAAAGATTAAGTATATAAATATGTCTGATTGGAGAGGCAATGGCATTGCAAATGCCAGGAGCAATCGTCGATTTCTGGGACTGCAACATTTGGGAACTACTAAAGTGGGTTTGAAATAAGCACCTTGAGACCTCGCCTCAGCCTGCAAGTTAGTGTTGAAATGAGTACAGCTTTACACATAAACATCACCAGCCTGCGTTTTTCTTGTTTCTCATGATATCAAATTGTAAACAGTAGCTTTACAAGCCAACATCTGACTAAACATGCATACTAGATCGGTGAGTAATATGTCAAATAAAAGCCATTTTATACACGCTGTGTTTCTGAGTCTTTTTTTATCGACTTTATGTTTTCATTTTAATAAATTAAAATAAAAAAAATACCCGCATGTTTGGGTACGGCTCAAAATAAGTGCTGTCTTGTTCGTTTTCAGTTATGCTCACGTAAACGTTCACTGTCAGTCCCACTTTTCTCTTCCACCCCCTAGTATCCCAAATCAAGGATGCAATTTTTTTTTTTTTTTTTTATGATTAGGTTCACAAAAAAAATAAAAAATTAAGTTAACTTTTTCTCCCTATTCCTTTAGAGTCTTAGGGCAGACAGACTGTGATAGCTTCCCTTCAGTAAAATCATTAAAATTGCACTTGCCTCTTATGAGATATTGTCTTATTTTTCTTAAAATCCTTTTCAAAGGAAATTAAAAAAAAAAAGAAAGAAAAAAAGGGTAGTATTTCTTACCTAGTAATTCAGGCCTTTTCTTTCCTTGAAGGAAAAAAAAAGTTTCAGAGTTCTTAACTCTGGATAGTAATTTCCAACCTTTACCTTAAAAGAAAAAATAGTACAGGATTGACAAGATTACAGATTCAAGATTTTGCACAATGGGCAAATTCAATTTTGAGGGTAATATGAAAATACAAACATTCAGTTCATTGAAATTGTTCCTATGGTTATGTAACGAATACGATGAGCCTTTGTCTGATGATAGTTCGTTCCAATTGCAGCCCGCTTTACAAACCATCCAACCAGCCAGCCCTTGTGTGGTCACGCCCTTCTAAATCGTTTTGTAAACCAAAACTAGTAATTGTGACATAAGAACAACAACAAAAAAAATAACACTAACAAGAGACTAGCATGTCATGCATATACAGTAAGGCATCTAAAGTTTGTATGGTAAAGATCACAGTATCTCAGTTCAGGGGCTTTCTTACACAATGACTGACTGGCATGGAGAGGCTCATATCAGAAGAGAAAGCTTCGGCCCAACTCACTCTACTGCGCTAAGCCAAAGTCCTTGAGAGGCTGGGACAAAGATCCATATGGATTGTATAAGTGCTGCTTGCTGGTTTGTCTGAGGACCTGTCTCTCCTGGATCCAGTTCTAGGCCCCCTTCAATTGCTTGATTCTGCCTGGAGAAGGGGCTCACCAATGATGTTTATGCTGTAATTCTGGACATTTGTTGGCAGAATCGGAGTCCCGTTCGACACTTGGAATGGAATTAAGCTCGCCCAGGTACCAGGACTGCAGACACACAGGGGAAAGACAGATTATGAGAGCTATTAATATCACAATTTAAAACGTCTAAATATATTGTACAAGATCAAGTGTTTTATAAATATAACTTTAAAAGATTCACCTTATAAAGACATTAGATATTATTTAACTAATCACAAACAATATTTACAGTATTTATTACAAATACTGTTCACAAAGCAACTCTAGATGCCTTACAGTGGGCATGACACACACCCACAGTTTTAATATATAGTTACATTACTACATTAAATAGTACATACATACATACTACATTAAACTTTTTTATTAAACATTATAAAATTATTTAAATCTGAAACAGTTAATGAAAGAACAACGTTAGGTCTAGAGTTTTTCCCACCTTCTTTTGAAAAGCACCCCTTTCCATTAAACAAACGAACACAAATAATAAGTTATGTAAGTAAGTTAGTAAGTTAATAAGTTCGGGATTGTGTTAGTTAACAGGTTATCCCAGAGAAACAATTTGCCCATAATGCCTAATGAGGGAATTTTCCCCAAGTGCACGCACCCTTCTCAGCCCACTTTCGGATCAATAGGGTTAAGTCAGCGGGACTGTCTACAGAACTTTCCTATCTGCATTCAGCACACAACAACATGAGACTGTTAATTGCGAGCTGTGGTGCAAATCTCGGATGCAAAGCACTGGGGCACACAAACAGCATGTTGTTCCCTGGGGGGAGGACAGGGGCGCTGAATGGTGCGTACATGTGTCGAATAATTAGACAGGCCAGAGACCAGAGCCCCAGTATGCCCCCCTTCTCTTCCCCAGCCTTGGTCTGAAATACCTGTCTCACCCAATCGCCGAACACAATCTTTCTGCTCACAGATTACAGGCCGTACTCCTGCTCTGTCAACAGTGCCCAGCGCACACAGCCACCTCTTTGTTTTTCCCCCACTCATTTCTTTTTGCCCCCAAAAAAGAAGAGGGACAGGCATTGGGAGGGGTGGAGGGTGGTGGGCTGATTGAAGGAGAAGGAAAGAGACTGTTGTGTGCAAAGACTTTTTCCTGGGTTCACTGCTTTGGATGCAGGTGCAAAGCTTTAGTGGGCTTTTCTTTGGGAGATTGTTGTTTGTTTTCTGAGGGGGAAACAAGGGCTAAAGCCAGTGGCTGGTAAAGGACAGGGACCCAGCGGATGTGGAACAGTGACTTTATTCTTCTTGAGGTAGCCTGGGGTTTATACGGCTGCCTGTTGGCTTCAGTATGAGATTTATACAAATCACTTGCAGCCAATGGCTGAAATCTTGTTTTAACAACAGAGCCGCAAATCATGAAACTAACACACACTGGGTCAGACAAGGAGAAAGAGTCAGAAAGGAAGTCACTGAGTTGTTGTATCAACAGACAGCCCTTAACAAAGGGTTAAATAGTACAAGATGGACTAACTCGACCCTGTCTCTCTTCTTTCCTGCGGCCCCTCTGCCGTCCTGGCCTGCTAGAAATCATCTAACAGGAAATGAGAGATTAAGTGTTTTAGAGATGTAGACGGGAGAGTTAGGCCAGTTCTGCCAGACTGAAAAATCAAGCAGTATATCCTAGGTAGTGTTAATTGCTGTAAATTAATCTTTGCCATCACAGAAATAAATGACATTTAAAAATATTCCAATAGAATTGTAATAATTTCACAATGCTACTGTTTTAATGTATTTCTGATCAAATAAATACAGCCTTTGTGAGCATAATAGTTTTCTTTCGATTAAAACACTTACAGACCCCAAACGTTTCAACAGTAGTGTATATGTAGTATTTAATATTGTTTACTTATTTAGTATAATACAACCATAACTTCATATATAGGTGCAGTATGTAAGATATAGTTCAAATTCTAAAGCTAAATTTTCAGTCCAAATTCAAAATATTGTTGAGAACCATTTCTACCGCTTTCTCCTACTCAGACTCGACTCTCGTTGAGGACACGCGACTAGCCTTCCACTGTAATTTGATGAGTTGATTTACTGTGTTTAAATGTTCCTTTACTCATAGATCACTGTGGAGTATGTAATGTTGCCAGCTAGCGATTGAAATGGGTACTGCAATTCCGTCCCAGAATCTGCCCGAAATGCACATTTCAGAGTAGAATTACTTGCTATAGCATTAATTTTCAGAGAAACAATTTTGTAAACATAACATGTTTTCTAAATATCTACAAACATATTATGTTATTTTTTTGGCTTAAGGAGAGTCAAAAACTTACATACAGCACCTTTAATATAAATGTGTCTTGCTACTCAACCCTGCTAAAAAGACAATCATTGTTGTACTTTTCATCTGCAAAAAAAAAAAATCTGATCAACCAGTATCAACCACTTTTTCTATATAATTTTGACCAGTCTGGCTAATTAGATTAGTTAAGAAGCTGGTTCAAATATATCAGAATCCCAATCACAACATGCTGGTCTCTTAGACAGGAAAAGTAAGCACAATGGAATGAAAGCATCCGATAAAGGATCACTAATGGGCCAGCAAAAACAGACTACCACCCATCAAGCTCGTAAACTGTCTCATGTACTACTGCCCTAAACTTTGCCTTTGCAGAGCATCAATAAACAGTGTCTGATGGATTGCCACAGAGTGGGGTACTACCCCTTCTTTCCCAAGTTCAAGGTTCAGTCTGGTGTTACCTACTGTCTGGTCTCCCTGGCTACCAGACAAGCGCAGATGTGATGGGCCCCTTTCACATGGGAGACGGGTGTTATGTGGGATAAAAGGGAGAGGGACAAACAACTTTCCTCCCTTATCAGATTCTTGCTTCTTCACAAGTTGCTTACAGGTCTCTAATCTCGAAAGTCTACCTTTCTGTACGAGCAAGCATGGGCCTACTTCATTTTGGGATTAGACACTAAATTAGATTATCTAATGCCATCTTAATGGATTGCTGACACAATTCCTACAGGATGGCAACATACCAGTCTGGCTTGAATTCAATTTGTGTTGAGCTGTGGACTGGCATGCATTACACTGCCGCACTGCAGCTTTGCTAGTACATGTAACCGACAAATCACATTTCCATAAGTCAATGACCTGAAGTAAATTCTTCAACTGCATTAGTCTTCATCTGCAGGACAGTGCCTTGCTTTCAAATCACATTCTGCCTCTATCAGCTGTGTTGCAAGCTTGCTTTTTGCAGTTGACAGAATCATGGTAATTAGTAAACCTTTAATGAATATTGTATATGTAACATCTGGGCATTGTTTTTCAATGCTCAATAATGTTAGCCTGTGTTACCATTTTATGTTGACAAAATCTGTCTACGTAATGTTGAAGAAACCGTAAAAGGGTGAGCCACTGCTGGTGAACATTTTTCCCTCGTACTCTGTGTGGTCTATTAGGAGGCCAGAAAAGGGTCTGGAAAGAAAGCAGGGGCCTGTAACCCTGATGCCTACAGAAGGAAGTGAGAGTGTATTCAGTGCCACTTTGCTTTTTCCACAGAGTTACTGCAGTGAGGAAGTGCTGAGCAAGGCATTTCCCACTGCAGAGACCTGGAAAGACTACAAAAATGAGAGAGAGAGGATATAGTTCAAGGACATATTGCTCACACTAAGCCCACCTTACAAAAATATTTGACTTTGATTTTGCAGCAGCAGTGACTATTCTAAGAATTCATCACTTTCCCTTAAAATTCCATAAAATGTGCTAATGATATAGTCTATAATATATGAATAACAAAATATACAGGCACAATATATTTGTGTAAATATTATATATTGCATGTTGTAATGCTTACAGTGGATTCAGAAAATATTCAGAGGTTCAATCTTCCAACAGACATTCACCCTAAGCACACAAGAAGTCATCACAAAGTAGTTTTTTGCTTTAGAGTGTAGATTGAGTATAGACGCTAATATTACATAATTTACTGTGGTTTACAGCGATTACTGGGGTTCAAGCACTTTAAGGCATTTAAGCATATGTAAAAAAAATAAAAATAAATAAAAATAAAAAAGAGAGGAGGCAATGCCTCCATTGCGATATGACTGGATATGACTGGTTATGATCGGCTGTGATTGGTTTCCGTGTTTGAAATCAGTCTGAATACACAATATAATGTCGTTAATGGGACTAATTTTAAAGAAGTAAGTAAACAACTTACACACTTTGATACAACCATTTTGGTTGACAAACTAAGACTTACACTGGCATGAAAACATGATGGGAGCTTTTAGTGAGTAATCAGCTTGGTGAAATTTAAAGTAAATCTCAATATTTACTGAGTTTTGATGACTGAAGATCTGAAAAATTAAAAATAGTTAAAAGTTAACTATTATAAATAATAGCGCAAATAAACAAATAAAGTTCACAAATAAAATATATTGTTTAAATTGTTACTGCCTTCAATTATTATTTGGAATAAATGTAGAATGCTTAAAAACACTAACTTGATTAGATTTATACTTGACTTTAATAAATAGAATATTTATTACATTGTTAATGTGAAAAAATATAAAATATATATTTTTTTAATGATAGAGTAAGTAATGTTTATTTGTAAAATGCGACTGGTACTTATTATTTTTGTTGTTTTTATTTATTTCATTATTATTAAAACAAAGTGCAAAGATTTAATGCAGAAGGACAGATGATGTTATTAATCAGAGTAAAAAAAAATGCCTCCTAATTTCAGAACACCACCGCATTTTCTGAAATGAGGAAGCAATTATATATATATATATATATTTTAATTTTTTTTTTATTTTATTATTTTTTTTTTTTTTCAGTGCAAAGATTTAATGTAGAAGGGTAGATGATGTTATTAAACAGAGTAAACAGTCTTGACTGCCTCAGCTCTAAAAACCCAAGCTTAGCGGTGACCTTTGCAAATATGTAGCTCTCTCCTGTCAGTGAGCCTTAGACAGATGCTGTTGCACTAATGCTGGAGTTCTGCTCTTTCCCAGCAATAATCATCTAACTTCCTGACTTTCAGGAAAGTAAGGATGTTAACCATTAATTTCTCTGATTTATGAATTAATCAGCTGCTCTTCTTTGTAACTATATATCTATACAGCCTCCTTCCAGAGGCTTAAGCAAAAAAGGGAGGATTACTGAGTATACCTTGCCACATATACTGCTAAAAAAAAAACATTAATCATAAAAAATATTGCCTCTATGTTGGGCATAGTCACATAAGGTACCAGAAAGCATGGTACTGAGACCCATTTGCAATGAGTACTGTCTGTGTCTGCTGTCTGTGGTCTGTCACCAACAGTCAGTGAAAGACAAAAGCATTTATGAAAATAAAATTGTAGGATACTGTATAACATAAATATAATATAAAATTAAATTAATCTTTGAGTGAAACTTATGTCTAATGACTATTTTGAGCAGGTAACAATAGATTAGGATGACTGGCTATAGTCATCCAACCTAATTTTTGCTCAAATATTTTTAGCAGCATTACTTTAAAATGAATGAATCAGGAGATTTAACTTCTTGAAGATGGTTCTAGTGTGCTGTGCTTTAGCACGCTAACATTAACAATAACTGCTTTATGCCAGTATATCAAAGTCTCTGAGAAGTTACATCTCTAAACCCATTCACATGTAGCACCTACAACCATCAAATCCACCACTTTCAGCAAATAAATTTCTCATGTTAATTCAATTAACACTGTGAAGTTCCTATGAATTTGGCCGCAGATTGCTCATCCAGATGTTCAGTCTTGCGGTAGCCTGAAAAAGGTTTGTGAAGCTCCACTTATGACACTTTGAGAAACCAAAGTTTAATGAAGGGCAAATGAGATGTACCTAAAACATTTGGAAATACAGTTAGAAGTCAAAATGCAAATAAGCACATATTCTATTATGTTGTTTGCTCATCTTTATCTTTCATTACATTTTAAGCCATTATATAAATGATAGATTAATGGCCTTAAACATGAATACATGAACAAAATTCATCACAAATACACTTTTGCCTGTGTTTTTTTTTTTTTTTTTTTTTTTGTGATGAGTGTAAAAAAAAAAACAGAAAAAAAGGGGGGCTTGATCTGGACTGGGTTGGAGGGGGTGTTGGACAATTGCAGATATAGGTTGTACATAGTAATATTTAATGGAGAGGTGGGTTGAAAATAAAGGAAACGTTTACCTTTGCCAAGAAATCCCCAAAGCCTCCTCTGAGCCATATGACCTGATGTTTTGATTCACGGGCCAGTCACAAATCCTCAGCTGTCAATCAAACACCTCTCAGTCAGACAACTGGGCTAGCACAACGGCACTAACACACATTTAGCATGCAACAAGACCTGAAGCAGGACCTAAGCTCATCTCAAAACATATTTTTACATTTATCTGATGATAATCTTATATGAATAGATTAAGAAAACACCATCACTAATGGTCAGGATTAATAATTCTAAGTTATCTTAAATCTTAACTTCTAGGTCTAATTTAAATTACAATTTAGATTCCATTAAAGAAAGTTGCCATCAAAATGTAAACAAACAAAAGGCATTAGTCACATATGTCATGCAATACCATTAGTGGTCTATTAACCATCCTGAAAACAAAAGAAGAGGTTAGTATACAAAAATGGGGGCTGGGTTACATAGAAGTTATTCATCTATCCCAGAATGCACTGGAATGGGAGGAGGCACATGCATTCCAAGTGGTACATGCAGTTACAATCACTTCATTGCTGTTAGAAACTGTCAAAGCAACTTATTTTCACGCATACCTAGAAACATGCTAGAGACTAATCTTGGTCAGTAGAGTCAAATTGTTCTTGGTCACAATTTAATAAATCACCAATTTTTGAAAATGTCAGTGTGTATAAGAGGGAAAAATAAACAAATAAATGATCATATTTACATGCAACAAGATGTATGCATGAAAGTGTGAGAAGTCATCCACAAAAAACAAACATCAAAGTAAATCTTGACACTTAGTGGAACATTCCACTTGCTAATGCACTGCCACCCTGTCAGATAGACAAGTGGTAAACAAGCCTTCATCAGGTACAGTCACTCTATGAATATTCAATGGCACACTGTCAATAGCTCCTGCCATTTCTGGAAGGCACCTGTAAACTCCCAAATCAAATCCGTATTCCACTGCAATGTATCTAGAAAGGCAAATTGATCTTCTATATTTACTTCAAAGATGCTTTAATGCTCACCGAAGAGTTTCGGGTGGCTAAAGTACACATAGTCGAATATTTTGTCTGATAATCTGATATTTCCCAGAGTGAAAGAAACATTAGCTGAGCAACTCTTAACAGAAACTTTAATTGTAGCTTGGAGGTCCTGTCAAAAGTTTGGGGGTCTGTAAGAAGTGTTTAAAGTAAGAAAGTCTTTTATGCTCAAGGCTGCATTTATTTCTGTAATGGCAAGGCACAATTTTCAGTCTTCAGTGTTACACAATCCTTTAGAAAACATTCTAATATAATGACATGGTGCTCAAGTAACATTTCTTATTACTATAAATTTTTATATTATTAAACTTTAACAGATTATATCAGTAGCACGTCCTGATTTTGCTGACCCTGGAACAACATTTTAATCCAAAAATTTAGTCTTAACCACATCCCTACACCTAACCTTACCCTTACCGATGAGTAATCCCTAAAATCAGAGGAAGTGATAGATGAATGACACTGATGTACAATCGCCAAACACTGATTATAAGTCTAAATTTCACAAAAACTATCAAATGTTTTTACTATTCTGATTGGTTAATCACAATATTGATCCAGGAACATGTCGATCTTGGTAAAATCAGGTTCTGCATATCAGTATACGTTATTTTATCAAAGGATTCTCTGATGGAGAATAGTACATAACAAAATTTTAAAATAACATTTTAAATAGCATTTTTTTTAACAATGTATACACTTTGCCCATCAATTTTAATAAACTGAGTGCATTGTAATTGTACAGAAAAACTTAGCGCCATTAAGCTTGACAAGTTCTGGAGAATGACTAATAGAAAAATATGTGAGGTATTTTCACATTGCTATGTGCGGATATCCACCACCAACCCTACTTTAACAAACTCTAGCAACAAGCGTGTATGTGTGTGTGTGTGTGTGTATGTGTGTGTGTAAGAGAGAGAGAGAGACAGAGAGAGCCACATAGACAAACTCTGTTATATTTTGGGAGAGAAAGAAAAGTGTATTCTCTTAGCAGCACAGTATGTATCCTCCTGCCATATTATGAGGGACAAAGGCTAAATACCCTTTTCTTTATTACTGCTCTCTGTAAATATTTTGCTTTATATTTGCTGTTTTTATTGTTGTTTGTTTTTCATTTTTATTTATTTATTATATGCATGTTATACTGTATGTGATAATATATGTACAATATAGCCATGAATAAGCTGCTGTTTTTTTTTTCTTCTTTCTATATACCTGTATAACTTGTCCACTGTTTATTGCTTTGGCAACATTGTGAAATTCCACAGTCATGCCAATAAAGCTCATTTGAATTGAATTTAATTGAACTGAATTGAGAGAGAGACAGACAGACAGAGAGAGACAGAGAGAGAGAGAGAGAGAGAGAGAGAGAGAGACAGAGAGAGAGAGAGAGAGTGTTCTCGAGTGACCTGAAGCCAGAAAACAATGGCACTGGGGCAAAGTCTAAGGTCAGCTATCAGACTGTTTTGGTAGTGCACATTCCTTCATCCTGTTTTGGTCGACCTCACACGTTGAAAAAACACACACATACAATATGTGCTGAAAGGCTCCTAAATGTGTTGTATTGTATGTATCCTCAGTGTACAACTTTTTTGGAGGGTATTAAGAGTGGGAATTAAGAGGGGTGATTTTAGGTGTTCAGGTGATTAAAAACACAAACCACATATATACTAGAAAGAGTAAGAAAAATGTTACTTGTTAAAAAAAGGTTTCTCCCCCGCAAATATACCTTGAAATTTAATCTAAGCATAAGCGTGAAGTTTCTGAATTCTCTTTTATTTTAGTAGAGCACAGTTATTAACTACAACGGAACATGTAAAATGCCATAGCATGTTGATATTAAATGCATAAAAGGCTCTAGACTTGAGGTCGGTGGTTATCTCATCTTGGGTGCCATCTGTCACTGGCACCGGAGGATCACAAATGTACACCATGGCACTGCTAGAACCTTCACAGCTGTGAGTGGTCGCTGCTTTAGCATGTTTGCATTAGATAAATCCAAATAAGACTGTGATCACTGGTTGAGAGTGAGATGGAAGGGAAATGCTGAAAGAGAAAAAGAAGAACCCCTGGGGAAAGCAGCTAATGAAATCTTCTCCTCATTGGTGTTTTCACAAACATAATACACAGGGGTATCAGTCTAGAGCAGGTGCTGCTGGGTTATGTGCATGAATGCTCATCTGTCATTCTCCCCTGTGTGTTTGGGTTTGGAGTAAGTTGTGAATGTGCTTGATTTAACAACAGTGTTATTAGGATGTTCACACTATAAGGACATCTGTCAACAACTGGCCTGTTGTCTGTCTGAAGGATTATAGCTACAAATATGCACATCTAGCTCAACAAACGTCATACCACCAAACCATCAGACAAAACACATGCCCATTCATTGACTGCACTTGCTATCTATTTATCTTCAAACTGTTACTTTCTTATACTGTATCTTAATTTCTTTCCTCAGCCCCCCCCAAAAAAAAAAAAAAATATATATATATATATATATATATATATATATATATATATATATTATTTTTTATTATTTTAAAAATGAACTTTAAGCAAGCAATATATGTGACCCTGGACCACAAAACCAGATTAATATGATTAATAATATGCATTGCTAAGAACTTTTAGACAACTTTAAAGGCAATTTTCTCAGTATTTTGAATATATGTGTAATATATATGTATACACTTCAATTTAAAAAAATTGACCCTTATGACTGGTTTTGTGGTCCAGGGACACATATATTCTCCATATCTAACAATTATGCTGATCGTCTAGTTGGTTCCAGTTATCATCTGAAGTTGATATTCTCAAAATTGCAAAATATTGGTCTGTCATAAATTTTGGGTGATTATTTAAATTCATTCTCATTTGGCATCATTTAATTCTGTGCCTTACTTTCTAGATATTGGTGTCAGCCTTTGAAAAGCCCATGCCAGTTGACCACTAAAGCTTTTTTTGGTCCAGTAAATACCCAGCCATGGCTCTGTGCAACACTGTCCCTACTTGAATTGTCTTTATGGCTTATCATGGGATGGTGTCCATTACTCTAATGGTCACCATCCCAAATCGGTCACTTTACAGTCTGAGCACCATATTATACAGTGTCATACATTATGTGTGCTGTGACAACAGACAACAAGTACATTATACAAAGGAGCAATGTCTCAACTTCTCACATAGGATCTATAAGTATACAGATGGTTCTCGTAAATGAAATAAACTCAAAGAGCTGCTATGGGACCAACAGGAGGAGTGATTATTTATGTATGAACACACCCGCTTGATTTACTGACTTTAGTATATGGAGGCTAAAGACAAGGCATGAATGTTTATGTAATGGAGTCATTACAGTGAGGGTGTGTTTGAGCATATACAGAGACCCTCTCCATGCTAGAAAAGGAATACAGGGATAGAGAGAGGACAGAAAAGAAAGGAAACAAAGAACACAAAATGAGATAAAGAGAGAGAGAAAAAAGCTTGGATTTGAGCGAACAGTCAGAGAATGAGAGGAGGCATTAAGCAACAGAGAGAGAGAAAGAAAGTGTCCCGCTGAGCGTCTGGAGCTTTCTCAGTTTCCAGACGGCCTGGCTGAGCTGTAGGGAGCACCCTGCCCCACAGCATGCTGGGAAAGGATTGCTATGGGTCTGTAAGGTGACGCCACGGCGACGGCTGTAATCCATACGCCCCACGTGTCACACCGCACGCTCTGACAAAAGCCCAGTAGGGGAACACAGGTGTCAATACATCTCATAATATCCTATGATAAATCACCCAAAATAAAGGCTGCTGTGTACTAGAGACATTATTTACCCAACGAATGCGCCTGCTCAATGACTGCAGGTTAACTCGGGTCGGGACTGGCTATACAATTCTCACTTTCAAGGACAAACAAAAGCTCCGGCTCATATAAACATGATGGATGGTTGATATATCATCCTGTCTACATCTGATCCCTCTCTCAGTTAAGTGAACTAGAGCTAAAACAAAAGGCATTAAGTCGTATGAGACACTACAGCAGCTGTGGTGCCTGTATGTGATACCTGCTAAAAGATATTCTAATCATTCATTCATCCAGCTCATGTACTGAATCACTTTTATCAATATCAAATGCCTCCATCTGTCCATCGCTTAGACCTCCTGCATTTTTATAAAATAATTCTCAATTAGGAAAACAGTCCCATGTTTTCTATTATTATTATTATTATTATTATTATTTTCAATAAGGCCTGCAGCATTGTCACTGATGGTTGGCCCTGTCCAAGTATGCCAAACCAGAAAGCAATAAAAGCGAGGCTTGCCATTACTGTAACTCAGGAGCAGGGCAAGAGAAAACCACTAATTATATTGTTGCCACGTGCAGATGAATTCAATTAGAGGAGGTTAGAAAATACTGGCCTCAGACCAGCCCTTTCATACTGCAGAAGACGGGTGTGCACACACACACACACACACACACACACACACACACACACACACACACACACACACACACTACACTATTACTCTTTCTACAATACTAAATCTTTTGCCAAAAAAGATAATTTCACTGTGCCTTATAAGTCGGGCCTGACATAAACTAAATCACTCACGTTAAGCACTGCATTTAGCAGTATGTCATTATGTCCACCTGAAGACAATGCTAGATATTGTTCCACAGTAGTTTTAACACTGTAAGACACGATAAATTTGATGTTGGAATGGGTCTCCAGGGAGGTGATCACAATAGTTAACAAACATTCCCTGCTATGAATAAATTCATAAATTATGTATGTATATTATGTGCAATTATGCATAATATGTATTATGCGTCAGACTCATTTTTACAGCAACCCCAAAAAGTAATTTAAAATTCTGAGCACTTTCTGGTTGTCAACTGATGGTGGAACATGTCCATATATAGCGTGAGGCATCTGAGGTTACTCTGCCAGGACACCTGAGTGAACCTCATACATCCACTAAAATCACACTAAAATAATGTCTAGCATAATGTGTTGGTTTGATATTTTGTATCTAATGCAAAGATATGATACATTTTCAGTTGTGGCTTAGTATTTATTTAGAGAGTATTTAAATTGAAATACATATATAAAGTTTAGTATTAGCTTATTACTGAGAATTTGGACAGTATATGAATTTTTGTAAACCAACAGATCCTTCGTAAACTGACATTCACCCACACTTGCAAAACCCATAAACCTCTAAACGTGACTGTGCTTACAGAGCAAGTGGAAAGGCGTGCTCAATAACAGAGAAAATCTTGCCAGTAATGTCTATGGCATTAAACACTTTCTATGCAGCATCTCAGAATATGTTATATGTGCCCAGCAGACACAATTGATTAACAAATGCTGACACAAAACAAGCTTTCAGGCAGCAGGAGTTTCCTCCCCTTTTTTTTCTCAACAGCCCGGTCTCTTCACAGGGCCACAACAGTGCCTAAAATTCATGACCAGATTATGTGTCTGACAGCTCTGACACCTTTTGGGAATACAGAACAGTTGGATGGGGATTTGAGAGAGAACAGGGGAAGGGACAGGGAGGGAAAAAGAAAAAGGTAAAGGGGGTGAGTCATGTCTTACCTGTTGCTGGTGAAGAAAGGCTGGGTCTCTGGAGCTCAGTCCCACAAAACGGTTGGCTGTGGGAGTGCCTGGAGCCGAATAACCTAAATATACCACACGTTTAATCAGTATTAAATATATCTTAATATAGTTTGTGTAATACATCAGTGTTCAAAAGTTTGGGTTCTGTATCTATTTATTTATTTTTTGTACTACAATTTATACAAAAATACTAAGCAGAACACTGCTTTCATCTGTGATAAGAAATGTTTCTTACGACGTTTCTAACAACGGTATAGAAGCGAGAGTAACTTACCTTCTGAGGATGTGGTGATTGGTTTGGTGTCAGACATCGAGAGAGACACTGGTCTGACAGTGCCGTGGTGGGGTGAGGGGGTCAGCACCGGCGTGAAGTGACCAGGCACTTTCCCCAGTACCTGACCACTGCTGTTCGGCTGTGGCATTAAAAGAAAAAGCAGTCTGTTAGCACACCAGGCCACAAGGTGACATGTTTCTTTAAAATTAAGCTACTGATTATGTTAATGCATTAATGCAAAGTTTTGATGTTCTTTCATCTTCCGGCATCTGCACTAGATAGCTGAGTGTGCATTTTTTATGACTCATTCCAAGCTGATACAAAAAACAGAAACAGAGGGGGTTGAGAGAACACAGGATAGAGAGGCAGACATAGAGTAAGCGTCTACCTCCTTCCACTCCTGACTGCAGGAGACAGACTTGACTGAATTCACATAGCGGGGCCCTAAGTTCAAAACTCAAACAGGCCTTTATGAAACAGAATGGTGTCCATGGGGTTCCCCAATGTGAATAGAATGTTTAATTAGGGTGTAATATAATCTGCGTTAAAGCAAGCATAAAAACATCCTGGCTCCCATCCACCCGATTATATGCCCCGTGTTATTTGCAGAGCGATCTCCCCCCAACAAGCTCCGGACCCCGGCAACGGCAAATATTTACGACCTTTATCGTTCCCTGTGGTTTCTCCCAAGTAACAGTTCTAGCGCGCTATTCCTTGTCCAGTCTATGAGCCCTTTGTTTACTGTTCGAGCGGCGGGGATATAAAACTCAGTAGTATCACGACCTTGCTTCAGTCACACAAAGAAAGAAGAAATCCCTTAGACAATCACTGCCGTGTTTCCCAACATGTCAAATCACAGCAGATATTTATTACACCACTTTGATTATAATTCCTAATACATTTGTTTAAAACAGAATTATTTTTCCCTCTCAGGTTAAACAATGGGAGAGTGGGACTGTGATGTGTTAATGGTGATACCACAAGCAAATTAGATAATTTTACTGGATCATAGTTTAAGCAACATAAAATATGCATTAACTGCTTTCAAGCATATTAACCATCTACGATATCATCCAAAATGAAAGGAATTTAAATTTCCCCTTAACAAAATGTTTGGAGAGGCTTGGCCTTTTTTAAGATTTTGTGGTACTAATTAAGATGAGTGGGACAGTCTGAGCTGCTTGGCAGAGATGCAGAAAATGTGGCCTCACCAAGAGCCCAATCAATCACCTGCTATAGAGGAGGAGTTAGCCACCATGACCACAGCAGAATCAAAAAGCTGAGCATGTTTGAAGTCCTTAAAATAACAGGAATGAGATAAAAGCTTGCATTGTACATGTTTTTTTGTTTTGTTTTTTGTTTGTTTTTTGCTTTAGACTCCATAATGAAAACATAATGGCCTATATAACAGTATTGCATTTTATAATAGCACATATCACATATATAAATATATATATAAATATCACAACTATTCCTATCACTTTTCTTAATTCATATTTTGAGAAATCTCAACTCCAGTAAAACATTCAGTAACAGCAGTTTTCACAGAGTTGGAGACACATTGAACACATATGTGTTTGTGCTAATGTGCAGTGGCTGCCCTGGTTGCAGTGTTTATTGACTTGCTTTTGTTGTTGCATTTTTTACCCCTCTTTCTTTTCGTTCCCCTTCGCTTCATTTACGCTGATGCTGGTAAACAGTCAGCACAGCGATGGAGAGCCGTCGTTTGGCTCCACGCTCGGCTCAGAGCTGATTTAGACAAGGCGCCGACAGAGAAAACCACTAATGATTTTGTGTTCGTTAGCTAAACTGGGTCAATTACCATGCTGAAACAATGTGGCCTGTTAATCAAACTTGAGCCTAAAGCAGTGGGAACAACCAGAGACACCAAGACAGACAGGCAGCTAGAGATAGAGGCAGAAAAAGAAGGAAATGGTGCTAAAGCACCTTTGTGTTTACAGCATGTGTTCTTACAATGAGGGTCTAATTAGCTTTAAGGGGGGATAACCAGCTTTAGCTTGTGGTATGGTTAACACATGTGACAGCACATTGACTATGATTGGAGAACTTACAGCACATGTGATGCTAGTATGCTATATATGTGAATCTGCACGTCTAAGGATAAGGAACATTTCAACTGAGACGTTAAAACTAAAACCCTATTTTAACAGCTGGCATCTATTATGCATTGTGGACAATGCACACACAGTCACAAGATTTAAAGGTTCTGTTCCAGTACAGATAAATTGTACTAATTATGTATGATTGCATTAGGGTAGGGGTTAATGCATGTGCAGGCTAGTCTTTGTGCATGTACATACGTATTTAACTCTTACATGGCTGCTTTGTGGGCTGGACGGGTCGTAAGGCTGCATGTAGTTCTTGAGAGAGTCGGGTGGGTTGAGGTGCGGCGGGTAGCGGATGGCGCCATGAGAGATGTAGGGCGACGGGGCCGGGGGAAGGATGGCAGGGGCAGAGAATTGCAGCGGAGGTGGACTCCTGGTGGAAATGACTGCACACGCAGAGAGAACAACTACTTTACTAACTAATTTTAATTAGACAACATGTAAACTCAATGAAATTTAATAAGGATGAGTCATTATCATGAGACCATGCCACATATACACATAAAACCTATGTGAAAATGTTTATAATGCTGTCATCAGAAATGAACATATTTATGAGTTGAAAGGGCATTAATATCATTGGGGAGGTTAATTTAATGATTTTCCAAAGTCGTATCATTTAAAAACTTATGGTGGGAACAAATTGGTATTCATCATAAATAACTTCAAGCAGTGTTTATTTAAGACCAGGGGTGTAGACAATCCAGAATGGTAGGTGGCAATATTGTTACACATCATAAAACACAAAAAAGATGTCAGCACAGTAGCTACTACCTCTGTACAAAATCATTCGGCAGACAAAAGAAAGACACTCTACCCTCACCCAAAAAAGTGGAAGTTTGCTAAAGTGGGAGTATTTAGGATTCCATAAAATAGAGGGGTTTTTAGACACCTTATTCAGCAGGAAGTGCCAATCAACAGTTAATTCTTTGTATTCTTTGTAATATGCTTTTGTACAGTTATGGTTTCAAACTCTCTCTCTGCCCTGTATTTTGGGGGAATTTTTTTGGCCTAGCGGCAGTACTATAATGATAAAAGCAATAAAATAAAAGCAATTATGCTACACACCTAATGCACGTTCTTGTGTTGTACTAGCCCTAAAATACATTATATTTTTGTCAGGAAGTAAAAAAGAAAGAAAGAATTCGAAATTTCCAATTGAAAAGGATAGTTCACATGAAAATGAAAATTCTGTCATCATTTGCTCATGCTTGTGTTTGTTCCAAACCTGTGTGAATTTTTTTCTTCTACTGACCACAAAAGAAAATATTTTTTTGAAAAATGTTTGTAACCCAACAGCTGCCGATAACCATTGATTCCGTAGTATTTTTGTTTTCATATTATAATGGTTACCTTCTTTTGCGTTCAACAGGAGAAAGCAATTCACACAGGTTAGGAACAATTTCCAAACTCATACATTAAATAGGAAATTTTGAGCAGTTTAAGGTACAACAAGCTTTCAGAATGCTGAGCAGAATTTGTTTTGATCAGTGAAAAATTGTGAGAAGTACCACTATGGCTGACGGTGGTCAGTCCTGGGTGGTGGTGCTGCGGGAAGGTGCTAAGCCGAGGTGAAGAGTCCTGTGGAGATGTGGGGCTGAATAATGGCTTCTCTGGCTTCTTCATGGTGGGAGAGGACATGTCTGCTGAAAAAAAACAAAACAAAAAAGGGGCGGTCAGATATAAGGAAAACTAAGTTCGGTGTAGGAAATAACATTTACAGATGAGCAGAAGTAAAAAAAAAAATTAAAACTGCCTTACAAAAGAAAAGAGAAAAGATGACTAAAATCATAAAAATTACTAAACTAAGCATCCAAGACGTGTTTTGTCATTTTAATGTCTCGCTATGTTGTTTCTCTTTCACGTTCCCTCTGTAGTGCAATGCAGTGTATAATCTATCTAGTTTGGTTGTGTAAGGAAAACATTAACTTCATATCTACTTCCAACAAGAGTCAAAAAAGTCTCTTCATCAGCAGACATGGAGGAGACTTAGTGCTTGGCCTGCGTGTCTCTGGCACTCCTCCCTGACAATCATAGATGAGATGAGAAAACAGAAAAGAAGGGGAGGCAGACGCAGTGAAATCAGAATAATGAAATAAGAAAATAAGGGAGGGGGAAAAAAACAGAACCGTGAGCTGATGACATTTCGGTAAGCACATCTTATGATGTATACTAAGATTGTGTGTTTGGATATGTGCAGATGTTTTAAATGAAGAAATGAATTGCTACACTACATCTCTCTATATTGAACTTTATAAATGCTCCATCCCTCTTACTCTCTCTTAGTTTCAGAGTAGTGATAGCAGCAAAAAGGTAAATGATATCTTAAAAATCACAAAGGCACTGGAATGTAGGGGGATTCAACTGGCCTGTGTTTCCTTTCCATGGTCCAAAATGTATTTTTTACCACTACTGCTTATGACAACAAACACAATGTTTCCTAAACATAATCTACAAATTTGCAGTTAAGGCATTTTAACAGAGATCCTGGATACACTGTTGGCTGTATGTGGTATGAAACTATACGGATTATGTATATATATACATGTATGTATTTTTTCTTCTTCAACAAATTTTTTACAGCATTTTCTTGTCTCATGCTCAACATGCTCAAATTTTAAAATATTTTTGCTACACCTGTTACAACAGAACATTGAAATAAATATAAAAGATTAAGCTGTTAGAAGGTAAGAGCGTGGTCCCTTAGAAGTATATTTACATGTGTTTGAGAAGAGAGGGAGAAAAGGAGAGAAGGACAGAATAAGAGAAGGAAGGTGGATGGGATACAGTGAGAAAGAAGATGAGTGCAGAAGAATTTGCTCTCTTAAAATCCTTCTCAAAAAGCCTAAACAAATGTGTGTGTTGAGAACAGGGAACGACAACACACACCAGGAAAACTGATGTAGCAGGTTTTTTTTTTTTTTCAACAATAGGGCTGCTCCATACAAGAGAAAAAGAGAGAGTAAGAGATTTGTGACCAAATCTAGATGACATTTTCCTTTCAGTAAGTTGATTTGATATGAAATTAGAAAGGTATATTACTGTTTCAGTGTGTTTGTGTGTGTTTTTTTCTGTGCACTGGGTTTTGGCTGAGGCAGTTTCCTTCTGTCAAGTCCTCATATGGCTTTAATATTCATGCTTTGCTCTTTCTGATATGGGTTTTCCAAAAACAAACCACTTTCTCATGAGCTCTACCCTATCCCCATCCCACCTCTCACAACAGCTCATCAGGAAAATAACAGTATCAGACAAAATAAAATAAACAGGAAAAACAATGCATAAATAAAATTACTTAATTAAATTAATGAGTATTTTTGGTCAGAAAAACCCCGAAATTAAAATGATTTTAAGTCACTGTTTTGGCAGATGGGTAAATCATTAAACAGACATTACAGCAATCCATTCAACTGACTTAGTCAGTGTTTCCAACATAGACATAATTTTGTATCACCTTATTTCTTTCATAACTAATCACACTAAATTAACCTGTTAAATTGATAGCCCTAACATAAGCAACAAAAACTAGTGCACACAAGGAGGATAATAAATAACATTTGTTTAAGAAATAAAAACAGTGAGTCCTCTTTTCAGGGACCACAGTATGGAACCTGAATTAACCACAGGTGAAGAGAAATTGTTGAAATAGTTAAGTGTTCTGTTTTCTCTTATACTGGCCAACTGTTGGTCGTCAATAGATAAGTTCAAACTGATGATGTCACACCTGCCTGCTTCTCTTTCTGTCTCTAACAAATACACACAACCTTTTAATATGTTTAAAAATATATTTATGTTGTTTATTTGTTTAAACAAGTTTTATGTTATAGTACTCATGTCATTATACACATTATACACATCCTCATAAACCATATATGCTAGGACACACACATATACACTTTACACAGATGCCATCTCTCTTCACTAAACTCTTGACTTAATCTACAAAATAATCTAAACTGTCTACTACAAAAAATAGGTGACAGGCATAAGAGCGAATGAGTAACTAATTGTACAGACTCAGCAGTAGAATATGAGCTCTCTCATTCCACCCTCATACCCCCGCCCACCCGTCCCATCTGGATCTGGTATCTAAACTCAAAGGTCACAACCCTACTCTGACCTTTGACACACCCATTTTAGAAATCAGGTCAAGTTCAATAGTTGCCACACGCCAGACAAATCCTCTTTATGAGGGGGAAACATGGCTAATCAATTACCAACCCATGCAGACAGGAAACCAGGTGTGTCTGATCTACAGCTAAAGGATTTGTTCTTATATGTACTTTAACGTTTTTTTTTTTGTGAATATTGGTAATATTAGGCTTAACCTGAGCTTTAAAAAAGCATTCCTGTAAATGTTGCCATTTAACTATACAATAAATTAAACCCAATACTGACGCACACATGCCCACACAGAACAAGACTGCACAGATCCACCCAGCAAAAATGTGACACTTCTCCTTAATAAATGAAGGTTTCACTCAAAACAGAGAACAGGACAGCTGTTTCTTTTTTCTTTACACTGCAGCACACTGGAAAGTTGGACATGCTAGAATGAAAATCCTTGTCTCTAGTGAGCAGTCACAGACATTAGAAGTGACATTTTGAAAGTAATGAAATTTTCAATGGTCATAAATTTATTTTATTTTTTTTTTGTTTGCTTTATGAGCATTCAGAAGGATTCAGAGGTTATGAAAATGCCACAATCATCAGATTGACTGATGTTTTGTTCAGTTTTGCATGAAGAGTTCACAAAGTGCTAAAGGAGTAAAGACCAGTTTATCAACATCACACTTTAGCGAGATCTGAAGAGAGGGGAAAATCACACAGAAAACTTCTTCACACAGAGGGGAGATAGAGAACAGGAGTTGTTAAGAGAGAAACAGTGCTGAATAGCTTTAAGGAGTAACTCTTGACTATAAATGGTCTCCCTCTCACCTTGGTCTCTCTCATGCCAGGGTCTGCTGGCTGGTGAACTAGGGGACGGGTAGAAGTCTGGCCCGGTGGGACTAGTCTCCATACTGTCCTCTTGGATCGTCTTAGGCCGTTTACTGTGGAGGACAGAAGAACGTGCATTAACCTCCTATTGACTTCTACTGACTTTTACACAGATTTTATTTTTATTTTTAATCATTAGTTCTATAAAATAGTTCAAAAAATAGCTTTTGTGATGTTTGTTTAGTTGATCTTGGCAAAGTCTGGTTACAAAAGTGTTTAATAATTTATGTGTTTCGATGTGTTGTTTGAACATGCGTGCTAACCTGCCATGAGGAGACGAGAGGGACCGGTGTAAACTCACTCCTGAGTTCAGGTCTTGATAATACGGCTGACTTGGCATGTCAGCCATTGGAAAGTTCACTCCTGCACCCTGTGTGATAGGAGCTGGTGAGAAGAGAGAGAGAAAAAAAACAGTGGTTTGGAATAGGTAGAAACGTGGAGTAACTTACATCCTACATTTGGCATAAAAAGTCAATCAGCTAAATCGCTTTTGACACTCTCTTTCTTGCTCTCAGTTTGAATCTGCTTTTCAGGGCAACATTTGCATGAAGGCAAACCCAAACATGAGTGTAGCTGTAACTCAATCTAAGAGAGAACAGCCTGTAACAGTATGAAAAGGGCTGTAACAGTATGAAGTGTGTCAGAGATATCATATCTACAGAGAAACCACAAGAGCCAGAGCACCATTCAATGGTCTAACCACTGCCACTAGCCTCTTTGTTTACATACAATAGCATGACACAGCTAGTTTAGTCTTTTTTGAAAAGAGAGCTCAACACTATATTATGAAAGGTACATATACCAAAATATGTATGTACCTTTCACAATATGCATAAGCGGTTTATTAGATGACTAGCGTGTACACTGTAGAATTGAAACACATCTTTCATTGGAAGTATTTGTGTTTGTTAAGGCAGTGTTTTTTTGTTTTCCAGGGAACATGCTGATAACACATGTAATATGTTACCATAAGTTTAACATACATTTCTCTGATTACAAATATTTGCCAAATGCAATATAGCTATACAACTTTCACTGTAAATAAAACTGGAAAATATGGAATAATCACAATTAGTTATTTATTCTGTCTTGTTTAAATGTTTAACATCTACTTAAATCCTATTGGTGTGCACAAACCCCTGGTTGGGAATCACTTTCCTAATATATAAATTATATGATGTTTTATCAATGCAAAACTTAAAACATTCTTACTGAATTAATATGCAAGGTTTGTGTAACCGTTTGTATAATAGTGTTAACAGTTTCATATTCAATTTGTGTTTGTTTGCTTGTTTGTGTTCTCCTCTGCATTAGATAGTAAATAGAATCAAGCAGAATGTGTGTTCCCATATATGACATGATATGGCCTGAGGGTCTGAGGTGAAGGAAACACATGTGAAATTACTGTCAGTCTTTGCTGGCAATTAGCCCAGGACCTGCTGCTGCTGCCGCATCAATGCAGAGATCAGGTATGACATTTGTACTTAAAATGAGCAATCACAACAATCTGCACACACTTCATAACCTTATCTGAACTGCGTAACAGGAGGACACAATGGTCACTTCATTATATATGTAGGACCTTAAGTTTGCAGCAAACTGTCAGTTTATTCAAGGAGTTGACAGACAAACAGCTTTTTTTGTGGTACATGCATTTTTTTTTCATATGGCTATAGTGCTTTATTGTAAAATGCCTTTTCAAACAGCAGAGGATCATAGTGGCCACATTGATGGTGGTGTGTGTGTGTGTTTATGTGGGACAGATCGTGAGCGTTGTGTTACATTTAGGTGTGACATGGATCAGTTACAGCGTCACCGAGTGCATTCACCCTTAGGGTGAATACGAGTGTCTTTGTGTTTGTGTGTGCCCTGATAACCCCTTTGGCAATTTGTACAAATCTTGCCTGAGGGCAAAATTGTCCTCAGCCATCAGAAAAAGATTCCTTCTAGAACATCTGTCATCCTCTTTGATGGAGGCAGGCATGTCTACACATAAACTTCTGCGTGTTTGTGCACCAAAACTAGTGAACATACACAGACACATACAAGACTCGCCAGACTGGATTTTCCACACATGTTCTGGGCAAGTCCCTCCCTTGCTAAATCAGGAATGCTTAGGCATAAAACATGCTAGTTGTGTTGCTCTGTATGTTTGCTTAGTTATACTAGTGGGATCAAACAGTCAAAACTGTCTTTTTCCCATTGGAGACATCATCCCTAAATTCATTGTAGATTATACATAAATTTATTTAAGTATAATCATAAAATTAAGCTTTTTAATACTTATGAGACTCACGTTTTTAAAAATGTTCCTACTAATTTATCTACAGATAAATCTACAGATTTAACTCAGGTTTTACAGTATCTTTTCTTCTGTAAAACATTTATGTAAAAACAGTGTGTCTATTAAATGCCCTTACATACAGTAGTGAAATCGTTGTGTGTGTGTGTGTGTGTGTGTGTGGAGAGAGAGAGAGAGAGAGAGAGAGAAAGAAAGAGAAAGAGAGAGACTTACTTCTGGATACTCTAACCAGCTCCGAAACACTAAAGACCCCTGATTTAACAAAGCTGTCTTCCAAGTAAACTGTAGGAGACAAGAGAATTTTCTTCAGACACATGTGCTTACTTAATACATACAAATGAGGAGATTTCAAAAGCTGTGTATTTGGTAAGCAGGCATCTAGTGAAAATATTTTAGTTTCCACATTGATTAAACAAATAATTTGTTATCTATATCACCATTTAATTTTTACTTTCAGGAACATAACAACACTAACTATGACTTGTAATATTTAAAGACTAGATGGATTAGGTTCAGAAAAAGCCAACTAATACGTAACATTGCATTCCAAACTCATGCCAAAAAAAGACCTGCCCGCAGGGTCGGCCGCACAGTGCATGCCAGGACATCCAAGTCCTTCCCACAATGCACCGCAAAGTCCAATAGGAAGTGCAGTGAGGGCCAGGGTTTCCATGGTAGCAGTACTAGTTGGGTCTGAGTTGTGGCCCGAAAGCTTTATTTTACTTGGCAGGGGCAAATGCACAACCTACTCTTGAGGTAAAGAACTAATTACACTCTCCATTATTTTCATTCTTTACACATTACATAGCAGTAACCGCCATAAAACAAAAAAAGAAAAAGAAAACACAGGTTTTGCTGGCATGACAAATAGACACTGTTAGACAAGGACCACTACTTGCTCCACATGCCATCAGCAAAACCTGCACAAACCAAGATCTGACAGGACTGGTGATGTCATGACATGGCTTGTTTTATATAAATGGCAGTTTTTGTGCTGAGAACTGAGTATAATTATAGTGAAAACCAACATATTCTGATCAAATAAGCCTCTTTCAGTATAATTTCTTTTAAAAGTTGAATTTGAGGACAGTTTAGCTGGAATGCTAAATGATCAAATTAAAATAGATTTGAAGAGTTTTTTGAGACCTCATTTTAACTGTTAATGGCAAATTTTGCAATATATAGTTTGTTTTAATGCCCAGCAATAATATCATGTGGGGTGTCTGGTAATTCCCACCCCTCGAAAGTTCCACTACTTTTCTAGGCCTGAAAAAAAAAATCACAATTTTAAAAAAAGATTTTCTATGACTGTGGTAGCCAAAATGAAATAATAAATAATGAGACTGAAACAATAACCTAACATGAATGTCATGTAGGACGATTTGGAGCTTCATCTGTATGATGCCTTAATTGTTTTATGGTGTGTCATTATTAAGGGTACACCAGCAGCTGGCAGTACTGGAGAAGGTGGTGCATTTTTATATTGTGTTGACATACCTGGAGGGTTCTTGCCAGGCTCATTGTTGCTAGGACTTCCTGACTGTTGCGAGTCTGAAAACACAAATAAAGGTGGTGGATTAAAACACAAAACCCAGAATAATCAGTAGTTCTACAGATACCAGTACTGCACTTCGCAGTAATTTATCATCCACTTGCAGCATTTTCTCATGTTTGTTTAGCTCTTCTGTTGTTTTTTTTGTTTTGTTTTGTTTTTTTTGAAAAATTAAATATCAGAGCAACAGAAATACTTAATGTACAAAGAATAAATAGGGTACAAGACCACACTTGAAACTGGGGTATTTTTAATGCATTTAAACAAATAAACTATCAAAAAAATGATGATAATAATAAACTGAATGTTTTACAACATACATTTTAAGTTTTTTTTGAAAATGAATAAGAAATATCTCAGATTCTGAACTAGATCACTAACAACACATCTGTGACAGAGATCATGTGAATTTGTCTTGCTGAAGAACATGATCAAGTTTTATATAAGTTTGTTGAGCAGACAGCCGTTATGGTCGTTGCTGCCCTTTTATTGCTTCTTGAAAAGAAAACTACTGTTACTGGGTCCTGACAAGACAGGCCAGATGTGTGCAGAAACATGCTTGTTTCTTTCAGTGAGGGGGAATGAGAGAAGTAAGAGGGAGGGAGAAAAGCAGAATGTAAGAACAGGCAAAGCTGAAATGTTCCTCACAAAAAGTAAAATGGAGACACACACATATAACACTCGCCCCACCTTGCAGGGCGTGAGCAAAGCAGAGAGTGGGGGAGGAAAAGACAGAAAAATTAAAAGAATCCTGCCTGTTGCTGATGTGTGCTTAATGTTTACATGATTAATAATGTTACCTTACAGAACCTTTAGGAGAACCTTCCCTTCTATACTGGTAATGTCACCTCCAGTGGAGCACATTTATCCAGTCTTTTCAGGAACTAATAATTCCTTTTTTTTGAAGATCACACCAAGCAATAATTATTTTTATGTTGTGGCCGATGTTAAAACTATATTAAATTTAGGTGAATGTTAGATGATAACATAAGTAATCTAAAGAAATAAGAAATAGACTTGTACAATTAATTCGTAATTGTTCAGTACAAGTCAATATATATTCAATATGGCTGATACTAATCACTTAAAAAAAACCTGATATGTATACCTGATATGTAAGAATACAAATACAATGCAACACCTAAACAATAACCCATGTGTCTTGTAACCTAAAGAACACTAAAACTCCTTTTAGTGAATTGATCAACTTGACACTGTTATCAGCTAATGCAATCTTAAGATGCCAATATATTGGCTTGGACAGTAAATACAAAATGTAAAAAGAGAAAATGAGCTGAAATACTCGTTCCTTTCTCCATGAGCTCCATTTCAGAAGTGAAAGTTAAAGGGGGAGAGTTAAAAAAATTGAGAGAGAGGGAAATAAATCCCACCTTCCTCAAAAATGACCATTAAACATAGCTGCAAATACGGAATGTTCTTGGCTTCAGCTCAACAATGACATAGAAAGGAAGGGAACAACATACATTAAGAAGAAAAAAGCCTAGAGAAAGTTTGTATTTATTGCTAGTGCATTTGTGAGAAATTCTAAGAGCTATTTCTGCATTGAGATTTTTTTGCTGTTGTTGCTGTTCTTAGACAGGTTGATCTTTCTTTGATCAGAAACATTATTGTTACACTACTGTGACAGTGCCCGTTCTTATGCCAACAAATTTTAAGGACCCTAAACACACACACACACACGGTTGTGTTTTACACATGGTAAGGGTTTTTCAATATTTAAACATTTTGGCCAGGGTGAAGCTAAGCGTGTGTGTGCGTGTGTGTGCGTGTGTCTGTGTGTCTGTGTGTAAAAGAGAGACATAGCCCAGAAACACTCTGAGCTTCTCCAAGCACAACAACCCTTGGCACCCAACAGCCTTGCCACTTGTTTAAACAAATAAACTGTCCAAGTAGAGAACAAGGAAGAGAGAGGGCAGACTGAGGATGGGAAAATGAATCTTTTCTTTCTTTGCACAATACCCCATAAGAAAAATAAGGTATAACATTTTTCTAAAGAAAATGTGAGCTGTTTGCACATGCCAAACTCTTTGCCATGATAGTAGGGTGTTCTGAATAATCCAGGGTATTGCAATGCTGTTTCTAAGATCTTCTTCTAAGACCATCAGGTGGCATTAGTCTATATTTGTTGACTATATATTTGTCTATATTTTGTTGCTCTTCAGTTTATTTAGTCCGCATCAATTCAACATCACAAACCCTCAATGATGGACTGACAACCACCGGCCTGGTGTGTCACGATGCTAAAAAGTTAAAGAATTCGAGCTATAAATTCTGTCATTCTTACTCACCCTTATAATGCTTCAAAACTGTGTAATTTTCTGTTTGTTTGTTTGTTTTTTTGTGGAGCATAAAAAATGATTTTAAAAAAGATTTCTCTTTTTCATCCAAACAATGAAAGTTAATGAGTAAAAATAGTTTGGTTTACAATTTTTACAATATCAAAGATATATTGTGTTCAGCAAAGTCTTGTGAACAATGTGAGGGAGAGAAAATGATAACAGAGTTTTCATTATATCCCTTTTAAGTTATGGGTTTGTTGAATAGTATGCCTTAGCAACTAAAAATCTAAGATGAAGACATCGGATCTAGGATCATATCTACATGAATAGAAGCAACATGATCTCATTGTAAATCGTGTGAGCTCCATAAATCCATAAATACATTGACGCGCCAATGTATAATTGTACCACCTTATCTGCTGGATAGAATCCATACAGCTGTCACAATTACACCTTCTGCAGCCTCAACAAAAGGTAATGCAGGATGAATACCTCCAATACCTGAATCTGGGATCTATGAACCCAAACACGCAAGCGCACATACTTACACTTGGCTCCGTCCCCCTGTAATCTAAGCAGTCTTTGTTTTGTGCGTGGTTGAGAGCTATCACATACTTCAGCAACTTTAATTCAGTGTATCACACCCCCACCCCGCACACGCAAACACACGCGCAAACAGACCTGACGCGTGCATACCGTCGACATTTCAGGAGGAGGCGTCTGGCAGCCATTTTAGAAAGCTGCACACATGTACAGTTATGTTTGCCAAAGAAACCAGGCCTGAGCCAAGAACGCTCTCTCTCCTCCTCCTCTTACTCTATCCTGAGTCCTGAGCCAAGCAGAAAAAGGGAGTGTGAGAGAGGGGCAGTAGAGGAGACTGAGAGGCAAAAATATCTCCTAATTATGGGCAGTCCTGGCCGAAATGTTTTGAACGGTACAGCTGCAATCTTGTAAATATTGTGTGTGAGTGAGTGACACCCAGCAACTGACAGTGTGTTTGTGTCTGCTGGTCACTCGCCTGCTCTTGTGACCTCACACTACAGCTGTGACATTAGTACACATACTCAAAAAGTGCCAATCAAGAATCAAGTTTTCCCATAGTTTCCTATTTAACATTTTTAAATCAGTCTTTGTTGGAGAGCATGTATGTGACTGAGCCTGGTATCTCTCCATGTTTTTTTCTCCATTTCTGTCACCAAATCTGGCAAGGAACTGTCGCCTCTGGCTTGCTTATTTGGAGAGGCTTAATTTACGCCAGTATCGTTGACTTTATTGCACAGATACAATTTGAACTGAACTAGGCTGGACAATGATAGCACTGAATCAATGATGAATCAACAAACTTTATCTGAAAATTGATTATTTACTATTGTCCTCTTGCCTTATCGACACCAAATTTTCCTCTTAACTACTGTAAAGCTGCTTTGACACAATCTATATTGTAAAAAGTGCTATATAAATAAAGATGACCTGACTTGACTTGACTTGACTTGTATCTTTCTCTACCTGTTACTCTATCCACTTTCTCCCTCTCTCTTCATTACGGCAAATGTTGATAAATCACAGCTCTTTATCAAAGTCGCTGTAACCAAAACACAGATAGTGAGCAGCATGCCAGTTCTAGAGTTCTAGAGAGTGAATGTCAGATAAGACTCATCCCAGCGGGCATCTTATCTGAAAGCACATTTATAGATGGGCTGATGGTCATTTCAAACTGAAGTTAATGCCACCTCACTTCTGTAAATTTATTTAACCATTTACATAACAAATAACAACTACATATATTAGATGTAAACTCAAACTAACTACTGCATTGCTGCAACATGGCTCAAAACTACACATAAACTACACATTTTTTTTTCTTTTTTTTTTCTTTTACACTACTGTTCAAACGTTTAAGAGGGTTTGTAAGATTTTCATTGTCTTATGCTCACCAAGTATACAGGATAAGGATCTTTTACCAAGAATACAAGATAAGGATATTTTATCAGAAACCAGAATTTATTTCTTATTAGATTACAGATTGAGATTTATTCTTACTATTCTTTCACAAGGGTCTCCTTGTCACATATCAGTCTTTACACACACAGTCTGAGACATACACTGACCCTCTCTGAGGCACAATCTGTCTAAACACACACACAGACACGGTGTGAATATGGGACTAAAGCCAGATTGACAGACACATACACCCCCCACCCATCATATCCAAAAAAAGAAAAGTTTATCCCCAGCCACACAACCTCAGTTGGCCTCAGTTTCCCGCCCAGGCTCAAACACTTGATTGTAGACATGAAGAAGAGAAGCTAAAGTCAGAATCTCCAGGGATGAATGATTGAGCAGAAGAGAGAAAGAAAGTGGGTGGGAAAGAGAGACAGAGCTGAAAAGAAGAACCTAACAATAGTAGAGACAGGACGGGCTGTTAAATAGGAGTGGGGTGGATCATGCTAGGACAAACTAGACAGAGAGAGAGAGCAAGGCTGAAACAAATGATAAATTGTGTGCGTTTCAGACTGCCTTCTGTGGCTCAAAAAAGTTCAAATAAAAGAAGAGTCTGGGAAAACAAGTCACTCAGGGCACCTTACACACGTGTAACTTTGGGCACTTGTTTTCACAATAACACAGTATGTTAATAAAGACATACAACCATAAAGCGTACACAATGGCTGAGACGCACACTACATCATGCAGAGAGCGCTGACGTACATATGTTCCCATGTCAACACAACACTGAACCCAGAGTGGCTCATCCGTCACGTTAAAAATAACCATACTACTGTCACAGCACTGTGTGTGTATGGGGGGGCGGTGCCTATAGCCTATAGAGGTCATGTCAAATCAAACATTTTCCACAATTTCTGTGTCTGGCCTTACAAACTTTAGTCACACTTTATTTCCAAAGGTATCTTAGTTCCTAGTTATCATAACACACAATAAGTTGACAAGTGTCGACGAAACCTCTCCGAAGTCCCCCGCTCCCCCCCTTGGATTGCGTATCACTTCTGCTTGTATTGTTGTTTGACTGGCCTAGGGAACGGTCCATTTGCATTAGGTCGTGGGATGCCACCATCGGCCTGATCCATCCGTAGCTGTGGCAAATGTCCAAGGCTTTTTGTAGCCATCAGACGTGAGGAAAGGAGGAGTGAAGAGAAAGCAGGAGGGAGGGATGGAGAGACTGAGACTATAGATTCAATTATGCATGCACATTTTCCCATTCATGGAGGCTTCTACAGACAAGGACGGAGGAAGCAGAAGGGGGGAACCAATGACATTCTGCCGTATGTAGCTCCTGTTGAGAGGAACACTAATGAGGTGACACTCAGTGGTTGGAGTCCAGCCAAAACAGTCCATTAACTCTGCACAAGTAGTTAAGAGGAGGAGAGATGGGGAGGGGAATGGATTGAGAGAAATGAAGGAGAAGAAAGGCAGAGAGAGAGTTGCGAATGACATGACGGGAGGCCAATGCCTGTGTGAAGTATGATCAGTAGTAGTATAGTGTTTGTGAAAATTAGCGCAAAAATACACATTTTCAAAGTCGACTAGTTGATATGTGCAATGAAAGGGGTCTTGAAATGCATTTTTATAAGCTGAACTTAACCCATCACTAAAAACACCATACTCATGGGTACATACTCATGAGACGTTCCACGAACAGTATGAGTCTCAAAAACAAACACAAATTTCTGTCTAAATTTGTATGGCAGTGTTTTAAAGGGTACGAATTTAAGATGGTCAAGCTAAAGTAACAATAACAACTAAAATGTATAATAATAAAAACATAATGTAAATAATAATTCTAACAATTAATTAAAAGTACTTTTAAAAGTAAAAATAGTTAAATCAAAACTAAATTCATAAGAACAAAACTATTAGTCCTATTACCTATTAGTCAGTTGCTGGATAGCTAAGTTGACAATTGTGAAAAGCCAAACCTGTAATCTAAAACAGACTATGATGTCTACTTTTTTCATCTCATGTTTTCCCGATTGGAAGTGTGCAAGCAAAGAACAAACTTTTCTCTCTTTCAGAGAGTGCTGGCTTACACAGTGCATGTCCTGGCAAGAATTAACCTTTCATGTGCTGCACAGATCACAGCTCTCAGTGTTTATTGCTCAAACTAAAACTAGTCATCTAAAGCAATATTTTATGTCCATTCTATCAGTTACATGCTCACCAGAGCACTATTCTCAAAAACTAAAAATGAAAAGCTAAATTAGCATTGCTCACACATCTGTGCATGCATACTTGCACACTCACAGTGTGAGAAGAAATCCTGTTCAACTACTCCACTATGCTTCCACTGTCAGGACATGTCATAATAAGTGTATCTTTCTTGTACACAATGTGCAGTTACTCTCCTTAAAGCTATACTCACATGAACAAAAAATTGCATGCTGAGGAATGCTGATTTAGACAATGTTGAAGCTATGGAGGAGATCAATTACTCCATAGAATGTTCAGTTTATGCTAGCATTCTAGGAGGTGAAATTTGCATAATGGAGCAAATAAACCAGAGCAGGTTAGTCAGGATCTACACCAGCATGCCTCAGGAGTTTCTGTGGTTTGCTAAAACAACAAATAAAAGTGCATTCTTTAGATTTGTTTTTAAAAAAAGTTACAAAAACTGAGAAACACTTGAGGACACACTTGTGGCTTTTACTTCAGTGAAATATTTCTAAATTGCAGAAAAACAGACTGGAGTAGCACTCCATGTTGCAAATTTTATGCAAGTTCACTAGCGATGTACACATATATATTTTTTTTATATATTTTATATAAATATATAAACTATCAACTATCAACAAAAAAATATCAACTTTATAAACTGATTGGCACTGATACAGATTTTTTAAAAGCGCCTTGTAACCAATGTGCAGAAATAGTTTTTTTTTTTATTAATTGTTCAATTAAAATGGTTTACCATTCAACAAGGTTCGTCATCAAGGTTTTGCCAAGTGACATTATGTATCAGCCAATCAAATATTCAAGAACTGATTACAAATGAAAAAAGAGGAGAAAAGAAAAGTCTTGGTAAAGAAAATCAGTAAACATTGTTTCAAACCCAGTTGTTATGTACAAGCTGCTAAATTAGTTACGTTAAAATTACTTTAAAATTACGTGGTCACTAGCTTTTAACATCAACAAAATCATCATCTCACATTGCATTACTGGTTGTGGGCAATATTGACATACATTGATTCACACATTAATTCTAAAATCCAAAGGAAAATAATATCATTCACACACTTCTGACTTACTAGTTTAACGTACTATGATCTGTGTTGCGGTAATTCTAATCTTGCATACTATTTACGATGGACAGTATGCAAATTGGGATGCAGGATGCAAAAGCACACAGAACATCATCCCTTATGCAACTGAGTTTCCTTCAGCTACAAGTCATCACAGTGCCAACCTCAGCTGATAGCCAAGCTTCCGTTTGTGGTGAGGGCCAATGGGGTGTCAGCTCAAGCATGAGAAGGCGGGGCAATGTGCCAGCACAGTAGAGAACTAGTACCCAAGTATGGCCTCACTCCAGCTGGGCCAGAGGTGACAGACAGCCACTGTTTAGCACCCATATACACACACAAACACACACGCGCAACCTAATTAGGATGTTGAGGGAATTATTGGATCATATAATGCCACATCTAAGGCAAGATCTTGGCCCGAAACAAAGAAGAAACAAAGCACACACTCATTTAGACAGCTCCACTGGCACACATTTCTGGAACAAGATGGGAGGAAACCCTGAGTTTAATGTGTCATTACAAACATAAAAACTGACTCCCAACATAACCAACAGATGTCTGAGCACTTTTATAGTGCTACGACACCACTAATTTTAGTGCACACAGAAAAAACCTCAGCCAGGGCTAAAATAGAGGCTGCAGGTGTCTCTCAGTGCAACAGCACTCTATTACCTGTAAACCGCTCTTGACATTCAGTGCCTTGTCCTCACCTACATAAAATGCAGAATTATTATGTCCTTATGTCCCTTGTTTAGTCCCTTGATTAATGGGAAACAGCCTTTCAGTGTCAAAAACAGGTCTTCATAAGCCAATATAAGCTGAGGGACTGAAATTAAAAAGCATGCATCGAGAATAATATCGCTTTTGGTTGTGGCCTTGAAAGGTGAGTCCTTGACAATAAGTAATCCCACCAAGTCTGTCATGTCAACTACTGTTTGAAGATTTGAATTTCTTTACATTAATATGCCTAATCATGATGGAATATTCTTTAAAGGGTGATGCCTGAATCTGTCAGAAGCAGATCAGAGAGAGCAGAGAGAGCAGAGCTCCCTGCAGCAGATGTCGATTTTCACTTCTACCACAGTCCTTTTTCATCACAAACACCCTCCTCAGGTATGTATCAACTGCGACCATTGAAAAATTACACATATTCAAGAATCGAGTCTCTAGAGCCTCTTTCGACAATAGGCCCAAGAAGTGCCTGAGATAAGACGGTTACCTTATTGCAATGTATAAGGAACCAAAGTATTACTGAGATTAGAATTTAGCCATGATTTGGTCAACAGCGGCTATAAGGCTATAACTATCATGTACTGTCTTTCAGTAGGTGTATTTGATATAACTAAAGAAAAAAAAAAACGTCTGAATTCCCTGAAATCCATCATAAGAACCAATTGTATTTTTATCTTTTTTATCTTTTATTTTTTTTATTTGTGGCCAATCAGTAACCTTAACCACCGGTTCCACCTCTTGAAATTTGTCCCCAAAATGTTTTTTTGTTTTTTTTTCTGGGACAGTTGTGTAATTGAGCTTCTTGAGAAAGCTGTCATTTTTAAAACAAAAAGCTTCAGTTTACAATATTTCTTTTTGGCAAATGTAGCAAGTGCATGAAACAGCTTGCAAAGGCAGAATGGTGTTCCCCTGGCAAAGCCTTTCCTGTGAAGAGTGTCAGAAAGCCAGCGGTTGATGATTAATACAGGCATAATAAGGCAGGGTCTCTTTTCACTCTACAGAGTGCACACGACCGCTGCAAGGTCAGCAAGCAGGCGATCGGCCAATTGACCAGTCTTGCCGCAGCAACTGTCCAACAGCCTTAAAGAACTCCGGCTAGCTCACCAGAATGAAGCAACGCAATTCCATAATTCACATGGCAGGATCCCTCGTCCCTGGCAGATGCTCAGGCAGGCAAATCCACCATGTGCTTCTTTGGCTTGCTGGGGTGGCCTTGAGCTTCAACAGTAACATGTGGTTTGGCTCCAGTGCTCAGTTTATATGGGCGATGGTAAGAAGAGGAACCGCTAAATGAATTTCAGATTCTGTTGTTCTAAAACCATAAACAATTTTACACAAAGCCTGGCATTAAAGAACGTGGTCCTGGCGCAAAATGAGGAATGCTTCCAATAACAAACCTATTATGCAAACAGCTTTGTCTTCATCCTTCTGTAACCTGCAAATCTCTCTCTCTCTCTCTCCAAAAAAAAAAAAAAGAGGACGCATCTACTTCTAGTAAAATGTCTCAACAAATAATGTTCAGTAGGTCATTTGAGAGTGCTACCTGAGAGATCACAAAAAGAAAATACTGTTTATTTTCACAGTTCCTCTAAATGTTTTCTTTCAGGTTTTTATCAATTCAAAGTAAACATATACGAGGATAAAAGAAGGCCTTGTAACTTCTTGTAAGAAGTTACAAAACCATCAAGCAAACTGTGTCACACGTTTTTATAAATCATACTTTGTCTAGAATAAAAGTTACAGCAGGCGTTCATGCACACAGTGTGGCAACGGCTACCCTCCCTCGCTTTAG
This sequence comes from Cirrhinus molitorella, assembly GCA_033026305.1. Classification (NCBI taxonomy): domain Eukaryota; kingdom Metazoa; phylum Chordata; class Actinopteri; order Cypriniformes; family Cyprinidae; genus Cirrhinus; species Cirrhinus molitorella. The sequence continues at coordinate 38,205,798 of CM065118.1, read as the reverse complement.
GGGATGGAATGCAAAAGGTCTTTGTGTGCGGTTTAAATTTTTTGGGGCAGGTTGCCAAAACACTAAAATGATATAAAGAACAATGCCAAGCTGTCATGCAGACAAATTCAGTGGAGGCCTGTTAATTCTCCTTCACCTACAAAGGTTTCATATCTTAACAAACATCCTAGCAGACACCTTTCAGAGGCAAAGGAAGCTGAGAACAGCTTAAGAAAAGGGGGAGAGCTCAAATCAGCGTTAGAAGGCCTGAGACGTTAGTTCATGGTTTTTGTTCACATGACCTCAAAAGGCAAGTTCACATGTTAATCACATAAGAGCTCTTTTGTGCAGCGTTGTAGCCTCTCCTTCATAAGAATGAAGTGGCGGATGGAACTCTTAGTCCCAACAGTCAACTTTTCCAAGAGCCAACTCAGGAATTTCCCGTCCGGCGTTTTTTCTTCTCCTGTTGTTTTTTCTCCTACTTCCTCCGTTCTTTGCAACTCTCTACTTGACCTAATGTAAGCAGACTTTTTTTCCCCTTAACAGCCAAACCTGTCACCTTCCGTCATCCCAGTTTCTCTTTTATTACAGTTTTAGATCAATGGGTCAAAGGTGACTGCATTGTCACACGTGGGAAGTGCACTTTTTGCACACGACTCGGGAAGACAAACAACATGAGGGATCTTCTTCTTTGTGTTTTGTGCGATTCAGAGGCAGGGTTCAAAGAAAGAAGTGAAGAAAAGGAAGCACATGGTGTGATGTGATCTAGTTCTTCAACACAGAGCAATGCACCCCTGAAGATCTCTAGTACACAAACACATTGCCACTGTTCTAGACAACACACACATTGTTTCCATTCAGTTACTGCTGCACGTTGGGAGATCAGGGCTCAGAGGCACACCCTGTCTCTTCACCTCAAGAAGAATTCTAATGGCCAGAACACTTTTAAGCTTTTTTACAGCCCAGGTATGCAACCATCGTGTGCATTAATTATTATTGCCTTCAGCAATTTTCCATCGTCTGAGGAAAAACCCAGCTTTTTACTGCCTTTTTTCGCCCTGTATGGCACTGCTATAAACACAACGTTTGATCAGCTACCTTTTCATTTCATTACAGAGTAAAACTGCATACCTCACAAATGGATACATCATTTTAAGTGTAATATAATTATACAACAGTATAAGGTATATGTATATGTATATCCTGACAAAAATATCCCTCCTCAAAAGTGTCAACATTTATTTTAATTTAGAAATTAAATACATGATCAGAGAAGTGAAATCAAGACGCAATGTTTGAATCACATCTTTTATTATATTTCTTTATTTCTTAATGTATTATTTTTTAAATGAGCATCCTTGACCCAAAAGGCAATGATAACAAATGCCTTCTCTCACCACTGAGTGTTTATTTACATGTTCATAACTATTTTACTAAATAGTTTATGGGGACACTAATAAGTCTAAGACCAAACCAGAAATAGCCATGTTTTACACACTCAGCAGCAAGTTCTATTGATGCTCTTCTAACTGACATTGCTTGTTTCAAACAAATTAGCAAGGCTTTTGCAAATGTAACTAGACTGTAACCAATGTAAGCAACAACAGTCCAGAAATGTGTTCTCTCCATAATAAATCTTGTTGCTTTACAACATTAGAGGCTGAAGCTCAAGTGATATTCCCCTAGCGCTTCCCTGCAGAGGCTGTAAAATGTTATCTGTGCTGGGCCTAGACATGCCATTGCATCATGGGAACTAGAGAGGATATCAAAGAGCCACCATTGGATCCGACACACTAATCCACACTCTTGGCAACTGTTTGCATGTACGTTGGCTCCCAACCTTCAATACTGCACTACTTTTTCCTCAGAAAGAGGGACTTTTTCCAAATGTTCCTTAGAAGTAAGGTCAATCTTGCTGCTGACACCAGTGGCAGGCGTCAGGCAGCAGGGCTTCGGCCACATTCCCAGGCAGTTGGCAGAGGTGCTGTAGCATTTCCCTTCCGTGGCCTAGGGCCACAATCCAAGCCACTCAAGCTTGGCATGCCTCACCTGGAACACCCCATGCCTCCATTCGTAAACATTTACTATGGCAAACCCAAGAGGCATAATGTCACATCACTACAAGTACAGAAACACAGATCCTCTGCAAAGCTAAAGCAGATACAGAAGGAAAATGCTGGGGGAAGGGCCTTTATTTAAGCTTTTTCATGCTGAGCACACAAAGAGCAGGGCATGCAAGGTGGGTTTTTTATCATTTGAAGGAATTATACAGATCGTATGTCACCATATGGAATTCCTTTTACACATAATGCATTTCCTTCATGGAGACAGTCTGTGAGAGACCATATAGCATGTCTACAGGGAGCACTTTTTAGGACAGAGAAAAAACTCCACTGACTTGCAGTGCACGTGGGGTGGGGGTGGGGGCCTCCAGCAGGGGCGGTCTCTTCTCGCTGAAGAGAAATATGCCATATGCACTCGTTGAACTGGGGCCTGCGCAGGCTCCTCTCAAGGTTATTCGAAAATCCTGCACACCAAGTAGCCAGTGCAAAAACAAACAGTGCAGAAGCAAACTTCAAGAGACGTCTGCCATGGTCTCTGACTTGCTAGGAACTTTTTTTATATATTTCTACAGAGTTAACAGAGTTAAGCTAAAATATTAATGATGAATTGCATAAAAGGAATTCACCTAGTTTGCGGTATCGGACGCCTCATAAAGGCAGTGATTTGTCTCTGCCCCAGATAGCTGAGCTGCTGCCTTTGACACAGAGCTTCCTTCCCCTTCAAAGCGGCAAGCACCGGGGCAGAGCATCCGTTGCTTCACCCCTGGGCCCTCATCCACACAAAGGTAGGAAACGTCAGCCACAGCAGTTTGCATTGTGACCAAGTCTCTAAATCACATCTTGTTTCATGCACTGGTCTTCATGCAAGTTTCACAAGAGGAAATTATAAACACAACAGTGGCTTGTAAAGGTATCTGCCCACAGCCCTGCCCACAGCACTCGGGAAAACCAGGCAACTAATTGAGTAACGCCACGGCCTATTTCAGTGGCATTGAGTTACAATGTGCTGTAAGCAAAGCCTGCATATCTACACACACAAAATCTGTTAAAAAAAACTATTGTGACTATAAAGAAACTATCGGGCTGGGATAGGCGAATCAGAGACGTGTTCAGATAGTCCTTCACTGGCTGAAAGTTTATTAAGGATTAATCATCAGTTAAAACAGAAACATGAAGTCTAAATAAAAGACTATGCCACAGTAGAAATCATTTAATGATATTACCAGCCTAGTTGTACTGGTACGCAGCAAAGTATATGAACTGCTGCGGGATTCCTGTCAGCCTGCTCTCATTAGGGGGTGGTTAACCTGTCAACATTTCTCCCATAGTCTGAATAGAGGCCTACCTCAATAGGCAGTAAATAAACAAGCAGGTAGATGAATTGGTTCCTCTGCATTAACAGGCCATTAGCACCTCATAAAGAAGCTCTTTTCTGTTTTACTACAGATTAACCCCCATCTTCATAAAATCAACAGGCCCAGGAACTCATCTGCCACAGGTATCTAGACTTCACAGTGGGAAAGGGGCTCTGTGATATCAGCCTAAGAAATATCTTGTCTTTCCAGACCCACAGACACTAGAAGAGTAGGACATTCAAGAGAAAAAAATTCATATTCACTCAGTCATTAGCCCATGTCATAAATTCTTGCAGAGTGTAGAAGAACAGGGAAGTAAACAACTTCAGGTACCTGGTAAAAAAGAGTTTTGGCTCATTAGGTCTTGCAAAAAGATCACACAACTGAAAGAAGCTTAGCCAGTTTCAGGTGCTTTTAACACAGACTGTTAGTATAAGATAAACTAGGCTAAACAAAAACTAGATAAAACAAAAAGGCTTTCCAATATAGTAAAATAACCTCAGATGCAATACACAAGCAAATATAGATCAGATATCACTGGGAGATGTTTACTCGAACTGTTCAAATTCACAAGAGACTGTAGCTGACTGCTCCTTGTATTGGTTGTTGTTTTATTAGCTGTCATCTCTGGCTGCTCTTTGACAAATTCGCATTTCTTATTAAAAGGTCTTGAGTGTTTCTGCTGAAAGGGGAGGGTTGAAACAAAGGCAATAACTAATCTTTTTTTTTTATTAGAAGTTGTGATCACTCCACTAGCCGTGCTGACTGATAATATGCCACTAGTACAACTTACTGTACACAACCCCCCAACTATCTGAAGTGGGCAGGCTTAATGACAAACCAGCCAAACTTGATGGAACATTTCAGCAAGTAAACGATTTGCTATCACCTTATTTAACCTTGGCAAGAAGACGTTTGAAGCGTTAACCCTTAGTGCACATGAGGTAAAATCCCTGAGCTGCTGTGTACTTGAATCAGCACTTAATAAAACACTGGCCTTGGTCATGGGAATGAGTGGTGAGTGCTTCAAAAGACCACAATAGTTTCATTAAAAACACTGGATTTTAAATAGTGATAATCATTTCTCCATAGAGCTCTTTTCAAGTTTTTCTCTTTTTTTTTCAAATAACAGAATAATGACTTTAGTGGGTAAGTCACATCCCCCAGAGTACTTGACAGGTACTGAGCAGCCTCCAACGCTATATACATGCAAGAAAAATGTTTAATGGACTGGTGATATCTGGCCTTTGACATATTAACTGTTTCCTGTCATGCTGAAAAGTGACAATGGTAGCAAGAACACTAAATACTGAGCTGTTTTAGAAGTCACTGTGTCCCTTCTGCTGGGCCATTTAATCATACACCCGAACAACACAGGCAAAGTTGTTTTCTTCTCAGCTAGGACTAATGTTACAATTATTGTAATCGTTGATTATTCAGTGAATGAGGCAAATATCTTACTACTCTCACATTAGTTTTCGATTGTCATGCCTTCATATAAAAATATTCATATTATCTTCATATTAAAGAGAGAATTTTGCATATATATATACAGTTATTTATTTATTTATATATTTTTATTTATGGTTTTATTTATGGTTTTGTTTTGTTTTGTTTTTGAAAGGCAAGCAAAGCCCTTAATTCTGTTTGTAGAAAAATCATTCTGCTGATAATTGGGAAAGAGGGCCAAAAATATTATTAGGCTAGCATGCTATGATAAGTGACACTAATAAGAAGTGTTATGATTGGCAAACTATATCAAGGTAAATGACCATTGAGTGGCTAAAGTAAACAATCAGGCAGTATTTTACACTCAAATAATTGTACATTTAACTTGATTATTTTCCTCTGCATTGTCCTGTCCCTTTTTCATGTAACTCATGTAACAAACAGTATTTTCTTTACGCTAAGACTTGATATCATGATGTCAATACCAGTTTCACTTTATACCGGTACAAGAAGGTGATAGAAGCAGTCCAGACAACACTAAGCTAACTCTTAAAAACTGTCGATCATGTCTAAGTAGGGCCAATTCTATTAGAACACATGAAAGCCATGGCGCTAGACCTGGTTTACATTCTGTCTTAGTAGTTTGTACTGTGTAAAAAGAGGATAAGCATCAGCCTCGCTTTATCTCTCCTGCAGCACTTTGTAGAAGACATAAACATTTGTGTAATCAGGTCTTAGAGGCCTCTGTTGGAAAAGGGGTGAAGGCATGCTGTCCAGATGAGAGGTCATTACAGTATACTCCAGCTTAATAAAGAGTTTATGCTTAAAAGAATTAGATCAAAATTGTGGCTTAAAATACATTTAAGTCTAACAAAAAGAGGTCCACATTTATAGCAGGTTCTCAAAAACCCCTCACCAAGCCCTACTACCCTTGCTTGCCCACAAACATCAAGAAGGCAGTCATTTATGTCCTCTCCACAACAACCATTTGGTGACCAACTCTGTTTTACAGAGTACAAACAATGCTGTGCTGAAAATCACTGGGAGCTCTTGCAGGGGATAAAAGAGCTCTCTGTTATACCTGGCAGATGACAGACATGTGTATGTGAGATATGTCTACTCATTCAAGTGCAGCAACCAGCACAGCTCCAAAAGCCAAGACTGTACGACTAACTAGCATCCATGTCAGTCTTCTATGTGTGTTATGGACTTAACAATCACTCAAAATCAACTCAAAATAAAGATAATAAGTATTGCAACTACAGTAGGGACAAAAATATGACATAGGAGTACAGCTAGTATTGCTTTACAATAAGTTTAATTTGTTAACATTAGTGTGCAACTTTTATACAACAATTCTGTGATTACTTCCAGCACTCGCACTACAGGCAATTCATAGCCATGCTGATATTCAGTAAACTTCTCTCTTACTTGCAATGTTGTTCAATTATGTCATGCACATTTCGCTGCAACCGATCATGTTTTGCCAGCATAAACACACATCTGACTGCCAACCAAATTCCTGAGTGTGTACATGCTGACTAACATAAGACAGCAACGGTGCCTCAAATGGGGCTAAACGAGTCACCATGTTCTCAATCATCTCATTACCAACCAAGCGAGAACGGCCAAGAATCACATCACAGACACTGAAGTCTATGTAATGCAATAACTTGAACTAATAAGTTCAGTACATGCTATTTTACATGCTGGGTCTTATTGGGTACAGACGATAAAAGACCACAGAATTCATATACAGTCGAAGCAACTTGTTCTTTAAACAAAACCAGTGCCATGTCCTGTAAACATGAGCAAGTGGACATTTGGTGGGTGAACGAGTCTTTAGTTTGTTGTCCTGCAGGGCAGCAATAAAAAATAAAAAACAAAAAAAGAGGACAGAAAGAGTTAAACACTGGGAGTCTCTCAAGCTTGACAGTCATGTACACAGTGCAGCTTACAGCTATTCAGCAGGTGACTCTCAACCCTTTAGCCTGGTATGCAGCTCATTTCCTGATTACAAGTACATGCAAGTGAAGCTGTAAGAGAAAGAGAAAGGTTGAGTGAGATGGTGGGAGAGCAATGTTTGGTTAGTGGCGGTATACATTAGCCTAGCTTTCAGTGCTTTAAAAGAACACAAGTACCAACCCCTCTAGACATACGTCCCAACGGAGCTTGTGGGATTTAACGGCTTCTAAGAACAAACACAAGTTTTCCAATGGACTATTTAGAAGTCAAATATAGGTGTGTTCACTACTTTACAGATCACGGGAAAGCTTGTGAACTTTGTTAAAATTACTAGCAAAGAAACCAGCAATGTGCAAAACTAGTTAATTTCAAAGTTTACTAGTTGGCTTATTATTTATTGTATCCACTTTATTTTTCAACAAGGAAACCAGTGTATAAAATAATATGGTAAAATAATACTAGTTTGAGGTTTCAAGCAGAAAACAAGCTGTTTGTACTAAAAATAACTGGAAGCGAATGACACTATAAGCCAGACACATTCAATTTACAAATGGCCGCAGCTGTTCTTAAGTAAAACATAAGGTGGATAATTAGGCTAGTTTTGGGTTCATCTGGCCTTTAACTGTTAAAAAAATGGATGGCAAGGGAATGGAACTGAATGCAAGAGATAGTTTATTTTATTTGAGATGTTAAAAACAGTGTTCTAACAGCTGACCTTTGTACCATGAATATGATCACAACATAGAGGACCAGCATACAATGCACTTGCTTTAACATCATCGGTGCAATATCAGATTCTGAATAGCTTCAAGTACCACCATGTATTTTCCTGTCCTCATCTCTGCTTTCAATTTGAAGTCTGGAGAACCATAATGGCCAGAGTGTTTTTTGCGGTTGGCTGAAGCATATGGTGTGTGGTAGCGTGTGGCTTCCACACTCGGGTGACAGGAAAAGATTGTAAGATTTATTTCTGTAAAGTTACAACAATAGCACTGGTTTATATTAGTGCCTGATTTGAGTGGGACGGCCTCAGCCACCAAACATGAGACATGTATCCCCTGTGGAAGGGTCACACATCACTGAGCCACATGTTAAACATGTAGTGGGAATGATGATCTAGTAAAAAAATAATTGCACATTTCACTGAGGTTTATAGATGTATTATTTGAAGTTGATGAAATGGAAATAGTGACAGATTTTTCTTTTTTTTTCTTTTGTGAATTATCAAATCTATCTCTCGCTTATTGTTCGGATGGCAGCAGATGTGAATTTGATCTGTCTTGGGCAAAATTTCTATTGTCTATTGTACAACAATCATTACTTCTCTCCCACTCCCACTATGACATACCTACAAACTACCTTTTATATACAAATACAAAGCTGTCACTTCCTATTTCTCAATAAGAGCAAATGTAAGCACTGTTTGATCCCATCAGAGCTATTTTCATGTAACTATAAGCAGTATAATTACTATCCTTAATATCTAAAACACGTTCTCTGCACCACTTTTCACCTGTGTTCAGACTGTGCCTGACTGCTTGTTAAGTTTTTAGTTTTCTTTTGTCTGGCTTCTCCCTTATCAATCCCCCCTGAGCTAATCTCTCCTCACAAAGCTCTCCATTTTGTGTTCCTTTCTAGAGATACTGTTACATGCAGCCCAGACACAACTTGCAGGGCTAGGGTGAGGTGGAGGGAGAGCGCAGGGCCGATTAGCGTACTTCCGCCCTCCAGCAGCATGTGATACATGTGCACTCCGTTTACTCCCTCAGTGTGCGCTTTGTGCCGTACCACCGGAAGAGTGGGACGAGCAACTGGCCGGTAAGAGGAGATGATGTCATTTGGCGGGAATGCAGATGGCCGGATCAGTGGAACATGGAATCGCACAGGGGGGACACAAGCTCTTGTGTCACTAAAATACTTTATATATCTGTTCTATACACAGACAACTTGTTTTCTTGCTAAGTAAGTGTTTATAGTATACCTTGCAAAGCAGGTCAATAAAAGCAAAGCTTGTAGTATAAATGGCCAGTGCTGACACACGTATGATCTTTATTTTTAATGTTATATGAATCTACATTAGAAAAAGCATCAATGTGAGTCGGAAGTATCCACAAGCATTCATTTCATTTCCCACAAATGCAGCCCTCTGTATGTGTACAGTTCCAGTAGATGGCTATCAGCTAGACTGAGGGGACTTATCTCAAATGCAATTGTGCTATGATCTTATCTGTCCTGTGTGTGTTATTTATCATTGTTGACATGGAGGCCTGGAGTGGAGTGTGAGGGTTTGGAGTTCCCCTGAACTGCTAATCTAGTGAAGTGAAACGACCAAATGTGTGTGTGTGTGTGTGTGTGTGTGTGTGTGTGTGTGTGTGTGTGTGCGTGTGTGTATGCATGTGTGTGTGTGTGTGTGTGTGTGTGTGTGTGTGTGTGTAAGTGTGTTTGTGACAGTTGGAGATGGGTTGTTATGAGGAGCTTAATTTGCTGCAACATTTAGTCACCCCCCCACACACCTTCCACAGATTACATGCATGCTTTCTGGACAACCTCTCAGTTGACCATGGGCTTTAGGGTCATTCTGCGTGTGTCTTCATTCTTCTTTCTTGGAAAAAGGGAAGGGGGAAAAAAGGAGGAATTTTCTCATATGCAGAGAAGGGAGGGACGAGAGACCCCCACACAGTGAGCTGGTATGGAAGACAGTGCAAAAGAGTGAGTGAGAGAGGGAGAGCTGACAGGATCTTTTCCTCAGAGGAGAGGAGTGATAGGCCCTGTGTTTACACAGGTGTTTTACGAGCTTAGCAGATTGAGCTGCGCATTTCGCAGCATCTTACTATAAATACTGCAGTGCACATACAAGTACTGCACATCCAAACCACAAAATACACAAAACACAAATCTGTTTTACTTTGAAATAGAAAAATAATAACCTCTGAAAACTAAATGGCTATTATTATTGAGCTCATGACAGCTCTTGCTAACTTTTAATTGCTGCTAAAGATGTACAAGTAACTACATTAAAGATAGAAGTGCCACTTTTTGTACATCTTGTGGATTCTATTCTATAAAAAGTTAGTAAGCACGTCTGTACGCACTGTCACTAGTATTCAACTGACTAAACTAACACAACCAAAGCATTATCAGCTGATAACACACTGTCCTGACCTTTGAACCTTTTGATATGTGAGATCTTTGATGTTGCCAAAACCAGTTTACACAATATACTGTATATACTTGCTTGTAAACTGTGTAAGCGGTCTGTCAATGAATAGCACAGTGTCTATGTCTAACCAGAGGTGTTTGAAACTCTGTGCTAATATATATGTAGTGTACGTGGTCAGACTGAAGGAAGATTATCTTGGCAGTCAGGCTTATGATCAGGGCTGATGGGGGGGCATGTAGAGGGGGCGAGTGGAAATCGTCCAATGAGCTGCCTTCACTGCTCAGTAAAAGCAGATTGCTCCAGAAACAAGTACCAAACCACCATGAAACTAACTCTGCAAACAACCATTCAGAGGGCTCTGAAAAATCGCAGTATTAATTAATCATAGCCAGCATTTCATTTTGAGCAATTTTTAAAACTCATATTACTGTCTCTTTAGGAAAAATAATTTACGATTTATGTGTGTGTGTAATGATTTATATGTGTAAGACACAGAAGATACAAGCATTGGATAAATTAATAATTGTAAATGTTCAAGTTTATAACAACTATGTCAAACATTGTCTGGAAACTGCATGCTATTTGATTGTAAAACAACATTATTGTAAACGCCTTATTTATTTTATGTTATATAAATATTCAGATTATAAAGTTTTATTATAAAATGCTATATTCCACTGCCTGACACACAAGCTCATCTTTCTCTCAGAGACTTCTGCATTGTATGTAACTGCCATTTTGTAGACATGTCTCTCAATGTCAGAAGCAAAGCTCACCTCAGATTCAGTGGAATGCAGCTGTGGCTCCACCCACCATATGAATTTGCTGTATCTGTGACAAGCTGAAGGAAGATACTGGCAGTGTGTTCATCTCAACAAGCCAAAACTACAACTGTGAGTAAACTCACTGAGGTAATTGTTACCAAACACTTTGCTCTGACACATATTACAACAAAATAAAGCCTGCATGCCAAACACAACACATCCTTTATACTTTGAGTTTGTGTGTTGTAGATTAGTGAGGAGGTTTTATAAATAAACTTGCTCTTATGTACAAATAATAACTTTTGCATACACACAAAAAAACACCATAAATAGGTGTGTGTGTGTGTGTGTGTGTGTGTGTGTGTGTGTGTGTGTGTGTGTGTGTGTTTGTATGTGTGTGTGGAAGGCAATAGTAGTTGTTCTTCCAAGGTAAAGGAAAAGAATTTGAGATCACTACAGCCCATGCATCAGCTCTAAGGGCTTTAGAGGCCCCGAGCAGGGTGCTTGTTTCCTGTGCATCCTAAACAAAGCTCACACACACAGTAATAACACTGATCCCACACTCCATAAATATACCTAACAGCGTGAATAGTCTATATTAATAATAATAATAATAATAATAATAATATTCTTACTGCGTTGGTAAGTTAACGCAGAGTGTTACCTCACTCAAACTGCAAAATGTAGCTATAACCAACTAACTAACTAGTACAAGATGTCTGAAGACTGAAGACAATACCAGCAAACTCATATATTATCATATATTAGCATATAGCATATATTGCAAAGTTTTGGGAGTGACAGCCACAGTTAAATACTTGGGCATTGGTATCGATACAGATTCTCAAATTTAATTAGATTCTGACATTCGATTCAATTCTGATTGAAAGATTTGAGTTAGCCTACATTTAAAAGTAAATTTCTATCTGCTAATTTGTTAAAATATATAGGACATAGTTTCAGACCGATCCAATTGGTAACCTGTCTTCTTGAACTATTTCTTAAAAGAACCAGCTCATAAGAGCCATATGTTTCAGCAATTAGGCTACACTGGTCATGGTTCATGGTTTTGATTCACTAAAAAAGAACCGCTTAAAAGAGTCATATGCTTGTGTATTTATCTATTCTGATCATGTTGGTGTTTGAGTGCATCCCAAAATACATTTCTTTGTAACCCTCTTTTACACTTAAACCTCTCTTTAGTTGCTCTGCACACCTATAAGTACCAGCAGGCCGACAGACAAGTGCTTGGCACTTGAGCTGTTTCACTCTCTCTCTCGCTGACACACCGTCTGTAAACACTCTTTAAGGGGACGTGAGGCCCTATGCAAACACAGCAAGCTTCTATTGAGCTCTCTATTGAGACGGCTGCTAAACAATAGCAAGCCAGATCGTCTATCCGCAGATGTGTGTGTGTGTCTGTGTGTTTTTTGCAGACGGTGTGAGTAAAATCCAATTATCAAGGCCACAGCATTAACATTCCTGCAGTCTGGCAGGTGACGGCAGAGTCTTTTCAGGCGGTAGGGCCACCACACCCTGACAAAGGCTGGTGATGAAGATGTATAGACGCAGTGCGGAGGTCCCGCGGGGGTGTGCTCACAAACACAAGGCCATTCTTAAAGAATTCATAGCTTTTGTTGGTGTAGTACAACAAGACTGTCTGTGTCATTTGACTACATGGCGGCTTACGGTGAGAGCTGGAGTTTCTTTGTGCAGACACGGCAGACCAGATAAGGGAGACATTTTTGCACTAGGAAGTCAAATTCCATTACAAAAATAAACTAGTGTCAAACCGAGAAAAAAAAAAAAAAAAAACATGAATGAGATCTTTAATGAGATTTCAACTGTTTCTCATAGTAACAAAATGAAAGAGCAAATGAGAGCTTCTCAGATTGTCTTCTGAAAACAAGACCCCTCTAGAGTTGCAGAAAATAAAATCATGTTTCCCTTAGTTATTTCACATGTATTTATTCCTATTAAAATGTATTGTATGATCTTATGTTACTTTCACTGTTCATTCTATTGTTCTATCACATTTTTCATTTAATGGCACAGCGCCCATTTAGAGGTGTTCCAGTGCAGCGGCACAGTAATCATACATGCTTCACTTTCTTTGCTATTGACATATCCGGCTGAACTACATACAAACTTTCCAGCAACGTCAGTGAGAAAGAGATGTGCGCTTGACAAGTGAAGCACAATGAGTGGATTGAGTGTGCAGCAGCACAGATGCAGAGACTTGACAACTTGCGCACAGCACCTATACACGCTCGAATACTTTGAAATGTATTTAGTGCATTATACAGATGTAATGTCTAAATTCACTTTTAGTGATTTAGCTTTAGTTAAATATTATATTAAATGAAATATACAGAATTTTAATATAAGGTATACAGCATATCTCTACTAATTGTCTCATTTGTTTTTGTTTGTATTTCTGTACCACAGAAAACACAAAAATAATAGGACGAACATTTAAGACAAAATTGATACTTATATTAAACACAAGCATGACATTTCCTAAACTATGAAATACAAAACCTACCTGCAAAAACCCTTCAGATATTAATAAATAAATTCACCCTGATGACCCACTATATATTAAGTGTCATTTTAATGTTTTCCCTATCTAGAGGGGATAAGTCAGCTGGGCTGTTTAATCACAACTATACATGCTGTGAATTATACTGAGGTTGCTACAGTGGGTGGGCATGACTGAGGGCATGTCACACATGCCAGTCAGTGTCCTGCCCTGAACTTAAGTAAAAATAAAAAGAGAAACACACATATACACACACCATCAGAATGCTTGAGCTCTTAAAGAGATTTTGATGCCATGATAGCTGTAAAATCCTGTGTGATTTATTATATAGCAGTGATGTAGCTGCTGACACAGCCTTTCACACACACACACACACACATTTTCTCACAGGGTGATCTGATCTCCTTGGGAGATGCCAGACGAGCGCGGGCAGCAGAATGATTGGCGGTGGCCCTTTGTACTTTGTGAATCCGCAGGTGCAGCGGATCCCTTACTGAGAAGAACGAGTGTGTGTCGTCACAAAGGCCTGTGCTGTTCTGCTTGCTGCACTCACACATCAGCTCATCTAAGATCAGATCCTCCTTTAAGAGCACCAGCCTTACCAGCTTTCAGCCAAACCACAGCATTAAACAAAGCTGACTGTCCAAATCCCACAAAATAACTGGAGAGAAATAGAGAAATAACAAGAGCAAGAGCTTTCCTCTAAATGTTGAGGAATAAAGAAATTGCCGCTTGGATGAAGCCAACACTCTGAAACACTATTGCTTTCTTGAAAAGGTGAATAAAATTAAAACGGATGCCAGGAGATCCTTGTGTAAATGTTATTCAAAGCCTTTAACCTCTCAGATTCTATCCAATTCAATGTGATCACTTTTCAAAACACAAGCTGAAGTAGATTTTTATGCTTTCTAAAGAAAATGTGAGTGACGTTTGCCTGTTTAGAACCCACCACCACAGTGCCAGGTTGCTGTAGGTAATTGCCAGGGCGGTGCTATGTGGTTGCTAAGACATTCTGAGTGTTTTTTTTTTTTTCTCCAAGAAAAACATCACATATGTGAGCTATCTCTGATGGAAGGTAAGTGTGTGCTTGTTTGTGTTGGATGTGGTTGGAACTTAGGGTCTTCTGAGGTAAATTAAAAGAATTTAGGTTACTATCCGTAATGCAGTTCTGAAAAAAAAAAAAGTGGCAGAAAATTTTAAGAAACGTCTTACAGGGCAGTTGTATTCAAAAGAGCAATGTGCTAAACCACAGCACTGTACATTAGAACATGACAAATAGGGCCAATGTTTATCTTAATCCTTTAGCAAAAGATTAAAAAGATGAAGGGTCATTTATCTATAAAACAGCCTCGACATATATAGAATGAAGTTTCTTAATGAGTGAATTCAGTATTCTATGTGTGTGTGCCTTCAGCATGGGGTTGGTCACTACTCTTGTCAGGGCTGGTTACAACTCCCCCACACTCTTCCAAACTTTCTCTATCTCTTCAATAGCTTTGCCCACAGCCAGAGGGGCTGATCTTAATTATTCTTGGATGCAGCAAAGAAGAAAGTCAAGCCCTTTTCACATTCAGGTTTTTCATTCATGCATTCTGGAACTACTCAGCCATTTCAAGCCTGGCACAGTGGAACACATATCAGGCTGTCATTCATTTTTTATTCCTTAATTACTGCCACAATACGCTTCTAACCAACTTTCCATGCATGACCCCAACCACTCAAGGATTTCAACAAACCTGCGGCACTGTCATCATACAGTTTCCTTAATGGATCTATTCCAAAACATAGTGAGCTCCCTCACTGTCATCTAAGGAAGCATCACAACTGAAATTGAAGTAGGTGTTTTCAATGTTTACAAACAGCAAAACATTACATTTTAAACTGATATATATAGAGAATTTTGAAAACCCTATGTCCTATATAGCTGTCCACAAACCCTTTCAGGACCTTCACAGATCTCCTGTTGAATTCTGTAACTAGGTAGGTTGTGGAACATAGCTAGTGTGTTAACTAAATATAAGTCAAAATACAAATTATTTAAAGAATGTTAGTACCACTAGGAAAAGTGAGTGAAATTGCTGATCCTCTGTGGAATGGTGGGACATTGTCTCTTGAAGGGACTCATTTGAGTGGAGTTGAGCTAACAGTGACCACTGTAACGTACACTTCATCATTACAAACCCAGTGGGAATGTAGCCCCTGACAAGCCACTTCCCGCCACACGTACACACAAGCAAGCCCCAGCAGCTGTGTAAGTGTGCGTGCATGCACAAGCGTCTTTAGGCTACAATATAGTGACCTAAATACCATAACTATTTCTATTCATAAACACTGTACATGTGCTAATGCTATATCACGCAAAAGCGCACTTGACTGACCTACACAAACCCACATTTGATTGACCAAGACCCGCCAAGCTAACGTCAGCTCAATAAAAACATGTCAAGAATTTTAAGAAATTTCTTCACACTCGCACACATACACATACAGAGGTTTGCTAGGCCAGCGGGAGTAGGGGCAGGTTGGCAAGCCATGGATTACAGTCTGACAGTGGCCCATTGTTAATTGAATGCCATGTGTGAAAGCTACAGAGAGATTAGTTTGTACAGCTGCTGCCATTTGTCATAACTGCCCTTAACAAGACACACATGGTGGGTTGTGGTTCAAGCCACAAGAGTCCTGGCCTCTTTCTATTTTTTATACTGCCCAATACTTTACTATAGCTAATGAAGATGTTTCAATACCAAAGCACAATTCTGATAGTTTTACTCTTTATTGCTAGGTTTCCTTTTTATAGCTCCTCTCTGAGCAAAGCAAAGTCATCTTTAGTTTTACATTTTTTAACTTTTAAAACTACATAATTTCATCCTTGCCAGACTGATTACGTCTAATCTGTCTTAAGGAAGCCCTGAATAATTACGCTGGTATTTGGGATCAGCTGACCTCAATAGGACACATTTCTTAAGACAATATGTGTTTTTGTGTACGGGAACAAGATGCATTTTTAAAGGTAGACTATTTTTACCTTGATTTTTTTTTTTTTTTTGACATACAGATAAAGTCTTTCTGCTGTCTACTACACAGTATATTTAGACTCTCTCTGTTCCATACACCATCACTCTGTCTCTGTTTTCTGTCTAAAGAAGTGCAGCACAAATATTTACAATCCTTTTGAGCAATCTAGTCTACTTGCATGAGTGCATATAAAAAATAAACAAAAAGTAAAAAAGTAAAATAAGTTATAAAGTAAAATAAATATACAAATAATATTTCTTTCTGCCATGAACATTATCACACACAAACATAAACTATTTAGAAATTAAAATTTAGCAATTATGCATTTGTCAATGTAAGGGAAAGGCTAAATATGATACATCCTCTCTCGAGAACAATGGTCAACTTTCCTCTAATCCTTCTTAACGCAGATTCAAAAGTTCAGAGTCTGTGTCTGAGCAAAGGTGGCATTGTTCTGGTGCTCGGAAAAGACACTACAAAACATTGTAATGCATCCCCCACTGATGGCAAATGAATGAGCTGGAGGAAATTCCAGCTGGCAGTTATGGACTGGGATGTTAGGATTGGGGTAAATGTGGTCAGGAGGGATATCGGGAAACTAAATTGAGGAAAGTGAAGCCAGGACTAGTTTCCAACCCAATAATCAAAAAGCCGACTTTGACCTATAAAGTGTCCCCTTCCTGCATGCCTTTACTTTACAGCCTATGACGTCCTCACAATCTGTTTTATTGATCGTACACTGACATGGATGAACAGTAAAAACACAATGTGTATGCCTTTGACCCAACATAGCTGTAATAAGTATGCCTTCTCTGTCACAGCAAATCTTATTGGACCACATCATTACATTATTATTTTGGGAATGAAGCATAAAGTAACTGTGGGTTCAGGGCCTATGCACATGTAACAGCCTTAATTACAAACTTCCATGGCTGAACTCGGGAACCAAATCTGAAGCTTAAACACAAAAATACACTGGCAGTACTGACAAATGCCATGGCGGAGCTGCGGTTATCAAGGCTGTACGCTCGATTTTGTCTAAATGCAGGCTTCAGGAACTGAACTGTAGGCGAGCGTGTGTGTTTCTGCATGTGTGTGTGAGAGAGTATACATGTGGGTGGGTACATGTTCTACTAAAGTCAGAGAGACACAACGGGGGAGAAGGAGAGAGAGGGAAAAAACAGCAGCTAGATTCCTGGGCCAGCAGAAAGGCAGGCCAATTTGACAAAAATTCCAGTAATCTGGAGCCAATGCGTATATCCTTTCAGTGCAGGCTTTCATAATGAGGCACATACATAGCCGTTAAAGCCCTGTATTCATTAGCGGCCCCGTTACCGGCAGAGTGCGTTTAATCACAGCCGCCCAACTGCTAGTTCTGCAGCGCTTTGCGTTTAACACACCAACTTCCCAGAACCCTCGGCCCTGAACTGTCACCAGATAGGGCAAATTACAAGAACAGACTTCTTCAGAAATGAAGAGCTGAAAGCCGCAGTCAGTGACAGGTGGATACACACTGGGGATGTCAAGAAAGAGCTATATTTTACTGCCCAATACTAAAAGATTTGTATACTTAAGATAAATTATGAAATCTCTCTGCAATTAAAATAACTGGCAGTGCAGTAAAAACAGATAACCTGAAAGACCTGTTACACTTATAGAGAAAGACACTCATTGCTCTTAATTTATCTTTGTTCTTCATTATTAACAGTTTATGCAACTAATTACTTAAAAAAACCTGAGGTAAGGTTTAAGTAAGTAATACCGGGAAAGCTCCATGCCATTGTTCTCATTTAATGTTAATATTTAACCTTTAAAATAAAGGAATGTGTTTCACACATTAGTTTTGCAGGGGAATCAAACTGGAATCATAAATTGTGAAATCACACTGGTATTGCTTTTGCACTGCTAAAATTGTGCATCATGCAAACACTGATTTAATAGGACTTTAAAACCTCTGCTCATCTTTGTCAATTAATGCTAAATTGTGGCAAATATTTGTTCTGTGGGTGGATTGCTAGTGAAATAAAAAAAAAGTAACCCCCACAAACCTGTGCAAACATGGCTCAGAAATAAACCTTTTGTTACCTAACTCACTAATTTATTTTCTAGGCAACTTCATTCTCTGTACTATCAGGTCTATCAATGATCTTCTTGTTCTCTACTGCTCTTTCTTTTTTACCGAATTCTGCCCTGTATAGAATGAAGCCAAGTGAAAACAGGATGCTATTATCACTCTGGGAAAGCGGCTGGAAAAGCAAAGTTTTTACATCTGTCGTTCCCATGATTGCAGAGTTTTTATGTTGACCTACCTCACAGGATGTCCATACAGAACCCACTGGGCACTACAGAGAACTAGAGCACTTGTGTGACTGTACTTGAGGGACTAAAACTAATTGCAGACCTGGACAGAAGTGTACTTATTTTCTTCAGAAAAACATTTTTTTTTAATTACCTGAAGCAAAACCTGAGGCCATGATGCTATGGTGTTGTACATGGTTTCCAAACAGTTGCTATGCAGTTGCTAAGGTTTTCTAACCCCAATATATGGCATGGGGCACATCTGTAAAGTAAAACAATTTTATTCCTGATTCAATAGGAAAGTTATTCTAGATGTAGGCACTTCTCATGTAGACTGTTTTTCAAGTCTGACTGAAGACACATTGTCCTCTTAGGCACAAGAAGGAGCCTGATCTTTCCTTGACATGCTAATTTTATTATTACACCTTTGTACACCATTGTTGAATAAGAAGCAGATTTTACCAGGCAACCAATCAATAAGGCCAGTAAAGAGTGTGTGACACATAGTGCTATGACTAATGCTTCTAGAAAAACTTTTAACCCCACACAAAGTTATTCATAATGTGTTTTACGTCTTGGGGGCCATCTTTTTGACAGACTTGACCCCATTGTGGCTTCCCAACTCTTCCACACTGTTACCTCTGGGTCGTCCGTCTTATTGGCGGGGGGTACTGTACCAGACACCATAAAAGAATAGACGGCCATCACTCTGAATCCTGTCTGCCATGAAAAGACCTCGACTGTGGGCAGAGGGGGGAGAAGTCACTGTCTCCCATGGCAACCTCCTTGATTGTCTCTGGCCTTCTCTGGCAGCTATTCATCGGGCCCGTCCCCCTAATGAAGGATGCCCATCAGTGTAGAAATGTGAAAGACACTGACTGTCCCACCACAGAGGAATCCAGACTCTCTCTCTCTTCATGTCTGTCTCATGCCCTTTTCAGCTCCCCAAGTCTCAATATGGGTTTCTCTGCTACCTTCACCCGAAGCACCCTCTGTCTTTGCCTTTTGTCTAGCCCTCTCTGGAAGAGCTCCATTGGCGCAGCTGCCTGATAACCATGTTTGGTTAGAAGAGGCCATTATGGAGTGGTGTGGGTCCAGTCTGGGGTTTAGGGGGGAGTGTTGTGGTGTTAAGGAAGACCCAGACACCCCATACAGTGGGATACAGTAAAGGAGGATGAGGCCATCCGTCTTCATTTTGAGGGAAGGAGGGGTCAGTGCTGGTTCTCTTGTCAAGAGGGCCCCAGGGATAAGCAAAGTTATCTGGGTTCTCACAAAGCCTCCGTCTGCACCAATGATGTGATGTATGGAAGCAGCTTTGAGTAATGCAAGATAAGTCTTCGTAAAAAAAAAAAAAAAAAAAAAAAAAAAAGCCAAGAGGGAAAGCAGGAAATTCTGTGACCCCCTGAAAAGAGAGTTCATTTTCCAACATACTTTCCCATTTTTTCATGATAGTAGACTCTGGCATTTAAGTCAGCATTAATGATAGGCTGTGCTTCCACCACTTTTGATAAAAAATTCCAAAGGGAATATCCCTTCTCCCGACCACACACTCAGACACCCACTCACACACGGGGTGAAGCTGCACCCACACTGCAGCACAGACCCTTCCACACTCCTCGTAACCACAGAGATTTATGTACACATTACAGTGTGTGAAAGAAGACGAAGGAGGTTATTGTGTGCTTGAGCCTGAGGGTATTCAGTCAACAAAGAGTCCCAGAGATAGCGTACACAAATACAGTCTTTAACACACACATCAACTGTTTATAAAATCTATAATACAGCACCTTAGACAGAAATTGTGTTGTGAAGAAAATAACTGACAGAAAGAAAGAAAGAAAGAAAGAAAATAATTCAAGATTTGTTTTCCTCTTAACTTAGTTTCTTCAAAAGCAACGTGTGACTCAACAGACAGAAAGAATGAAAAAATGAAAGAACAAATGAAATAAAGAAATAATGAAAGGACACAGTCATTAACAAAACAAAAAAGACAGAAACAACGAAGGAAGAACTCAAAAAAGAATTCATAAAAAACAAAAGAAATGAAAGAAACAATGAAAGGAAAAAAGAAAACAGAAGAAAGGAAAGAATGAAAGGTAAAAAAAAACACAAGAAAGAAAAGCAACAGGCAACAAGGTAGAAAAGAAACAAAGTGCATAAGAGCATAAGAAAGGAGAGAGCGAGAGAGAGAGAACAAATGAAAGGGTGGGGGGAGATTTCCTTTGCAGCAGCATGTGGAGTAACAGTACACCGCTGAATTGAACCAACACCGAGGCTGAGAGGAGAGACTGAGGACGGGGAGGGGGGAAATCAATAAGGGAGGCCAGAGAGCTGGAGGGAGCTCTAAATGGATTAGACTAAGGGAATGTGTTCGATAGGTTATGGCTTTTGCGTGAGCTAGTCACCGCAGGCCATGCAGAATACTAATCAGTGCTGCAGTCTCTGCTTCAGAGACATCACTGCATGCTCAGCACAAACGCACAGAGACCTCATCCCCCTCTGTTTTCCAGCTCCTAGAATTCAGAAGCATCTGTAGATTTGTATAGCATATTTGTCTGTACTATTGTTGTGGATCCGAAAGTTTTCCAGTAACATTCCTGTGATGCTTACATCATAAATCCATTCATTGGGCTGCTTGGAGTAAACGGGGATCAAGTTCCTTCAAAAAAACTAAAGGTGGATGGTGGAGGTTAAATAAGGCCAGGTCTTTATCTCTGCTCTGGTATTTAACAGTCTGCATGAGCTTCTACATATATGCCACCATAAAATTGCAGCTTACATCATCTGAAATGTACTAGTAGTTAAAAAAAGAGTGTTTCTGGAATAAAAACCTGTTTAATACACCTTTTAGTACAGATTTTGCAAACAAGAATAAACAGAGATGCAAAGAAATGTGTGTTTTAGTTAATCAGGCTCTTTAATCAGAGCAAACTCAGCAGAAAAGAACTCACAACACCCACAGGCCACTAAGATTATCGTCTGGATTGAAGTCGTAGTGGCAAATCCTTTCACTGCTTCTCCACCACTACCCCCCTTCTTCCTTCTCTTTCCCTCTTTATGTTTAATGTGGCGGTACACCAGTGTACTAAAACATCAAACAGAAGCTATTGCCTTTCATTTCCACAACTGAAACCAAGTCGTGCGTTGTAGTTCTTTTTTGAAAGCAAAGCACCAACAAATGTGTGGTTCAGAGGAGAAACCAAGAGTGAGGGAGAGAAAAAGAGGGAGTGGAAAAAGAGACCATCTGTACTGATTTTTGGGAGCGAGTCAGTAGCTGCGGGCCATCAAGTGGATGTGCTGAACACTTTTTTGTCTCTCTCCAAAAGGACAAACTCTTGACTGCCTCTGCCATAAGGGCTCACTGGAAACAATTAGCAAATAAATAAATAAATGACTAGACAAAAACAAATGCTGTGGCCCCGTTGTATTCCATTTTCATGTAGTCCTGGTTTTCCTACAAGTTTTAGTTAGGGCCCCAACTTGTCAATGGTTTTTGTGTGTGTGTGTGTGTGTGTGTGTGTGTGTGTGTGTGTGTGTTTCTTCTCAGCCAGCTGCCCCTTTAATTCCCACTATTACAGCACACTGGAGTTCATATTGTGTCTGCGAACACTGCAAATGGGGATGATATGTCCCATGGACATAAAGGAAAAGTGTTGTGTTTAGCATAGCTCCATATAGAGACAAAAACACAAGAATAGGGATGGTAATTGTAATGAAGTTAACAGCTCCATCATTAATGATTCATTAGTACTTGTAAAAAGTTTTTTTTTTTAAATAGCCTTTTTAAATTCACCATTAATACATGTTAATATTGTCCTTTACTATATATTAAACAACCAAAAGTGTTGTAACATATTTTATTCATTTATTTTTTTATTAACTATTATTTAGGATGTGCACCTTTAACTACAAACTGTCATATGAACAAGCAGTCAAATACATGGATTTAAGTCTCACAATTAGATGCAAACTGTGGGTGTTTGACTAAACTGGTTGTGTAATGCACACAAATCCAATGTGCTGTATTTTGGCTTTATTTAAAATCTTTCCATAACCCTAAAATACCTCTTATGCTTACACAATAAAATTACACAAACCATCCAGCGCTCCATCAGAGTTTTCTCTAGTGCCCTTAATCAGGAAGAAAAATCGCATGCCGGTTTCAAGAATAATTCTGGTCTAACTTTCCATGTATGTGGACATCAGGGACAAAGTGAATTAGATAAGAAAAGACAGACAGCAGAAGTGGAGAAACCACAAGCTGTACTTAGTCACTGACAGGAGTGACAACCTCTAGGTCATGTGGCTAGTCCTGACCCTGCAGTATACTCAGCCAGCTGGAAAATTAGGCGCAAACAGCTCTTCTACAGAGCACACACACACGGCTAATAATGGCCCAATGAGAAATCAGTGTGTGTGTGTGTGTGTGTGTGTGTGTATCTGTGTAAAGGGGGTTCTGGCAAGTTGAGAGAGGGAGTTTGATGAATGACCAGCTCTTCTCAAGGAGTTGGCAACCGCTCCACTGACCCAGGCATCTAAATGTCATGAGTAAGCTGGGGTTCCAGGTGCCCCCTGAAATGACCCTCTGGCCTGCCCCCACGTGCCGCCACCTCATTTTATTTTAAAGATCTGTTGTGCTCAATTAAACTTCACGTGACACCTTCCACATCTTTAGTGAGGTCTTGACACCAGGGGCAAAAGCTATGTCCTGCAGTCATAAAACAAGACCTCTTTAACATGCTAGAACAAATGAGAAATAATCCACCCAACACCAGAAAAGCAGCCAATAAAACACTGACTACTTCACAGGGGACCAAAATAAACATGGGGAGTTTGGGGCAGGAAATCGCAGCACCTTCACACTGTTACGGATACAAAGAGCTATTGTGATTGTGTAACACCTTCTAGCTGTTGAGTAATGCTGGCTGAGCCTGTACAAAACATGACAATTTATTTTTGGTGTTCAATAACTGGAAAACTGAAGAAAAAGTAAAATCTATGTATTAAATGTTAATTTATTTTCTTAAATGACTTAGCTTTACAATAGGACAGCTAGATGTTTGAAACAAACCGACTGCCAGACCAATGTAAATATTTATGAGAGGCTTGAACCAGCACTTAATTTACACTGGCATTTTTGAGGTTTTGTGTAATGTCATATGTTTAGGATAATGTAAACACTGAGATAAAGGTTGTGAACATATACCAGAATGGAATGGAAAATAAATAGCTACGGTTAAAATAAAAAAAAAAATAATAATAAAATGCTTGTTTGATATAAACCGGCTGGTCCCTTTTTAAATCTATTTCTGCCTAGTCACTGTTCTAGTATAAAAAGCCTACTATTTCTTGTGCACAGTATAAAAAGCAACAGACAAAAAAACAAAGGTGCATCAATGAAACACATCATCATCGTACAATACAAATTATTACCAATACAAATTATTATTATCTTTCCCTGTCTAAAAGGTGGCCTGGTAAATGAGAGTCATGAATTATGAGTGACATAAAACAGACTTGACTTGCAGGGACCAATGTGGAATCAGAGAGTTGTAACAGCTGGAATAGTCCAAGAAACTTTAGCTAAAAAGCTTCAAAGCAAAGATAACTGTAGCTTATAGAAATGCATTTGTATAGGACAATGTAAAAGATATTCACATATATATAAACAACAGATTCAAAGTATCTTCTCTTCACTATGTTCTCATTTACTAAAAATGCAATTAATCGAAAGTGAATTCTGCTGAACTGTTTTCACATAGAATAACTGATCTTGATGTTAAAATTATTTTAAAAGAGAATGGAGCTGAACGGCACACGTAAAGGCGTAGGCACAATGGCATGGCCAGACTTGGTGAAGTGCAGAAGCAGGGCATGGCACGATGCCCACCAATAAGCCTGCTGCCCCTCATTCCTGTCCTCTCAACCACCTTTTCAATGAGTATTCAGCTGGGCATTTACTAAGGTGCTATTACAAATGCCGGCAAGTCTGGTAAGCCAAGGCAAACTGTTTGATGTCCCTACAGATGCCAGGTGCAGCAGTTAAAATACCTTCAAATTTAAACCAGAAAACACAATCAATTACAAATTGTACACACACACCAGTAGTTGTGTTGTAGTGTCAAAATATTCACAATTGTTTTATGAAAATGGTTAATGGTTGATGTAATAGAACATGGTTTGCAAAGAACCCTTTGCTGGCATATAGGAATGAATAGTTTTTTTTTTTTCCTTTTTTTCATTCTTTTTTCTGTTTCAAACACAATTTTCTTTTTCCATTTCACAGCCAGGAACCACAAACACAATTTCCTTCACGATGTGGGTAAAGATTTCCTTTTGCTTTACATTAGATTAGAATTTGCTGTATTTTAGTGAATAATGTCAACTGCCATTCCACTGCCATCAGGAAACTTTCCTCTGTGCTCACTGCATTGCGGATGCCAACTAACGAATCAAAGGCATGCAGCAAGCAGACAAAGAGGGTTTGATACCAAATCCTCAGTCGCTGGCACTCTCCCTACCACTCTCCTGGCACAACGCTAACAAAATGGCCGCCCTGGGTGCACTGGCACAATGTGAGAGCATTGTCTAGAGATGGGCGCTGGATACTAGAGGCAAAACACGCTGCAATGCCCTGGTAAGTCCTTAACAGAGAACCCAATATTAATTTGCTGACACTAATTTACTTCATTAGTTTCTTATCTTTTACTCTTCTGTTTTTAAAAAAGGTTAAAAATATCTTCTATAACATCAGTCAGCAACATCAAATGATTATGTTCACAAACTGATCAAACTGATCAAATCATTTAATATATTTATATATATATATATATATATATATATATACATATTACTCATATGTTAAACAATATTAGTGTGTGTGTGTGTGTATATCTATATATCTATATATATATATATATATATATATATATATATGAAGAGTTCAGATGCAAAACCAGCTAAAAGCCATCTCGGTCAAAAATGCGATAATGATACTGAGTGAATGTTCTCTACACATATTATACATCCATCAAATACTAAACTCGCTAAAATCCCACCCTCAGCCCAATCAGAAGTACCACACAGAAACCTATACATCGGAGCCTGATAAAAATGCATTTTTTAAAGAAAGATGTCAGGTGGATTTAGAGGCTTTTGCATCTGAACTCTTCATACATATATATAAATATATATATTCATTTTATTTATATATTAAAAAAAAAAACAAGAGTAGTGACTATGATCTATTAAGAGCCGTCTATGAGGGATTTGCCATGTGCCAACAGGCGAATGCACGCCATCTTACAAAGACACAAAAGAGATTCTGATGCCAACCATGGTGCCAGTGGCAACCATTATTGTCCCTCCACTCTGCCTTCTGCTTACCCTGGCACTTCAGTTTCACAAAATGGAGGTGCCATGCCTGACGATAAACCAACTCTTTGTGAAAACAATCAGATAGTCACAAAAGCAACACTTTTATGACATTACAATTTTTTTTTCAAACAGTAAATTACTTAAAGTGGAGATAAAAGGAATAGCTGTGGCATTGCTCATTTGTAAATCATTTTGGATAAAAGTGCATGCTAATTTAATAAATGTGAAGATACATGTAAGTGTGCTGATTTTTCCCTTTACCTTGCTAAAATAAACAAGTAACAAGACAAGAAAACAAGAAAATTACGAGAACAAATCTAGCTGGGAACTTGACAATAAAAACAAAAATGGGAGAAATTTTTAAAAATACAAAAAAGATCTCTTTTAGAATGTTATTGTGCCATTTACAGAAATTCTCCACATTAGGAAATCTATATTTAGAATATATTTATTTAATGAGCTAAATTTATATGTTTATATGAATTGTGCTGAAATGTTTGTTTTTAGCATATTCTTAAAAGAGCATGTGATTCCAGAGCTAACAAACTTTTGTCACTTTTATATGCCAACAAATCTGTGAAATGTAAAATCTTTAAATACAAACATTTAACATACTATTTAAATGTTCCAAATTATATATTTTTTTTTACTTTCCTTGCATTTAACACAAGAAATGTATGCCCTTGTATGTATGTATGTATGTCTTATATACATAACAATTAGACATTTCTTTTTATTTTGTCTCGACACCCTTCAATCTGCTAGTTAATAGTAGCACCTAAATTCAATAAATGTTATTTCCCAACCTCTCAGACTTACCTTGGTCCTGGACGTAGTATGCCAGAAACAAGTCCAACTCTTTCACCGAGACAGTAATGTGGTGGGGCTGGACGCAAAGTGCCGCGTTGGTGCAGTGCGGGGACTTGACCAGCCGCTCCCCATCTGTGCTCTCCAGCGGAATACCTTTGAACAGGATGACCATCACCAGGTCAAGCCGCCACACTTTATCAGCCTGCCTCAGGCAGTCAATTCGGCGGATCTTGCCCTTCTGATCGGGGTTGGAGAGAACGCAGCATGGGTGCTTCTTGCCCGTTACACTGAGCACAAAGTCCTCCCGGTACTCCTGCCGGATGTCTTTGCGCAGCTTGGCCAGGAGACGGGACGCCCACTTCTGTTTGATTTCAGGCTTCTCACTGAGCAGCTCGTCTTTCACGGCCCGTTCCTCATCCTTGGACATCCGCTTTTCGTGCTTTTTGAAGTACTTGCGCTTTCGCGCCTGCAGGTTAAACCAGGTGTAGGCTATGGCACGGACATGAGGGAGCAGTGCCTCGATGAAGGGATGAAATTCATCCTGAGAAGACAGAGGGAAAGAAAAAAAGAGAAAAATTTTGCAGGAGCAGAAGTGACCTTTTGGCATTGGTTCCCGTCTGAATTAGGCAACAGCACGTGCAGCCAAAAACAAAAGAGGGAAACAAAACAGTGTAGAAATCATTTCAGATAAAAATTATTTATATCAAGCAAAAGTAGATAAAAGTTACACAAAAGCATTAAACAGAGTTACAGTTACAAATACCAGTTGTACATATATTTTTCTAACTCTAGCATTCCATTTCTTTCTTTTAAAGAACTTTTAAGCAGTAAAGTTATTTAAAATGAGATTTTAAAGCGTTAACATGAAACTTTCATCTACCATCTCCACTGTGATGGCAGGCAGTGCTGGCCTGCCTGCAGGTGTCGAAGGCACGCTGAAAAAGGATGCCACTGTTTACTGCGTCTGCCCGCGCGGTGCCAGCGTAGAGCAGACAGTTCCAGAATCACCAATCACTCACTCCCTTTTTCTCTCTCTAACCCCCTTCTCTCACTTGCTCGCTCTCCTTCTCCAGCCATGCTCAAAGCACCAGTCTGTGTGTTGGCACAGGAGAGCATGCATCCCCCATACTTCCAGATCTCTTATCAAAGTGCCCTGCATTCCTAAAACAGCCCCTACCACAGAGCCCTGCAGAACCTCTCAGAATCCTGTAAAAATTAATAGATAGTCACTAAATGACTTGGACAAGGACAACTGAGGGCACGATCATCCACTACAGTCGCAAAGACATCAAAACAAATGGGAACATGTCTTTTGTGTAAAATGAGGGTACCCAAGGTCAGAAGTATTGGTTAAAGCTTTTAACTAAACATGGTAGAGTGAAAAAAGCAGCTGAAAAAATTTATTTTACACCTCTTTACTATGAGGAGGTTTTTGTGGTCCTTGGGAATCACTTAATTTGTTAGCATTAATGTACCACAATTATTTCAAGGCCCTCTAAAATCAAACCAAGGTGAACAATAAAAATGGCATCTTGGCACTAAAGTCACATTTTCAGGCCTCAGATCTGTTTGAGTGAGAGTGGCAATAAAATGCCAAACCAAAACTAAAGTGGCCCGACTCCTCAAACAAGCGGCACAGCTAATTCACACTTGCTTTTTGTCTTCATATGCCTCAACTTGTTATATAGCTTTACACTACAAACTGAGCAAATGCAGTTGCCAATTTTACAGACCACTGAGTAACATCTGCTCATTTTTTTCCACACATATAATCTCCTCAACACCTCAGCAAAAGAAAACGATTCAATAATATCAAGCAATTTCAATCATGTTTCAAAACATAAAACAGAACAGATAACTTTTCACACTAAAAGACAAATACTACCACTTTCTGATGGCCCTTTAATAATTTTTTTAATGCAAGAAAATAAAACTATTCTTTTACAGTCAAAATATCAATAAACACTGTAAATTCTTATCAATGGATGAGAAGGTTTAAAGGTAAAAAGACAATGAGAGCAAGTGTGTGAGAATCTCAACACAATGAAAAAGAGAAGATCACCTTTATGCACGCAAACTTCTCTGTAATTTTTCCACTGTCACATTGAAATATGAACAAGGACTGCAGTGAATGGATCTAAGAAGAGTTAAACCACATATTGTTCTGTGTGCAGGCGGGCGACAGCTCTTTGGGAAACCACAACCAGTACTCCACTGCCTGTATTTCTGTGACAGCCCAACACACATAGCCCACACTCAACCACTGTATACAAATAAACTACACAACTTTGAAATGCATGTGCATCTTTCACGAGACAATGTGCAATAGTGTGTGTTGCAAAACTGTTGTAAATCTAATGTAATCTGTTATAAAAATTGTATTACAACCGAATGCACACTGCAAGTCCTCTCAACAAAAATTACACACAGTGAAATAATAATACATACAGTATGCAAAAATGATTTTCATTCAATCGTTTTACTATACTGTTAGTTTAATTACAAGAAAAAAAATTGACAGCAAAGAAGCCCTGGGCCTATTATTTCATTACCATTTTACGTCATATCATATGTTAATACATTACTGAGGCCTTGCTAGATCACATATCCCAACCAATCTAATATTAAAATCATAGTAACTGTAATGTGAAATAAGAACACATTTATCTGTTGTCATAATAGATTGCTATGCAAATCGGTCTAATATCGCCATGTTAAGAAATGTCCTTAAAAACACAAAGTGTTTTAAAAGTAGTACAACACGAGGTTGTGGGCTACGCTGGCTCCAGGTCCTCTGCACTCACCATATCTCAGTCAATCACTCTCTGATGCCAAGGAAAATATAAACAGTAAAATTGTGTCAGCCAAAGCCGGCGGACTCTGTCCAACCGCTGAATCAACCATTATCATTGTTTTAATCTTAATTCGCTCTGCGCCAGGAGCTCCCAGTTCAAACTAAATAAAGTTTTCTTTAGCTGAAGGTAAGGCTAAACAGGGAGCTCCCGAAAAGTAAATTCAAAGTTACTGTCCTAACCTCGCGTTTGAAATAGCGTAGATATTAACAGTATCGAGACATATCCTTGTTGTTCACCTCATAAATCGTTGCTTTGTCCCATTACAATTATTTATATAGCAAAATAAATTGAGTAGCCTAATATACGGACGACATGAAATTAGATCAACTTCAAGTGAACACTGCTCTGTTCAGATTATTACAATAAACATAGCTTCGCCTATGTGATGTGCGCATTGTATCACATCACCCAATATAGTAATAAAACTGCTTAAAATTTAAAATCGACTGCACTCATAAAAAGAGTTCCTCAGTGTTTCTTCAAACACATCAAGAACCATGTCTCGCTGTTAGTTGGCTATATAGCTCTGTGAATAGGCTATTAAAAAAAAAAAAAGAAGAAGAAGTTATTGTGTATTAGCCTATACTTGGGTCAGATTAGGGTAGGCTACTGATTTGGAGTAATTTAAAGTATCCTACTAGTACGTAGTGTTGTTTTCTTAAGAAATAGAGAGTGAATGTTCTTTGCTAAATTTGAAAAAGGTTCTTCGAAACGGCTTCTTTAATCTTTATTTTTAGTGTTGCTTAAGGTTGCAGATGTTTCAATGAGTAAAGTAAGACACGACGTCGAATAAGTTGCAACTATACTTCAAAAAACAATAGGGAATGTACAATAAATGCGCATATAGACTGTAACTGCAGCAGTTTTTTAATTAATCAAAGCATAGTGCGTAATGTAAGTAGGCTAAACAACTATTAGAAATTACCTACATAGTGATAATTCAAAAATATGTCATATACCTGTGTGAGACAAATCGGCGAATACATCGTAGATCGCGCTGTTATTCAAAGTCCTGAAGGGTATCACAGATGATTGATATTATCGCTTCATTCTTCAGAGCCCGTGCTGCTCCGTGCACGTTTGACTAAGACCTGATATCCTCATTCAAAAAAACACTCTCTTATCCGGCACCAGAGAACAACTGGAGATCCCACACTTAGCATTTAATCGATCCTGGTCGCTGTTTAAGACCACAAAAGATTGTAAGCGGAGTGAATGTAGACGGATCCACAGCGCGTGAGATGAACCCGTCGCGGAGTGAAAAGAGTTTTAAAGAGAAATCTTTAATAAATTATCGCACGTGCTATAAGAAAACTTGAAGGCGCCTAATTTCTCATCATGTGTTTGCTTTTCAAACATGATATAATATGGGCCGGTAACACCCTCTGGTCTGCTGGAGCCGAACAAATCAGTCTGAAGATTTTTTTCGCCTTTAATTACACAGTCATACTCCTCCTCTTCCAGCAAGCGCATATCCCATATTTCCAGCCCACCTCGACTGCACCTCCGTGACACTGACAAAGATTTAAGCAATTTCCCACTTTTTTTTTTTTTTATAGAAGTGTCATTATTTTTCGTGGCAAGCACTTCAGGCAGGCATGTAAAACTATGAAACACGATAAAGCACAGCTTGCGAGCACAATACAACATGTAAAGGTTTTTGTAGGTTTCATCGATGACTAATTAAAACAATTTAGGCCATTCATACCTGTTCACAACAGAGAAACAACAAATACATAAAGCTTCTCCATTTACCTTATTTTGCGTCTACATATTGTTTTAGTTATATACATTTGAATTTGAATTATAAATATGCCTTTAATAAAAAAAACAAAATGTGATGCTTATATGAACAAATCATATCAGGGTACGCAAAGGAAGTCATTTTTGGCAAGCCTATTTTAGACATTGGTTTAAGTTTACTTTCACTATCAGCTATTACAAACCAGAACAGAGATACGACATTACTTATAAAACATCTGGTATCATAGTCAAAACTAAATAAATAAATTATTTCATAAATGTCCAATGTGATTTCTGTGCTATTTAAAAGTGCTACATAACAGTGGTTTAATTTTGGGAGAAAGGCTGACAGTACGGTTGTACTGCGTACACCAGTAAGAAATGAGCACAGGGCCAGTTTTTTTTTTTTTTTTTTTTTTTTTTTTTGCTGGACAGATAATGATTCCTTTCGCTTTTCATCTGCATCTTGTGTCAAAGTCAAAGCCCACCTCCTCTGTCCCACTCATAAGTCCACTACGTTCAACAATAACTTCATGAAGACTAAATCAGTTACTAAAATGTTACTACAATGGACCGCAACAAAAGCGCGACGCAACAAAGTCCAAACATGTTTATGGTAAAACAATGTACCAGTCTGTGGACGTAAATTATTCTGCAAACAAACATCGACGTGTGCACAACGCAACGTTTCTAAGAAAGTATAATTTATCGAAAGAAAAAAGTTCATACAATGTGAAAAAGAGAAAGCAAGTGCAGTTACGCAAACAGTGCCAGACGAACAATTAAATGACAGGAGAACAGTGTGAGTAAATATCAACACGACTTGTTCAGGTATTCTCGCTGCTGCTCCGTGCAAGAAGTGCGCTGCTATTCAATAGTGGGAGAGTTTTAGCTAACATAGGATGCATGCCAAGAGGCTCAAACTCGACTTCTGACACAATGATATGACCCATATGGGACGTTTGCCAATGCATGACATAAACAGTCCAACATTACTATCATTTTGTCTGCAGTTTTAAAGTGTCTTGTTCATGTCAGCGGTAAAACGTAATTGCTTTTTTAAAGTTACATACGCGCAACACAGAAACTCGAGAAAAATATTCACAAATGTTAGTAAGACAGTGTTTTCCATCGTAACGTACCATTGCACTGTATTGCATGGAATTGAAGGGGGTTCCTGAAGGCCGGATGAAACTGAAGCCGGTACGCTCACATGTCTCAAGTTCAAAAATTTGTGCTTTTTATTTTTTTCTCTCTTTCTTTCTTTTCGTTTCACGTTGTAGGGCTTACAAAAATGAACACCGGAAGAGAATTCTTGGCAGACAGGCGGCAAAATCAGCTCAGCGAGCACCTCTGATATTTTTTTTTTTTATCTTCCTTCCTCTGCAAGTCAGTCTTTTTGGATAGCTTTTGGTGGTTAAGTTGAACGCGGTCCAGAATAGGCTGAGTTTTTGGAAGTGGGTAGGTCTGCGCCTTCACTTTCTCTGTCTGTCGTCGCTGTTGCTCGCAGGCAGCAGCCAAACGTAGCTGCGCATTTGGAATTACATCCTCGTTTCTGATTGGCTGGCGCACCGGCGGAGCTCCGCTCTGCGTTCCATGCCCTAGGCCCCTCACTTCCGCTCGGCAGGCAGTGTCACTATTTGCATATTAACATTGACCAAGTCCCATCAAACCGAGACCGAGAGAAATTTAGGCTAGTGGCTGAAGATAGGTCAAATTCCTGTGTGCATTCTGGCATTGGATCAAGAATTCTTTGTGGACAAGCATGAAAGCAAATAAAAACCTACTAAATCAGTTCGTATTATTATTAAAAATATATATACTTAGATTCAATTGATAAAGGTTCTCATACCCTTCATGTTGTTTGTTGGTGTGTGTCCTATTTTGACACGTAATGTTAAGCCACTTTGTTTTGCATTTAAATTTTGATGACTTTCTAATAATACAGACCATCTTTGCGGTGGACATAAATATCCATATATTACTGAAACATTGTTAAGATTTTCTATAGTATAGCAAATAAAAATAACACTGTTCGAGAGCACAATGATGGCACTGATCCAGACCAGAACACCAGAGCGCCGCTCACACACACACACACACACACACACACACACGAGTCCAACAACGTAAGAATAAAACACGCATTTGAGCTTGTTTATCGATGTCATTAAAGCAAACACTATCAAACACAGAGTCAGAAGTATTAAAACTGAGTAAGAATTATAGGTCACTTAACATAGGCTATAAAAATAAACAGCAATAGTTGCATATAACAGAAAGCACAAACAAATATTAATTGGTAGTTAAATTATTAGCCTAGTTAATCGAATTTTATATTTTACATATGCCAACAACAAAACAATTTTCAGATCCTCGAGTCTTTCATTTAGGTCAGTTGTCACAAAATCAATATAGCTATGCAGAAACAGCCCTTATATTAAACACTACGTAATATGACAAATGAATTATGTTTAATTGTTCTTTTTTTATCAGGTTATAGTTATGTATCTAATGTATAGCCTATCTTTATCAGTCAGATACACGAGCTTTTATAACTCTCTCAGCTACAATCAAGCCTGTCGATCCGGATATCCACATCCACATAATGTCATTTTGGGACAACTTTGTTCTCCATGACACAAGTCGTCACTTAGAAAAGTTCGTTTTGGTTGTGACCGTACCCGTGGCTCACTAAAAATTAACCTGCCAAGATAAACGACTTATACCAAATGAATTATTTATTCAGGTTTACATAGTCGCACTTGTAAAACACACGGCTTGTTGGAGCATTATCGAGTAGGTGGAGTGTGAAACGAAATGAAGCGAAAGGGCTCCAAATTTTTAGACGTAAACTTTGGCAAAGCTCAGTGGTGAGCGGAGGACAGGAAACCATTAATAACGTATAGAAACACCGATGTCCATGTTACGAGTTTAGTTAATTATGTTCCCTTGTGCTTGTCAAGTTTCACATGAGTTTGGATATGTGTCGCGTGTGCACAGCGAGCCTCGATACTGCCTCCGTAAGTTCACTTCATTTCATGTACAGAGGTATTCTATTTTCTCGACTCGAGACGTCAACGCCAAACTTTTTTAGTCATAACTTATAAATTATCGTTTTACTTGTGCAGTACGTATATACAGCGGACGAATCAGTGGGTCGCTGTATCAAAGTGATATTTCGTTTCAAATGTCTAGAAATTATCATAAAGATTCTATTTCTATTTAGACCATGGAGAAAAGAAGATAATGACTAAACGATTAAAAGGAGTTTTCTTGTTTTCATAGGTTAGGAAACCTAGTATTTCGCTGTTCGGTTAGCATTCGTCAAGTCGTATGAGTGAATATCTGGAGTGTTAATTATGCTACATCAATATATTTATTGTTTCAAAAACATCGTCGCCTTGCAATGTGCAAATTGATTTTCAAAACGGCAAACAGCTGAGTGTCAAAATGTTTTCAGAAAAAGCAAACCAATGACCTGCTGCTTTTGAATAAATATAGCCTATGCCACTATTTTTCAAGTCTAGCCTACCATAAATCAGTTAATCGGACATGCGACCGTCTAAAAGTGCTTGAAGATTACATAGCTCATTACACGTCTGATCTGTTCTACACCTTTTTACGTCATAGGTTTTCCGCAAAAGATGTTGAAAAGTTTTTATTATTATTATTATTATTATTATTGTTATTATTATCATTATTATTACTAGCCCATTATTTCCATTTAAACCTTTCACTCTGAGACCTAAAAGCGCCTCTCTATATGATTTAGTGGGCTTTCTACATCATTAATTAATGTAGGCCTAACATTTATTCTAGTAGGCTACTTTGAATTGTTTGAGACAGAATTTAAAAATTACCTTGACAATCAATAATTAACAAAGAATTTAGTTATTTAATTAGTTTAAATATTTTATGAATAAATTATATATCCTATTTGTATATACATTAGATTATAGGCTACTATAGTCAAGTCAAATAGGCTATGGCAGGATAGGTAATATTTAAGTGCGAATGTACTGTTTTTTAACACTACCTCCGTTTTGTGCTAAAGAACATGTTTCTTGGCGGCAACATTGACCAACTAAAAACTGCACTAATTTGGAGCTGTTTATATTGTTTTCCATCTGTTTTACCAGCTTATCAATTTTATTATCTAACTGCTCAAGTAAGATGAACATGAACATAGATCTACGTATTAATAGCTATGAAAAGGTCATTTTTTAAATAAATACTGCTCAGGCTACTTTCCAGGTGAATAATGCAACTTTCCTTAAAAAGAAAAAAAAAAAAAGTAACTTTATATTACAATTTACACACACTGGCCATCCTTTCAGGGTGTCTTCCGTCTGTGGCTGGGCTTCAGCCCCCTTCGACCCTGCCGATGATAAAGCCATTTGGGAAATGAATAGATGGATGGATTTTACATATTTCGAGTAATTCGGCTTCAGAATATTTATGCTAAATTTGAAAATAATTGTGCTAAAACACTAATGTTTAACAATTAGACGTCATCCGTTTTTGTTTAGCGCACAAGCGGCACGCTATAATAATATGCTATTATTATTTTGTGTTTAATATGTAAAGAGAGAACCTGATGAATAACACATTCGCAAGATGCATTTTGAAAATTTACAAAACAAATTATGTAGACTGAATCATGTTCTAACAATGCCAGTGCAGGAGCTATAAAGCTCCTTCACATTCTGCTCTCTTCTAAGTCTCCTTCATTGTTAGTTCCATTAGTTCCAAAAAAAGCACATCGTCTTAATGGCGTAGAAACCTATAACCTACCCTGGACGTCAAATAACAGTTTTGACAATTAACCAATGCACATACTCTTTAATCACTTTAATTTTGAGGTTTTATAGTTACACAACAGGGCCCACAGATTAGGCACTTAAAGCCGTGAAACATTACATAAGGTCCATAAAATATATAAAATGTCATGACGTGTCATAGCTAGTTCCACAGCGATTGTAAAACCTTAGATGTGTGTATATGAAGGCCGCACGTCTATAGCTCGCTCGTAATGTTATAGTGGTTAGTACTCTGCTTTGTGGCCGCAACAACCTTCGGTTCGAATCCGGGTCACAGCAGCATAACAATAAGAGCACCTTTTGGACCTTTTGTTACGTGATTCGACACAAAGTAGCAAAGTGTTAGGTGCAGCCGATTAGTTAATAATATGTGCTGCTCAGAGTGTTGGTATATTATTAAACTGGCATAATACTTTAACCTGGATAAATTACCTTCAAAGGAAAAAAACAGTTAAACAGTAAAACAATTTATTTTGATTAGACCTATATCAAATATTTGGTTACTCTTTGTCGATCAATGTATTATGTAAGTAGCCTCAAAAGTAACCTCAAATTCCACTTTCTTAGTCAGAATGTGCGGAACAACACCACGGTGTTTCTCTTCCAGAAGTTATGAGGCGGAGTGTACGTACAGCGCAGTTTCCATTCAGCCCACAAGGATGCGGTAGGGAACTGTAGAGCTCCTTGCGCCGTGATCGTATGGTTAGTAGGCTACTCTGCGTTGTGGCCCCAGCAATTTAAGGTTGAATCCGGGTCACGGCAGCCAATCGTATGTAAGGCTGTTATTTTGAGTGACAAAATTGTATGCTCAAACTCTAAAAAAAAAAAAAAAAAAAAAAAAAAATATATATATATATATATATATATAATAACAAAAATAAATCGCAACGAAGTCTGCAAGTATCCTAAGGCTACACTGGTGATATTGCAGTGCTTTGTTTATTTATTTATTTTTTTTACTCCTAAACCTTTATTTTATTGCAATAATTACTTTCAGTTAATATTCTTGTAACTCATTTTTTCCTTTATAAGGGACGGAAGGGAGGACCATACAAGCATAACCAGCATCTGACTGGCCTTTATGTTTTCAGGATTATTTTCAGACATCCACTGCTGTTTTAACATGTACGCACCAGAAGATTTAGGCACCAGAGGGCAGCAAACGCCTATGCATATGAAACCACTGCTACAAATGGATCATTAGGAAAACTTGGCAGAGATAAAGACTGATTAATTATCTTACTGTGTGCAGTTTAGCTTACCGCACGTATAGTAATTCTAGACACTGATATTTCTGACTGTTACTTAGATGGTAGAGACTACTAAAGTGTAGCTAATCTTACTTAATGGAAATGCTGTGAAAACACACCAGTAATGACCTAAACCAATGTTTTTCCAGTGTTATCTTTACCATAAAAAGTGCATCAAATAATGAAAGATTATTTTTTAAAAAAATGTTTTATTTCTTTTACACATTCATTTAGTGAAATGTAACAAAATGCAATTAGAGTTAGAAACATGTATGTACTCTTTGTTACAATGTCACTTTGTTACAATTTTATTTTTTAAAATATGTTACTTTTCTTATTTCTTATCTCTTTGCCCAGTGATTCATCTTTAAAATGCTCTCACTTGTGCATCAAAAGCTACAAAAAAACACAAACACACACTCAAAGACATGCAGAGTGAGCTCTTTTGCACCTGTTGACAACCATGAAAGACTGTCCTTGTTCCTCGCTACTATGAACCAGCCATCAAGAACAAGAGCAACAACGAGATGCACGCTCAAATAAACAAGGAGAAAGCTTATAGTAAACATGGAATCCTGCCAAAACTGCTGTGTCCCATTCACACTCACACACACACACACCCGTGCATGCATCGCAAATCCTTGAGCTACGAGAAAAAAGCAGCAGGCCTCCACAGAAGAGCCAGGCAAAACTGCTGTGTGCTTGCTTTCTCTCTCTATGTGCGTCTGTCTCCCTCCCCACTTCAATAGGTCTTGATTGACAGGACAAGCATGCACCTATGTCGCATGAAATGTGCGTCCCTGCAGGCCTTTGTCTGGTCTCAGAACACATGTTCCTGTAACAATGTGCATCTTCATTAACCACAACTATAGAAGCATCGTGGTCTGATGATGATTTATCTTTCATCTTCACTAAAGAGGGGGTTTTCTCCACAAACAGCGTCATAAATACTGAAGTCATCTTGTCCTTACCTCACATTGAAAGTTTGTGTGTAAAAGGATATGTTGAAGGATACCGATAATAGCATGTGCAATGTTGAGTCCTATAAATACTCCAAGAAATTAGAGCTGAGATGTGCAATCAAATTGTGAGAGTATGGAGGTTTAAATCTCTACTAGTGATGAGAATCTGCCAGTTGCCACAGCTACAATATTGAATAAGTCTGCTGTAAATGCAAACTTATGTGTATTTAAATAATTTCTTATCATCTGGCACTGGATAGTTTCAGCACTAAAGTGTATAAATTTCCTTAATATGGAAGTCAATGGGACCATCAACTGTATACTTATATACTTAAAAAAATTCTCTTTTTGTGTTCTGCAGTAGAAAGAAACCCATACAGGTTTGGAAAAACCTGGTGGCTAAATGATGACAGAATCTTTAACAATAATTTTAGACATTTTTAACAGTAGAGTTGTAATACTAGTAGTTTAGAGCTGTAATTCCTCCTGAATTATTTTTTTCATGCAACAATTTAGGGTGCAGGTAAACAAAAAATTATCGTAATTTATCTGCAGGTTTTACATTTCCTCTGCCGATAGGCATTTAGGTTGAAAGCATGTCTGCATTGGGTGAATTAAGGTTTAAACAACAGCAAGAGGTTTTATAATTTTTTTATTTAATTTAATTTTTTTAATGTATTTATTTTGTGGATCCTTCATCTTCATGAGGTTTTAAAAAGATAAAAACAAAAATACAGAAGAAAACCAATGCACAAGCACAAGCAATAAACAAGAAAAATGTTATAACATTAAACCCTTACTACACAATTATTACTGATGACCTTAATTAAAAATTTTATACTTAATTCTTCCATATTTAATGCTCTGAGAACAGTTAATATAAGTGGTCAGGTAACAAATATACACACTATTCCTTCATGCAGCAGTTCTGGTCCATACCTTGATGATTCCCTTTTTCCTCTCTCAAGGCTCCTTTCTTTCTTAACGTCCCCTCATCGACCCCCCAACCCTGTTTAGAACAAAGAGGTCTTTTGTTTCCTAATTGCCCTAAGCAGATCTTCATCAGGCATCGCTACACATTGCTGTAACAGTTAAAGAACCCCTGGTCGATCATTCTCTTCAAAAATGCTCTCCATCTGATCTCTAAAAGATAAAGTAACAGATAGTATGCATACTAATATACATTTTTCACAGTTTTTTAAAGTAGTCTCCATGTATAAACATATGATAAGAGCAAGTGTTCCAGAAGGATTCAAAAAGTACTCAGGGTGCATCCGAATATGCATATTTTCCTACTATATAGTAGGCAAGGAAAAATATGTAAAAAGAGTAGGATGTCCAAACTTACAACTGAGGAATTCAGAACTGCATACTTGCATTATACTCTTACTACTTTACCACATCTTTATATGGTGAAAATTGTAAGAGACATGTAAAACATTTTTAATTTGATTATGAAGTTTGCCATGCATCATATGAATGTACAGGATGTCTTTCCCTCATTAAAGCTACTAAGTGCAAAGTCTTGTACATTTGTCTTTTTGTCAGTTTTTTAAATACTTTTTATGTGTCAAGACCACATTTGGAATGTAGCTTGGTTTAGTTCTTAGCTTTTATCTGTTTGACAAAAACTTTCGGAAAAATACTTCTGGAACCAAGGCAGCTGAAAAAGTGTGCAGGCACTGTTGCACTCTGACAATGGTAGGTCACATGACAGAATGGTAAATGTAGTACATCTGGATTACATTCATACTACACACATTAATAATGTAGAACAGTCCTATTCGGACAGGACTAGTTTTCTTTGCTATTTCTTTGGAATCTGCCAAGCTTGTGTTTTTCTAACACAACTTCTATATTAAAAAATAGTAAATGTTCTACTTTTTTCGGCAAGCTCAATGGTCCTCTGAGAAATGTAATCCCAAATGTGAATGTCTGTCCATGTGTTTTTTTTTTTTTTTTTTTCTTTTGACTAACCTGACTTACTGTTTGTGCACTAATCATCCGTATGTTGCACCTTTCAATATGCATGGCATAAACTAAAATAGATAATATAAAAATACATACATACAAAATAATAAAATAATAAAAAAAAAAAATATATATATATATATATATATATAGCCTTACATATCACATAACATTTTAATATCAGCGTCAGGTAAGATATATGTATACATTTGTCTGCTTAGTTACATGGGTTTATAAGCAGCCATTTGTATAAATGCATGTTGAGTTTATTTAAATGCTTTTTCTATAGTAAATTATAGAAACTCAAACATCATTCCGAAAGCTCAGAAGAGTTCAGTCCCAACCGAATAGTTGTACATTTACATTAATAATGCAAGTACGTTAATAATAATATTAATTATTATTTTGGCAGTTGTGGTAGTAGAGTAATAGTGGTGCTAGAGTTTGATGGTGAGATGAAGGCGGCAGAAGCTCTAAACATGCTGCTCTGATAATACACACTGCTGGCAGAGAGCAGTTAGAGGAAGTTGAGCTTGATCCCTCAGATAATGATCAAACTAACCTGAGGTGTGCCCAACAGCCGGAATAATTAACACTGTGATTACGGAGAGAGTTTAGCCTCCAGACAAACAAAACATTTAATTGTTAGATCAGTCCGAGGATTTAAGTCTAAATCAAAAGCACCAAGGTGACCTATGTAAAAGTACAGCGTCTCTACTGTCAAAATGTCAGCTGACACTAATCCCATGTTGTGATAAAGTTCCACGCTGGTCACTGAAGAGTTAAACCCTAAGCTCCTCATGACTCTTCTCATTTTAGCAATGTTCATTACCAGAAACCTATATTTGTTTACACATATTTAACTAACACATATTTAGACATTTAGGGAATAATGAATACAGTCCCCACACTTGATGTAAAACACACATTCATTAGTTAAACAAGTGCAAGTTCTAACATAAGAAATGCTTCCCTTATCTGCCCATTATAAACTGGTCAGCATGTTGGTCATCATCTGACCAACAGCCCTAAGCATCAGAGCCCAGTGGTCATCCAATCAATGTCATAAACACAGTTATCATAGAGTTTCCTCATTTATTTCTTCCCCTACTGCTAATCCTTTTAATTACTGCCTTACTCAATGCTAATGTTATTCACGATTAGTTTGTATTATGCTAATCTTCGACCCACATTCGGCAGGAGAGCAGGAGCATCGTCTGAAGGCCAGATTGCTGGGAGGCTGGCATGCAGACTGACACTGGTCTCCCAGATGCACAAAGCAAGCCAGACAGAGGGACTCTCGTGGAAAAAAAAAGACCCTTAATAAACAAAAAAAAATTGGAGACCAGAGTGTGTACCTTAATGAACGACTGTTGGCCACAGTGATTAGCACTAAATGCTGCTTTCCTATCTTTCTTAGTCCACCCCAGCATCTGCTGACAGTTCTGACATTTTGCACCAGTTTCTTAGTCTTGAGTGCCTGAGTGGCTAGTATTTCAAATGTAACCATGTCTTTCTTTCTTTTCTTTTCTTTTTTTTTTTTATTATGTGAAACATGGAAAATAGAAATATTGAAACGTGCTACACTCCAAATTCTTGACAGAGCTCAGATATTCTACTGGACACTGCTTGAAAAGGATAGATATTCTATCTGTCAATATTCAGTGATAAACACGATCTTTTAATTTCTTAATAATGTCTACATATCTAGTATCTACTTTATAAAATAAAATACTGTCTTGAAAATGATTAACTATAAAGTCAGTATCAGTGTTTCAGAATTACTGCCTTTTAATTTTACCATTTACAGTAAAAACATATATGTACAATACGCATATTACAAAATAAATAAATAAATAAATAAATAAATATGATTTTAATAATATACAATTAAACACTACACTAATGAATTCTTAGTAAGCAAGGAACGATGGTCATTGCAATTGTCCTTCAGTAAACAGATACAAATAATGTAACATTAAATTATATATACTACTTACACAATTTAATTTTTATTGGTTATTTAATGTGTCCATGAGTCCCATTTTTGATTTAATGACAATAACTAAAAAAACACAAAAGTGTTATATTGTGTCCAAATGAGCAAAGTAAGTTAGCATAACATTTTGGATTTCATCTTGTGCAAAAGAGGTGATTCCTTTTAAAAAAAATGTTTTAGTTATGAAATGTTTATAATAATAAAGTGTCAAAAAAAATAAAATAAAACTGTAGTTTTGAAGCATCCCTTTATATCCTAATTGTTGTAACTGCCCTATTAAAGAACACATTGATAAATTGTTAACTCACAAGTTGGCTGACAGAAAAAAACAAGTATTTAACTTAAAAAAAAAAAAACATTCATAGTGGAATGAGAATCAGCAGTAGCTTCATTGAAAGCGACATTTAAACAAGAGGCTTTTGTCTGCCAAGAGGGAAAATAGACAAACACAGAGAAAAATGTCAACAAGTGCAGAGCAAGACCACATCTTGTGCGACAGTGTTTATAAGCGGCATGAGCAAAACTAGTGGAACAAGTCATAAAAAATCAACCAAGCAACATCAGAAACATCATCAGAAATCAACCAAACAACGGCTACAAGAAACAACATCTAGAATATAAATGTATCTGTTTTATTAATTTTCATCTGAAGTGGCCATGGACCAGTGCTGATATACTCTTAAAATCTCTATAACAGAGAGAATTGGGATTGATCCCTTAAACATGATTAAAGGTGAGGTATAACCTAATATTTGTATTGATCGCAGTATGCAAACAGAAGAGGGACTCTGATAAAAAAAAAAAAAAAACATGACCTCCTGACACAGAGTTTAGCACAGGGTCCTGACCTCACCTGACACCAGTGACATCCGTATCCAACACACGTTTTGGAAATTATAAACACCATAGAAGACCAGGTACAAAGCTGGATTACAAACAGCAATATGCTAAAATAAATGTAAAAGAAAGAAAAGTAAAGCAGTAAAATAAATTCCTACATACATATATGTTTTTACACAAGTCACAGAAACTTTCTGTAAACAATTATGCACATATTGCTGAATAACTTCTTCAAATAATAAAACAAAGAAATCAAATTCAAACAACTACTCTGCAAAACCTTTTCTCTAAGAGACGCTATGAATCGCACTGAAGGAGGAGTTACGTCACTCAAAAAATTGGTGGAAAAAAAGCAAAGAAAAAAAACTCCAAAAAGCACCAAACTTACCATCCACCAGGTCCTGGCTGTCATGTCATAACATAGCTGCCATTTGATGGAGCTGTCTGCCGTTTTCCCAGCCATTCTCCCGTCAGTAGCTTTCATCAAGAGCAGCTCAGGAGTAGATAACACACTAATCAAGCCTTCATCAGACGCCACTCTCTCAGCCCCATGTAGGCCAATCCTTATCACACTGCATTATGGGAGAAAAAAAGTGCACGCACACACACACACACACACACACGCATGCACGCACATAGCCCTGTGCTGCAGCGATGACTCCAGCCTCCAGTGCTGCCTATAATGACAGGATCAGGATCTGAATTCCTCACACACACACAGAGCCCCCCACCTCGGCCAGGACTTTAATTTTTTAAGCTGCGCGAACAGGAGCATGGATTTTTTTGAGGCATCTTGAACAGTACAACAAGTGGGCAACCAATGAGGTGCCTGTGTGTGTGGAGGATTTACAAAGTTTATTTGCATTTTCATTGGTTCTATATTGTTGATTATGGTTTTTGCCCCCCCCCCAAAAAAAAAATAAATACACACACACATTTTGGTCCCCCTCCCCCAAACGCTCCTCATGTTGATGAAGGGAGGCCCAAACGGGAATTATATTCCCCAAACAAAGACTGGGGAGTTTCATAGACATGAGAGCCGGGCACGGTTCAGATATCACAGACTCACAGCAAATAAGGGAGGGAGAGAGAGAGGGCACAGGAAAGAGAGAAAGACAGAGTGGCGCAAACACAGACAGGTATTCCAAGTCCATTCATTTACAAACCTGGTGTACTTCACAGAGCTTTGACCATTACTTTTCAAACATTAATAGATAAACTCTACTGATTTAAAAGGAGCAAGAGGATTTAAACATCCACTTCATTCACAGACAGATTAAAGAAACTGCAAATTCTCATTAGTTGATACTTTCAAAAAAATGATACAGTTGTTTCTACAGTGTAGTTGTTTAAGAATTTAAGAAAATTTGAGAGAAATTAGTTACCCTGTCATATTTTGAACCAAAACATGAGGTTGGTGTTGATAAACATTTTCATATGATAATTCTTTATAAATGGCTGGAACGCACATTAGAAGTGTTAATCATTCTATCATGTTCTCAAGTATCACTGAAGCATTAGCAAAATAGCTAACGTAAAGAAAAACAGTTAGCACTCAAAGTCAGTGAACAGATTTCAGCCTTAAATTTTTTGTTGTGAAAATCTTTTTATTTTTTCCAAAAATAAAATAAAATAAACAATGAAAGAAAGTTCTAAAATAATCTTTACATTATTAGTCAAACATTTGACAGTTTGTCAGATGCAACATGGAGGAATGAATCTT
The DNA here is from genome assembly GCA_033026305.1 of Cirrhinus molitorella. NCBI lineage: Eukaryota > Metazoa > Chordata > Actinopteri > Cypriniformes > Cyprinidae > Cirrhinus > Cirrhinus molitorella. The sequence goes on along the minus strand of CM065118.1, from coordinate 38,160,855 downwards.
GAGATGGAGAAGACAATGGGTGTACTGTTCAAACATCCATATAGATGTAAAAGGATTGAAAGAATAGTGGAATAGTGAATGGTGTTCTGTTGAGTTTGTTAAGCTAAATTTAGTACTGTTAAGCCAACTGAACATTTCCAACTATATGAGAAAAAAATAAAATAAATAAACTTTAATAGAGTCTAAGAAAGGTTCTGAGAGGAGCAGAACATGCTTTTAAAAATGTGTGTCTAGATTCTATGTTTAGTCCACTTTGGATGGCTAATGAACTTTTCAGCTCTTAAGTGAAATGTGAAATCTTCATATGAACTTGATGGAAAAGAGAACACTTTGAATTGTAAACCTAATTGTGGAACCCAAAATGACTTCATTTACAGATTAGATGCTTTCAGACTTTGTTAGCATTGCTAATGATAATAGACGACTATGTAAACATCTACCATGCAGGCTTATGCACCTCATCTTGGATCTAGATTCTATGTAAAATCAACAGCAATTTCTAGACAGCTGATGATACACACAGCTGTGAGAGCTGATGAGCCACTAGAAGGTTTCAATTATTTAAGTAATCAGAATTTCCTAGAAGCAAGTGTCTTTGTGGGGTGCAAAGGCATCAGCTAGCACATAATAACTGGCTTGCATTAATAGCATTGCTTTGGTTGTTTAAAGCAACGCAAAGCAAGCTTTGATGACATTAATCAATTATAAAGAGTCTCTTGCATCAGAAAGCTGAGAGATTCAACTGTCATCCAATGGATGCTCTGAAGCGACTGATTTACAGTTCTTATTCGAGTCACACAATAATCTTATGTTTGAGGCCTGTAAAGCATGCTTACATCCCACTCATTCAGAATTACGTTTAATACACATACATACAAACAAGTGAAGCTCTAGTCATGCTTTGACATTTGCAGATTTACGCATCAACCTGACTCTTTGCTGTGAGTAGTGGGGTTTAACGCTGAATGCCAGCTTTGTTCCATGTTTGGAACTCTCTTTGTAACCTATCCAGACCTTTTTCCCTCAGCAGCGCATTCCCAACCTCCACCTCCTCACAGAATGTTCCCGCCTGCAGCTGCTTCCCTCCACGTGAATTGTGGGATTGTGTGAGAACGTCCCGCGAGTCAGGGCACAGCGCGTATGGCATTCAGAGGCCGAGGTGGCATTTCAGAAGCACTACGGTCAGAAGAATACCTAGAGTGTTGTTTATCCTCCTTGCCTTTTGCGTTGCGTCTTTCCATTCATTTCCGAAACCTTTCCCAAATTTCCACGCAGGGTCCCGAAGAGATTATTCTGTTCTCTTACACTTCAGGGTCATAACTTATTACATCAAAAATACTAAGGAAAACTCATCTAATGGAAGCTTAAGATAAATAATTAAAATAATTAGCAAAATAATAATAAACCAAAGCAAAATGTGACTGATCCATAACAAGGATGCTGACTGAAAATTAAAAGAGTAAAGAAAACATAGAACAACTCCACTGCTTTATCAAATATTGTTTTCTGAAAATACTAATCGAGTTAAAGGAAAACATTCTTTTTTTACATTTCACTTGAATTGCTTGTGCCATATTGATTTTGACTCTGCAGCTCAATACATTTTCTAGCCTTGATTGGATTAGGATTACATTTTTAGACTTTTAATTGGATTTCTACTTTCTTTCAGTCCAGTATTTGTAAGATTTATATGAAAAATCAATAAGCAAATCAATAATTTGAGAGGAAGTGAAGATTGTTGAATTGATCCAAGTAATGTGAACACCTGCTACAGACTCACTGCGTATACAAATCTGTTTGTGCTATCTATATAGTACAAATCATAAGAGTGTGAAGAATTTCTAAAAATGGCATGTAGACCTAACAGTAGTCAAATTTCAAATAGAGCAAATACAGCAGTCATGGCTATGGGTCATACCAGGTTTATTCATAGTTACGGCTATACCATATGGTTTGAACAGTCAAGCAATTACGAGAAAAGACCACTTACTGTCTGTCTGTTACTAATTGATGGTAACAAATGTCCAGAGATGCTCTATAATCCCAGTCTAGCACTGTCCAAGAAACATTAGGATTATAATATCTCCAATCACATACATGTGTAAAAGGGACATCCTAAATATACTCTTTATTAGGTTTTATTCCTATAATTCTCTCTTTTGTTTAACCAGATGTCCACTCCTAGAACAATAACAGGTGGCCATTTGTTTAATTAGGCCAGTTTACTTAGCAGGCCAGACACAAGGACAAGCGGCAAATTACAATTATATATATATATATATATATATATATATATATATATATATATATTATTATTATTTTTTATTCATTTATTTTATATATATATATATATATATATATATATATATATATTAACTAATGAACAGTGATTGTAATTTGTAAGGGTGTAAACTGGAATAAACAGCAATTTATGCAAGAACAGACTGATTGTCAGTAATGGAGTAATCTTAAAAAAAAAAAAATAAATAAATAAATAAATAAATATTGCAAAATCTTTTGCCATGATCTACTGGAGAGTCTAATTTGTTCACAGATGACCACCTGTTGCTCCACAGATGAAATGTTGCCTGCTTCAGGACAATGGAGAGAAATCTGACAATGTAGAATTAATTTACTGATTTTATAACACATAAAACCAAATTAAATGTACATTAAACTTTTTTGGCAATCTAATAATTTCTGGAAAATTTCATCAAATGTGTTCTAATATATTTCACTATTTTCTTTATGTTTTGATCATCAAAAAAGGAACAGCCATTAGAAAGAATAAAAAAAGAGTTCTTAATAACAAATTTAAATGTAAAGTAGCAACAGAGATGAAGTAAAAAAATTACAATAAAACAAAACGAGAAAAAAGAGAAGATGATCTAATAAGCTTAAAGAGTTGAGCATGGCACTAGCAACAGCAAGTTGTTGGTTTTGATTCTTCATTTTACGTAATTGTCTATCAAATGCATAAACGCAATAAAAGGAGAACGCAAACAGTTTCCTACTAAAGGACCATAATAGAAAGCGATTCAGTTTCAGTGAGGATGGCCATAACGTGATACGTTCTAGATTAATTTTGGCTGAGAGGAGCGACGCAGGCGAACACTTGCTCAGAGGTCATGACTCAGTCTCTCAGTGAGAGAGCGACATTAAAGAGTCCCAGCCAAGACTTTTTTTCCCTCTGGGATGAGGTGGTCCTGCCATCACACAGGCAATCTTTTAGGGTAATTCAAGGGAGGTACTATCTGCTGTCACTCAAGTGAAGAATGCTGAACGCCAGGGAGCCAGTCAGTGCTGACAGGGGCCGTCATTCACACCACCACACAGTGCAGGACACACGCCGGGCCAATCAACAGAGGCCCCTACTGGGAATGGACAGCATCAGGGCGGGAGGCATCCAACCGTGGCAGGGAGAGAGAGAGGGTGGGAGAGAGTGGGCGTGGGACCTTCTGGGGCAATGCCAGAGTTCGACAAGAGTTAATGGAGGCAACTAAACAACCACTAGGATTAGAGGTTAAGACATGGATTAGTTAAATTAAAGGCCTTGACATTGAATCATGGAGCACAATGACTGAACACATAATTCTCCCATTAAATGAAGTCCTGAAAAAAAAATTCAATTCTTGTGAAATATAAAGCAAATGGTGGCATTCAGCTAATTATGCTCATTTGTACCTGAATAAACCAGAAACGGATCTAACTGCACAGAAAATGAAAACGTTCCAGGCAGAAGCTTAAACAAGGTGGGCAGAGGATGGGGGAAGAGCTAGTTCTTACTGGCCCAGACGCCACCTTTCAGCAGGGCACAACACATGCACATACATACACACATTGCACTGATTCAATGAATTGTTCTTTATCCAACACACCATCCAAAGCCCTCTCTCTAAAAGACGTCTCCTCGCAACCGTCCCCCTGTGCTGCAGTTTTAGACTTGCCAGCCTAGAGGAAATACATAAGGACCTCTTTGTTAGGTTACACTGGAGGGACATTGTGTAAAATACAGTGCCTGCCCAAGATAAAAGGCTTGCCTTTCCTCTCATCTGAGCTAAGTTTATCCTCCCTGAAGTCTCTCCTTTCTGCCCAGCAGACAAAGGGATGACTTTAGTTTTAGGACAAGCTACCTATCAATTCATCATTCTAGGAAAGTCTAAGAAAATCATGGGTAGTTGTTGAACAGGGGAGTGTCGTAAGCATGTATACTGAACTAAACAAATTCTGTAAGTAAGATCTAACTTATTGCTTTGTTCTTTGTTTAGGGGACACAACCCTTTCAAAATGTCCGATTAGGCGTTACAGGTAAATTCTTTACAGGATTAGACTCTGCAAATTGAGTCTTGGCTATCAGGTGGAGAGCAGTTGGAAGCAGAAGTCAGCCCGTTAATGACTCGGGTAACAGAGGTTTTGTTATAACACTGAGCCATGAATGGCAAGGACACTGGCAAACAGGAAACACACTGTACATTTCCATGGCAACAAAATTCCATGGCAGCCAGAAATCCTGCATTGTTGAAGATCCCGACAAACAGTTGGTCATGTTCAAGAGAGAATTTGAATGAGAGGAATATAAATTATACAACAATTAGTTTTAGTCCTCCAATCTGATTGGGTGAGGGGTGTTCCAAATGTCTTGATATTTAGTCCACAGCACTAGGATCTTTCAAAAAATTACATGAAACTACTTCTTATTTCAAATGTATGCAAAACGCAGACTTTTTTCATCTTCAGAAAAAAAATAAATAAATCATTGCAATATTTGTAATATTTGACAAAATTGCAAAAAATATATATAATATAATAAATAAACTCTTAAAAGAAATAATCTCTTGATTTTAAATGAACAGAAATATGTTTAATCATGTCTGGCATCTTGAAAACTTGTCAGTTTTGTCAGTGCACTGCGCATAGATCTAATAAACAGTTTTTTGTTTATTTTCATTCAAAATATAGAAACTGATCAAAAACCTTTACACTTATTCTGCTAATGGACAAAATTTGCATTATAGCCTCCATGTTTCAGTTAAAATGGCTGATAGTTTAGAATTTAGTCCCCCTTGCATCACCTTGTATAAAACAAAGCATGAATGAACTTGTTTTCCCTGTGTATCATTTTAAGAAATTTAGTGCACACAAGATATTAATCATAATAGGCCACAAACAACAACTGACTTAATGGATCGAAAATCTATGCATATCAGTTTTCAAGATCACTGATCATATGGTTACAGTGTAATTACAGATTTTCAATGTTAGTGACCCCATATGTGCAAATTTGACATGACATGATTAAGTAGCATAAGCTTTAAACACTTTGACAAAATTGTGTGAAAACATTTTGTAAGTACAGTTCCCACTTTTATGTGCAAAATTTGTTCAAGATTGGACCAACATTCGACCAACAGAGGCTTTTTTTTTTCAGAATACAAAAAATCTGAAAGAATTTGTTTCTATAATACCACCTAGTGTCAGACAGATGTGTGTCTGTGTGCCTGAGTATATGGACATGCTTCGGACCATCCTGCCAAGTTTGTGATCCGGTGAAAATGACAGACTTCTCTCTGGTGACGTATGCAGGATATTTCCAAAATTCAATTAAGAACCATTGCATAGACCTTGCCCTACAGTCAGGTCCATATATATTTGTACACTGACACAATTTTCATAATTTCTGCTCTGTATGCCACCAGAATAGAATTGAATTAAACAATTAAGATTAAATTGAAGTGCAGACTTTAAGCTTTAATTCAAGGGGTTGAACAAAAATATAACATAAAATGCTTAGGAATTACAACCATTTTTATACACAGTCCCCCCATTTTTCAGGGGCTCAAATGTAATTGGACAAATAAATATAATTATAAATAAAATGTTAATTTGTAATATTTTGTTGAGAATCCTTTGCAGTCTGTAACTCATGGACATCACCAGAGACACCAGTTTCCTCCTTTATGATGCTTTGCCAGGCCTTTACTGCAGTTGACTTCAGTTTGTTTGTGGGTCTTTCTGCCTTTAGTTTTGTCTTCAGCAAGTGAAATGCATGCTCAATCAGGTTGAAATCAGGAGATTTACTTGGCCATTGCAGAATATTCCACTTTTGTTTGTTTGCTGTATGTTTTTGGTCATCATCCATTTGTACTATGAAGCACCGTTCAATCCACTTTGCTACATTTGGCTGAATCTGGGCAGATAGTATATCCCTGTACAATTTAGAATTATTCCATCTGCTTCTGTCACGTCATCAATAAACACCAGTAACGCAGTGCCACTGGAAGCCATGCATGCTCATGCCATCACACTGCTCCACCATGTTTCACAGATGACGTTGTATGCTTTGGATCATGAGCAGTTCCAACCCAGACAGCATCTGGCTCTGTGCCAGATTCGTTTTCAACCGGCAAATCCGCGTTACAGTCACATCCGTTTCAGTGCTGTATCACAGTCCTAGACGGATCCGGCCCGTGTCTGGTTTCCGTGGGCACGGTCTACTATCGCAGAGCGGAGCTGGCCCAGTGCTGGCCCAGATGAGCGGAAAACCAGATGCGTGCCGGTATTGGCCCGTTGTGCCAAAAGACACTGGCCCAAGTCCGTTTTGCGGATTTGCGGGAGTGTGGGCCAGAATCAGGCCGGATGAAATTTGCTGTCAGGGAAGCGTTCTCCATACTTTTTTTCTTCCCGTTATTCTGGTACAGGTTGATCTTAATTTCAGCCATCTAAAGGATGTTTTTCTAGAGGTGGTCTGTTTTGTTTTTTTAGATGGTTTCTTTGTTAGGCGAAGTGTAATCTGGCCTTGTTTGCACCTTGTGGTGAACCCTCTGTATTTGTTCTTGTGAAGTCTTCTCTTGATTGTAGACTTTGACAGTGACACGCCTACCTCCCGGAGAGTGTTCATCACTTGGCTGGATGTTGTGAAAGTATTTTTCTTTACCATGGAGAGGATCTTCCAATTATCCACCTCTATGAATGATCAGGCCCTTTTTTGTCGATGAGCTCACCATCACTAGTGTGTTCTTTTTTTCCTCAGAATGTACCAAACTGTTGTTTTAGCCACTCCTAATGTTCCTGCTATCTCTCTGATGGATTTCTTTTGCTTTTGAGGCCTAACAATTGTCTGTTTTACTTTTATCCAGACCTCCTACTTTGACTGCATGAAGTGGGTTCAGAGCAACAGCTACCAAATACAAATGGCACACTTAGAATTAACTCAAGACCTTTTACCTACTTCATTTGGAAATATTAATGTTGGTAGATAAATGCCCAAGAGAGAGCTGACAACAATTGACAAAACTTTCCAAAACATGAAACTTGTAAAAGATAAAGGAAGCATGTTTCTCTGTGACAGCAAGCTGTGATGATCTAGGATCTTACAAGGAAAGCCATTACAACTAAAACAATAATACAATAATGTCTCTGCTAATGCAGTCTCTGTAACTAGTCTATATTTTTAACACAAACCATTTTCATTAATAATACTGAAATGATACAAACGTCAAAATCATTAATATCCATTAAGAGTTAAAACCTCTAAAAGAGTCATTAATCTTTTATTCATTTGTTCATAGTTACATGTTTAAATGTACATTAACTAACATATTAAGCACCACATAATAGCTTATAAATGACTTATCAAAGAAGTTAGTATCATGAACACAATGAAACTTCACAATAAATAATCAGTAGAGTCGAAAGCAAACGTTATAGTAATGGTGTGATGTCAAAGCTCTTGAGAACACAGGTCTAATCCAACAGACCTTGTGCACTTTTCAACCACTGGTTAGAGAGATATTGGCCATCAGTATATCTGTGTTGCCAGGGCTTCCAAATGGAACCTCAAACTGGCACTTAACTGTCACTGTGACCGTGTGTGGAACAGTGCCTATCACCAGAGAGACCCTGGCACACACCAGGGCATGAGACACAGAAGCAGGCAGAGAGAGCAATGGGCAGCTGGCCAGGCCCATAGAGGGCTGCTGAGAGGCAAAGCACCACTGCCACCGCCAATACAATCTTGCCAAAACAAACAATATTGCCCTAACAAAACCTTCAAATGCCCAAATAAAGGTTATTTTGTATATATTACAAAATCTCAAACTATTTCCAGCATCTCCAGCAAAGAGAATAAATAGGTGCTCCTTGTAAATAAGGACAAATATATTGTTTCATATTTTTTTTCCTTTACTGAGGACTATTCAGAGCAACTACAGAGTGCTCATTGTTTTCTTGGAGGCTTAAGGTTTGTCTTTGCTATAAACAGCTTTAGACCAAGTGAGGAACTAGGTGACAACTCAAATCATGTCAATCATTAGATAAAGTAGACCAAGGTGTTCAAATGGCAGTTGCGCTAATCGCATTCGCAGGCCTAATTCACAGAGCTAATTGTTTAACTGTATCAAGAAAAGCTTTTGACGCAAAGGCCAAACAAGAAACCGTGGTGTTTCAACAGAATGAATCCGGAGTTACAAAGCTTCTGTCCAGACTGCCAGTATGTGGGTGTGGATCAGGTAAGCAGAAACACAAACATACTCGAACATTAATTGTTTAATGAAAGCTCAGTCATTCACTACAAAGGAGAAATGGAAAAGTTTTTAATCGACTTTTATAAGATGAGTCAAGCTTTGTGTGATATGAAAACTATTTACAAAAAAGACTGATTGCCAAAATTCCTCATTAAATGGGAGGATTTCACACTGAGAAGAAACTCTTTATTTAAAGGAAACAAATAAAGGGTGAACATTTGTCCCTCTGAGACAAGGCACTGAGGTAACACTGATCACTATTCCAGATCTTACAGATTCAATGTCCCATTCATCCCGAATGAGCACAACACTGAAAAAAGTTGATAAATAAACTACATAGATTATTCTGCAATATCTATGTATGTATATATTTATTTATTGAATAATATATGAATGCATGCTGAAAACTATGAGGATATCATCAACATAAATCACTTCAGTAGTTGTGTGAAAATTGATTATAACAACTTCTCAAAAATATAATAGGAAATATTGCATATTTAGTCATTATAAATAATGCTCACTATAACAAAGCAATTAGCAATTTTATAATAAAAACACACCAAATGCTATAAAACAATACATTATTTGCAATTTGGTGGAAACGACAACTGCTCATAATATTAGAAATAAATGTTGAGGTTTATGTATTTACATATGTATTATGTAAATTACCCAGTAAGAACATGAAAAGTATTTTAAGAGACTTTTTTTTATGCCCACAAGGACAAAAATGGCCATAGTTGGAGAAACAACCAACAATCTAGAATCTAGTACGTTTACATGAGAAAAAGCACAAACAAAAATAACTGCACATCAGGTAAAAGAACACCATTTATTTAAAAAAATGCCTTCATAAATAACAAATCTGATATACTTAAAACTCCCATGATTAAAAATAAACATTGTGACTGAAACAACAAATAAAGCAAATAGACAGAAACACCATAACTGATATACTTTAACCATAAACCTGAATAGGGTTGTCATCCTCAACAGGACAGCAATTAGTAGTTTCCTATATTATAATATTCATGAGGAGTAGTTTTAAATAGAATAATGTTCAATTAACTACCTGCACATACAACTGTAATATCTGCTATGATAGTGAATAAATTCTAGCAAGTTTTATTGCTTCACAATGGGGACACACACATGAGCATGGCCTATATCAACAGCTACAGTGAGTGAATTAACTGTAATGTTCTGTAATGTAAAAAAAAATTAAATAAATATCATATGAGTAATGGAATCAATCCAATAGCCCCTGCACTTACATACTTCACATCATTGGTTTAGCATTAAACAAACAATAACAATAATAAAATGTCTTGTATTTAAAATATAAGCAAAAGAGCAAAACTGCTACGACAGAAGAACAGAAGAAAGTAGCAGTTTTTAATAACCAATTACTAGACCCCCTACCATAAAATCACAATAAAGAACTAGAAATTTTAAAATGAGAAGTATAACATTCAGAAAAAGATGCAAAAGGTAAATGCATGATTTCACAATAAATATTCAAGTACGTTCTCTCCTATAAGTGAATGTTGTCAGCTTGTAAATGCGGTAACAAAAAACAAGCAACCATTTTATAACATTATTCAGGTGGTGTGTAACGCAAGAAAATGAAAGCAGAAAGTTTTTAATTAAATTCATTTTCATACCTCTGACCTTTTGAATGGAATGTCGACTATAGGCTAGAAAGGGCTACCAGATCACTACCAGAAGAAAAACGTGCCTATTCATGTGTCAAAATCAAGCTTTACTCGATTACATTCACCCAGGCCTTGTGGAAAAAAACACAACTGCACAATTAACTATTTGTGCAAATTATTGTGTAATAATTGTTTAATCTAGAATGGCTTGTCAAGATAAATGTGTAATATGAACCCAAATGATCATTGCAGTTACCTGAATATACAGTAAAGTAAAACAGATCTAAAACAAAAAAGTCACAGTGGTGTATTTAGTAGTAGTTATTTCATTAGAACTGCAAGTTTAGAGGCACTTCAGACAAATATTGATTTGCTACTAGATTTTGGGGATGATCTGCATTATATAGAAAAGTCAAAAAGGTAATGTAATGACAAACTAAGTGTTTATGAGTCATAGTGTTGTGCAATAAACAACCTTCAGTAAAATCTGGGCAAAAATAACTAGCAGGATAAATCATGTTTTATCCATCACTTTAGTGAGTTACATCTTTACCCCAGTGAACTTAATTAACATTTTAGCTTTTTTGCAAGCATCTTTTATGCTAATATTATTGTAATATCATTTTCAAATATGAAGCTTTCATTAAGTATTATTACTAGCACTGGTTTAATACCCCCCCCCCCAAAAAAAAAAAAAAACCAGACTTCATGTTTACAATTTAAAATAAAAAGACACAAAAAGTTGTGAATTGTAAAAGGCACAAAAACAGTAATAATGAAACAAAAAATAAAAGTGGTCAATTGCAGTAATAGCAGTCAAATGCTTACAGAGGCTTTAGCAGTGCTTGGTGAGGTATGCGTAATTATGTGCTTGACAGTGAAAGTTATTGTAAACTATGTTTGTGTATGTGTCAGTGTCTGTTACCCTTGCCAGAGGTCATGACGCACCTCGAGAGCCGTCATCCCTCAGTGCCATAAAACCAGACAACCTCCGCCCATTTGCGTCCCTACTTGCATGAAAATCGCTCACGTGATCCAGACTTAGGGGAGTGGACTGGGCCAAGGTCTCAACTAATAAGGATTACCCTGGAGACAACAAAGCATCACAATAAACTATTCCCCTGTACTCCTATTTCAGTAGTAAATATGAACCTGGCCCAGCATGTCAAAGCAGAAAAAAAAGACGTTTTATGACACTGATATGTTCAAATATAATGGTATACTGTATGAGTAGATATGTGTCAGATTACTCTCAGTTGTTATGAAAAACCTGAAAAAAGTCTGATCCTGCAGAGACACCAAGCTATTTTGGAGTGGATTTTGCTGAAGACAAGGGGTGGGGAGGGGGGTTGTCGGAGGGTGACCTTCCCCACTGGAGTGATGCGTGCGTCTCTGTCTGTCTGTCTACACATGAGAGCGGGAGGTCAAGTTGAGCCTTAGAGGCTGTCTGCTCCTGAACGGCAGGAACCACAGGATCTTCCAGCGAGTGCCAAACACCTCAGCCATCGCTTGCTGCCACGAACGGCGCGGTCCGCTGGGGGCATAGAATAAATTAAAGTATGCATCTTAAGTTGATGTAAAATAATATCACATTTAAAATGTAAACCATGCAGAGAACCTAAGAGCTTTAGGAGAAACCAGGTCTAGTTGTCACACATTATACTCTAGTATAATGTGTGATTTTCAATTTTCATTTAATATTTTTTTTTTTTTTAAATCAACTTCACCCTAAACATCTTGGCATTAAAAAAAGTTTTGTACAAAGTTAAAGATTGTTTATTGAACACAAGGTGACCTATTGTGCCCAATAGCAGGGCATGTTCATTCTGTTAATAAACAGCATATTAGAGATTTTCCAGTTAATTTTCACAAAATTTGAAATACAAACCAATTGAGAAAAAAAAAAAAACACAAAAGTACATTAAAAAACTGTTTTAGCCATAAATGTTAAAATGATAAGTGTTAACATCTATACTGCCATCCAAAAGTTTGAAGATGGCAAGCTTTCAAAGAAGCCTCACCGTTTTTTGATCAAAATTTCTTTTAAAGTAGTAATATTGTGAAATATTATTATTTAAAATGTACATTTTTGATTTTAATGTATTTTAAATTGTAATATATTCCTGTGATGGCAAAGAATTCCTGGATACTGGATTCTTCAAAAATCATTTTAATATGATGATTTGTCAGTGATGATTGCACATTGTACATACAAAAACCAGTGATGGATAGGATGGACAGATAAACACACACTGCAAAAAAGTCTTGTTTTTCTTAGTATTTTTGTCTTGTTTCTAGTCAAAATATCTAAAATTTCTTAAATTAAGATGCATTAATGATGCAAGACATTTAGTCTTGTTCCCAGGGGAAAATAAACTAAATAAAGTGCATCTTTCTTAAAACAAGTAAAATCTGCCAGTGGTAAGTATAAATGTTCATAAAACAAGAGTATTTTACTTACCCCACTGGCAGTTAATTTTACTTGTTTCCAGGGGGAAGAAATAATTAAATGCATTTTGCTTAAAACAAGACTTTTTTTGTTTTGTTTTGTTTTTGCAGAGCACATTTGTGTGATTGGGCTTTTGATTTAAAACTTCATATTTAAGCTGTGACAACTAGCCCCAGTCTCCATGTCTCCATGTAATAAGTGTGTAGAAGGCATTAGATTATTATTAATGGCTGAAATGATGCTACAAGTTTCGATACTTACATGTCTTCCAATAAGTGTGACATCTTCTCTATAGTAGTTGTGTCCTGTTGTTGAAAACAATGAGAGATATTGCTTTGTATCACTACTGAACTATGAACATGTCATTTCTTATAAATTTAAGAGACAATACAGCAAAATGATTTATGACAGCAAGCCAGTGAATGCAAGGGGGTGAATTGGATCGGTTTTTGATCTTTCCCACGCTGGGAGTGAAAACTGCTACAGCATACACTGAGACAAAAGAGAGACAGTGAAGCCAACAGCAGCAACACTCCCTTGGTGCCCTCTTCACCTTGCCAAGTTGGCACAGGGGCAAAAGGGCATCTGCCTGCGGACAATGGGACTGCGTGCATAGGGATGCTAAAATCCCCCCTGCTTGCCAGGTGAAGAGACGCGGCAAAGAGAGAGAGAAAAAAACTGAATATGTAAATAAGGTAGGATTAACAGAGGCGAGACTGAAGGGCCTGTTTGTGTGAAAAATGGTGGACGCGTGACTGACAGTGGCTTTCTAGAACAATATGTGCTTTGTGTGTGATACACAAGACAAAAACATAAAAAAGACTATATCTGAAGCCATAAGACATTGTGTAGGAAGTCCAACTTGAACTGTTGAAGTCAATGACTGAAGTCAGATTCACATTCTGGACCACTAGAGGACACAATCTTGGCCTGGAGTAGCCAGAGTCATGCCAATTTGACCTGGCTGCAGTTCAGGTTGAACTGATCTGGGCTCAGAGATCATGCGTGAGGAAAAGATCTTTGCAGGATCAATGATTAAGTCTGCTTCCTCACTTGCTATGACTGGGCACAAGGCTACGCGCTAACCACTCTGTCAGACGTTAAATCTTCTAAGACATGACAACATGGGATAGCAGAGTGAAGGTGTAGCTTGTGTGTTAAAGCATCTAGACTTTCCTGGCCTTTGGATAAGGAGCTGGCTTACAGGCAGGACAGGACACAAGATAAGACAGCTTAACATGGACTTTTAGCAACACAAGATTAGCATTGTCAAAGGAAGTCTACTGCAGGAATGGTTTAGTGTCAAAGGTCATCTAAAAGAATGGCTTGACACAGCCTGTGTAATAATTAAGGAGTAAACGTTTACGTTTTAGTTGGTGAGATTACGCAAATGAGCCCGTGTAGGAAGACAGTTGTCCAGAAGGGTTTGGAAAGAGGAAAGGAAAGAGTCTTGTTTTCATTTAATGGACATTTGTATTGAAAAGATGGAAGACCTTCATATTCAAATGACAGAGAATAGGATGTGAAGTAAGACACACTTCCACAGCATATGGTGGATGCGTGGGGGTCAAGTGAACATGACTGGGAACCAGAGAATAAGATTAAGGGGAGGTGTATCCTTTTTAAAGGGCTGCACTTTTTACCGAATTTAACTAGGTCACTACTAATCCTCTTTGCCCTGGCTATCATATGAAGTCATCAGTTAAAGGATCAGGGTTAAACATGATTATCCCACTCCCCCCAATCATAGAAATGTTTAGGCCTAATCAACAGAGAAAGGATGGAGGACTGGGGATGTAGTGTGGTTAATGTGGCCACCATCATTGCTTTGACCTTAACATCAAAAGGATAGTTCACCCAAAAATTCTGCCATCAATTATCCACCCTTGTGTTGCTCCAGACCTATTAGACTTTTTAGAAACACAAATGAAGATATTTTTAATGAAACCTGAAAATTTTCACTCCCACTGTTAATCCATATTAACACTTTATAATAACCATTTGCAAACTATTAGTCTGTAGTTAACTCATGGTTTATAAATTGTAGTCTCTACATTGTTAATACTAAAATTAATAATAATAAAATTAATTAGGCTAGTTGAAATTAAATAGGATATCACTTTAAATTATTATTTAATTATGATTTTAATTATATACAGTTAAAGAGGAAGATAATGTTTTTATCCTCTCCTAAAATTATGTCATCTCTGCTGGTGAGATTTTGAATGCATAAAATCTTTTTTTTTTTTTTTTTAAGTTAAACTGTTTTTACAAAAAACATAAAACCTATGAATGAATCCTATGAATCATCTACAAAAAGCCTGTAAGTCTGTAAGTAAAGCAGTTTGAGTAAAAAAAAAAATAATAATAAAATCCACACAAGAAGATGAAGCTCACCATAGGAAGTTTCTATGACCAAGTCAGTGAAATCTGCAAAAATGATAAAATCATTTGCTCAATTAAAGAAAAAGCTTAACTTACTGCGAGAATGCCTTTGACTTGTGTGTAGAAAAGGCTGCTCATTCCACCAAACATGATCAGCCCCATGAAACAGGACCCACGAAGAAGAGCCAACTCATGACGTACCACAAAGTCCGCCTAAAAAGACAACCATGTTACATATGTGCTATAATGCTCTTGGACAATTGAGACTATTTTAAATTCAAATTGTTATGCTACACATGCACAAAGAGGATTTTTGCACTGCAGGCAGTATTGGTAAGTGATGCGACATATTTTGCTTGATTCTTTTTACTAAAGGCTTTTCTGTGTCTATTACACCCAACACATAGAAGCACACACAAATTCACAAAATCTACAATATTTTGCTTCTTGTGGGAAAGCTTTTCCAGGAGATAACGTCACTATCTCTCCCATGCAGCCGTTTCTGTGCCCATACAGCATCTCTCGCTTCTCAGCTGCGTCTGTTTACTCACACACAATGCTCCACAGAATAAACAAAAACAGGAAATTGAGCGTTATGGGCTTTTATTTGCAGGCGGTCTGCCGTTGCCATGATGGCTCAGCTGTTCAGCTGTATTCAAGTTGGAATGATGCTCCTTTGAATTTAAATGCTCTAATAGAAAATACACTATATTCCTGTTTCTTGAGACATGCATTAATTTTTAAAGTAGTCACTCTAAAATTTCTGAACATTATCATAGATATGTGGTATTAATGTTCAATAAATGTTCCTATGGTAATGTTCTTAATAAAAATGTATAATTTCATTTGATTTTCTTAAAATGGTAAAATCACATTATCACTCACTACCCCAATGCACTAGTCCTCAACCCACAACTCACTTAAACACATATACACTACTATGTCTGGGCATCAAGAAGTTTGGCAACTGTCTCTACTTCTGTTCAACATTGTTTCCATATTTCATCTGCTGTGAGTTCAAAGTGTGACTCGTAAAAATATTGCATTGCAAATGACAGCTAAAACATGCAATAAAACAGAAAAGAGCCAAACTCTGGGAATTTGTTGTTTGCAGGTGTGTTTTGAATAAAGTGATATGGCATCAGACCAGTAAAACAGATCACTGCATGCAAATACAATTTGTATTAAGTTTCTCTCATTCAAAGCTTATTCAGTACTTAACAGTAATGCTGATGCCACCTGCAGGTCCCTAATCTCAGTTAAGTGGTGCAAATCCAGTGTTAATCATCTGCCTCCATTGAGAAGATTCCACTAAACCACAGAATAATAAAAATAGCTAAGTAAAAATAGTGCACTACAATATAATATGCAAAATATTTATACATCTAATAAAATGTTATACATATTGTACTGTATCCCACAATGAAATTAACTTGAAATCAAATCAACTGCCATTTTCTGATTCATTATTAAATTAGAAAGCTAGAGCATTATACTAATACCCACCCAAATAATAAATATGTAAAATGTAAGTGAAAAGCACTGTGCTATTATGATCACCATACCATAACACTGTCATCAACATAAAAATGCTTGTTCAAGGATTTTACCATATCATGGCCCATATGTACTGTGTTTGCCTAAAACAATGTAAAGTCGAGGTCAACCCACTTGACTCTAATAGAATAAGTGAATTTTATAATTGTTATTCAATGATTCAATGACCTATAAAATGTACAGTAAGCACTTGGGACAGTGTAAATGGAGGTGTGTAAATGAAAGATGTCTTACCCGGTCCACTGAAGACAGAGGCTGGAAGTAGTAGTACTGGCAGAAGTCCAACACCAGAGTGTACAGACTCAAAACCTGAGTGTAAAAGCACAGCTGCAAAAAGAGCCAGTGGTTATCCTCCCCAACACAGTTATTAATCCTGCACAGACAGACAGGAAAGAAACAGAGACAGACATTTTTCAGGTATTTTTAAAGAATTATAATGTTATATATATATATATATATATATTTTGGGTCTACAAGAGATCACACCATAGGAAGAAGCACCAGAATAAAGAACATAAGAGAAAAGGGCAGACAGGGCCAAAAGCGAGAGCAGGATGAACAGTTAGTAAAACGAATAAAGAAAATGATATGGCCACGTTTTTTCCCTCCTTTTCGCTCTGCCATTACAGGTGATGACAGGGAGTCACGATTTGCTGAGTCCAGACAGACAACAGCCTTCTTTGGCTGTACTGTAGGGCTGGACTTAACACAGGCTTCTCTGGTCACTTGATATCGCCTCTCCCTCTGTTTTACCTCTCTACAGAGACTTCATTAAACTTCCTCTATACAAAACCCAACAGGAATGTAAAGCTGTCTGGGGTACAGGGTCTTTTAAGGTTATACTGTGAACTTGGGTCAACAGGCCAGATTTCAATTTGGAACCTAAACGGTCGTAAAAATCTCAACATGTCTTACATACAGATAACAAGCCTTTTTTTTTTTTTTTTTTTGTTCTCACTGTTAATTTTTTTTTCCACATGCACAAAAATACATGTATAATATACAGATACAGAACTTTTTTTTAAATACTGCTCACACAAAAGCTTGTAGTAGTGTATTGACTTAATTATTTCTATTTTTTATTAAAGTTTTACCAGGGACAGTGGTGGTCCATGCGACGGACACAGTGGCCACAGCGGCTGCAGTGGTGTGACCTTTTTGGTCTCATCATGTTGCATTTATTGCACAGTTCCCAGTTATCTCTCTCTGAAATGACAAATAGGCACATAAAATGTAAACCAAAAAAAAAAAAAATTCTGTGTTGCTACAAAAAAATTAACTGTAAGAAAAAAGGTCTTCGCTGACATCTAGTGGTCTTCAGAGAAAAAATATATATTTTGATGTTCTGAAACTAATTTAGCCTCATGTAACATCAGGATTAAATTACTGTATAAAATTGCTCATCCATGCGACAATGACACCTCTTAAAGTTTAAAACTGCTAAAAGAATTATACAGGATTTCTAAACACCATTCTTCTACTTTGCTTGGTTAAGTAGAGAGGACAATGCTAAATAATACAAAGCAGGGATGCTAAATAATACAAAGTATTTGCACTTTTCAGTAAAATCAACCTATGAAAAAATTACTTACAGCTGGTCTCTACAAAATGGATTTACTATCATCAGACAACATTACTTTCAGCAGTAACATTATGGACATTTTAAATATTACAGTATAGAAATACATGTAAGCCTATATTATGTAAAATACAATTAGAAATGTTTTTCATGAACTGGAACATTAATAAATATGTTCTAATTTTCAATCTCTCATTTTGACAGATGTTGCATTTCCCTGCTTTTGAAAGGGATTTTAGATCTGTTTGATGGGGATTTAAGTCTGTTAAATCAAAGTGTACCCAACTACATTGTCCACTAGATCACTTGTACATTACCGTATTATTACACTTGTATTATACACATTACACTTGTCCATTCTAAAAATGGTCTAACATATGTAAAAGGTATTAAGGCCTAAATCCTTGAGCACTAAGGTATACTGCCCTCATCTGGTTAATTAGTGGAACTTCATTAAGTATGGTAAGCATTTTGACTCTACACAGCTTTAATAAGGTATATGTCGAACACTCCCTTATGATCTCTTATGATCATCTTTAGTGTCTACTTTAAAGGCATCTTGAGTAAAACAGCTTTATATTTATATTTAACGAGGCATATGCAAAACGTGTGAACCAGAAGCAACAAGACCAGTTTAGCAGAATACGAAAGTTTGTTGCGCATAACCCCTATTAACAGTTAGAACACACAATAAAGAACACACAATAAAGAGCACACATAAGCAAAAACATATACATAAAATAAACTCATCCTTAGAATCCACCTGTATATATAAACACTTTACATACATATTATTTGCAGTAAAAAGGAATTCCAGAGTGATTTAATTCCAGAGTGCAGAGTTTTAACAAGGCCACTTATTAATAAATCCTTTAACATGTGTGGTACAACATTTCTTACTAAATTAAATAAGGGAGTTGACATTAGTTTAGACAGACTGCAGATTAATAGCATACATGGATAGATATGCTGCGTTAGAAAAAACAAAACAGAACATTAGGTTTTATACCTGCGAGTGGAATTTTGGGATCCTGAGCAAGTTTTCCGGGGTCGGCGGTGGAAGCCCTGAATAATGCTGAGACGCACAGAAGTGATGCTAGATAGTAACCTTGAGAAAAAAAAAAAAAGACATTCATCACAAATAACTACAAATTAAAATGGTGTCAAAAAGCCATGGGGAGAACAAGTACATTGCTATTTAACACAAACTTTCTCAATCATACCTTGGAAGGTTCATTTAATAGTATTTGTGCACATGTATGCCAGGTGGAAATGGTAAATGGATCTCTGCTGAAAACTTGAGAATGACCAAAAATCACCCTGAAAACAACGCTACTCATTTCAAGACATTGTGTAATAATAATAATAATAATAATAATAATAATAATAATAATAATAATAATAATAGCATAATGAACTGCACGTTTTTTCGATTTTTTAGATCTATTTGCATATTAAATTGTGCTTAGTCCTGTCTGTTGAGCATATATTCACTAATGTGTCATTTACACAGAACCAAAGGGTATACTACACTATTTTCATATCACTGACTTCCCTTGAATGCGGGAAACAGGAAACACAAGCTCATGCAAATGTTGCTGCATTCCAAAGTACAAGTTTGGTAAAACTTGCAAATTCATATCATGTGACCATTAGAAGATTGGTGTGTCACAGCGTGGCCTCTTAAAACAATGTAAACTTTAAATCTGCAGAATTGCAGCAAATTTGAGTAGACTGGTAATTTTTACATTTCAGATGTATTATAAGTTGAATTATGTTTTTTTTTTTAAAAGACTGCATAGTGTAATGTCATACTACTGTGATGTCCTAAGAAATTCTGCATGCTTAAAGTCAAGTCTGACTACAGCCTAATGTTTAACACTGTTCTTTTGTTGTCTAATATTTTCTTCCGAAAATCTAGTTACTCTTATGTTCACAGAGTGTCAGGTTTGTAATTAGTTCTGAACTGTTGATGTGTAGTGGTAAAAAACAAAAAAAACCTGTTGTATGTAAACCTGTCCTGCTACTCTACTTACTCTCACTGTGAACAAGACCTCATTATCTCAGTGCTCTGCTCTAATCTAATAAGAATTCAGTTTCTCCTCATGACCTGCACAAACCAGATTGTAGAACAATGTGATTTCAGTGAAACTATTCTCTTCTGAACCTGAAAAAAATTGATTGCAACACAAAATAGAGGCTGGTATCAGTAGAACACAGTCACAGAACTTACAGACCACAAGTGCAGAAGGTATGTGTCCCTCTGAATAATGTGGCAACAGCACCAGTGTGGGAATGAGAAAGCTGTTATAGAGCCAGACAAACAGCACCATGCTTATGCAGAACCAGCCCATGGGGTCCACCACAAAATGCAGTCGTAGCTTCATCCTTCAAGATAGTGTATGAGCCAGGATAACTGAAGCAGCTCCTGATAACAGACAGAGTGCAGAGTTTGGATCAATGGTAGCTAAAAGTACAATTTAATAGGGAACATATTGATTTGTTCTAGGCCAAAAAAGGGTATGAAAAATTAACCAGCGTGTATAATAATGTCTTCACAAGCACAGCAATTAAATAAGCAGGTCCACAGTGTGGTTCAGTTTAAGACTACCCTGAGTTCATGCAGTTCAAGAGATAATAATAAGATAAAACTAATAATAATAATAATAATAATAATAATACATTCGGAAATGCATAGTATTTTTCTCATATTTTTATTCCAATAACATATTGTGTAATAAAAAATGGAAGCACTTTCACAAATGGTCTTATTACTTATGTTAATACTTATGTTGAATACTTATGCAATGTACTTATTTCAGATGTTTTATTTTTATTTTTGTTGAAGTGTAGATTGATGTGGAAAAAAGTAATTTAGAGCAGGCAGCAACATAACAATAACATGAAAAAGAAGGGGTATGAATACGTTTGCAAAGCACTGTAATCCACAATTAATCCTTCAATTCTCCCTCCCTATCGTTCTCTTTTGATCTCCTGCCCCTTTCCAAGGAAAGGCTCTTCTAGGGCCAGAAGAATGCCCACAGTCTGAAAAAGACTTTCGGATCTCATTATATGTGAATATCATGTCAAACAATCATATTAATGTGCTTATTACAACAAAGATTGGGGAAACTAACAAATATGAAGTGGGATACTTTCTGATAATTTGTCAGTGGTATAGATTTAAAATCTGATCCAAATGGTTAAATCAATGTGGAATTAACTTTCTGCTGATTTTTACAAATGGATAGATACATGCATAATGTTAAATGATGCTTAGGTTTCCAGTATTACCTATGTATTGGACTGAAGCCTAGCACCAATTAAAGGGGTCATGAACAGCCTTTGTTTTTGTTTTTTTTATTTATATCACTTATAATGTTATCAAAATGTTTACACCTCAAAAACATCATAATTTAGAAGTAATAGGCTTTTTTTGTCCTTTTTTAGACATGGTGGACTGTAGATGCAGAAGTAAATGCCCACTGGTATGATTGGCTAACAGTTGTGCATGCTTGACCGTCTACATCCTTTATAAAAGAAAAAAAAGCTGCTGTGATTTAAGTTAAAACACCTAAAACACCAAAGCTAGTGACCAAGTAATAAAAACAGTTACTCATGCTTGTGTGGTGCAACGTTACTATCAGATCCATTATAGAACAGCATCATCTTTTAGTTTCAGTCTTTGCTGTAAATCCTGCGTCCAAGTGTGCTTTGTTTGTAAACAAATCTGTGGTAAAATTAAGTGAACAAAGGACCAAGTTCTTACAGATGCAGTCCAGAACTTCATAAATAATAAAAGTCCATCCACTCTTTCCTAATGTTAGGATCAGAAGGAAGGCGATGCAAAGACTGTGTTCATCCACAACTTTTCACTGCACGGGGTCTTGTTGTTTTCTGAGCCATATTTCAGCTTTTCATGGATGTATGATTTGTTAGGATAGGGCAATATTTGGCCGAGATACAACCATTTGAAAATCTGGAATCTGAGGACGCCAAAAAAATCAAAATGTTGAGAAAATTGCCTTTAAAGTTGTCTAAATGAAGTTCTTAGCAAAGCATATTACGAATCAAAAATTGAGTTTTGATATATTTACAGTAGGAAATTTGCAAAATATCATCATGGAACATGATCTTTACTTAATATCCTAATGATTTTTGGCATAACAGTAAAATCGATAATTTTGACCCATACAATGTATTTTAGGCTATTGCTACAAATATACCTGTGATACTTAAGACTGGTTTTGTCGTCCAGGGTCACATTTGGTAGACCCCTTTATCTGCATAGACCTGTTTGCCTCTCTCGTTATGTACTTACCACATGCACAAAATGGTGAACAGGGCTAAACAGCCAGTGATGTAGAAGCAGCCACTAATCTTCTTCTGTGGAGGCTAGGTGGTGTTTAGCCACAGTATTGGGTTATAAAGTGGCACATATACCACAAACTGTCGTTTTTGGCAGATTGGCTGCAACATAAGCAGTTTTGTACTAACGAGAATGTTTTGAGTTCTTACAAAACATTCTTACAGGATGATAGTACAATGACTTCTTATATGTCAAAAGATCAAGAGAATTTGATTTTGCAGTTCATTTTAAACGTGGTGCTACACAAGATTTGTGTTGCTATAAAAACTTACATATGAAGGAAGTGGAAGTGGAGTGAATGAATGAAGCTTTACAAGAATCAGGCAGGTAGTACCTTTTTAATGGTGTCAGTCCACAGAAAGCAGCAGCATCACAGTGGCCTTAGCCATGACAACCTGAAACAAACAAAACAAAAGCTAGATAGCTGTTTATGTAAACTAGTCCCACACAAAAAACACCAGATTTTGCAGAAATTCCTGGCTTTTTTGATTTTGCAGAATTTTGCAGAAATTCCTGGCTTCATGTAAAAAGAAAAAAAAAAAAGAAACACTCACAAGGACAGTGATCCCAAATTGGTTAGTTAAAGAATAACTTATGTCCAGATTTTCAATAAGTGAGGAATGAGGTCACATAAGAGACACCTACTGGACTACACTGGCTTTGTTCATGCATACGCCCATGTAGATAAACTGATCTTGCGAAATATTTGAGCAATGCAAAAAGGCACAGAAAAAAAAAAAATAATTAACAAATAATAAATAAATAAATTATTAGATTTTGACTTCACACCTAAACACCACATCTCTACATTTTATAACAGAGATGGACTGACAGTTCTCCTGATGTTGTAAAAACAGACACAGTTTATGAACAAATCAGTTCAATTCATTAACAGTCACAGCTAATGAAATAACTAATTTAAACATATTCTAAATTTAGAGCGTTTCTGTTATCTTTATGTCTACTCATCATATTCTTATTTTAACTAACGTTAGTAAACATGTCCTGGCAGTGGCTCATGATGAGTGATGCCCACGAGGATGATACACAGCTGAATAAAGAACAGGTACACAAACCCACAACCTGCGAAAAGTATTATGACAACAGATTATCGAATCAAATCATAAGTATACTAACCGATTTTCTCAGACGTTAGTGTCTCCGTTGGGTGTCGTGTGTTTCGCGTTGGGTTCTAAGATTGAAACATATCAGCTCTTCCTGGACTGTGATTGTACGGAAGCCGCAATGTGTGGAACGCTTTTCGTGGGTAGCGCCACTGAACTGTCAAAATGGCACATGACATGCGTGCGGTCAATGAAATAAAACACCTAATTTACGCCTATAAAACCACTTATTAAAATGACAGTGGTAACAATAGTTTCAAATTATGGTTATTAGGACTAAAAAAATAAAAAAAATAAAAAAATAAAAATAAGACGTATTCGACACGTTTACTTAACTATCTAACATAAAATGAAAAAGTAGATAGAAGTTTACCAATAATTAACGTAAACTTAATATAAGCTTATATATATATATATACACACGCATATATACATATATATATATATATATATATAGCTATATGTATATATACTGTACATATACATATATATATACATATATATACATATATACAAAAAATACACATATGTATATATATATATATCGGTATAAAAGCTACATAAATCAGCATATATACCATCATAAAAAATAATTACAATAAAATAAAATATATTATAGATATCAGAAATCTTTTTGACATATCGCCAACAGATTCAAGAATGTTAAAAGTTTTAGAAGCCTTGGAGTTCAAAGGTTTGGACACATTTTTGAAAGAGATGAAAAAAGACTTTAGATCGGATGAAAACATTCTAAAGTTAGGTTTATACTTAATGGTTCTGGCTTTATGAAGGTAATATTTACCCAGAAGACAAAGCAATAATACATTATGTTCAAGATTGCAATCTTTAGAGTGAAAATCTGACAAGAAAATGATAGAATCTGACATTTCAATAATTTTGTTACAGCAGAGAGAGAATAACACGGTAACTTCTGACCAAAAAGATTTGGAGAATGGCCAGTGATAAAACAAATGTAGAATACAATTTTTCATAAGTATTACAAAATGAACACAAAGAAAATATATTTTCATAAAACTTGCTTAAGAAAGAATTACAAGGGTAGTATCTATGAACAATTTTGAAATGGAGTTCTTTAATTTTACTTCTGTGAAAATCTGTGCGGAATGGACCAAATTATTCAAATTAGCATTTGGGAAACAGATCCTCCATTCAGAATGTGCTTTAGAGGAGCATGCTAAGTTGGAGAGAGCATTTCTGATAAAGACGTTATTGCATGGTTGTGTTATTGCATGGTTGTTTACACAGACATAAAATAAATGTGCTTTAAACAATTGTTTTTAAACTGACAGGGATACTTTTAATCACCTTATCTCCTAGTGAGATTGTTGCACCTTTTAAAGACACAAAATCAGGAAATGAAAGAAGGTTCCCCTGAGCACTGAATAAATCAGAAACAAAAAAATAAATAAAAATATTTTGATTCACCCATTCAATGAAAAAAAGTGATTTGTTACCAGACAATATATTTTCATTGTTCCAAATAATACACATGCATGGAGAAAAATGATGTTTGAAAGCAATCTTCCAGAATTCTAGGGCTTGTTTATGAAAATGTGAAAGTTTGATAAGTAATTTACTACACTTAAAGTTAAAGTGTATCTGTAAATTTTGTGGTCTTGTATGACAAGTGATCTGTGCAATAATCACATTTACCATCACAGAACCATATTATTGAGAATGGAGTAAGGTGCCATTGGAACCAGACCAGGAAAACAGCAGCTTTTTCCTCCAGGGTAGCCCGTATTATTATATTGTGTGCATCCAGGACTTCAAGAACTCTGACTCGTTTGTGGATGTGTGATGTGTGGTTTCTCCACTCGGGGGCGCAGACAAGGCATTTCCGCATTCATACTGGGTATGTGGAGTCTGCGCTACCACCAGAAAGAATGCATGCCTTTAGCAAATGAAACCGGGAAAAGCTCTCAAAATGGTCTAAATATATATTTTTAACCATTTAGTCAGTTTTGATAGATCAAATGCACCAAAACAAATGAAGTAATGTGTTTGTTGAACCTTTGTTATTGTTTTATTTTAAACAATGATTAAGTAACAACATATTTACTATGGTGTCTAAAACAGCAGCACAACTGTTTTTAACTTAATAATAAGAAATGTTTCTTGTGCCCCAAATCAGCATATGAAGAATCACGCGACACTGAATTCTGGAGTAGCTAACTGCTTTCTATTTTAAATATTATACTTCCAAAATACAACGTAGGCCTATAACAAAAAAGATGCTCAGATTTAGATGCTTCAGATTTAGCTATTTACAATTGAGGAATACAACAAGCGATTCGTTATAAAGGGGCAAATAAACACAGTGCATTTAATATAGGCAGGCAGCCCTCTTTTTCCCCCCTTCTCCCAAAACAGCTTATAGGCTAACTGTTTTAGCTATTAAAATAGTTCTCAGATTTGTATGAAATGGCAAAAGTTATTATATTTAGTTTCGTTGATTTAGAAAAACGTTTGGAGCATTTTTGTTTTTTGTTTTTTTGTAAGTAACGAGCAAGCGGTCAGCGCCAGACAGTGAATTAGTCATAGCCTATGTTTGATCAATTTCTCAAATCATCACTACTGGCCTAAAATAAAATCTATAGATATAAAACAGCTTAAGAATGTTACTTGGTTTAAACACTTATCCTATATAAATATGCGCTAAAGAAGCGCGCTTTACAGGACATGGAGGCGCCAGCGTATCATATTTGTCAACAGTCAGGTCAAGGTCTGTAACTTAACGTCCTATGGAGTGGCACACATTAAAGAACCACAGATTTGTTTTTATCTCAAAATATATTAAATATCTCACAAAAAAAAAAAACTGAGTATTGCAATAAGGGAGATATAAATATCACTCTTCTTAAAATGGTGTAACTTTCAGCATATCAAATTTTGTCTTGTTGTCAAAGTTTGTTTTGAAATTGTCCAAGGAGTCATGGGGGATTGTATTATAATTTCATATTAAATAACACTATATGAAAATAAGTGTATAATAACGAATAGTAATCTTTTTTATATATATATATATATATATATATAGTTTTTTTTTCCCTATTTTTTGCTATATACAAATTAATGGTTCAGTAAAAATTAAAAAAACCCCAATAACAACTAAGAATTGACAAGGTTAATGACCCTTTATATTTTACATTTAGTTATTTTGCAGATGCTTTTATCCAAAGCGGCTTACAAATAAGAACAATGGAAGGAAACAAATTCAACAACACAGCAATGATGCTATGAGCATAAGCGCTATGACAAGTCTCAGTTAGCTTAATGCAATATACAGAACAAGTTTTTTTTTATTACTATATAATGAATAGGAAACAGATAAAATAGAGGAAGAAAAAGAAAAAGAAGAGCAAGCTATAGTTTTTTTTTTTTTTTTTTTTTTGCTAATTGTATAATAAATAAAAAGAAAACAGAAAACAGAAAAGGTATAAGATATAAAAAAGAACAGAGCAGCTTTTTAAAGAATAGAAATAGAATAGAGAGTGCTAGAGTTAGAGGGTCAGAAAAAACAAATACATTTTCTTAAAGATCAGACTTTTACAAAAAAAATATTTTTACTGCCTTGTCAACTACACATATAAATTACACAATATAATATTGGCCCCTCTTGTGCCTCCTAAAATCGCCCCTGTACAGAGGCCAGCCAGTCCATCGCCTACTGAGCTCTGTGATAAAAGGAGCTGCGATGCTTAGACTACCAAATCTCTGAGTTGTTGGCCAGTAGGCAGTTTACTGCCATTCTTTTATTTATTTTTTATTTATTTTTCTAGATTTATATAGTGTTGTGGAAAATATACAATTGTTGCAAGTACATCTTTTCCTTTTGTATATTTAATTGTAAAGACAAAGGAATTTTCTTTATTAAGAAAGACACAACAATTGTATTGTATTTGTTTTATTGAGCATTGCTAGTAATGGAATTCAGATGTTACTGTCAGTTGTTCGCCGTACAAGAGGAGTAGAAGGCAGCAGCGGAGAAGTATCCAGAGAAGAAAAAATGTGAAAACTGGGGGTCTTACACAGAGGTATGCTTAGGGGATTTCCATTAGAGGATGTCCAAAACTAAAAACATTTGAAAGCACTAACAAAGCTAGCAAATTATTTTGCTTGTATTTCATTTCTTTCATTTTTACATATTAGTATTTGTATGTTAAGTATTTAACCTATAGATAATAAAACTATATGCATTTACAACCAAAAAGCCTGCCTGCAAAAAGACTCTGATTTATAGACTTGAGCAGAACACACCACAGAGAAGTCTTCTGAGGCCTATTTTGTGAGTATGAAAATTCAAATGCTTATGAGACAGGACAGGCTTGACTTTCTTACCTAACCTGAGAATAAACAAAATGTAAAGGTGTGGGAAATTGAGCACCGTAAAACAATAGAAATATATATTCTATTGTGGTTATTTATTTATTATTTTGTGTTAATTCATATTGTATTTATTGTATAATATTGTAATCACAGTCATTTTCATGTTGTTCTATTATTAGTTACTTTATATTATATCATTGGTATTATTTAAGGGCACATCTTAGCTAATTATTTTATTGTGTATTTATTTTATTATACATTTAATATTAATAAATTGTATTACTGATATAATTTTAGATTCATATCTTAATTTTTAAGTTTTACTTTTGTTGCTGTGTTATTTTAAACTCATTTTTAGTACAAATATTGTATTATTACTTGCTACTCTATCCCTCGGATTCACAGACAAGGCATTAAAAAATATATATGCCATTTTAATTGAAAGAAACGTGCATTGGCATATCTTAAAATATGTCAGCTCCATTCTTTTGTAAAAGATATGTCCTAATTGAGGTATGACCAAATCCTGGCTTAACCTGAAGGCCTAAATTACTGCTACCACTACTATTACGACTACTTTTGATGCTGTTGTTGTTTACAGTTTCTCACTCACCTCATGACAAGAGCGGTTGGCTCTTCTTCTTCCATCAAACCCGTGAAAATGAATCTGTTCCTGTAAGCTGAAAGGTTCTTCGTCTCATTTCGCTCCAAACTACAACACATACAGAATGACGTGTTCGGTGTGTTCGGCAGTGGCAGCCTTGTACTGTCATTATAAAATAATACAATTAAAAAGATTTTGCTTATAATTTCCGCACAGGAGAGACTTGGTGTCATTTCCAAACAAAAGGATGTGTATCGGCATTGGCTATCGGCCAAAATGAGTTGAAAAATATGGCATATCAGATGTCCAATATCGTGCATCCCTATCAGAAAGTTCTGGGGGCCTGCAGAGACAAAAAGGCAAAGCATGGAAACAACTGACAAACTATATATATATATATATATATATAGACATACATACACTGCTGGTCAAAAGTTTGGGATCAGCATGATTTTTAATACATTTTAAATAAGTTTCTAATGGTCATCAAGGCTGCGTTCAATTGATAAATACAGCAAAAAAAAAAAGTAACTAATGTACATTAATATACATTAAAAATTTATTTCTGAAATCA
Organism: Cirrhinus molitorella; assembly: GCA_033026305.1. Classification (NCBI taxonomy): domain Eukaryota; kingdom Metazoa; phylum Chordata; class Actinopteri; order Cypriniformes; family Cyprinidae; genus Cirrhinus; species Cirrhinus molitorella. The sequence goes on along the minus strand of CM065118.1, from coordinate 38,131,684 downwards.
AAGCTGAATTTTTTTTCAGCATAATTACTGCAGTATTCATTGTCACATTATCCTTCAGAAATATATATATATATATATATATATATATTCTAATATACTTAGGATTTTACTATCAATAAAAGGTTAAAAAAACAGCATTTATTTAAAATAGAAATGTTTTTTAACAATATACACTACTGTTCAAAAGTTTGGGGTCAGTAAATTTCAATTATTTTTTAAAGAAATTAATACTACACCAAGGATGTGTTAAATTGATAAAAAGTGATAGTAAGTATTGTTAGAAAAGATAGAATAAATGCTGTTCTTTGTAACATTTTATTGATCAAAGAATCCTGGAAAAATGTAACAACATTGTAATAAATCAGCATAGTAAAATGATTTCTAAAGGACCAAGTGACACAGAAGGCTGGAGTAATGGCTGACGAAAGCTTTGCATCACTAGAACTAAATAATATTTTAAAACATTCAAATAGAAAACTATTATTTTAAACTGTAATAATATTTATTTCACAATATTAAATTTTTTCCCCTATATTTTTTATCACGTAAATGCAGCCTTGATGAGCATTAGAGAATTCTTTATAAAAAAAAAAAAACATTACAAATCTTGATCCCAAACTTTTGAACAGCAGTGTATTTTCACAATTTTTTTTTTTGCCTTTCATATATGTGACCCTGGACCACAAAACCGGTCTTGAGTAGCACGGGTATATCGTAGCAATAGCCAAAAATACATTCTATGGGTCAAAATGACAGATTTTTCTTTTATGTCAAAAATCATTGGGATATTAAGTACAGATCATGTTTCATTAAGATAGTTTGTACATTTCCTTCTGTAAATATATCAAAACTTTTTTATTAGTAATATGCATTGCTAAGAACTTAATATGGACAACTTTAAATGAGATTTTCTTAGTATTTTGATTTTTTGGCACCCTCAGATTGCATATTTTCAAATAGTTGTGTCTTGGCCAAAAATTGTCCTATCCTAACACACCACGCATCAACAGAAAGCGCATTTATTCAGCTTTCTGTATCTCAAAAAAAAACTGACCCTTATGACTGGTTTAGTGGTCCAGGGTCAAAAATTCAAATCCAAGAAAACACATTCATACACAACACATTTTTTCCAATAACATCTATTTGAATAAGAAACAATTTACAATGTTACAAAAACAAGACTATTACAGTAAATATAAAAAAAACATTCAAAAAGAACATTTATGTCGGTGCCGATAGCCTTGTGGGCAGTGCGCCGACATATATCGCCGTTGCGCTATGGGCATCCCGAGTTCGAATCCCGACTCGAGAACCTCTCCCGACCCTACCCCCTTCTCTCTCTCCCACTTCGCTTCCTGTCAGTAATGATCTGTCCTATAACAATAAAGGCCAAAAATAAAAATCCTTAAAAAAAGAACATTTATTTTATTGTTCACTGTAAAACATTGCGTTGCACTTTACATTTTTTGGTTCGTTTGTTTGAACATTACTAGTTATTTTATTTGAAAATTGTCAAAAATATGTAGCATCTGGACCAATCAGACACACAATTATTTGTTTAACAAATCCTCTCTTAAACCAGCAAGCCAGCGTTCTGGTTTCAACCCCCACAGCAACTAACACCCATAACAACCACTGATAACGTCAGTTTTATGACCCAAAAGAATGACCCTCTCCCCCATCCTGACTGTCCCTAAAGCAAAGGCATTCTTCCATTGAAAGTGACTTATTTGTTAATTCTTAGACAAACCTTCCTGTGAACTGACACACATGCCCCTATATATCAGTGTGTGTATATTACGACTGTCCATGTCCTTTGTATTTCTTATTTTATAACCGTTTTATGCTTGTGTTTTGATCGAATGCTATATAGTGTAACCGCATACAGTATATGCCGTGTTTGGTCTCTTTCAACTCGTAGTTTGATTACCTCAAAGATGGTTTATGTTATTTGTTGTTACATGTGCAACATAGTAGTGTTCTAAGAATCCTTAGTAGTATTTGCATCAACACACAATCGAATTACATATGCAACATATGGAGTTGCCTGCATGTCCCCAGCCTGGGGAAAATGGCTCTTTGACCACAAAGAGTCAAACTTGTAACACTGGAGCGTGATTTCACTCAACCCTGGAGTTCATCTTCATGGAAATGTCCTCAACCAGACATTCCTTGCTTTACAGCTTCACCCCTGGATCGTGGCCTACGCATCCACTGCATCCCACAATGCCAGCAAACCCCATTTCACACTATCCTGAGCACAACAAACTTAAGGACAACCTTGGAGTTTCAAGAAATTGCAACTCCAGCCATCAACTGGAACCATCCGGACCTGTTTCAAAGGCTTCCCGAGACCCTCGTCCCACAGCCAGTTCAAATGCAAGTATAATAGTTGGTACTGGACATTGGTCTGATCTAAGCTATCGTATACTGTGCTTTGAACTAGAAACTGATGTTTTTAGAGATGGTTAACTCTGACTCTCACCCTTTCCCTCTTTCCTTACCTTTTCATCCACTTTAACCTTCCCATGTATGCCTGATGCGTGTGTGTGTGTGTGTGTGTGTGTAGGTATATGTGTTGTTTTGAGTAGTTATGTGTTAGTCTGTAGTTAATAAAGTTCTCATGCACAAATCAAATGAGTTTCTGATTCTGCCTTGCAAGATGTCACTTTACGATTTCCGATTAAAGCTACAGGCTCTAATACATTAGTATATGAGAAAATTAATTTTTCTGTAGCCAAGAAAAATAGTTTTCTGTGAATACACATGAATTTACCCTGAATGTTCGCTGGACGAACAGGTAAACTGATTGAAATCTGAATTCTGTTTCATCAAGATAATTTTTCTGAATTATCCGAATATTATAATTAATTATAACGAGTTATGATTAATTATTAATATTTCTCCTTTGAGCTAATTCATTACAATATTTATCAATATATTTTTTTTTTTGTAATTCTTCTGTGGTATTCAGTCGTGGATAGATCATCTTCTGCACCCTGATTGGTAGTCATCACATCGCTTAGCTGCTTCTTTGCAAATATATTTGTATTAATTTTGTAGTCAACAATCTCGTGAGAAGCTGTCTTTGACACCATCCGTCACCCACCGAGCGATGCCTCACTATTAGTCTCTCACTGTCAGTGCGAGAATCTAAAGCAGCGTCTCGCTATGGTAAGAGTGCTTCAGGTGAGAGTTGGGCGAGTGAGAGAGTCACACCACCTGACGCCGTGGCTCATTCCCATAGATATGGTGTGATGGAACAACGCTCACCACCCAACGCTATACACCGCCATCCAAGACAGCAATATCACAAGAAGTTGACTACAGAGGCCAATTCATCACCCACTGAGCTCTGTGATAAAAGGAGCTGTGATACTTAGACTACCAGTCTGACCAGTTTTTTTCTATATCCATATATATTCTATTGTGGCTCTTTTTTTTTTATTATTTTGTGTTAATTCATATTGTATTTATTGTACAGTTTCATAATCACAGTCATTTTCACAGTCAATTTTATTGTTAGTTACTTTATATTATATCATTGGTATTATTTAAGGGCCCATCTTAGCTAATTATTTTATTGTGTGTTTATTGTATTATACATTTATTATTAATAAATTGTATTACTGATATAATTTTTGATTCATATCTTAATTTTTAAGTTTTACTTTTGTAGTGTTATTTTAAACTCATTTTTATCACAAACATTCTATTATTACTTGCTACTCTATCCCTCGGACTCGCAGACAAGGCATCAAAAAATAAAAAACACATCTAGGCTGTTTTAACTAAAGAAGAGGGAAAAAAAAAAAAAAAACGTGCACTGGCATATCTTAAAATATGTCAGCGCCATTGTTTTTTAAAAGATGTCTGAATTGAGGTATGACCAAATCCTGGCTTAACCGAAAGGTCTAAATTACTGCCATCACTACTACTGCTGCTGCTGTTGTTGTTTAAGTTACTCACTCACCTCATGACAGTAGCGGTTAGCTCTTCTCCTTCCATCAAACCCACGAATACGAATCCGTGAGTTGCTGGGCTATAGTAGACACTCATCGCACATCGCTTTGTGTACTCATGGTAGCGCCGCATTGCATAATCGCTCGTTTGCAGCATTGAGTCAGGCTTCTATCTTCTCTTCTTCATAATCATCGTAGTGTGCAGTGGAGAGGAGATTCTCCCAGTCGGTAGCACTACACTTTTCGTTGCATCTACTTCCATTCAGAAAAGCAAGCACGTGCGAAATGTTTGGCGTTCCGCTGAGAGCTCCGAAGTTCAAGGTTGGTGAACTCTGACCTGGGAACTTACATCACGTGAAAGGTGTGACCAACAGCACATCAATACGTCACATCGTGACCTCGTAGTTAGTGATAGGAGAAGCAAACTTTTTCGAAGCTTCTTTGAAATTCTTTTGTATTTGTGGAAATTGAATTGTATTTTGTATAATACACAAAATGCAGTAAAACTAATAAAATATGTTAAATATGAAGTATATACACTGGAGACCAAAATTCACTGCTCAACAGTTGAAGGAGTTTTGTCCTGTCTATACCATGCTACCAGAACACCTTTTCCACAAAATAACTAAGGCATTTCAACAAAAACCATTATTTTGCAGAAAACACACTGATCAAAATTAGAGAACACTTTCAGATGACATTATTTCAGAATTGTTCAATTGTTTATAAATTGTTCTCTAATTTTGATCTCCAGTGTATATGCAGGGCTGGTTTCAGTAAAATTCAGTTTGTTTTATATTAGTTTTTATATTATAAGCCTTTTCACTCCATAACTAAACAAGTTGCGCTTGAGAGTCCCTATATTTCGTTTCATTATTTTATTAAGTTAATTTAAAAAAACGTTTGGAGCATTTGTGTTTGTTAAATGTAAGGTTTTTTTTTTTTAAGTAACGACTAAGCGGCCAGCAGCAGACAGTGAGTTGATCATTGTCTATGTTTGATCAATTTGGCCTTCTCAAATCATCACGACTTGCCTAAAATAAAATCTATAGGCCTAAATATAAAACAGCTTAAGCATATCACAATGTTAGTTTAAACGCTTAACCTAAATGTGCGCTGTTAGTCGTTTGTGCGGAGAATGGAAGCTGAAGCGCACTTTACAGGACATGGAGGCGACAGCGCGATTCCTTGCATTGGAAACATTTTTACACCATAATTTTTGCTCATAAAGTTAAAATAACATCATTCAGAACTGTAAAGGGTCTATTTTTATTTAGTGTGATCGGTAGCCTACAAAATCGGCACTCGTGTTATATTGCTCTTGCCTGTGTGCTATCCTGTGATAGCTATGTGATACTGATAGCCTATATATATATAAATATGAGGGGAGGGGGGGAACACATAGATGTTTTTTTTTTTTTTATTCAATAATTTGAATGTTAGGTCATAACTGCATTTATAGAGTTGTTGCCCTGCATTTCAACAGTCAGGTCTAGGTCTGTGACGTAATGATGTGACATAAAAGAACCACAGATTTGTTTTTATCTTAAAATATCTTAAAAATCAGTTGAGTATTGCAATAGGGGATATATAAATATCACTCATCTTAACATGGTATAACTTTCAGCAGTTATGAACGGATGATAACAAAGTTTGTCTTGTTGTCAAGGTTTGTCTTGAAATTGTGTTTTTTTTTTTTTTTTTTTTTTTTTGCTTTTTGTTAATTGTATAATAAATAAAAAGAAAACAGATAGAAAATATATAAGATATAAAAAAGAATAGATAATGAAACATTTATAAGAATAGAAATAGAGACTGCTAGAGTTAGAGGGTCAAAAAACAAATAAATGGGGAAAAAAAAAACTCCATAACATTAGAAAAAAGCCATGTGTGCATTTATTTTGTTGATTCACTTTTATTCACGCAGTGCAGATTTTCAGTGTGCCATGATTTATGAATTTAAATGTATTGTGTATCTGCTGCAGACAGTGACGGTGAAATTATGAGAGCTAGAGAAACATTAGCTAGAGAATCATCTCAGCATGATTCATTACATGTGAAGACATCAGATGCTAAAGACAGCAACTGAAGACAAAAGAGTCCAACAGTTTATCTCAAGTTTCAGACTCACTGTAAATGCAATAAACACATCTAAGCTCTGCAGGCTACTGTGGGCCTACCTGCAATGGCTAGAATGTTTGTCTTTCATAACCAATTGCATAACTTTCAAAAGCATGCACCTTACAAAAATACATTTACAGTCTTTTATGGTATGTATCTTAGTACCACATTCATATGTAGGAAGTAACACTGAAATGTATTCTATAACATATTCTTAAGAGCTGTCATTTGGACCATACACTACACCAGGACTGGCCAACTTCGGTCCTGGAAAGCCACTGTCCTGTTTCACTCCAACCCTAATCAAACACACCTGAACAAGCTAATCAAGGTCTAGGAAGTAAGCCGAAAGCTACAAGCAGGTACGTTTTTTTAATGTTGGAGAAAAACTCTGCCTTATTCTCTAAAATGGCACAGATTAGAAGATTTAGAAAGGCCCCACTACAGCCTTTGTACCATTTTGTTTGTGATCTCCAACCTATTTAAAGCAATGGCTCATTCATATAATTTGTAAACAAATCATATAAGTGACAACAGGTTTTGAGTGATATTTTGAGTGACATCCATTATCTGCTTGTGTAAAAAATATATTGTGTTTTTAAGGACAGACCTGCACATGCAGACATAATATTTCAGTCACATTTATTTACTTTTTATTTTATTTACATGAATTGAAATCGCTTTTCTGTGCACTTAGTGACAGAACAGCATGTTAATTAATTTAGTCTTAAAATAAATACAGATTTCACTGTGATATTGACTGTCACACACATGTAAGTGCGAGCAGACTGTGTTTGTGTGAGGCAACGCTGTAAGCTAGCTGGAGCTTGGTGTCTTTATGTCAAACAGCAGGAGGGCCGTCTGCACACTCAGCTTCCGCATACATCTTACATGCTTTTAGCTTCATGAATAAAACATTTGCCCTCACAATGCTGTTACTAATCACTTTATATCTGTATGAACATAAGACACTGTCTATCCCTGAATCACTGACAGGTTGCCATCTTAACAGAAGCATATTCTTTCTGTTTGGAAAGCATTTATATTGTGCACTAATTAGCTGGGTATTCAAAGACGTAGATATCAGGCTAATCGTGGTAGTAATCACCATTTGTTATTGGTTCTCAAAGGGTTGGGGAGGTATTTGTCTTATTTAGAAAGTCTGGAATGAATGAAAGCACAACACAATAAGCCTCGGTATAGTGCAACAGAACTGAAAAAGCTGTGACCCTGATGTTGTTTTAAAACTCTAAATGTCTTTCTATGCTGTGGTACAAAAAGAGTAGATGTTTTTGGGAGGAACATACTGAAATTTCAGTCTGAAGTTGAAAAGCTAAAAGTTCAAATAATCTAGTGTAAATGGTCACTGTGGTGGCATTAACTGAGGACATCACACTGTTACATGGATTATGTGGATGTTGTCTTTCTACACTGCCTTATGTAAAACTAATTTATTGCTACTGGAATGTTCTGAATGTCTGGTGCTGGTGTGATATAAAACACATGACAAGAAGAATAATCCACAAAGACTTTTATGTTTGAGAAAAAAATGTTTCAGAATTTCTCTGCATTTAATGAACTTCCAAAAATGCAGCTTCAAAGAGCTCTAAACGATTCCAGGGTCTTACCTAGAAAAAAACGATCGGTTCTAAAAACAAAAAAACATAATTCATATACTTTTAACCTCATACGCTCATCTTGTCTAGCTCTGCATGTATTCTGGTTCTTGACAGTTAGGGTATGTCAAAAAATGTCCCATGCCCCAACTTCAAAATCGCCCTACATTGCTGTTTTACCTTTTTTTTTTTTTTTTTGTAAAGGGCATTTGACCTTCTTTACATGTGCACTTTGTAAACACTGGGTCGGTACTTCTGTAGCAACGTAGGACAATTTGGAAGTTGGAGGAGAAAACAAGATGGGAGTTTTTTGACGAACCAGAATACAGTGTTCACACAGAGCTAGACAAAACTAAAAAGAGTTAAAAAGTACATAGAAAAAAACATAATTTCTTTAAGACTGAAGAAAGAAAGACATGAATGTCTTAGATGACAAATGTAGGATTACAAATTTAAGAATCTGTTTAAGATCTGAAGATCCTACATCCTGATGTAACATCATATACAAAAAACTAAGGTGATCTACATTATATTAAGCATTTAATGTGAACATAGTGGTGTCTGTTTACTGAAAGGCAACTTTTGGAGGCTTTTACTATACAAAGACAGAACTGAAAATAAATCACAATACTAAACTGACTACAAACTACAAGTTCTGTCCAGAAATGTTTTTTTTTTTTTTTATTGTCAGCATACTCCAATTTCAAAAGATCCCTTATATAGCACATAACATATTTTGATCATTAGTGACAGTTAAACCTGAAGCATTATCACTTCATAAAACTAAGTCAACTGATTTCCATTACATTGGTATTATTATACTTTGAGAGGAAAGATGGAAATACCAACAAGTAAAATGCTGTTTTATTTGATGGCTACATAAATGAGTGTCTGTGTGTCAAGTCTGTGTGCGTGTCTGCAAGTGTCATTGTGCTTTCTGTTTCTCCCACTGCTCTGGTGTCAGTGTTTTCTGCTCGAATGCATGGATCTCTTTCAGTTCCTCGGCAAGGCAATTATTCACCATCCTAAATAACAAACACAAATATTAATAAAAACATTACATGAGGTCAGTAGGTATATTGTTCCCAGCATACCGGTTCATCACAGCTTGCCTCCTCTCTAAAGACAAAACTCTTCCACATGATTTGGTCCTATAAAAAGACTCATTCTGCTAAGTCTGCACATCTGCCTTCGTGTCTGAGGCACTCTGAGCCAGCTGGGATTCCATCAACTGTAGATGACCTTTTTCACACCTCTCCCCACTGCATCATTGATTACATCAAACAACATTTTTTCCTACCATATTCAGGTGTTCAATATCTGACTGAGATGAAACAGCATCCAATTTTTTTTCTTAAATTACACTATTCAGTACTAATATGAAATGCAACCTGCCACATGACAGTAAAGCACTAAGCAATTAACATAACAAGGGCCATATTTATGTAAATATTTTCAACAAATGTCAACATAAACAAACTGATCTTACACATACAGCTATACCTTGTTGCATTCAGTCAGTTTAACAAATCATAATTCTGTCAGTTAATTTGGAAGATAAAGGTCACATAGTGATTAGACATTTTTGTTCATTAATAAATTAAAGAACAGCCATTAATTGTGCAGACATGAACTTATGTCATGAATTAAAAGCGTATAATACAGAGGAATTTTTTTTTTTTAGCAAAGTTTCAGTCAAAGAAAACATCTTCAGTTAATTTTCATTTTCATTAATGTTAACTTTGATAAAGTGAGGTCCAAAAAGCACACTGCAAATAGACTTAAAATATAACTTATAAAATAAATAATAATTTAAAAAAAAGTTATTGGATTGGATTCGATTGAAACAAACAAAAGTTACAGTATGGCATAAATAAATAAGAAATAAGATCTATACCATCTCTGGGTTACTAATATCAGTAATATCTAATGCATCATTGGTAACTGATCATGTGACTCCTTCTTACAAAAAGTTGAACTGATATTTTCATGTTCTCATTCCTGTTTGCATATTGTTAATAATATTTTAAAAAGTTATGTTTATAACTTATATTTTAAAATAAATAATAAGAAGAAAATAAAAATAATAAAAAGAAACATTTTCACAAGTGGTTTCATATTTTTGCATCCCAATATGGAGCATAAAAAATTATTTAGTCCAAAGAACTCACCTGTGTCTCTGCAACAGTGGTTTTCCTTCAAACTGAGGAGATACTACAAGAACTTTAAAACTGGCAGCACATCTATTAGGAGACGTGTCTTCTACATCCTGAAAAAAAGCAAGCATTTTGACACAAGAAACCCGAGTGTACGTATTGTCGTAAATTGCAACTGCTGCCTGTTTCATTCACACACGTACACTGTATGATCTGTAACACACTTTGATTCTAGTTTCGTCTGGCAATGCATTTTACATACCACGTGTATAGCACCAATCTCCGCAATTAGTTTTTCACGAATCAGATCTGGAGTGACTGACATATTTCCCGGATTTAAAGTATAGGTAATTGGTGATGATGACGGTTTTATAAACACTGAGATTAGTGAGTTTAATATACAGTAGACAACGTTGTTGTATTTTAATTATCTAGTAACTACCGGTATGCTTTAGAAAGGAGGAGCTAAGTACTAAAACACCCAATTGGGCTTTAAAAGTTACAGAGGCCACGCCTCTACAACGCAGTAATGGCCAATCTCTTTATCGTACGGTTTACCAAACGCATGAAAACTGACCAATCAAAGCAAATAATTTGGGGTCCTTGTGGTTATCGGTATTCTCTTCATTTGCTTGATCAAAAAAGCCACATAATCTAATGGCAGATGAGGAAAACAAAATTATATCAGTATAGACGGCCACAAATGTTTTTGATAATAATGTGTATTATGGCAAAGTATTTAACTTCTTATTTTTATACGCTTACTATGTGATTCCTGCACCGTATATTTGCTCAGGCCGTACCCGGACATATTCAACGGGATAGTTTGAAACGAGTAAGCCAAAACAAAATGACCAAAACAAATGAATGTTTTGATTCAGTACAGTAGAGCTTAGAAGAAACAGAACAGGCGTTGTTAATTCTTACTTTTTAATAGGATATCATATTTATTGATATCGCTTAAGATGAGATAAGCAGAAAACACATGAGAAGCAAAGAAAAGCTGACATATTTTACCAGACCTCTCTCTGCAAAGGTGTTTGAGCTACTGTAGCAAATAGGATGGTAGTAGAGGTGGAAAGTTTCTATGGCGTGTATATGCTGTACTGTACTAACCCGAAATTCAAGGGTCGAATATATATTGGCTTCACTGTGAACCCAGAGCGCCGTATCGGTCAACACAACGCTGGACGACACCGAGGAGGAGCCAAGAGAACAAGTGGCAGGGGACCATGGTGAGCCATCATATAGTGGGCCTATGACGATCAGAAACTTTGGTGGACTTTTGTAGTAAATATTCTTTTTTATTCATTTTAAGGGAGATGGTTCTTATCATTCATGGCTTTCCATCTGATATTGCAGCTCTTCGGGTAAATACACGTTTCTTGTTGTGTCATATCTAGTCTTTCATTTCCAATTCCCCTTTGTACATAGTTTTTTCCCAGTCACTATCTTATGCTTAATTTAAAGGCTACACAATGTACCTTTTTGAAAATAAATGAGTAAAAATAATAATAACGAGAGAGTGCATTTAGAAATCTTCGTCTTTAACCAAATACACTTTATTGTGCTATTTAATATTTTTTGGAACCTGTGAATTCATAGAATGATTTATGAATGATCATGTGGCACTTCAAACTAGAGTAATGGCTGATGAAAATTCAGCTTTGCATTACAGGAATAAATTATATTTTAACGTATTAGAAAATAGAAACCATTGTTTCATAATAAAATTTCACAATACTACATATTTTTTGTTAAATATTTTTGATCAAATAAATGCAGTCTTGATGAGCATAAGAGACTTCTTTAAAAAAAACATTACAAGTCTTACTGATCTTTTTGATCAATAGTGTGTGTATATATACAGTTGAAAAGTTACAGTTGCAGAATCTGCAAAATGTTAATTATGTTACCAAAATAAGGGGGAACATACAAAAGACATGTTACTTTTTATTTAGTACTTACCTGAATGAGATATTTCACATAAAAACAAAAAACAAAAAAACATTTACATATAGTCCACAAGAAAAAAACATTAGTTGAATTTATAAAAATCACCCTGTTCAAAAGTTTACATACACTTGATTCTTTATATTGTGTTGTTACCTGAATGATCAGGATCTCAAAATCATACAGTCATTGTTGGAAAGGGTTTAAATCCACAAAAATACAAAGAATGTGTGGGATCTGAAGGATTTTTCTTAAGAATGGCAGGCAGAACTGTTCAGGAGAAACAAGGTACTCATGTTCAACTATCTATCACAAACAAAAGAAAAAAAAAACACTGTGGATTGGATTATTCAGGTAACAACACAGTATTAAGAATCAAGTGTATGTAAACTCGTAAATTCAACTTATTTTCTTTTGTGGACTATATGTAAACATCTTTTATGAGATAAATCTTATTCAGGTCAATACTAAATAAACAATAACATGCATTTTGTATGATCCCTCTTATTTTGGTAAAATAATTAACATTTTGTGTATGTAAACTTTTGACTTACATCCTCACGGATGTGATATCATGTATTCATGTTTACTGATGCCACTGATGCTTCAAAGGACATTCTTCCAGGCCAAAAAGCAGAGCCGAAGCACAAAAGAACATGTTCTTCTACATCACACATTTTACCACTAGAGCGCCAAATTTGCATAGTGTAGCTTCAATAGTAATTTCAGCAAACAGGATAATTTATATAAGATTAATAAAAAGTGATAATGAAAATGACCAGTTCAACAGTAAAACATCCAGTTACACTAATTTAAATTTTGTGGTGGAAATATCTATTTTGTCTTTGTTTTACTTGTTCTCTGTCTTTCTTCCATTAGTTTGAGTGGGCCTGGCAGCATCCGCACATCTCTCGTCGATTGTCACATGTTGCCCGGCGTAACCGTAAGGAATCCAGTTTGCAGTTCCACTGGCGCGTAGTGTCAAACATGCTGCGAGTGGTGCCATGGAGTCGACTCCCCCTTACTGTGCGGTGGCTAAAGCAGGAGTACAGAATGGACTTTGCACCTGAGCTGCAGCCTCCTCTGCACATTCCTTTAACATTTGGCTGTGTTCGTGCTAAGAGGAAACCCCAGCAGGAGTGCAAGGAACAAGACGAGAGACCGGTGGAACAGTGTGTGTTATGTGGGGCGTTTGTTAAGGTTAGTTTCACTCTGCTTTCAAAGTAGTATTGAAAAATCGGCTTAAGACATTGCAGAAATAACTGAACATTAGTGTTTTTGGGTTTTGCTTTTTTGTGATTTCAGGCTATGGATAGACTATCTTGTTTCCACTCTTCTTGTCAAATGGTTAGTCATCTGATTTGCCTGGCTAAACACTTTCTGAAAGCAGACCCTTCTCACCTACTTCCTGTGGAGGGAAAGTGTCCTGGCTGCCATCACTCTGTGCTGTGGGGGAGTTTGATACGCCATAAAAATGGCTGTTATGGAGATTTAGAAGAAATTACCTCATCCTCATCTCAGGTCAGCACTGATTTGATTTTCCCTATGTTGTATCATCATGTACTAAAGGAGTAGTTCACTACCAGCACAAAAATGTACAGATAATGTATTTACCCTCTTGTCATACAAGATGTTAATATCTCTCTTTCTTCAGTCGTAAAGAAATAGTTTTTTTGAGGAAAACATTTCAGCATTTCTCTCCATATAGTGGACTTCAGTGCCTCCGAGTTTGAACTTCCAAAATGCATGTTAAATGCATCCCGATGCAAAGAAAGGATCCCAGCCAAGAAAGAAGGGTCTTATTTGGTGAAACAATCTAATTAATTTATTTTTTTTTAAATACAATTTATATACTTTTTAACCTCAAATGCTCGTCTTGTCTAGCTCTATGTAAACTATGTGTATTCCAGTTCATGACAGTTATGGTATGTCAAAAAACTTCCATCTAATTTTCTCCTCCAATTTCAAAATCGCCCTACATCGCTGCAGAAGTACCGACCCAGTGTTTGCAAAGTGAACATGCAAAGAAGGTCAAACAGCCTTTACAAAAAAAGGTTGTAGGGATGTAGGACAGTGTAGGACAGCAATGTAGGACAATTTTGAAGTTGGAGGAGAAAATAAGTTGGTGTTTTTCGACATACCCTAACTGTCATGGAATCATTTCGCTAGATAAGACCCTTCTTCCTCGGATGGGATCGTTTAGAGCCCTTTGAAGCTGCATTTAAGCTGCATTTTGGAAGTTCAAACTTGGATGCACCATAGAAGTCTTATTATATGGAGAGAAGTCCTGGAATGTTTTCTTCAAAAAACATAATTTCTTTACGACTGAAGAAAGACAGACATGAAGATCTTGGATGAAAAGTGGGTGAGTACATTATCTGTAAATTTTTGTTTTGGAAGTGAACTACTTTAATATGTGTTGCCAATAATTTCCACAATTTTCTTTTAAACCTTAACATGTATTTACACCACATAGTTATTTGAGGATTTTTATATTTCACAAATATGTCATATTTTTAAAAGTTGTTAAAAACTGTAGTTAGAGTCAGAGAGTTAGTTAATTATTTTATTAAATAACAAAATAACTTTTTTTTTATTTAAACAGAGTCACTGGACAGATGGACTACAGTTGTGAAGACAAGGCCGTACAGCATGTTTGAACATCATGAGTAAGCTCAGTCACAACAAGAATAATGACATGAATAAGGATAGTGTGTGTTTTTAAACAAATATGGTTGTTTTTAATACATGTAAATGTAGTTATTTTATATCTTGTGTGGTTATATTTATTGAACAATAAATCAGTGTAGTTTGTTTTTGTGAAGCATTATTTTTCCCCTATTCTTTGTTGGTGCAATTTATTACTCACAAATTTTCTATTTGCATGTTTGCACAGGATAAAAACGGATTAGAATTAGATTTCCATTAGAAATAATCTCTAAACAGTGAGGATGATTATTGCTGCAATGAAAGCTTAAGATTGGACTTTATGTGCAAACAATATGGGATGTTTGAAAACAGTCATTATAGCAGTTCTCAGTCATTATGGTTTTTGCAAAACTGTTTATAAAAACAGTTATTGTTATCTGTCTGTTGGAACATTTAATGGACTAAATTGAACAGATTTTTATATATTTTAGGTATAAAATATAAACTACTCCATGTAAAAGAAAGTTAATGCAAATCACATGATCAAATGTAATGGAATATTAGAAACATGTTAATAAACTAAGTGTGTATAAAATACTGAGTTTAAATTCACAGTCATTCATCATAGATATACCTAAAACTTTATAAAACTGATCATTCAATTTTGACACAAAATAGATACAGCATAGACATACATGGATATATTGCTCCTGGCTCTGAACATCTCATCGCTGAAACAGTCCTTACTGAGAATCTGGAGGTCCATTGACTGTGATTATTGGCTGAAAGAGAGTACAAACAGAGTTGGTTTTTGTTGTATCTAAACAGCATTTTATAACATGAGCTACAGCTTTTGCTACAACAATTTGCATAGGTTCTTACCACACTAGATGCTGGAGAGCAGCACTGAATGACCTTGCAGCAGTATGCAGCTAAAGTGGCAGAAAGGGCAATCTGGACTGCCATCACAAGTTTTTGTAATCCTAGGTAATTTCCAATGCCAATCTGTGGGTAAAACAATTATTTTAATATCTTGATTGAATCCATAAGTGTGGAGAAATAACATTCCAATGTTGCAATTTAGTCACTTCAAAATCAATTAAAGTCACCTTTATTTATATAGCACTTTATATAATACAGGTTGTATCAAAGCAGCTTTACAGTAATAAACAGGGGAATAATGATTCTGTGATACAAACAGAATTGAATTCTTCTTTAAAGCAGCTCTAAAAAAAATCTGTTCAGTTAAAATCATTTCACTGTTGGAGAAGAAATTAACAAAGAGCCATGGTCTCCCCTACCTAGAATACCTAACAGAATTGTTACAGAAAACATGTATATGACTTACGCCTAAACTTCTGCATGTTCTCTTTTGGGAGGACTCTACTTCCTGCACCCAACAGTAAAATATGGCAGGAAAAGTACTTAAGAGCAGGAATGTGGAGATCACAGAGGCTGTACAGGCCACCACTTGCATTCCTAAACAGACCTTTAACTGAAACAAAAACACACAAAATTACAAGATGCCCATAAAACAAAGGAAAACTTTATGCTAAGTGACCAAAAAGTTACTTTTCCTTATTAAATTACAATAGCTTTAAATGTATAAAAATGAAATGAATTGCTTGTCTAATACACGAGTTCTGAAAGCTTACAGTTGGGAGATGAAGATTCTGTGCAGCTATTGCCAGACTTCCAGCAATAATGATCTATAAAAGGGGAAGATCAAGATATATTACATGCAGTACCTTCAGAAATAATTGAGATTTTCAGCTCTCTGCTTTTCTCACTAACAGTACATTTTAAAATTTCAGAAAGGACTGAAACTGATCTCCTGTATTTGACATGATTTGGAAAGGCATATGTCAGCAAAACAATTTCCAGGGTAGTTGTTAAGGACCTCCAGAACATCATTGTATAAATCATTGAATGCATAGATCGGTACATAATAGTGCATATATATTGTCAATTTGCATCAAAATTGTTTTGTGTTTCATAACTCATTTAAACTTTGCTGGAGAACCTATATTAAGTTGCTGAGGCTGATATTACCAAATCATTTTGATGGAGGACTTTGGTTCAGACAATTAAAATGTGTTACAAATATAATTTGAGATGGTGCATTCATATTATTTATGAATGTTAGAAAGTGCAATGTGTAATATCTTGGAACAGTCCCGCCTTCTAAATAAAAGAGCAAACCGCTAATTGGTTACTGCAGGCTTTGTTTGAAGTTCCAGTTGCTGAAACAGTCAGTGTCCTGAGCACATATTCAAGCGGCTGGTAAATGTGTTTCCATCGTAGTTCATGTGCATGTATTCTTTTCAGATAATATATAATATATTAGACTTTATATGTAATAAAATATTAGACTTAAGCGCATAAGATTTTATGCACATTTTTAAAATGTACGGCCATCTTGGAGGGTTTTTTATGTGATTTGCAAAATTTGCATAGAAATAGGTGGATTGAAACGTAACAGGATTACATAATTTAATTACAAAATGAATGTAACTGTAAATTACAGTTCCTTATGAAAATGTTAACTGTTACAAAGTGGGTTTCAAATGAAGTGATGAAGGAAAGTCTGACAGTAATCAGTGTTGAGTGCTACTGTACTGTAATGCCTAGTTTAAATGCTTGAAAATGAATAACAGTTCATTAGTTCATTCATTAGAAATTTATAAACTTAAAGGTGCTGTATGTAGGATTGACACCAAGTGGTATGTTCTTAATTTAGCATGTTTCTTAAATATCTGCAAACATATTATGGTATTTTTATGTTTTAGTAGAGTCAAAAACTTACATACAGCACATTTAATTAAAAAGTAGTCCAACGTAATCAGCTACATTAATTTAATAAGGTAATTAAAGTAGTTACACTACTTCTTTCATTTGTAATCTGTAACCTATTGCAACACTGCTGAAGTAAAAGAAGCCTACTTACAATCATGGAGGCAGCACTACCTGTGACCACGGACACCTCTGTACCCATGGCCATGCCATTCACATATAACAGCACAACCATAAATGTAAAAAAGACAGCCAACGCAATCTGTGTTACCTGTAATAAACCACAAAACCCTTACAAAAATTAACCATGTTTTTACTGCATTAACCACGTTTCTTGTAGCCTATGGCATTTGTAAACAATGTAACAATAAATCACGCAATTTGTAGTTAAAACATTATTATAAAAATAAAATCAATTTGCCAAAAAACAAACAAACAGCAGCTGAGTTATGAAGTGATATAGGTTCACGTACCCCTAGTATTTTGGGTTCAGCCTCCAGGTATTTCAGTTTTTGATTGGGGTTCTTCTGAAAGCTGATGTGCAGAACCTCTCCTGGAATCTGATCTTCTCCAGATTCGATCTGCGGTTCATCTGCCGACGACAGTTTCATGACTAACATGATTATAACACTTACATTTACAAAATCGGAAAATAAAACTGACGTTGCCTCACACGTTCAGTTTGATTCAGCTGAACAGTATCTTTGAATAAATACAAATGCGCGAACTGCATAGATAAAGAGGAAGCCCTTTTTGGATTTCAAACATTCCCAACAGTAGTAGCCTAATATAAAAATAAAACTCACCTTCCATTTTGTTTATCCGCTAAAAAGGTTAATTACGAAATACTTTTAATATTTAAGAATCCTTTTAAGGCTTGTTTTCTCCACTCTTCTGTTTCGGAGTGATTTGGTCCCGCCCCGTTATAAAAACAATTCCAGAACATCTGAAAACAGTCAGCTGACAGCAGCCCCGATACTGAAGAAAAGACCGAAAAACACGAATAGAGCGCCACTGGGGCAGCAGTGGCGCTCTATTCGTGTTTTTCGGTTTTTCCTTCAGTAGCCTAATTAATGATGCAATTAGGCTTATTTAAAAAAATCAGCACTAAATGAAAAATAGTATCCACAGACTCCACAGTCTGTCGTATTGTCTCCGTTAAATACGTAGTCTAATAAGACAAGCACTTTCTGTTTAGTCATGAGGTAGGCTTAGACCTACATGAACATAATAATTTTGGCCATATTCATTATCCTGTTTTCTTTGGCAAACTATTTATTGACACCATTGCCATTCTTTTTTTTACTATACCCTTCATTTTATTCCTCATCCTTTCTCATTGTAATTATTTATAAACATCCAAGAAAATTATGACTGTATAATCTGGCAATCAGCAGGCTATTCTACAAACAATAGCTTAATTTGTGTGTGTGTGTGTGTGTGTGTGTGTGTGTGTGTGTGTGTGTGTGTGTGTGTGTGTGTGTGTGTGTCATCCTTCAACATCCTTCAAAGTTTTAACTATTTAAAAATGATCAAAAACACTGTTTTGAGAGGTAGTTTTTCTTTTATTCCAAAGAGCATCACAAGGCATTCACACATACAGCCATTCACACAAACACCTTCAATAAATGTTTGAAACACAAATGTACATTTATCTTCATCATATATAAATTATAAAAATAGAAACTTAGAATACAACATATCTGTACATTAATTAACATACTTCTTTATTCAGAATAAACAACAAAAAGCATGTAACACTAAATGATCTGTTATTTTTATTAATATCAACATAAACCAAGTGGACAAGTTTAACTACAGCAGATTTACTATGGTACACTGAGAGGGTTGAAGGTTTATTTGAATCTATCACTTTAAACTAAAAAGAAGATCAGGACTTAATGAGGAGTTTATGGAGTTGAATGTACCTGTTGTCATTATTTAATTGAGTGCTGACAAAGATATTTAGAAGACAAGTTACATTGTACATAATCCAGAGTGTTACCTTCACTTTGACATAATGTTACAAATATTTAAAAGGAAAATACAAAATAAATAAAATGAGAATGTGAGTAGATCCAAGTTATTCTAATGGAAAAGGCAGGAGATGGCATTTAAATGTGGTCCAACATTTTGGCTGGCAGAGGGACTGTTTGACACTGTTTGAACCCAACTCTTCCCCCTACCCCCAGACCCCCAACCAACAAGTGATGAAAAGAGAGAATAAAAAACATGTTATTAAAGATCTTACTCCCATTTTCTTTTATATTCACAGATATTTACACAATCCCGAAACAGACACAAATCATTGTGGCTACATATAAATAGAACACTCTTTGTACTAGGAGTGCTTTAGGTAAGCCTGTAGCCCCTGATCACTGTATTACAAATCTTTAGCTCTGTATTCATGGCTACTTTGTATCATGCACTTTACTGGGGATAAATATACCTTCAAATGAGGCACATTCTCTGTCCTTAAAGGGAAACTCAAACAATCAATCCTTCATTCTTCATTTCTATTTTGATGATTTCCTTGTAGTTTCAATAAGCATTCATGCTAAACAATATAAAGCGACATCTATCATCTTGTGGTCCTTTGTCTGTGCAGATTATTATGAACAGAACATGCTACATCTGGTCCCATATGGATGGCAGTGGTTTGACTGCTTCTCGTGACACTACAAAACAGCACCAGCCCCATTCCAGAGAAGAACAACTCCCTTGCTCTGAATGTGACCGAATTATTTTGCAGTGGTCAAGTAAAGCCCATTTTTTTACTATCTACTATCAGTTCAAGTCTGACATGCTCTCTCCTAACAGGAGAAATTGCTAAATTGTTTTGTTACTCATTTTCTCTCTTCAAAATTGGGCACTATAGGTCAGAACCGAATCATGGCCCCATGAGGCCCCTTGGCACACTCTTTGGTGGTCCATTTCAGTCTTTTTTTTATTTCATATATCCTGCACCAAGTGGCCCAGGGAGTCAGCTCATCCGGTATGCTCCGGGGGCCCATTTGTGCCCCTTTCTCTGGCAGGGACCCTACAATCCAGCCCTGCCATAGGCCACAGTACCTTCATTAGCAGTACTCAAACCACTTTATCTGTAAGGCAAAAATCACGTTTACAGTATCTCCATTAATCATTCATTATTTGCCACTGTGAAGCATCAATCGCAGAGGGGTTTCATGCTAGAAAGCCCTTTTTGGAGACAAATCAGGTCATTTTGTTTCAGTAATGGGCCCAGAATGAACAGATTCTTCCTGGCTTTGAGCTGCTCTGGGCTGCGGACGGGGTCTTTCCCCTTTGAAAGACCCTTTGGACTTTGAATCCTCAAAGAGGAAACAGACCGAGCAACTATAGAACTACACACACACAGATGCACAGACTGTGTATTTTCATGGCTTTAAGAATGGTACACAAAAGTGCCCATTCGTTTGATCAAACACATGCAGAAACAGTAGGATAGACAGATCTACATAGCATGTTATGTACACAGGAGTGAATGGACTGGATGGTGATGTAATGGAGTAATAGAGGAGCATCTAGCAAATGCAATTTATTTGTTTGTGTACTTCTTTGTGCGACTGTGTATGTTACCAATATATTTGGAATGTGTATCAGTTTCTTTGATTGTCTGCTTTCCTCTTCTCCCCTTCAGCCATCCATCTGTGTTTGTGAACCTTTCACAGAGTTTTGTCTCAAAAATCCCATGTCTGCTGGTCTTCAGATAGAGCTTTCTTCACACTGTGCCAGAGGTGCTCCTCTTAGGCAAGGCATCTTAGAAAACTCCTCCTCCATCTCACTTAGCCCATCCCCCAATCCCTCCTCCTCACCATCTGGCCCTGCCCTTTCTCTACCATCCAGCTCCTCTGCTAGATTCACAGCTGATTCTTGCAGTTTCAGTCCACTGGAGTTGGCATAAATATGCCTGCCACTGTGCCCGCCCGGGTGCATATTGTGTCCGTGACCGTTCAGTGTCCCATTCCTTTTCTCGGTTAGAGGAACTGCCTCTGACAACAGACTGGCACTGCTTGGAGACTGTGGTGTGTCTGTAGAAGGAAGCAAGTCCCGCCCCTTTTCCAATGTGGATGATGAGTGCCCACCCCCTCTCATGCCGCCTTGCCGTTTGTAAATTAGAAACAACAAGATGCCACCCAATATAAAACCAAAAACAAAAAAAATTATGTGCGAGGCCAGGAAGTGTCGGCCACCTGCAATGGCGACGTTCCCCCCCATGCTGGGGTTGTCAAGCGTCAGCTGGTACTCTGCTCTGCGACAGGGTGGCTGATCTCTGCCCGCTTCATCACATAGACACACGTAGGTGCCCACGCTGTCCGTTGTGACATGCACCTCCAGGTCATAGTTGTGGCGGCGAGTGTGACTATGCAGAGGATGGTCCCAGTGGCAGGGACGAGGAGACACTTGCACGCAAGAAAGCAGGACACGCTGACCATTTTCAACTCGCATTTCAATCACAGGTGGGGAGCAAAGGCCTAAAGTTACAGAGAAAAAGCAGATCACAATTTATTAGCTCACAATTCATTTTTCATTCATATATATATATATATATATATATATATATATGAAGAGTTCAGATGCAAGAGCCTCTAAATCCATCTTTCTTTAAGAAATGCATTTTTATCAGGCTCCAATGTATACGTTTCTATGTAAGTACTGGTACTTCTGATTGGGCTGAGGGTGGAATTTTAGCAAGTTTGAAGTAAAGGTATTTGATGGAAGTATAATATGTGTCGAGAGCATTCACTCAGTAACATTATCTCATTTTTGACCAAGACGGCTTTTAGCTGGTTTCGCATTGCATCTGAACTCTTCATTTATATTTATATATATATATATATATATATATATATATATATGTGTGTGTGCTTGTATTTATAGCACTAATCAAAGCAAATGATTAAAAAGTAGTTTTTAATACCGTTAACAGCAAATCATTGTCTACCCAATATTACAATATAGGAGACTTTTTCAATTGAAAACATTTTCAATTCAATTACCTTTTTACAACAAATGTGTGGAGTGTGGAGAACATTTACATAACACAAACTATTCTTTAAGAATAAAAACACAACAAAACAAATCATAAAACTATATGGTTTTTTGGTTTTGTATCTCAAAATACATTTCGTTACTTTTTTTAGTAAGTTTTCTCCTTTTAAACCAGTCTGCTCACCTGATTTGAATGTAAGTGTATTTACTATAAGATTATTTCTACACTATATTGCCAAAAGTATTGGGACACTCCCTTCTAATGAACAGGTTTGACTACTTTAGTCATTTCCATGATTACTAATCTTAATGTTTAAGCATATAAATGTTATTCTAGGGAATTGTGTCGATCAAATTTTATAGCAAAAGTTTGTACAGGACCCATTTTTATTCTAACATGACAATGCCTCTGTGTATAAGACAAGGTTCATTGAGAAATGTTTGATTCAGTCAGTGTGGAAGATCTTGACTGGTCTGCATAAAGCCAAGTCCTAATCCCAGCTGAACACCTCTGGTGTGACTTTAAATGCAAACATTGAGTCAAAAACTCCTCACCAAACACCGATGACTTGTACATACACTATATGGACAAAAGTATTAGGACACCCCCTTCTTTAGAACAGAAAAAGGCACTTCCAAAACTGTAGCAACAAGGATGGAAGCATAATTAATTCAAAATTTTATTTCCACCTCTGATGCTTCAGTTTTGGAAGTGCCTAAAATTACTGTATTTAATATTAGAATAAAAAAGGGTCCAGTCCAAACTTTTGCTATGAAATTAGAAGGACACAATTCCCTAGAATATCATTAAATGCTTATACATTAAGATTAGCACTCGTGGAAATTACTAAAGTAGTCAAACCTGTTCAGTAGAGTACTTTTTGCACTATAGTGTAGTTTATTTATAAAAACTGAGCACTGGAATGATCCAGTCATTATCGACAGCATGACTTACCTTCACCTTTGTTGCACTGCCTGACCAAATCTTCTGCTTCTACTACTTTATCATGCCTGAAACATAAATGTAACTGTGTGACTACAATGAACAAAAAAAGACTGCATCTGTATGTTCTGATATGCTTCTGTGTAAATGAGTGTTTGTGTATGACATACGTCATTATAGCACAAGCTCCCTCTTTATGCCTCCATACACAGCCAAGACGTGCACACACCTCACAGGTAGAGTACAGAGAACAATTCACTACGGGTAACTTGACCAGAGAGAAAGGAGTGCCCACCAGAGCCTCATCCTACAGCAGAGAGACGGAAAGGGTCACTTAAAGCATTCACTAGTCCCTAAACGTTAGTTACATGGTTTAGGAGGGAGGCTAAATTTAGATTGAAGATAGAGTATTGTTTTATATCACCAAAAAAAAAAAAAAACAGACCACATTAAATAACATAAAAACTGTATGTTATTACTTTGTATAGCAATATGTTATTCACTGGCTCCTGTGCAGAAAACAGAGGGACTTCTTCAATAAGATTTGCATTCGGACCAACTACAGCGACTTTGTGCAGCTCTCCACGATCTATCAACACATGCACATGTATATAAAACACACATGATGATTAAATGATTATTGATGATTATTAAATGCTTTTTTCTTTTTGTAATGTCTCTTACCTGTTCCAAGGTGCAAAACAGTGGCCATGTGTTGCTTCAGGCCACTAGAGGTCATTGGTAAGGTAACAGCAAGTTTAGTGTATGTGATGCCATTTCTGATCATCAGGGGTGCTGCCACCACACTGTTCTCCATTAGTGGGTGATCACGCACGAATGTCAGCACTTTATCAGGCAGCTTCAGGGAGGACTCAAAGCCCTGCTCCTTTAGAGCACTATTCAGACACTGTGAGTTATGAAAGAAGAAAGAAAATAGATCGTTACAGATTTAAGTAATGATAGTTAGTCAAACATGATGCTAACAACTGGGTCATGGGTTGGTTTTCCAGCAAACACATATACTAACATTGCTGTGTGTGTGTGTTTGGTTTTTGCACTGATTTACAGTCTGGACAAGTTAATGCTAGTTCCTGAAAGTCAGAACCAGATTTCACAGAAAACTGTAGTCTATGATGGTTAAGACGTGGTCCCAAGACAGGAATTCTCATTGGTCCAAATGCAGTTTCTGCCCTTGACCCATCTAGAAACTTTAATCGTTTTGGTATTTGACTGCCATTCCTGCCCATATCTTTAGGATCTCTGGAAGCAGCAGCAGTGAGTGAAACAAAGAGAAATCACTAAGATTCATCCAAATCCATTAATAACTATATTTTGGAACCTTAAAACTGATGCAAACTACTACACACCCATTTGTACTTAATCAGAGAAGTAATTATTCTCAGCGACAGCTATGTGTAGTGCAAAAACTGACAAATTACACCAATTTGGCTGTCAACAGACAAACGAATGCATATGCATGATGGGACACACCAAGCCAACTTCAAAGAACTACGATGATGTTGTCGCCTCATGTCGACATTCTCTCGTTTTCATCACTTTCGCTTTAATTCTTCGGCACTGACTCATTCACATAACTAACCATTCAATCAGAGTTCAAAGCTGACATGTGGAACACACAATACAAATTGGCCAAACACTGGCCGACAACCGACAGCTTGGTGTGTTCCAGCCTTAAGAGATCAACAAGCTCTGAGTCTCTGACTTGTAAGGGAAAAGACAGTAACAGATCGACAAGTTCTGAGTCTCCGGCCTGTGTGGTAAGAGGCAATAGCAGATATGATACGTTCTGAGTCTCCGGCACACAAGGGAAGGGACATTAACAGATACAACCAATGACCAAATCTCCATCCTAGAAAGACTTTGACAGACTGACAAGTTCTAAGACTATGTCCTGTAATGGTAGAGACATTAACAGATTCAACTCTCTGATTCTCCAGCTTTTAAAGCGGCAACAGACACGAACACACTCTGAGCCTCAAGCCTATAAGAAAAGAGACATTTATAGATACCCTACATTGAGAGTCTTTATCCAGGAAAACAACAACATTTCCTGAGTCTCCATCCTAGAGAGACAAATGTGGATTGACCAAGTTCTGAGAGGCAGAAGATGTATAGATATTTGTAGTAAGGTTAAGCTCAGGTGAGCAAAACTTTACTTCAAGGTACTGTCATCTGTGTGTTTCAGATTTTAGAACCTATAGACTCTACAAGTTAATGCTATTTTTCTTTCAGATATACCATTTTACCAACTCCCTCTTGTTTACATTAATTCTAAATGATTGAACAGCTCCTTGTTGGGAATGGTAAAATTCCTTGACTAAGTGCACTGAACTATGTAAGTGGGGGAAATTGTCATCTGATGTTCTAATAATTATCAATCACTACAGTAGTATTGCACTGTATGTGTCTGCATGTGCTGTGAATAAAAAAACATACATACCACATCTATTGTATAATATTATTATATGGTATGGTATGGCCCTGAGTGTGCAGTTGTATACCTGTCCTGGTCGAGGTGTTGGTATGGGCTCTGGATTTATCCAATTCTCACAGGTCTTCTTCAGCTCTTTAAAGGGTCCATTCATCACCTTAGTGATCTCCTCTAGACTGTACACACACACAGCTGACAGCTCCTCTCTTTCCCTACAAATCACACATTAAAACAACAGGATGAACACACAAAATAGCAATCATAGAGACATGAAAAGCAAAGAAATAATTCAAGAAACAAGATCAGCCCGGAAGGCAAGTCAGGTCAGAGGTGAAATAGAACAATGTACCACTGTGAGGTGAATATGCCATAGAAGTGTGTGCTGCTGGGGTCTCCAGGCTGGTGCTGTACAGTGAACACATCAGTTAGAACGTTAAATCGCTGTCCACTTGCTCGATCCTCACACACCAGCTGGGCCTTCAGAAATGTTGTCCACCGCCTCTGCAGAGTCTTCATACCACCTACATCAGACTAGAAAACAGTGAGAGAGACCAAAATAGATCAGACATGCTATAAAAAAAGTGATGGAAAACAGACAGATGGCAAAGAATTAAATAATTTAATGACTGAAGAAATCTGAAATCAAGTGGAACAGTACAATTAGATAACATATCAGCTGACAGCAGAACTACTGTACAACATCTTTCAGAGGGATGAGACAGACTAGACAAGAAAACAGACCAGCTCTAGTTCCTACCTTGCAGACTCTGGCCACTCTGGGCACTTTGACCTTGGTGTAAAGGTCATATTCTTTAGCTACTTCAGTGAAGAAAAAGTAAATTTTGTCATCTTCACCATTTGGATTGTTTTTCTCATCCTCTTGAATGAAGGCAGAACTGACAAACTCTGGATCTGAGTTCAGAAATAGGCAGGGGTCATGAAAAGTATGGTTATAAACAATCTGGGTTTAAATACACATTTAATTTTGGCTTTAATATCTAAATGCCTGTGTCTAGATGAATGGATGGATGGATGAGTATCTTACCACTAAGCCAGTTTATTGATTGTTCAGTGCGGATGCGTTCCTGCTCAATGCCTGTTGCCCTGGAAATATCATACATTGTGCCAAGGAAGTTACTTGTGGCGGCAGTGTAAAGGATCCCTCCTGAAACAGAGAGGAAAAGAGAAATCACCTACATTGTGGGGACCAGCCAATGGCCTGTACGAAGAAAACATCTTAGGCTTATGTATACAATCCAGATCCCTGAGAAGAGAACAAGTTGCTGCATCATGGTGTTGATGCTATAGAAACGCCTTTAAAACTCTAAAAGTAAATAATGATTCGCTCTACCATCTTAAGGAAGATGACTATACAGGCAAATGTACTGAACCAGGCTGCAGCCATGGTTATCATACTCGAGCAAGGCACAAAAAATTCTGCAGTTAAATGCCCTTCAATACTTAACTGGTAGGGATACTTCCTCAACCAGACTGGTCCTTGGACCTAATCTATGAATCTATAGGCAGAGTGAATCAGAAAGGCCACAGCTTAAGCCACAACCACTGCCTGCTTCCATTTGTAAACTACTGCACCACCACATAAGCTGTCCACAGGTCTTACAAATTGTAAAGTTCTTAAAAGCAACCCAGCAAAGGAAACACAAGGAGTGTATGTCATCTGCCGTGACAAAGTGGGGATATGGCAGTGCACTAAATGTTTTAATGTTGAACTAAATATAGAGAAAGGTTTCTGTGTGTTTAAATTTAGAGAGAGAGAAAACATCAAATCCTAAACTGGAAAAAATATTAAAATATATATATATTTTTTTTACTCTGCATCTCCACTTTTCTTTCAGGATGAGAGTTTGGGTTTTAGTTAGCATTTATAATTAACTTTACCATGTACAAAAACAATAAATATTACAAGTCATATGCCCTTATTTAGAATAAATGTATGTTTCATACCTGCCATGACTGCTGTGTAATGCTGGCTGGGCTCAAAGGGGCATTTTCCCTTCCCCGTCTCCATCTTAATGCTACCATCTTCATGTGTCTCCAGA
Source organism: Cirrhinus molitorella (assembly GCA_033026305.1). Taxonomy (NCBI): domain Eukaryota; kingdom Metazoa; phylum Chordata; class Actinopteri; order Cypriniformes; family Cyprinidae; genus Cirrhinus; species Cirrhinus molitorella. Next base: position 38,103,969 of record CM065118.1, on the reverse strand, counting down.
GTAAATGAAGAGATGTTCTAAATGAGGCAGAGAAGATAAATAAATGGAATTACTGTCTGTCCTTAAATATGAGCAAAAAATGTGCAACACTTAGATGAATGAGAAAATAAATTAGAGAGAGGGTACATACTTACATACCATAAGTGAAAAACAGTCAATCATTCTAACTCTAAAGTTTATTAAAGCACCATACATATGTATATCCTTCCTTTTTATTCTGTACATTTTCTGAAATAATGAGACAAGACATGAGTGTATTTATGGAAACACACAGACTTACAATAAATGCACACTGGGGGTCAAAGGCGAAGGTCCCACAGGCATATATGTGTCCATCACCCAAAAACTCCAGCAGACGGACGTAGTTCTTGCAATCGTCCTGTGAGGGGCAGCAGAGTAAAGCAAGACATATTATGAGACTACAGTAATAACATACTAGTTTACTATCATAGGGAATAGATATTTTAAATTGTAATAAAATATCACAGTATTACTGTTTTATTGCATTGTTAATCAAATACTTGTAGCCTTGGTAAAAGACTTACTTCAAAAACAAACAAAAAAAACCTTTATAAACTATCAAAGCTTTTAAGTTATAAGTTCCAATATTACAAACAAAGATGCATTAAAATTTTCAAAGCAAATTAATTGAGATTTAAATAGGAATTACAGTCAAGGTCAATTGTAGCTTTCATTTGAATAATTTGATTAATAGTGTAAATTCAAAGACTATTCAATGATTAAACAAAATTCTAAGTCTCATATCTTGAGCACTGATACTTTTCACAACTTATGTCAGTGGTTACCAATTCTGATCCTGTAGGGCCACTGTCCAAGTAAACACCTAAAAGTAATCACGGCCTTCAGGATTACTAGAATCTGTCAGGTAAGTACGGTTGGAGCTAAACTGTGCAGGATGTTGGCCCTGTAGAACCAGGATTAGGCACCCCTGACACGTGAATGTGTCAAGGAATGTGATTTATGTTAATATGACTTTGAAACCACTGCTGAGAAGAACAAGAGTATTTCTGTATCAATAACAATGACTGGTAACCTAAACCCTGGGCTGTATCTGAGACTCCCAGGCATTTTCTACAGTGAGACCTATCTTTTATCCTTCAAAGGGCACAGTTAATCTGTAATGATTGACATTTCATAACTGGTAAGGCACACAAGAGGTTTTCGTTCACAAATGCATCCTGACTATCACATATACCAGGCTCTAATTTTGATTAAATCCAGTTTGCTTTACTTGAAAAGTTTCAATTTCAGTAGTAGACAGACCATTAAGTACATCAATAAAGATTAATGAGAGACCAGCCTGTATCGATTCAGAGTTTTCCATGTGTTTAAATCAAATGTGAATGTGCTAGGGAGAAAACATTTAAATGTTTAATTATTTAAATGACCAGTCGCAGGTCTCCAATGTCAGATAGCTCACTCCTTCAGATCTTTCCTTTTTTCCCTTCTTCTCCATTCTATCACGACATACCTTTTGTTTGCCTAATTACACCCTTTCTGACCCTCCCCCATTGGGGTCTCAGCCCACTTGTCAATCAACCACAGACCCCACCCCCCAACAACGAAGCACTGAATGCTAATCACAAATAAGTGAGCTCATTATCTCTCTCACACACACTTGCCGCATGTGCTACAAATGAGAGAAGGACAGAGAGAATAACATACACACACGGAACAATACTAAAGCATATATGTAATTATTAGTATTATTGACAGATAAGGTTTAAACGTTTAGAAATTAATTTTAATTTTGAAAAACAGCATTACTCTATCTTGGTAATCTCCCTGTTACTGGACACTTTCACTTAAAGAATACATTATTCTTACTGTGAATAGTGCATTTCTACAGAGGCATCCGTAACTGAAAATATTTGATTTTGCATGATGCTGCATCAGCGCTGCTGAGTCTCAGTGAAAGTGTAAATACTGTAAAATTGGTCAAAAATTGGTCTAAAAAGTATTCTTAAAAATAGACAAAGCAGGAAATGGTGGATTTGGAATTAGGATATTTTCCAAAGCTTTCATATTGTTTTATTACTTGTTATTGAGTTCTTTAAATCCCCTCACGTCAAGCACACACACAATACACCATATGAGTTTACCTCTGTTTTCCCCTTAGCAACACAGGATTTCCTCTTTTCTTCTGGAACACTCCACTCAATCTACATTGAGAGAGAGAGAGAGAGAGAAATTATAACACTTTACAATTTGTATTCAGTACCTGTAAATGTTATTTACCTATTCAGCAATAAAAAAATAATGCATTTAGCCAGAATCTGAAAATACAATTTGTGGCAATTTACACAACATTAAAACAAGGGATTTCAAAGGACAGTTCTCATAAAAAGATAATTTGGGTAAACCTGTTGTGACTTATGAATTTAAATTATCAGTAAATGATGACTCAAATTTTAGCCTTACCCTTGGACAAAGCTATGACTTGGCTTCAAGAGAGTATAGAATAGGCTTATACACCAGTGGTTCTTAACAAGGCCACATGATAACTGTATTTAAATTATTATACATATATTACAATAATTTAAGTCTTATTTTACTCTTATATAACTCTTATTCTAAAACATGATGTAAACTGACTTAACATTCAAATATTGTGTTGGATTACAGCAGGCATTGAATTCAAAAAGGTTGAGAACCACTGTTATAAGTTGCAGTCACATTAGTGAAATTCGGGCAACATTTTTGCAGTTAATTCTTCATTGTCAAAGTACCTATTCACGGTTCACCCAGAAGTCACTTTCAAACCAAACCACTTTCTATTGGTCAACGTGGCAAATCTATTGGTCAAGTGTGGCCAACAGTGTTATACAAAATACTGACTGTCGAACTTAGTTTTTTTCTGCCTGCTCTTTACACATACCAAATATTATATAACTGACAAAATAAAAGCAGACATTAAAATACTGATGTAAGAGTAAAGAAACAACAAATTGATATGAGATACATAAGACTAGCACAGAGCAGAGACTGGATGTCTCAGAAAACTAGTCAAATATTTAGTTTATGAACAAATAGAATCATCATACAAAAATATTTGACCACAGAATGCCATGACTGATCAATCAAAATCAAGTATTCCAGAGAGCTGTGTAAAAATTTTGTATATTGAGATTCTACACTTTGGTATTTCCACATCTGTCACAGCATCCTGGTCTTTCCACTCACATAATCAAATAATTTCAAACCAAATCAATATTTCATGTCCATTTAATTATTTATTTATTTGGAAAATTGCACCCCTTTAGGATGGTAACTATTAGTTTTTTTATTGACTGGTTGTCTGTATATATATATTATATAAATGAGGTTAAAGTAATATGTGTATGTAAAAAAAAAGGGGTAAAAAAAATATTTTACAGAAAATCTCTAACCCCAAAAATCTAAAACACCTTTGCTTAGAGCCAAGACTACACATTTAAGCACAGGAAATGAGCTATCATGATATTAGTGCTAAGATCTAACCACAGTAGCTCTCCTTAATTTTAATATCTAATATTACATGACACTTCACCAAGTAATCTTGCTTCCAGACAATGAACAGTGCAGATGGAGGTACGTTGCAAGCATGTAGGCTCTGACACACTTGTGTGTGCTTGAGGGTAAACGGACGTGATGCCACATTACAGTGTGTGATGAATTTTGACTCTGATGATAGGAGACAGTGAGAGGTGGCTGCTGGGGGAAATGGGAGGAATGTTGGGGAGGGTTAATTTGGTTAGAGAGCTGCACTAGCAACCAGGGATGAGATCATCTAGTTTAGATTGATGAAAAGCAGTGTATTGAATCCTGTTAGGCTGTCTGTTATGATGACTGTATGCGAGTATGTTGGTGTGCAGTTTGGATGTTGTTTTTTGGCACAAAGGATGATTTAGCAATGATTTAGCTAATTTCCACTTTAATTCAATCTTTTTCATTATGACAGGAGTATGACTGAGAGGTAAACTGACCAATCATAACACCAAATATGCCATTTTGACCAACAAACAAACCAGACCAGAGAGTATTTTAACGTTGTTAGACTTGACCTTGAACTAAAAAAATTGTGTGTATTGACATATTTTCGCAGTTGAAACAAGATATATTCTGATATATTCTGATATATTCTATGTTCATTCATGTTTGTTTTGTGCTATAACTAGTAAAGAGGAAAGGATGATCGATTCACATTCTGCTTGAACTGAGACACTACAGCAATCTGTCATGCCACATTAAACAGCCACAAAACAGTATTTATTGTTTCAATTGCTTAAAAAATGACAACATTTGAAAGCTGCCACTTTGTTTCATACCAAAAGTAACCTCCTCTGTCTTGTCTGTCGGCATCTTGTCAGTGTCACTGTGGTGTATTTTTCACTGTGTGAGAATAGGATGTGTGGGGTGAGAGCACCATGGCTTATCAGACATAGGAACAATTAACTAGGTCTTTTTGAATAGTCAGTTGCCTCTGTTGTCCTCTACGATTTGTGTAATTGGTAACACTTGATAGTAAGGTCAAAATTTTTGTACATTAGTGAATGCATTATATTGCAAATATATTGATTTATTTTTGTTTATAATACAAGTAATATTAATGTAAACTTTTATATTATAACTTGCCATTTTAGAAATATATAAGTTAGCATTAGTATATGTCTAATAGAGTTCTTTAAAATTATGTATTTTTGAACCCAACTTCTATAAATTTTGAAGCCTAAATACAATCAATAGAAGTAAGAAGCTAAAGTTAGGCTTTAAAAAAAAAAAAAAAACTATAAAATGGTTGACTTTGATATCACTGCCACTAAGCTTCTTACAACTTTTTGGGTCTTGAAAACAGGCTAATTTTCCAACTCCCCTAGAGTTAAACAGATGAGTTTTAACTGTTTTTGAACCCATTAAGTCAATCTCCGGGTCTGCCGTTAGCACTTTTAGCATAGCTTAGCATAAATCACTGAATCAGATTAGACCAGGGGTAGGCAACGTCGGTCCTGGAGTGCCGATGTCCTGCAGAGTTTAGCTCTAACCCTAATCAAACACACCTGAACAAACTAATCAAGGTCTTCAGGATTACTAAGGCTACAGGCAGGTGCACTCCAGGACCGACGTTGCCTACCCCTGGATTAGACCATTAGCATCTTGTTCAAAAATGACCAAAGATTTTCAGTATTTTTCCTATTTAAAACTTGAATCTTCTGTAGTTACATTGTGTACAAAGGCCGAAACAAAATTAAAAGTTGCGATTTTCTAAGCTGATATGGATAGGAACTATACCCTCATTCCAGCGTAATAATCAAGGAACTTTGCTGCCATACCATGGGTGCAGCAGGCGCAATAATATTATGCAGCGCCTGCATATAGTCCCCAGGTATTTTACTATTACCTTAGTAGCTTAGTGCTGGTCACATTGGAAGTTACCTAGCTGGGGACTATTTTCAGGCGCTGCGTAATATTATTGTGCCTGCTGCACCCATGGTACGGCAGCAAACTTCCCAGATTATTACACCTTAGTACACAATGTAACTACACAAGAGTCAAGTTTTAAACAGGAAAAATATTGAAAATATTTGGTCATTTTTGAACGAGATGCTAATGGTCTAAACAGATTCAATAATTTATGCTAAGCTATGCTAAAAGTACTACCAACAGACCCGGAGATCGGCTGAATGGATTCAAAACCGGTAAAACTCATCTGTTTAACTGTAGGGGAGTTGGAAAATTTTCAAAAAGTGGAGTGTTCCTTTAAAATCCACAGATTTGAAGTCAAGTCATCTTTGTTTATTTAGCATTTTGTACAATACAGATTAGTTTGCTTGAGTTAGTTTTCAAGAGCGAGAGCATTAACAAAAAAAAAAAAAAAATAGAGTAAAACAGCAAGCAAGTAGATAAGTTTTCTAGCACTTTATACAATACAGATTAGTGTGCTTGAGTTAATTTGCAAGAGCGAGAGCATATACCCAATAAAAAACAGCTTGAGTAAAACGGCAAACAAATAAGTAGATGAGTTATTAATACATTTTATGTCTAAAAAATGTGAAAATATCTTGAGCTTGTGTTAACCACAGACCTTAATTTAGTGATGTGATTTAATCATAAACTCATTAAAAAACCATTAACGTAGGGAGAGTGGAACAGAAAATGCAGAAATGCAAAGACATTTCTGGGTTTTAGGAATCATTCCTGCAGAGTTTAGCTCCAACACTAATAAAAAACACTTGCCTATGCTAGCTAGTAACTATTCAGACCTTTATTAGCTTGTTCAGGTTTGTTTAACTAGGGTTGAAGCAAAACTCTGCAGGGTTGCAGCTCTCCAGGACCAACGTTCATAACCCTGCTCTAGATTAATAAATGCTATAATACATTGTTAATTCACTGTTAGTTCATAATACCATAAATGTATTAAATCCAAAGTTCTGTCATGAAACTCTAGATGGCGCAGTCTGATAGGTCTAACTCAATCCGATATCATTATCACATGGCACAGCTGACTGGTTCTCTCCTCTATCGGTAGCCAATGGGCTTGCTGCTCAACATTCAAATATATGACTAGTGCATGCTGAAGCGGTTGCAGCAAACTTCAGAAACCCTCCACCTTCCCCAGCTCCACCTATATAGATCTGCTACTGGGTGATCATGTATGCTATGGGGGTTATTCATATATGTTATATGTGCAGCAGCAGTATTTCTTACATGCTCACAGCAGCATATTGTGAATGTACTGGCAGTAGCAAGTCTCGGTATTTGCCCAGCAATTCCCGCCAAGACCAAATACACTAACATTGTCATGACAGAACTACATTAACAAATGTAACCAAAAGGTGTTACTACATAAATAATAAAGACAGACAATTAAGAAAAGTTGTAACATTCACTGCAAAAAACAAAACAAGAAAAAGAGAGAGCTCACCATCTTCCTCTTCGACAGATTAGCAGTATCCACAGCGATGACTGCATCCTGCGCACCAAGGTAGAGCATCCCAGACACACGGTCCAATAAGAAGGTGCTGAAGTTATTTACACCACTAAAATCAGCGGGACCAAGCCTAGAAATGTTTGCTGAGAAAAAGAAAGAAGCATGGATTAAATCTCACATATCAAAAGATTTCTCTAACACAGACCTTTGAAGCTATTCATACTAAGATGATATTTACTACACCCTATTCCCTAACCTTCACACAAACCTACTGATATCATTAAACTTAAAGCAAAAAATTATTTATGAAACTTTTTAAGTAGTGAAACTATCGTTACAAGTTGGTTTTACTATATTTGTGAGGATTCTAAATGTTTGTTTAGCATTGGTGAGGATTAGTAATTCTGTTCAGATATGTATATTAGCATGTGGGTTGAGGCTCTGAAATTGAAATGCTGTTTAAGATGTGCTATATCTGATGCCCATGGCAAATGTAATACAGCATCTGCACTACACTGCATTTAATCTGTTCCTCTTTATTTTTAAATGTGAAACACTCATTTGCTCCATTACTGTAATCATAACCATGTCTATGTATTTAAGAGATTAGAAAAATATATATAGAAACGGCAAGAGAAGGAGGACGGCAGAAAAGATTTGAGAAAAGAGGACGGCTCACACTCATCTTGCAGTGTGCTATGAGTGTCATAGTACCACAGTAAGTGACACTAAGAAACATAAAAGTCTGATCTGTACGAGTTGTTCTCACCATGAAACCTACAGAAATGTTATGTACTAAATGAATGCTCATTTTTTTGAGCAGTTCAGAGCAGTTGTTATTATCATGTGTCCCGTCTGTTCAGTGTCTAAACTCATGAGACAACATTAAACACATTTTCCTACTGTCAATCTTAATCATCTGACATTCCTTCTTGTATTTGCACACATACTCTTTGTAGTTCAGGCCTGTATAGAAATGTTTAGATATAATTCTATCCCACACTAAAAACAATTCCTATTTATTAAGGCCTATTAAAACCAAGATGGCTGTTTGGTGTGAAAACTTCCTATTTGGTGCAATAAACATTTTATTTGAATGATAGCAGTTAATGCACCTGTTCAGACCAACAAGAACTTCTGACGGGCGTCAATGCAACAGATTTTCTATGAAAAATACAAAAAATACAAACAGCTGTTTGAAAATGTGTAAATGTTGTTAGACTTCGCTGTGACAAACAGATGTGTAGTGTGTGTGCGTTTATTGTTACATTTTGAATACTGAACATACAATGAAAAGCAATTATGACAAATATAAGTCATAGCAAATAAAATACTGAAGCAAACATAAAATCTATAAAAAAGAAAACATAAACAAAAAACAATACTAATAGAGCATATTAGCATTTTGATATATTATAATAATATGTGATATATTAAGCAAATAACATGACAACCAGTGTCTTTGTGTGCTTCTGTATTTCTGCATTTCCATAATTGCCACCTACTGCCAGAAAGTGAAATTGCATTTTCTTCCAGTCATCTGCCATTTTATTTACATTATATATAATTTTTTTTCGAACCATGTGTTTTTTAACGCTTAGCTTGCACATGGGACTCATATTCTTTGGGAGGCTAATTAATTCATTTTAACTGTCATAACTTCTGAAAAGAAATAGCAATCATATGGTTGCTAAGGTATTCTAAGTGTTTGCCTACGCATTGTTAGGTTGTTGAGTAGACATTACACTTAGACTTCTAACATTATATCCTTTTCACTACCACACACACATTCGTATATGTGGTTTACGGCGACTCTCCACAGGCATATGGTTTTTCTACTTTACAAACTGTATTTTCTTTCCCCTTACCCTAAACCTACCCATGACAGAAAACTCAAAAAAACAAAAACAAAAAAAACAACACAGTTTAGTTTGTTTTAACCCCTTAACTGTCACCTAAGTTTACTTCAATATATTACACTTAAATCTAATTATGACAAACTATATATCATTGGAAAGGTGTAAGACTCCTAAATAGATCTTTTATCAGTTTTTTTTTTTTTGTTTTTTTTTTTATAGAATCATTTATGACAAGAGTGCACCTCAAAACATATACATCATAACAATAGTCCTGACCTTTGTTGCAAATTTTTTTTTTTCTTTTTTCCTATCACATATATATCATTTGAAAGCTTAAAACCTCAAAATCCATCCTGTGAAAACCATTTTGAAATGACACTTTGAAACTTCCTCCTTAGTAAGGGGTGTCAAATTACAAAATGTATTGCAGTCTTTTAGGATTAAACTTTTTATAATCTTGATATAATACATATTGTTGCAAAGGTCTGAGTCTCAAGGTTTTGTGTAAGGTGTAGGTTTAGGTTTAGAAGTAATATTGAGAAAGAAATCTAAAAAAATGAATGGTATCTGGTGGCTGTTTGTGGTATAACGTATAAACAAAATTGCATATACATAAACTTACATAAACTTATTTGTATTTAGACATATGACTTTAATTTATATATAACTATAAACACACACACACAGGTTCCATGTTTTATGGGGACATTCCATAGGCATAATGGTTTTATACTGTGCAAACTGCATTTTCTTACCCCTCACTTTCTTAACTCTCCCCTTAAACCTACTCCTCGCACAAACCTTTTTGCTGTTTTATATTTTCAAAATTTTTATTCTGTATGATTTAAGTTGTTTTCCACATGGCAACCAAAAGTGTCCCCACAAGGTCAAAAATGACTATACTTTTGGGGACCCATAGGAATATCGGGTACACTCAAACACACATCTACAATGAGCTTCATTAGTGTGGATGAACAGCAGTTAATACAGCGAGATAATCACCTCCATCTAAAGCTAATATCTGACAGCTGCCAAGCCAAATGTGTCATGATATAATTCATTGCTAATACTCTGTAACACACAAGCAAGGACCTGAGATAAACTTCAACAAACAACACCTAACAAACACATACAAGAACATCACAAGCAGCCATTTTTATAAAAAGGCAACTGTAAAACCATCTGAAGACACAAAATGCAAAAGCAAGCTCCCGTGTTATCAGATGAATGTCAGAGGAATGCTTTCAGGAATTTTCTTTGCAGTCACCAAACCTGCTTTTCAACTTCAAAATCAGTTTTAGGTATGCTACTCACAGTAACTTACTTTCTTTCTCCATCCTACTCTCTCTCACACTGTGCATCACAATCTGCCAACAGCAAACCCCACCCTCTTCCATCATTTTGAGCTGTCATTCCCAATGAGTGACACAGAGAAGTGACAAGCAAATGATGGAGGCAGTAGATGGAAACAGACAAAGACACTTGCTGTAGGCAAGGTCCTGCTAAATGTCCTCATGTCACTCTCCTTCCCTTTTCCTTAAGGACCTTCCAGAAATGTTTCCCCCCACTCTGCTATGCATACCGATGTGGTGTTGGTTCCTAGAGCTAGACCATCTGCCCCCGATCCCCCAAACCAAGCGCCAATCCCATACAACTGTGTGTCTGACCACTCGTCTGTGAGGGAGTATGTGTGTGTAAGTAAGAGAGAGTGTGACTGAGATAAACAACGAAGACACATTTAGAGATGCTCAGCAGGAATTGATGCAAGAACAAATGTTCAAAATTCTCTTTCAGTCTTACACAGCCAAACACACACACACACTCAGGCAAGTTAAAATGGTAAAATACAGAGCAATGGATCTTGTCACTAAGGCTCCAGTGCCACACTGTCATAGGCTGATACAGCAGCCAAAGCCAACCTCCCATCATTAATCATTCATTCAGTCTCAGCACATTAATCATGAATGACGAACGAGAGAGAGGGGGTAAAAAGGGGGAAGATGAGGGCAGGAGTGAATTCGGTGTGTTTGGTCTCTTCTTATACCACTAAAATATTTTATTTCTCCTTTGCTGCCTTCTTATGCCCAAACTCTAAAAATCATATTGATTTCCATCATTCTCTTTTTCTGCCATGTTGTACGGCCACACAGGGTGTTGAGTGGGCTGCATAAATGCTCTCTGATTGGCTCTGGCTGCTGAGGGATTTTGGGAATTGCCGTTTTAGAAGGAGGGGGATTCACTACTGCTGAATAATGTACACTAAAACTGAATCTGTCAGTCACAGAGAGAAACACTGCAATACAATTCCAAAAAGTAGCTTACAGTGTTAATGTAATGTAGAAATAGCTACTGACAAAAATAACAGTATAATAGGAGGCTTGATCTTGATTGGAGCTTTTTGCTGTTTCTTCATATGTTTTGCATCAGGGTTTGTTTTGTGATAATGACCTCCAATATGTAAAAAAGAAAAACAGTAAATTTTCTAGTAATAATCAATGTAAATAATTATTTAACTATTATAAAAGTATTGTTTTATACATAATTTGTCACTGAACCACCCATTTTACAAAAATAGTGTTTAAGGAATAAAACATAAACTGTTTTCATAATTCTGGCTTTGTTTTTCTGTAATCTCATAGTTTTAATGAAAATACATCACATCTAGTCTGGTGGTCACATAAAGCATAAGTTCAATTTTTTTAAAGCACTCAAATTGGAACTTGAAATTTGCACATATCCATAAGTGACCATGGTCCACAAAACCAGTAATAAGGGTCAATTTTCTTTTATATCTTTTAGATAGCTGAATAAATAAGATTTCCATTGATGTATGGTTTGTTAGGATATGCCAATATTTGGCTAAGATACACCTATTTGAAAAGCTGGAATCTGAGGGTGCAAAAAAAAATCTAAATATTGAGAAAATCGCTTTTAAAGTTATCCAAATGAAGTTCTTAGCAATGCATATTACTAATTAAAAATTTACAAAATACATGGAACGTGAGTTTTACTTTTACTTTTTTTACTTTTTACTTCTACAATATCTTAATGATTTTTGGCATGAAAGAAAAACCTATAATTTTGACCCATAACAATGTATTTTTTGACTATTGCTACAAATATACCGGTGCAACCTAAGACTGTTTTTTGCGGTCCAGGGTCACATATGATCATAATTCCATGCAGCTTTTGTATTACTATCCACTGGAAATGACTGATTTATGGTCAGTTGTTTGTATGAGGTAGTAAAAAGAGACCTTTACATTACATTCATTAATGAATGTTTCTCTATGTGTCAACAAGGAAAAGCTTTGCACTGCTCATAAACATACTCTAATTACACAGTTATTCACCTGGTCTAATTTTCCAGTAGCCCTTCAACCTTGACTCATCCAAAATGGCCATTCCTACTGTGGTTTCCCCACTGGGAATTTTCTGAGGCTTATCTGCTGTGTCAGGACTAACAGAGAGAATAAAACGCTGAAGCCATGATTTATGATTTATTCCTCATGATTGCTTCTTGGTTACTGTGGAGACTGTAGATGCAGCTGAGTGGCTGAATTGATAAAGCAAATTCTGAGAGTCAGGGAGAGGAGAAAAAGATGGATAGCAAAGAAAAGCAAGACTTCTTGCAAGACGAATGTAATAAATATCCCCTCATGCATTTCATTTACCACAAAAACTGTGTTGTGACTTATTACAAAAGTGGCGACAGCATGCCAGACGTGGCTCTAAATGATGGAATTGTCTCTCATAATTCTGAGTCATGAATCACATTGTTTGATTATCCTTCAAAACAATGAGATGGTAAAGAAAGTAATAGTGCACTTCACACATTAATCTAAAAATCACAGTCACAGTGTAAATATAAATTTGAAATAGATATTTAATACATGGGTTTAAAATAGAACAGATGCACATCAATCAAACAGACATAAGAAACACACTCCTCTGTCTCTTAATGGAAAAAAGCAAACATGTCAAGTTATCCTAGGTAAGAGAGCATATAAAAACAGTTTTACTTTGCTTATGAGCTATAAGATCAGTATCTTCTCACAAGCATTACATCATTGATAATATTCAAGAAAAACATCTTACATTTCCTTAGACAACAATGATGCAACTGATACCTATGAGTCACAGGAAATACTTTGTATTAATTCACTCAAGTAACTGACAAACACATATCATTATTAACCTGAGGTTAAAATTGAGATTTATTCCTACAGCTCAAGGTTAAAAGTAATTCTAGAGTTTTATTCTATTGCACATCTTGACAGGGCATTGGGTTTATGTGTGCTTCTCTTGCTTTACTTAAAAGGACTTTGAGTCTGACTGTTGTGGACAGGTTATATGACAACAGTCTGGTAGTGGGCTGTGTATATATGTTTGCTAATTTATCTCACTATCAGTGTCTATCACTTCATGTCGGATCACATTTTTGTTTTTTTCCACCTTTCAACAACTACAGAATCGATTGTGTAGCTCACTGTAATCATTTACAGATTCTGAAGGCTGTTACAACAGAGACACACTGAATTGTGACTAATTCAGTAGCATTTCAACTAGTCTTTATTATTATTTTTTCACATACTGTTCAGTTCAAAATGTTGGAATTGGTAATATTTTTTTAAGCATGTTTAAAAATACAGAAAATACAGTAATATTGTCAAATATCATTACAATTGCAAAGCTGAATTTTCAGTATGGTCTTCAGTCACATTATCCTTTATAAATCATTGTAATATACTGATTTGGTGCTCAACAAATAAACAAACAACATTGTTGAACAGTAGTGTAACTCTACATTCTCTTCTTAAAATTTTATTCTCCCTCTCGGACTCGTATTCAATGATATTTAATATGTATTTTATCAGTCTTTTTACCCCAAGACACTGGTATTGCTAACTATATGCTATGCTAATTGAGCTAGACAAAATACTCTAGAGAAAGTTTTCAAATGAGGTCCTTCTTGACCACACACAGGGGTCTGTTTGACATAATCTGTAATGGCAGGTGGCCTGGAGGGGAGAGTGTAAAAACATCATGGTTAACTTGAGTCGACTGCAGACAGGCTAAGGGTTTGTAGTGTGGTAAAAGTCTGTGAGTAACACTAACATTTTAAACGAATAGAGGAAGAGAAGAAGTAAACTGCAAACACTCTCATCACTCCTGGGAGTCTGGGATTAAAAGATAAACTCAACAGCTGTACAAGAAAAAGAAGAACACCAGCCTTGAGCATTCTGTGGTTTTATAGGAGACTGTCCTCAAAGAAAATACGACCCAGTTGTACGTTTTTGAATCAACCAAATATGACCCATGTTTACGTTTTAAAGTTAAGTTAATAATAATAATAATAATAATAATTATTATTATTATATATTTGTTATAAAGATTATTGATTTATTTGGCAACATTTACACATTCCTTGATGTATCTGTTCTAAATATACAGTATCTCCCAGCCCTTGTTCCATTGTTTAAAATCATTGTTTTGAAAACTTGGTTCAATTAAAGTTCATAATTTGAACAATCATACACAAAGCATAACACTGATCTGTTATCAGTGAAGGCCATAGCATCGCAGCGCATGCTGTTTGTACAGTGATTATCTTATCATGTTTTATCCTTCATTTCTTTAGTTCTCATCAGTCACTCTATACAGAATGGTTAATGTTTCTGACAAACCTGCTCTTTTAACCCACCCACATACATACACATTCTCAGAACAACGGAACCCAGCTGGCGGATAGACGTTTACCAGCTGCACATACAGTATGGCTGCTGGTGTGTGTGTGTGTGTGTGTGTGTGTGTGTGTGTTTGTGTGTGCATTTGTGTGTGCTGCAAAGTTTAACAATAAAAGGTCACTCTGTAGTCTATTGTTATATTAATTATAATTACCACGTAAACTAACTTTAACCTAAATGCTTATTCTAAACTTTTTAGTAATAAAAAACATATTTCTGTATTTCATCTTTTGTCCCCAAAAGAACAGCTACCCTGTAGCTCTAAAACAGACACATGCACACTCATAAGCACCCAGAGATAAAATACCAAAACATGTTTCCGCTGTCTGTTCAACCACACAGACGTACACATTAACACAGTTATCTTGGTTCAATATCATTTGCACAGATTATATGAATACTCACAGATTAATGTACTGGACAGATACATGACACATTGACTTAAGATACATTGACTTAGGTGGGACTATTGTCCTTGGCTCTGTATGTGTGTGTGCGTTTGACATTAGCTAACTGCTTGCATTGTTACACCGAAGTGCATTGTGTGTGTGGTGATTGATGCCAGAGGTCAGTCACTGATCAACATCCTGTTCACAACAGAGCATGTGTGCGTGTGACAGCAGCAGAGAAAAGAAGGCACGACCTATGCGTGCATGTCGCACTGGGCTTAAAAGATTGCATTGTCTTCTAGTGATCCTTCCATTCTTCAAATGCTTCCGTTGGACTAGTTATTAGTAACATCTCATTCATCGCTGTATTTTTATATAGTTTGTTGTCAGTTAGAATACGCATTATTACAAAGACCTATAGGAATAAATATATATATATATATATATATTTTTTTTAGATATATTGTATAAGGACAACAGTGCTAGAACAGGATGATGAAGTAATTATTACTTAATATTCTATTATTTTATTTTATTATTTTATTAGTGTTTGTCGTTGTTATTTTTTGCAATAGGATTTGGTACCACTAATACACAAAACATTTCACCTTTAAAAACTCTGACATTTCTCTGGCTTCAAAATGCATGCACACAGAAAATTCACACTAATGTTAATCAGCTTTCAGTTAATCAGAATCCTTCATTTGCAAGTGCTGAGAACACACCTACATGCACAACTGACAAATTTGCCAAGACAAGACAACTGACAAGAATTTGCTTATTCACTGTCCATAGCCTCTAAGGACTGCTTCTAAATATTACATAAATATTTATCTAAAAAATTATTTAATTATGATTTGTACCCAAATTATGCAATATATTCGGACATTTGAAATATGCTTATAATTTAGTTAGATTCAATGGCTTTGTTATGATTCATAATTTAGTGATAAATAAAAAAAAAATAATTTATACCATAGCTCAACACTGAAAAAAAAAAAAAAATACATGAAGTTTTGAATTTTGAACTCACAGCACATTCATTTTAAAGATGTGCCTTAGGAAAACCAGGTCAAAACTTGTATTTTGTATGTACCGTATTTGGTATGAAACACACTGGCTGTTAATGCAATAACTGTTATTGATGATTATATTCACGTTTCAAAAATTCTATGCATTTTTAGCATCCTATAAGCATTGTCACACATACAGTAGCCACTAAACCTACGCTAGTCTATGCTAAGGCTAGAAATCGACTGTGCTTTCTTTGGCTTAGTGCTGAAGTCTACAAAAGCTCAGCGCTTTGGCTTTCAGTGAAGCTCTTTGAAAGTGTCTTCAACAGAGGGTTGTTAGCAGCTCCTCCAGAGAGCTGTGATTACAAGACAGAAACGAGGCTACAGCAGGACTGAGGATAGCAGTCATACGACAAGCCGACATACACAGTATTTTGATAAGTGGACGAGTGTTCACTCCTTCCTCAAATCTAATAAGTCTGGACCCCTTCATCAAGACCAAACCAGAAACATGTTCCTCTGAACTCAAATGACAGTAGTTAAATTATCATTAATGTTCTTAAAATGCCCATAATAACAATAATTCACATTTGCGCTAAAACCATTTAGTGTGGCTTGATGAGTTGCTTTTTTGAAAAAAGTTTGAAAAACATAGAATCTTCATTGATCTAATCTTTCGATTAAAGGATTACTCTACGTTCAAAATATGGCATTCAGCTTTTAATGTTGTGTCATCCTTTTTAAAATCTCTGTAAAAAATATTTTATTGATTTATTTGTTTTTATTTTATTTTATTTATTTTTCAAAGTCTACCAGGGGTGGGATGGGTGGGAGTGGGATCTAAATGTGCAAAATTGTTTTTTGTTATACTATTGTTTCCGGAAAATTGTTAATAAAAAAAAGGATTACTCTACGTCCAGAATAAAAAAATCCTGATTTACTAATTTACTATTCATTTACTTACCCCATGTTATCTTTCCTTCTTCAGTCGCAAAGAAATTAAGCTTTTTAAGGGAAACATTCCAGGATTTTTCTCCATATAGTGGACTTCAGTGGTGCACAATGGATTGAAGTGGTGCTTTTTTTTTGTAAAGGCCTTTTGACCTTTGAATGTTCACTTTGTAAACACTGGGTCCGTACTTCTGCAGTGATGTAGGGCAAATGAGGAGAAAATGAGATGGGAGTTTTTCTGCATACCCTAACTGTGTTGAACCAGAGTGCACAGAGTATGTACGTGCATTGCAGAGTTAGACAAGGTGAGCATTGGAGGTTAAAAAGTATATACACTTTACTTTTTTCGTTTCGCTAGATAAGACCTTTATTCCTCGCTGGGATCATGTAGTGCCCTTTGAAGCTCACTGAAACTGCGGCGGCAAATTTTAACCTTTATTGCCTTGAGCACCACTAAAGTCCACTATATGGAGAAAATTCCTGTAATGTTTTCCTCCAAAAATTTTATTTCTGTAAAACTGAATAAAGAAAGACATGAACATTTTGGATGACATGGGGGTCAGTAAATTGTCAGGAAATTTTTATTTTGGATGTGGAGTAATCCTTTAATATTTGTCCTAATATTTTTAAAGTTGCTATTTATACATTTATCAATTGCAAACCTGAAATGTCTCCAAATACCCCCAAAACCTGTTTTAGCATCTTGTGCAGTGCACATGGCCCTGGTTGATAATCATTGGTGTATGTTTCTGATTTGTCTTATTTCATTTCCATACGGTTCTGTTTAGAGAATATGATAAGCGTGTGGGGCCGTCACTAATCACACTTGCCCTAAATTCGCTCCTGCTCAAGAGGATTACAGAGAAGAGTGGGACCAAAGCTCAACTTTAAGCACTTGAACAGCAAAAACTAGCACAGTCTTGATAATTCTTTAAGTACCGAATTATCTTGTTGAGTTATATGCAGATTATCAACTATTATAATTTCTGGTTTGAATTTTTTTTTTCTTTTGTACAAAAACCTGCATTTCCTGCACCTACCATCCTCTTGTTGTACTCACTCAGCAATCAGATGTTGTATTAATAAGAATGAGTAAACCCTTACAAAAAAGTACTATGGGAGTACAAGGGTACAGTGATAGTATTAGAAGCTAAAATAATTAAATATACTGACCTATATCATATACCATCGTATTTATTTACAAGGTACTCCAAGGTAGTTTAAAGAATAGGATGGTATTATCATGAATGTTCAAAAATATGGATTTTCTATGGTAAATGTGTGGAAAAAAGCACGCTATTATCATGGTAAATGTCTAAACTATGATTATATGTTCGCAAATATGGTACATGTCCAAAAAAACATGGTTTCATAATTGTATAATGATGAACAAAAAGCATTGTATTACCATGATAAATCTTCATGACAAAAACAAAATGGTATTATGATCATATAGTATGTCCAGAAGCATAGTATTATCATTATACACATCCAAAAACATGGTTTTTCAGTAGTACATTTACAAAAATATAGTATTTTCATGGTATATATCTAGACAACAATGGTACCATCTCAAAAAAAATATTAATCAAAAATAAAATATGACCTACTTCCTAAGTTGTGGGTCAGTGAACAAATTAGAAAATTAATTCAAATATGTTATTTAATGCAGCTAAGCTGAGGGTTGAGCTTTTGACTGTGATAATGACTAATAGACTTACTGGTTGTACTATCACATTATTAATCTAATGCAAATTTCAAGAATTTGTGATGCATGAATTCTCATCAACTTTTTCATAATCTCACCACTATGTAATTCTGGACACATATTCAACACATACAAGTGCTATGCTCCTCTGTGACCTTATTAGGACGTTGGTATTAAAACTGGATCCATAAGACAGTGTGTCATTAGGTCATTGGGTCATTTTTAAAGCGGGTCTTAGTACTTAAGACTGTGCCATAGGCTTTTAATCCCACTAAATGCTGGGAGCACCAAACATAGTCTTCAGTCAGCCTTAAACACATGTGTCTGCCCGTCTGTCTGTGTATCTATTTACCTGCCAATCTGTTTCCATTTATCTGTTAAATACAGATGGTAGAGTGGAATGACAGATGATTTTCAAAGAGAAAAACGTGATATGATCACACAGCAGATGGAGTGATCCATGCATGTCAATCTACACAGCTTCCTCAAATGGTTGAGTTCAGAGTTCAAATGGCTGTTGCCATGGATTCAGCTTTCCAAAGTTCTAATGTTTCTCCAATGATCAATGTAAACAGCTACTGCAGCAGTCACTAAACGTTTAGCTTCATGCTGACTGACAGTTTCTTAAACAGTGTTTTCAATTCTATTTAGAATCAAAATGTGCATACCAAAAGTGTATTAAAAGTACACTTATCTGATGATGGTAAATACTCTTACTTACAATATCAGTTGTTAAAGTTTGACAACTCATTCTTTATTGCTACTTATTTCAAAATGTTCAGTAATTCCTATATTTCCATATTATAGTTTGACACACTGAAATCATTACACTGAAATAACGGAAGTATATAAATTGCATTTCAAAATTAGTATCAATAAAGAATGAGTTAAACAATCAAACTATCTTGTATTTTACATTCTTCAAAGACGTCATCTAGATAACAGATCTGCATACTCTGTTCCCTTCTCTAAATCAACATCATAAGGTGCATCCTGGGATGCTTTTTAAGCAGAACACATTACCTAGCAAGCTTGTAACTACCTAAATCAATTATTTAAAAAAGGCTTTATGGCAAATCCAGGTAATTTACCATATATTATGGTTTTTAACAGTTATGACTGTTATAGAGCCAACTGTGGTCTAATCCTTGCATGCTTGTTCAGAATCACCTGTCGCATGTGCTCACCAGGTTTCGAGAGTTTTCCTTTAGGCTTTATAGGATTTGGGGTAAATTTGGACAGGCCCTTTTTCTAAACAACCCCGTTACAGCCTCCCAAAGGGTAAATGTCAAAAAATGTTTGATAATTATTGACCTTGAGAGTCCAGAGAACTGTACTGCTGTGTTTTTTTTTTCCAGATTTAGCAAAAAAAAAAAAAAACCTAGGACTAGTTTACAAAAAAAGGTTTTTGACACCTTCTCAATCATTTAACAAATGATTTGATTGACAGCAGTGGTTCTAGAAGCAAAGTTTTATCATATAATACGAATATTGCATGTATGTGCGGAAACCACATACATGGTATACCACATACATGTATACCACATGGTATACAATCGTTTACGCCCTTGAAAAATGCAATATCACCCTCCAGTGGCCCATTTCTTTTAAATTTCTCTCAGACCTTTGGGGCCGTGAGTCATACATGCCCAGTGGGTTTCGTTCTGATTGGCCTCCATTAACCTTGTCTAACAGGTGCTCAAAATTCACCAGCCAATGGTGGCCATGTTTTTTGAGATACGCAAATGTCCTTATAGACACTTGTGGCACTTTGGACCAAGGCCGTGCACACCAGTTTTCATGTTGAAAGGTCAAATAGTTGAGCAGTTAAAGCCATTTTTATGTTTTTTCCTGTAACCTCAGATTGAGCTCTTACATGAGTTTGGTGAAGATATCTCATTCCGTTCAGGAGTTATAGGCATTTAACTAAAAGTGGCCCTTCCCCTTTTAAACGTTTTGATGTCCCTTTGTAATGACGAGTCGAAAGTTTAACTTTTTTTTGATAATTATTGATATTCAGTTCTCTGAGAACCTGATGTACTGAGATCTTATTATCTTATATTAAAATTTGAGACGCACTGAAATCTGATGTTCTATGTAGTATGGATAGTGTGCAAATTGGTATGCAGTACAGAAAGCCATTTTGCAAATTTCTGCCACAAGGCTGCATGGGACAGTCATAATATCACATGCATCTCACCCACAGAGCAGTGAACGTTTTAAAAATTGGTTTTCTGAGCTTCATCGTTTGAAATCACTATGGGCCATTTGTGGCGCATAATCTCTCATGAAAGTCTCAAAAGACAAGCTTTCATCCTGCAGCTCTCATAAGTCATCTTCTCCCCCCAGTGCCCAGAGCACTGGATATATTCGATTGAGGATTATCTGTGCGATTTACCACATAAGAGCTGTATATGAAAAGACAAAAGTGACAGAAAGGACGCTGCCAAATGCGAACATACAGTGAGGTCCAAACAGAAAATAGAAAGTTTCTATTATGCATACAATGCATTTAATATGATATATTTTTATAATTTATAAAACTAGAGAAAGATTATCTGAATAATGTATTGTAAAATGCATTAACTTATAATACTAGCATAACAATTTGTGAAAAGTTGAAAAATCCATGAGCTCCACAAGTGTCAAATCCGATTATCATTATTTGAGATGATTTAAAGTGCATTGTGTTTGGAATGACTAAAGTTTGGGTGTTAAAAACTACCAAACATTCAGTTTTCGCAGCAACAGCCACTAAGTATTTAGTTATTATATCCAGACACAGTACACCTAGAGTGAAGAGTAATCAAGTGTACAAAATGCAAAATGTTTCTCTCAATTTTGTTTCATCAATTTCACTGAAGGGTTGAACACAGGAAACACAAAGCGCCTGTGGGGTTTCTAATCATTTCCTCCATTAGTGTTAAATATTAACCTGCGTGTGTTCTGCCCGCCATCTTGAAATCAGTGATGAGAGTATTTCACAAATGTGCATGCACACAGATAGCAGATGGTTTAGTGATGACTCAGTTTTAAGATCGGAATCCAAACACTCTCTTACCCAAAATGCTCTGCTCTGTCTGAGTGTCTCTCTATCTCTCTCTCTGCCTCCCTCTGCTTTCACTGTTTGGATGACATACTGAAAGCTACTTGGCTAAAACTGAATTCTCATTTCCGGATACTTGTGCTCTACTTGGCACAAGAGTGGTATTATATAAAACTCTTTCTCTTTACCATCATCCTCCTCTTCCCTGCTCCATCCTTGTCTAATCATTTACCAATTAATCAATGCTCAGATGACCTCTGACATTTCTTTATTGAATTAGACAGAGGTTGTGTAGGTCTGTGTAGGTTAACTTTCTAAATTGACATCTAGGCTTATGGGACCATGGCCCACAAATACCAAATTCTCAAAAAAGAACGGTAAGAAAAAAAGAGAGAAGTGTAATATGGTAAGATTGATTTGAGACATGTGAACTCAAAGGAAAAGAGAAGTGTGGCGTATCAATCCCTGGAGTGCAACAGTGGATTAAACTAATGAAACACTCATGACAATCACCTCTCCCAAAACTACAGAATAAACCCATAGAGCCTGTTAACAAGAAGGGCTCCAAATCTATCTTGCTGTACTGTTTATCTCTCCTTTCCTTCCTTCCTACCATCACTCTTCCAATATATAAACTCTTCCAATATATAATTTATCAATAATTAATGAGTGCTGCTTTTAGCCTGGGAATGCCAATTATCATATTCTTATTTGTCTTCTGTTTCTCTCGTACACACTCATACACGCACACAAACACACACACACACACACACACACACACACACAATGTTAAAGATAAAAAGAGAAAACTGACATTAGTTCAGATATTCAATATACACTTTCTTGTCATAAAATATAATTCACCACAACAAATTTCATACCAACAACTCAGTGCAATGTATAACATCTCATCTGTTTCTTCCACTGCAGCAAGATTAAATAGAGAACAAATAGACTTTCACTTAAGTCTCTTGCTTTTACTGAGAAAACTTAATATCACATATTATTGAGTTTCAAAAGAGATCTCAACATTGTCTCTAACTGTCCTCAGATTTGCCAAGATCAGATACTTCAATATGATCTCACTACTGACAATTGATTTTGAATGTTCTCAAAATCAATTGAACTGAAAACTGAGCTATAACTGTAACTGAAGAAAAAGCTGATAAATTAAGCAACTAAAAAATCTACATTAAATCTCTTAAAGTTTTTAAAAAAAGCAATCTCTGAGCAACCTCTTTTTTGACATCCAAAGAACTACGACCTGAAATTCTGAGCAGCTCTGGAAAGTCTGTTGTAAATGCTGTGAGTACAAATGTAGATGACTTCCAAACATTAATATGGTGAAGACCGGAGACTTAACACACACAGGAGAGCTACCGATGATCATTAGTGTATCTAAAGGCAATTCTTGGATGACTGGGTTTTCAGTAATATCACAGTGATTTATGAGGCTGTTATATAAAGATTTTTTCCACAATGATGATGAAATCCAAAATTTCCACCTGTGGCAAGTTAATATAAGCAGGCAGATGTCTTGAGACCTTGAAATGGGACATAACAATGTCATGCTTCACTGATAACCCAGAAGAATGAGCCAGTCAGACATAACACACACACACACACACACACATCAGCTTACTCTGTCTGTTGTTTTTCTCCAATAAGAACAAAGAACTTTCTTACACATATACACTACTGTTCTAAAGTTTAGGGTCAGTAAGTTTTTTTTTTTAATGTTTTTGAAATAAGTCTCTTTTGCTCGCCATGGTTGCATTTATTAGAAATCAGTAATACTGTGAAACATTATTACAATTTAAAGTAAAATGCTTTCCATTTTAATAGACTTTAAAATTTAATTTATTCCTGTGTCTGCGCAGCTTAATTTTCAGCAGCTATCACTCCAAACTTCAGTGTACAAGTCTTCAGAAATCATTTTAATATGCTGATTTTGTGCTCTAAAAACATTTCTTTGGTATGATTAATGTTGAAAACAGTTGTGCTGCTTTCGTGGAAACTGTAATATTTTGTTTCAGTATTCTTTGATGAAAGAAACAAAGAACAACATGTATCTGGAGTAGAAATCTTTTATAACATGTTTTAATTTAAAGCATAAGAAATATATCTTACTGGCCCTGAACAGTAGTGTATATACATAAACCTCTAACATAAACCACTGTTCAGACTGCTAAATACACTCCCCACACATAGGCAGACCCGTAAGACGCCTTATGATTCAAATAAAATCTTTAAGTCACATCTGCGACTCATTCTGGTCCGCCTATGTGTGTGGTATAAAACATCTTTGAAGCACATGCCATGTCCTCCAGAATTTCTGGGTTCAGGACGGCCACAAAGCAGCCAGTCAGAGTCACTCAGACAGACAACAACAGGCCTGATGGACAAAACTACTGCACATGTCTGAATCTATTTGTAGTAACCATTTTAAAACAAAAGTCGGGTGTTGATGTGTTTGACGGGAAGAGGAAGACTCTTCAAGAGCACTTAGATGCAATTTTGCCATGAGACGCATTTCTGTAGGGTGCAGATTCATCAATACACACTCCCTTTCGTTCTTTCTCTTACACACACACACACACACACACACACACATCACTTCCCAAAAGCTAGCAAAGTTACTCATTGTTCTTCATTTCATAAAAAATGACAGAGGGGAACAGAGCCCCTTTGTCCATTATAGTGTGTGTGTTTGACCCATAAGAAGAGAAAAGGCTTGTCTATTAAGCACAATTTTCCAGGGATTTCACGGATCTTCTGTTCAGTGAGATCATATGGAGCTACATATCAACCAGAGCAAGCTGACAGACATATATGTGCATGTGTGTGTTCAACAAAGCACATTTTAATTCGCCCCACGTCATAAAACACCGACCAGCTAGACTAACCTCATATAAGGGATGCTGTATCCCCATTCACCCCCACATCCACACACATTCATTTGAACGCAGACCAGAACAGCAGCCTGTTTCACGTCTACTGAGCATCGAAGCCTCAGGCCAAGGAGGGTTTAATCGACTGCATCTGCTATATTTGTCTTTGCTTAAAAATGTGGGGTGAGGTCTAGTTTAGTCAAGGTTATGATTAAGGCAGTGTCTGTGTATCTGTGCTCTTTAAAGCTACTGTATGTCATTTCTGTACAGCTAGAACTGCAAAAACTGATTTTCAAAAATGTTTAAAAAGGTAAGTGGTGCTTGCCCATGTAAAATGTGTTGTCACATTGCTAGGGTGTTCTGGATGGTTGATAGTTGGACACAAATAAAAAAAAAAGTACCTGCTTTCAAGTATATATTGTAAAATATACAAATAAAATATATATTACAAAAAATACTTAAATCTATTGGATTTTTTCCCATCCATTGTATATCAAATGAACAAAACCAAAAAAACTTTGTTACAATACATTCTCCAAACTGCTCATCTATATAGAGCATGGGGATGCTGGAGCCTATTCGTCTTGGGCTTTAGGCAGGAATACACCCTGGATGAATAGACAGTCTATCACAAGGACAAAAATGTACTTGTATAGGATTTTTCCATCTTCTTTTCTCCTTTTTTTGTCCACTCAAAGTCCAATCTCTTGTAGTACAGTGTTCATCCATGTTTGGAGCAGACAAATGGAGCAGATTAACTTGAAAACAACAACAACAACAACAACAACAACAAAATATATATATACATTTATAATGACTTTTGACATGGTAATTTGTCAAACCAGTAGCTGATATCTCAGAGTGTCACAGAGTGTCACAAAGCTCTAGCATTTGGACTTTTCAGAAGTCAGAGAATGAATAGCTTACTTACATTTGTCTCAGCACACTAAACTGATAAATTTGAAAGTACTTTAACGTTGAACAGTTTATAAATATCAGCTTTAACATTACTTTGTCCTTATATCTGACCCTGGACAACAAAACCAGTCATAAGGGTCATTTTTTTAAAATTAAGATTTAAACATCATCTGATTATACATCATTATTTGGCCGAGACACAACAATTTGAAAATCTGAAATCTGAGAGTGCAAAAAAAATTAAAATTTTGGGAAAATCGCAGTGGTGGACGAAGTACACAAATCAACTTGAGTAAAAGTACAGATACATGTAATAAAATATTACTCCAGTAAAAGTAAAAGTACTCCTTTTTCAATTTTACTCAAGTAAAAGTACGAAAGTACTCATTTTGTTATGTACTTAAGTAAAAAAGTACTGATAGATGGATTTATAAAACAATTTTATATAGGCTACTTCATTTAATTTTATATTAGCACATATTTTTTTATAATCCTACAGCTCAAAATACATGGGATTTTACCAAAATAACCACTATATGGATTCAAGATAGATTTTTGTTGTTGATATGGACTACGCTGATGAGAGTGATGTAGTAATGTTCAATGTGAAGCTTACACTGTGATGTACCTGAGAGAAAATATTTGACCATCTAATTTTCACCTGTAAGAAAAAAGTGTTTTAAAGCTTCTTGTTTTGCCGAATGTCACAGTTATATATGACATGAGAATAAGGCCTGAAATTATGAAGAACATTTGGTAACACTTTATTTTAATGGTCCCTTTTGAACTTTCTGTTGACAATAAGTAACGTTGCATCAACATGTCAATTAACTCTTATTAGAGTATTAGTAGAATGTCAGCTTAATGTCTGCCAACTCTTTATTGTGATGGTCTCCCAACAGACATTCTACTGACTATAAGTAACTCTGCAAGTACATGTCAACTTAATCTAACCCTAACCCTACCACTCTACTAATACTCTTCTAATACTCTAGTGAGAGTTAGTACATATGTAGGTGCAACATTACTTATTGTCAACAGAATGTGTTAAAGGGACCATCAAAATAAAGTGAAACCGAACATTTTAAGGAACATATGACTGTATTTGCATAATGATTTTTTCCTTCTCAAACCTTGTCCTCACCTCAGGGTTTCACTTCCCACTGTGATAATTACTGTAGGTACCATGTTCTGAACCTCAAATCCTTTCTTTTTTCTCTTGTAATCTATAGGTGGTTGAAAAAAAATATTTGGACTTTATATCTAAATATTACCTCAACTTAGCACCAGCAAGCTTGTTAGCTAGACAGTTAGCATCAGCTAATGATATTTCCTTAATTGCAATATGGTTATGTATAAACACTCACATCTGTCTACTCGGCTAGTTAATCCAAACAATATAACAATTTATACTGTTAATAAACTATATAAAAAAGGTCACATGCAAGCTAAAAGTGTAGCATTTTAATAAAGCTGCTAATGTTACAGCAACAGGGAATATGAACGCGCATGAGTTATTTATTTAATCTGTGTTACAATCGTATGCATTGGAATGTAGTGAAGTAAAAGTAAAAGTTACTCAAAATAGAACTACTCCAGTAAAGTACAGATACTTGAAAAATGTACTTAAGTACAGTAATGAAGTAAAATTACTTCGTTACTGACCACCACTGGAAAATCGCCTTTAAAGTTGTCCAAACTAAGTTCTTAGCAATGCATGCTACTAATCAAAAATTAAGTTTTGATAAATTTGCAGTAGGAAATGTACAAAATATCGTCATGGAACATGATCTTTACTTAAAATTCAAATGATTTTTTGGCATAAATGAAAAATCGATATTTTTGACCCATACAGTGTATTGTTGGCTACTGCTACAAATATAGCCATGGTACTTATGGCTGGTTTTGTGGTCCAGGGTCACATATTAGGATTACTAAACATAGTATAAGGAACTAAACTGCTGTGTTCACTTTTCACCTCTAAATTTAAATGTTCACTTCTCGTGTCTCTTCTTCTGTTCCTTTTTTTCTTTTGCGAGTGTTCTGTGTGTCTGGTGTGCTTGCTATTTGACCATCACATATTTTCTGATCTTGTTTTAATGCACAACCTCATCTATTCTGTGCTTTTCACTGGGTTTCCCTGACCTCCTCATTCCCTTTTTCTGCCACGTCTCCCTCGTCTGGGTGCACACAAATCTGGCTCTATTATCCCTGTCCCATCCCATGCCAGCGGGAAGCCTCTCCTGGGAATTTCATCCCTGTCCTTCATTAGAGTTTCACACTTCGAGACAAAAAGCTCAGGGACATTAGTGAAGCTGTGCAGGACCTTGCTGTGGGCTGCAAACTAAATGCAGAAATTGTGAGGAAAAACTTTTGTCTTCTAGCTCCACAGGAGGTCGAAATCAAGCCAGATCTGCGGGAGAACAGCTTGGTAGAGAGAAGTCAAGTGTAGATGAGAAACAGAGAGAGCTGAAACTAGTGACTTTGAAGAAAAAACTGAGAAAAATAGAGATAATTAGTTAGTCTCGGCTTGAGATGCATGTCCAAGAAGTGCCCACAGTATGATCATTGACCATCTGATACATACTGCACACAAAACCAGACTCCACCTGCAAAAATCACAAGCTCCAATCAGACTGCATGACCCCTAGACTTATGAGAGACAATGTGCACAAGCTGTTATCAAATTGTTTAAAATGTATACACTACCATTTGAAAGTTTGGGGTAAGGTTTCTGAAAGAACTCTGTTATGTTCACCAAGGCTGCATTCATTTGATCATAAATACAAAAAAAATACATAGTATTTTAAAATTTTATTGGAATTTAAAATACCTGCACCTGATTGCCTGAATACCTGATTGTAATTTTACCAATAAAACTGTGGGGCAGGTTTAGGTTTAGCAGATATAAATTATTGTTAGGTCAGTATAAAAACAATAGAGGTCTATGGCAAGTCTCCAGAAAAATAGCTGTACAAAAGTGTGTGCGTGTTCATATATTTCTCTTCAGTATGGTTTTCACAAACTTAAGCTGAAAAAGACCTGACATGCATTTCAGTGACAGTAAGCTAGAGATTCAGTGCTGAATAATCACCAGCACAGAGGATGTTAAAATCCCCAAACTTTTTTAATAACTTTTGAACAAAGTTGATTGTTAGACTGTCTGCTTTTGGCCTTAAAAGGAGATTTTGAACAAGAAACATAAAAACAACAGTATCTTATCTGTTCTCAGAAAGAGTCTCTTTATCTATATTATTTATTGTCTGCTTTCATTAAAGAGCAGGGAGAGGGAGACAATATTTTGCAAATAACTACTGATAAAGCAGTTGCCAGAGAATGACAAACTAAATAAACAAATGAAAATGACTATGGAAAAAAATGAATGCAGTGAAGAGTCATTCTTTAACGCAGCATGAGACGGTTTATGATGAAATGCAAATAAGCCATCTGCAGGTGTAGAACATGCTTTTTTTTCCGGTTGAGCAGATTCAGTCCACAGGAGACTGAAAACATGACCTGGGTCACAGTGAGAGGGATATGTCAGTAAAATTACAACTAAAATACAAATAAAAGTTTCTTGTAGAGCACATAGTGACTGCTGACAGTCAGATATGGGACATTAACCCTTCTGTGCTGTTTCCATTTAAGATCCAGTGTAGAGTAGCAGTATTAACTTGTATGAGAGACATGGCAACAAGTGAAATCAGCTTATATATTTTTAAAAAGTTTACATTCAAATTCAGCAAAACTTTTTAAAAGTCTACAGTGGGACAAAATGTCCTAGGACTAGTTTGAAAAAAAAAATGTTTTAGTTATCCTCAAATATTTAACAAATGGTTGGGTTGACAATAGTGGTTCTTGAGGCAAAGTTGCTCAGCATGAGCAGATCTATCAAATGATATGCAGTTTTAGTGTATGTGTCAACATATGTAAATAGGTTCTGTCCAATCTGATGTCGTTTAAAACAGAAAAATATGTTTTTTGAGGCCACCTATGGTCCGATCTTCATGAAACTTTACATGCTTGTTTAGAATCATCTGATGCATGTGCTTACCTGATTTCATGACAATTTGACCTTTTGTTTTGAATCTATAGGCTTTTTTGTTAAACTTGGCCCCACACACATGTTTAAATGACCACATTATATCTATCCAAAGGCAAAAGTTACACTTTTTTGATAATTATTGATCTACAGAGTCTGGAGAATCATGCAGCAGTGTTTTTTTCAAGATTGAGTGAAAATCCTAGGACTAGTTTGAAAAAAATTGTTTTAGTTATCCTCAAATATTTAACAAATGGTTGGGTTGACAATAGTGGTTCTTGAGGCAAAGTAGCTCAGCATGAGCAGATCTATCAAATGATATGCAGTTTTAGTGTATGTATCAACATATGTAAATAGGTTCTGTCCAATCTGATGTCGCATGTGCTCATGTGATTTCATGAAAATTTTACCTTTTGTTTTGAATCTATAGGCTTTTTTGGTAAACTCAGCCACACCCACAAATTTAAATGACCACATTATAGCTATCTAAAGTCAAAAGTTCAACGTTTTTTTGATAAGTATTGATCTACAGAGTCTGGAGAATCATTTTTTTCAAGATTGAGTGAAAATTCTAGGACTAGTTTGAAAAAAAAAATGTTTTAGTTATCCTCAAATATTTAACAAAGGGTTGGGTTGACAATAGTAGTTCTTGAGGCAAAGTTGCTCAGCATGAGCAGATCTATCAAATGATATGCAGTTTTAGTGTATGTGTCAACATATGGAAATAGGTATAATTTTGATAATTATTGATCTAGAGAGTCTGGAGAATCATACAGCAGTGTTTTTTTCAAGATTGAGTAAAAATCCTAGGACTAGTTTGAAATTTTTTTTTTTTTTAGTTTTCCTCAAATATTTAACAAACGGTTGGATTGACAATAGAGGTTCTTAAGGCAAAGTTGCTCAGTATGAGCAAATCTATTAAATGATAACATGAGGGTACATGAGGGTAAGAAAATAATGACAGAAAGGGTGAACTATTCCATCTAGATGCTATTGGACACTTCAGTCTTCTACTTTGCATTTAAACTGTGAACTGTTTGAAGCCTTTATTAGTTCGTTCAGCTGATGCGCAGCGTTCATCATGAGTTTTTTATAAGCCACCTCATGAAAAGGAGGGTTCATATCATATGATGCTAAACATCAGGGGCTGTTTTTTCTCCAGGACGTTGAAACACAAAAGTCTTTGTTTGAGGGAACACAGGTGCTGAGCATGCACACCACTGCGTCACAGACATAAGATCAGCCTTGTCATCAGATACTGGCCTAAGTCTTATTACTCAGTGTCCTTACTTGTCAAGAGCAGCAGATGTTTATGTCAAACTTGTTGCAAACAGTGCGCATTAGCACTTTTGCACATGCACATTTCCTGAGTACTTGTATAACGACACACACAAGCCTTATTCTAAAACCATGTGCACAAAGGATACATTACATACTGTACAATATAGTTGATTTGTCTAAATGAGGTATCTTAAACTGTTGTTTGCCATATGAAACTTTTGGTTCCGAAGATTAGTAGCCTATGCCTTAAAATGTAGTCTAGATATGCATCATAGTATGTTTTAAAGTGGTCATCATCAAAATTCACTTTTACATGTTGTTTGAAAGTAAATATGTGTTGGGAGTGTGTGTACACATCCACTCTATAATGATAAAAATCCACCCAATGTTTTTGTAAAATCCCCATAAATCATTACCCCTTTCATAAATCAATCTTATTCTCAGATTCACACAGACCAAGGCTGCTCCCACGATTGTTGATTTACCTTAGACCTTTGCTGTAAACAGTCCGCAATTGTTCTGATGCTGGATCAAGGGATTTAGGCGTTTTGTTGTTGAATGTAATAATGAACACAGCAGTTGCCATTTACTCCCGACATCTGAGCCCCTGAAGACGCAGATAATTACACTGTAAAAAATGATGTCTGGCCACAGCAAATGTGGCTCATTAAAATAAACAGATTTTTCTTAAATTTAGTTTTGCATATTTCTTAATTTTAAACTACAATTGTTACGTAACATATTGATTTTACTGTTTAATTAATAAACAAACACAACTAGCAATTTTTAGTAAAATTAGCAATAATGTGAGGTTTAGTCAATTTAACACAATATTTTAGGACCCATCAGATTACCACGTGACACTGAAGCGCCATTTTTAAAAGCTGAAGTTCATCTGCGGTGACTGTGCATCTTTTGGTAAGTAATTATAAATGTTAGATTATATTTCCTAATTGTGATATTCTGAGTATGCATGTTCCTGTTCTGTTAAGACAGCAATTTACTAGGGATTGAATGAACGCTGTTAAAAATGTGCATGCTGACAGACGCTCCAAAATGTGTCGAAAAAGTAATTTAACTTGCATTGTAAAGTTACGCTTCTTTCATAAGGTGAATGTTAGTTAAATAATGGTGATTGGCAGATTTTATTTGTCTATGCGAAAACAGAATGGTACTTTTAGGGATGGGCGATATCTTATTGTTTGCAATATACCAGTAAAAATTCTCCCCAAGTCTTCCCGCGATAATAACTAAAGTGTGCAACCAATTCGTAGCTTATATGTAACGTTAGAGCAAAAACATAGGAAAGCGGAAATGAAGCTGCTGACGAGTTTTTTCTCGCGCACATGTAAAGTAAGAGAGATAAAGTCTTCCATAACATGCTACATGAAAGTTAAACGTTATTTTTTTGTTGTATTTTCCTGTCAAAATAACTGAGTTTCGTGCCACTATGCACATTATCAGTGACAGTTCCAACACATGGTAGGCACGGTTGGCTTGCGTGGTATTGTAGTTTATTGTCATCACGAAGGTTTATACTTTTTTCACATGTTCTGATAAAACCATTTATGCGCGCACTCACAGAAAGCCTGTCACAGCGTGAATACTGAACTTGGATGTTTCGCACTGCTTTTGAACTGTCGAATACACACATAGTTTACATACAGGTAAATAATCGTTTATGCCTTAAGTGAACGTTACCAGAAAACGGGATGTGTGTCAGTATCTTAAATCCATGCATTATAGGCCTTAGTGACCTAAATAAATGCTAATCTTGCTAATCAAACAACACGAGAGAAAAATAGGCACTGCTATTGACTGAATAACTATAACTTCAGTAAGAATCCATGTACATGTAATCGGTCTAAGCTGATAAGTTTTTTTTTTTTTTTTTACATTTTAAACTTCAGTTTTGTTTTCCTTAACACATTAAAATAACAAATGGTTATTGGTATGTATACATATTAGCTAAATATATCAGTAAATGGCAAGAATGAATAGTATCAATTTTTCATGTAAATTTAATCTGTCTCTCATTTTTATTTTTTTATTTTTATTTGATTTCATTTCGTGAATGAAACAAAATAAGTGTGGATCATCTGACTTTGATAGAGTCAAGGTAAGACCTTTGTGGGAAATGCTGGTATAGTCACATTTTAAACATTCCAGTACCGACTAGTGCCAATTTTGGTACTTTAGACTTTTGAACACACTTTCTCAGAGGTTTTTTGTAATGTGAAGTGGGTTTTTTTTTTCCATTTCAATAAAAATGCTTATGTGTAAATATTTTTTGTAACAAATAAGCATCAACATACTTTTTAACTTTTGTGGTGTTGTGTGTAATTTAGGTTTCTAAAATTTAGTTTCATGTTAGTATGTTTGAAATGGTGTGCAATGGTGCTAGTGTTATGGTAAGATGCATTAAGATGTACAGTATGCTGTGGTGAACAGTTAAATGTGCATTTAACAAAAAAAAGACTGAAAACATACATTACTAAACAACAGTAACCGTAACAAATAAGCATCAACATTTTTTTCGTTTGTAGTGTTGTATGCTTGTGTGTTTGAGTGCAATTTAGGGTTGAAAACTTTTATGTTGTTGTTTTTGAAAAAGTGTGCAATGGTTTGAGTGAGTTGAATATTTGATAACCACACTTTTGCACAGTACTTTAAACATACACTTGAAATGCAGTTTTAGAAGAAATAATACAGATGTTTCTATTAAAGGTGTAAATTGTTGAACAGCTAAAAATGTTTTAAGATGCATTTGTCTAATAAAGAAGTACTTTACTTTAATACTCCTCAGTTGTCTGTTGTTTCTTCCACCGCTTGTCATGTATAGCTAATTGTAAGTTAACTGATAAGTTACTTGGTGTTTTAAAGTTGAAGAACTAAAAAAATTAAATCTAAATGAGCTTAAATTTGTATAATTAGGTAAACAAAACTTTAATGGTAGAAATAACTTTTTTGTAACTTATTTGTAAATAAAAACTGCTTAAAATATTGTGTTACACCAACCAATAAATTTGAGCAAAACCATTTGCTAGGATACTCAAACATTTAAGCATCACCAACTAAAGATTTTTAGGTAATACTGCTTTAAATTCGATGTGAAAATTGCTTAAAAAGAGGCTTGCAAAAATGATGCACTATATTTTTAAGTAAATCTAGCATATTATTTTGTTCAGTGTACTTTAATTTTTTAAGGGAATGAACCTCACAATCTAAAATGCATCTATATTTGCGCAAATCACCTTTCCTAATAATGTGTTAGTTAGCAAGTTCCACAGCTATAGGGCGAGGTGAGCATTTAAAGGGACATGCACCGAAACAGCTCGCTATGAACAGAGATAATTTAGACCAGGTGAAAAGAGTGTTGTTTTACAAATTCCATTGAGAATTTTTGACCAAAGTATGTTATTGACTTTTCATTAAGACCCTAAAGTATCTTGGACATCCATTGACCTCTTTAAAACAGAGCTAGAACACTACGGTTCTGACTGTAGTTACATTGTCATGAATCAGATAACTTAAGATTACAACATCTACCTTAGAAAATAGACCCACTTTGTACTTTATGAGCTAAGAACTCACATAAATGCACCTAACCTTTGCCAGTCAATTATTAATACACGTTTTCAGTCCAAGTAATGCATGCTTCAACATTAAAAAGCAGCACACAACATTCATGTTTGTCTTCTTAGATCAATAGCTCCTGGACATGTTCATTGACATTCAACAAAACCCTCTTTCATGCTGTCCTGTCCATTACACTCAGTCACAGACTTTAAGGCTGTGAATATGTCGGACGCCTACATGTCATAAAAGCATCTTCAATGAATAATTCCTGCTTCTCCATTCTCATCAAAGAGATTTAGAGCAGGGAAGATAATGGTCACAGTTGGGGAGGGTAAAAGAGCGGGTGAAATTGAGATTCAACAAAACTTCCTTCAAAAACAGTCAAATAGGCGAGAGCTGACTCATCTCAGTTTTTCAGCAGAGATTAATTCTCTCAGTTAAAATGTGTGAAATGGTATCTTTATGGAGACAGGGCCTTCTAATCCTTCGGAGTATAACATAGACATTCCTGCCCAGCGGTTCTCTTACACTGCAACCATTTATCACAGCCATGCCTATTTCAACTTCATGATCTTTGGCACTGCAAATTTCCATTTGTGTTTACCCATGCAGAAAATCCAGTAACTGAACCTATTTATTATTCTTAAAGCATCTGAACCCAAATGTAACAAAAGTTTCTGCAAAGAATAGGGTTGTGCTGATAGACGATAGTATTGTGTATCGGCAATCTCACAGGCTGACGATAGGACGATATGAAAATTGAGCATATCGCCCAACACTAGCAAAGAAAAAAGGTGGGTCAGTTTGGTTACTTTTTTCTAGTAATAATATACAACATAAAACTGCAGGTTCTAATACAAAATGAGTGGTGCTTGCCTGTTATAAGTTGAGCAAACGCGGACAAAAAACGGGCTGCACATGGACAGTGTGCATGGAAATGTGCTGACCACAAAAATCACATCACATGGGAACAGGAAGTATACTTTTGGCCAGTCTTCTTTGTTAGCCCAAGATGAAAGGTATGTCATACTTCACATACTTCAACAAAAATGCTCCATTTGAAATGGCACTACCCTTCTAAAATGCATACACTCTATCACAGAGTGTAGTGTAACAATGGGACCAGATTAATTACGTGCTGAAACTTTATATGCTCTACATATAAATGCATATAAATGCTCTTTATATTACATGCTGAAACTTTATATGCTCTACATATAAATGCATATAATGCATAAAACATATAAATGCTTGAATACGAGCCCAATTGCGGCTTGTATCAAGTTCAAGACTCTGATGCTTGCATATAGGACAACCACAGCTACTGCACCTGCTTATCTGCACTCGCTATTGCAAATCTACACCCCCTCCAGAACTCTGAGATCTGCTAGTGAGCGACGCCTTGTGGTACCATCACAGAGAGGTGCTAAATCACTATCCAGAACATTCTCTTTTACTGTTCCTGGCTGGTGGAACGATCTTCCTACCCCTATCCGGAATGCTGATTCCCTGACAAGCTTCAAGCGACAGCTTAAAACTCATCTCTTTTAACTCTATTTGCTGTTACCATAAAAAAAAAAAATGTATCTCTTTATTCCTTCCCTTTCTAGCTTGTACTTGTCTGAAGCACCACTTGAAATCTGGTATTATAGCACTGCCTGTGTCTGTTTGTCTCCTTAAGAAGAATCGCTCTATGTTCTCCCAACTGTATGTCGCTTTGGTAGCGTCTGCCAAATGCCTAAATGTAAATGTAAATGTAAATGCTCTTTATATTACATGCTGCAACTTTATATGCTCTACAATAAAAAGCACTATTGATGTTTGCCTTATAGACCTAATTATTCCTACTGTGTTACAATTAAACTCTAGCAGTAAATTTTTCCTAAATTTTTGACCCATATTTAAATAAGTTGTTGGTCAAACTGACATATGCTTATAAGATCTACCAGTTTGTGCCACATCGCATACACAAAACACACTCACACATTGACAAAAAAACTCCTCCTTGCACACACACACATGGAAATCCATATGCAAAAGTCTATTCACAATGACTAATTCATGCAAATGAAAGACAGAAAGAGAAACTATAATGGAGGATTTTAAAACTCTGAAGAATCCAAAAACGTTTCCGGGACTTGACATTTCTGTATAATTCTACAGTTCTGAGAAAGGGCGGACTCTGTATATATGTGAATGCTTTGTGATACATTCTTTGTTTTTCTTTCATAATATTTGTCAGACATTATTAGATGTAGAGGTTTGTGAAGAGAAGCGCAAAGGTAAAGGTGTCAGCACTGAACTGTGTGTCTAAACATACATTCCACACAAGCCTGTTTGATAGGAAGCTTTTCTCCTTCCTGTTATTGTGCGGATTATCTTTACACATACCAGACCTCAGGCACTGACAGTTCATACACACAAACAAAATGCATGCTAATTACACTTAGAGGAATCACCTGTGAAAGCTGGTGGATTTGATCTGAGAGTACTCTCATTAAAAACACTCAAAGGCCATTCGCTCTTCTCTTGCAAACAGTTCCGCTCATTCATTCCCTCTGTTCTCATCAACACATTCACAAGCACAAAACGTATGTGTCAGATCTGGTTCTTCAGAGCAGTAGGCATCTAAGGCCGTGCTGTGGGAGGGAGAATCCAGGGCTGTGGCACCGTGTGCTGGGGTAAACCTGCCCTGTCATGCACCGCCCCCTACCCCAGATAAGAGAGAGAGATTTGACTGAAGGTAACGCTGTCACAGTTCAAAGAGCCTTACACACCTACAGACCTCAAGAGAAGAGAAGAGAAGAGAAGAGAAGAGAAGAGAAGAGAAGAGAAGAGAAGAGAAGAGAAGAGAAGAGAAGAATTGGCGATTTAAAAGATGCTTATTAAAGAGAAAGAGATGGAGAGAGCTGGTTATTAAAAGTCTTCAAAAACAATATTCAGCTCAGGCTCAAAATAGCATTAATCCCAGCCTTTGATGAGGCTCTTGAAATGGGTAATTCAGCATAAACAGACTCCACACGTCTTGTTAATGGCCTGTAATATGCAGAGCCGT
Organism: Cirrhinus molitorella; assembly: GCA_033026305.1. NCBI lineage: Eukaryota > Metazoa > Chordata > Actinopteri > Cypriniformes > Cyprinidae > Cirrhinus > Cirrhinus molitorella. The sequence goes on along the minus strand of CM065118.1, from coordinate 38,066,562 downwards.
TCTAAGATGATTTTACTGCATGGCCGTAATGAAATAAGAGCTGCTTTGATTCTAATTCATTTGCCTTACATTGGTCAAAACAACAGAGAATATAGTTTTTATAGAGCCTGACTAGACAAGAGTGCATGTTCAATTTCTAAAATGAAAGGGGAAACTGTGATAAATGGGATTATAGTGTTTTCTATCATTAATGCCAGTTTTTATGAACTAATTCACACTTTTAGATCAAAGAACTATATAAAATCACTTCAGATGGCAAGAAAAAATGGCATAATGTATCAGAAAATTTATAGAGTTTATGTGTTTGTTGAGGAGGTGCTGGAAATCACATTAAACTAAGGATATATCATATATATATATCAGCTATAGTTTGTCATTTATCATATAATAAAACTTAATTGTCAATGCTCATTTTTCATATTTTTACATTTAGGTTACCTTAGTTGTCGTCTTATGCTGATCTGATGTTAAACTTTAGCAGAACAGTTCAAAAACTCTTTGGTTACCAACATTCCTTAAAATGTTCTTACTTTTTTGCTTTACAGATGAAAACCTGACAGATTTTTTTAATTTAGTGTTTTGTTTTCTTTCTTTTTTTATGCAACATATATAAAATTGTGATATCTTCCATTTTTATCTGCAATTATTAATACTGACTATTTAACATTAAAATAATTACAGGCTTTTAATATCAGTGCCATCCCTGCATTAAATCATTGATTAGTTAATTATTATTTTTAGTCAATCCAAAAATAAAAGCTAGAAAGACCCAGCACAAATCTATAGCAATTATGCACTGAGAAACTGATAGTCTTTTTAAAGGCTGAGGGAACAGAGTGTAGAAGAGAGGAAAAGATAAATAATTAAAATAGAGAGATGGTTTATTTCTAAATGGATGAACTCTCAGGTTCACTTCAGGTCGATGATGTAGGTGATGATGATGAAAAGGACAGATGAATCTCTTTATGATTCAGACTGAGCTGTTGAGTTATTCTGAGATCAGAGAGGACATGGGGAACACTTAAAAATTTAACATAATGGCCTGCATATGAGAGACCATGGCACAGTAAATGTTAAGAAGGGTAGATTTGAAAAGTCTTTTCTTGTGGAAACAAGAAGATCAAGCCCAAGAGTTTTTAGGCATGAACTTCAGGCCAGTGGAAAGGCTTAACTTTATCACACTGCCTAAGCAGATACTTTATCAGCTAGAGTGAAATTATCATGCTCTACTTGAACAAGAGCTGTGCTTAAAAAAGACTGCCCTTGCAGCCATGATGATGCAGACCAAAACATCAAAGCTGGAAACAGGACAAACAAGACTGTGAAATGCATTTAGTAAACAATTAATATATTAACCACATTACAGCAGCAATGGAAAAAAGTAATATGTATACTGGAATGTGTAGTGGAAATTCAACTGCATCATGCCATGTGCACATTTTCTTTTGCTTGTCAGATTATATGATATGAGGCCAGTGAGATCTAGAGAAAAAATAGCATTGTACACTTGGTTGGCACTGTACAAGGATGGCTTAAACAATGAGAGATAGAGAGCTGAACCAAGCCTAAATCCGTCTCACTCAAACATGCATTGTAAACAGAGAAACTTCAGAGGATTTACAGCTCTCTCTGTGTGTGTGTGTGTGTGTGTGTGTGTGTGTCTGGAATCCTTCCCACCGATCAATAAAGCTTTCCTTCCACTTAAGACCCTTGCTCACATGACTCACTATTGTAGAGCATCCATCTAAAAGAACAAGGGAATTGAAGAAGAAATAGACAAACTGAGAGAGAAAGCAAAAGTAGGAGACTGAATGAGACACAGAAACATTAATCATGTTTATATGAACATGTAAATTCAAGTTAATATCAGAATAGTATCATATTCTGATTATTTATGCGTCCGGTAAACACAAGACCCCCACTGCCATTACCTAAATAGAAATTTATGGAAGACAGTTAGATTCTAAAAATTGTAATAATACAGCTAGAATATGCCTGTGTTAATCTGAATACTGTCATGTAAAGATCTTATTAAGAATATTGATTTATTAGACATCTAGATTTAAGGGGGAAGGGGGAGTCTTTTTTACAAACATTTAAAAGCAGCAAACATAAATCAGTATATCTACACTTTGCTTTAACTATGCACTTGTGTGCTACTGTGAAGGACATGAATCAGAATCAAGTATATTTCTAAATACTGAGCCAAAAAACTAAAACAAATTAAAATAAATGCCAAAAGTGAGCATATCCAGAATTTCTTGTTTTTTATTATGCTGATTACATGTATTACGAATACTCCAAAAAATAAATATTCCAATAGCTGTACAGCATATAAGCACCTTTTCACAAAAAAGGCTTAACCAGATTACAGACCTGAATCTGAAACTGTATGTAAATCAAGTCAATGCAACAGCATGATTCCAGAAATCAGTAAGGTCATGTACAGTATATACAGTGTGTGTGTGTGTGTGTGTGTGTGTGTGTGCTTGTCTCTCTTTTTGCAGAGCTTCTCAGCAGTGTGGTGGATATATATTTTTGAAATATATAATTACAGTGCACATAACCAACAGTGAACATTATGATATTCTCAGTGGGCAAAGAGCCAGTAAAGTCAGTAGGTCTAAACTTACAGAGTAGGAGCTGTGAGCTGGCCTGCAGGCGATGGATGACATGACGGTATAGCCTGTAGTGGCCCTCACCCTCCCCCACAAATGCAAGACATTTCTCTGGCAATCCATTATAATACACGGAGCCACAAAACACGTTCATACTCTTACATGCATGCAATGATGTTTTAAGCCCATCCTGTTATCAATCATATGTGACACAAGCTATTATCTTGCCACACACTTATATTCATAGAGACACACATATAGCAAGAAATGCTGATGAAGCTCAATACAAACCACTCTCGGCAGATGTGTAGCACTGATTGAACACACACACCCTATGGCCTGCCCTTGGTCAACTATATCCCTGCTTCCATGTTTGTCTGGTCATTACACCTTCCATTTGCCCAGAGCAAAATGCAAAAAGAAAAAAGTGCTTCCTGACTGTAAACCACATCTACCAATGAAAGCACTTCATTTTCCATCAGCTAAAAGCCCTAAACACACAACAATCCACAATCCCCATATGAGCTACAGAACATCAAAACATCAGTCACTTTCAAACCAAGCAGCTTATGTTGGTCAACACAGTGAATTCAAGTGACCAACTTGAACCTCTGCAAAATCTGTGAGGAGACCACTTTGTGTGGATTTCTATTGGCATACTAAATTTTGGCTATGAATATTTGCCATATTCATCACAACAATAGTGGAATAATACTTTTTCTTAAAAGGGAAAGTTTTTTGTTCTATCTAGGGTTAATGTTGTATATAGCATCTCATTTTAGTAAGCCGTTCACAGGTTAATTTACATTAACAATGCAAACACTCATAGCTCTGCTTTAACTGTGCAACATCCTCATGAGGAGTGACCAAAATTTCTGACATGACTCCTCTTATACCCTATACACTGCATGACAAAGCTAAAATTCATCATAAAATTGTGTTGGAGTCCCCTACAACAGGTTTAAATGCATCTTAAGGTCCAAAAACATTGTAATTTTCTAAGAAAATACATTTATAGATAGGTTGTAGTTGAGTTGAAGATTAGAAGCCAATGATGATAAAAACCAAGATTAGAGAAACAGTCGTCGGTAAAATGACAAGTACACAACAAAAGGTTTGAATTGTATTGCTGTCATGGAAAAAAAAATTTTTTAACCACTGATTCTTTAAATCATCATGTTTTGTGGGAAGTGTTCGTATTTGATGGTCAGTCGGGATTATGCTGATGTGTTACCCAGTGACATAGATTGATAACAGGCAGAAGATTTCAATACATGATGACTCGTTAGGGCGATTTTGAGTCGACTCTTTCTTTTGAGAGACAATTACTTTTATGTATAATGCACTTTTTTGACTGTTTACATTGAAGGATAGTTGTGTTTCAAACTGCAAAAAATGTATTTTTTTCGAAAGCCCAGATGCTGTTTTTTAATCCAGCCGTCAACATATCTCCATATTAGCATCAATGCCACTGGCTAAATGTAAAACCCCTCTCACTTCCTTGTGTTCTAGTGTGCAGTGGCAAAGCAGAGCAAAAGGTTAGAAGGCATAGCCATTTCCCTCAATGGCATCAGCATACTATAGGTGGTGGTTGGGAAGCCAGGGGGTGGGGCTTTTCCTTCCTGGCTGTCAGCACAATAAGAGGGTTTTCCAAATACAACAACACTGTTGAAGCACTGCTGGGAAACTGCCGCACACAAATGAGAACTGAGGACTAACAGGAAGGTTTGGGTGAGATGCGGAGTGACCTGTGGCCTGTGTGTGACTGTCTGACTACAAGCAACACTAGATCTGCAAAAATTGCTCTCTTTCAGAAACACAAATACTGCCCATTACTGCTAGTGAACTACATTTTTAGCCTGCAGAAACATATTTAGTTTAAATATTTTATATCAAACTGCCTTTGAATTAAACATACAGTGGTCCCATAAAGGATTTGGACACTTTAGTACACTTACTAAAATGTCAGTATGTTATTGTATTAGACAGATTCCTGTCATTTCAAATTATTGATTGACCTGGACACTCCTAACTATATATCCAAAAAAAAAATTGTATTAATTATGAACAATATATCAATATAGTTGTATACTTCAAAACTTAAAACACTTATATTTTGTGAAATGTTTTTACAAAACTTACTACTTTTAGTAGTGTGCCTTTCTATAAAATAAATGCAAGGGGGTTGGTATTTTTTTATCTGATTTAAAGAAATAACATGTTTTTTAGGATTAGTAAGGGGTTAGTTTAGCAAAAATTTAAATTCTGTCATCAATTACTCAACCTCATGCCAAATGAGAACAAATCTCAACCTTAAACATGCATATGAGAACAAACCGCATTGGTTCAGTTTACCCTATCTGTTGTGCTCTATGTATGTGCATTGATCAGTGTGTGTATAAAAGCCTACATTTAATGTTAATTTTATAAAATTGTGTCTCTTTAGAAGACGTGGATTAAACCGCTTGATTCGTATGAAATACTGTTATGATCTATGTCAAAGTTGTAGTGGAATGGACTTTCGATGCAAGGACAGAAGTCTCTCATTAAAAGCACTTTTCAATAAAAATATATTTTGTGTATTCGAAGATGAATTAAAATCTTATAGGGGGTGAAAGACATGAGGGTGTTAGAACACTTTTTTGGGTCACTATGCTAGATTTCATGACATGAAGAAACTTCTGACATGTACTAACTGACATTTTTTAATATGCACAGGTGCACTAGTCCAGCAAAATACAATTGCACAAACACATCTATGCACATACATCTGATCTTCTTTTCCTGGTGTCATGTTTACAGTAAGACTAGTCAAACAGGTTCAGTTACTCCTCTGCAGGCGTTTCATTCTTTATTATGAAAACAAGAAACACCCCACAAGCAGCAGCTGCTTACCATTCTCTAAGCCTTACACATCAAAGCTGACAGACCTGTTTCCTTTAAATTTAACTTAAATATTCAACTACACACACATTTTAGTGGGTGGATGACACAGCATGTAAGTTGTGGACTGTCCCTGCATTTTGCATTATGATGATGACATTGTGTGCCAAAGGCAGATGCAGAAATAAAACCATCTGCCTATGAGTGCACGCGCACGTGCACGTGTGTGTTATATAACAAAGCAACACAGGTTGACCATAAATAAGCATCACTCCATGTGGACACGGAATAAAATCACAAAGTCTGAGAATAATAAGGGACACAAGAAAGAGACATAATAAATTTTAGGGATATAGGGTATATTCAGGATCAGCGATCAGTTATTCCATTTGTCTGAGCCACACACATACACAATTTTTTGGCACCATCTAACATGAGCCAGTCAGAAGACGGATCACATGACAATACACACCTGTAGAGTCATTTGTGCTTTAACAGCACAGTGACAGAAAAGCGTGACAGAAACCCACCTCCTCCCCCCTCTCAATGACTTTCCCTTTGGCCACAGCCCTGCCTGATCGGATCAGCCCATTTACTGAATACCAAAGGGGTCCGTAGGTCTTTATGCCTAATATGATTCAGTCACAAAGGCCAGGCGGAGGCTGAATTCACCCTTTTTCTGTATTCATACTGGGCTGGTCGTAGTACCCAAGGCCAGCCAGGATTACTGCCAGCCCACTGCTAATGTCCCTTTGCTTTTGTGTACTAATGGAAAGTATAATCATTTACATCCAGCCTCTTTTCTTAGCATTTCACTTTGTCTTTTTCTTCTATTAAAAGCTTAGAAATTCAGGATCAGAGCACCTGCTAAGCTCACAAAGACACCATCTTCAGTAGTTTTCAGATGAATATCATCTTGGACATTCTTCTAAATAAATATATACATAATTACACACATGAAGCCCATCAGCACGGACGCTACATTAAACGATTTTATGAAGCAACATTTGCAGGTGTATACCACCCATGATTAATTTATTCTGTCAGCAAAAGTCTCCAATAACATGGGGGTTTCTGAGATAAAGTTTCAGCATGTTGGCCACCATGAAGCATCAAATGGCTTTTTCTAGATATGATTTTTTATTGCAGTGCACACTGCAGTTTAAAAGTTTGGGGTTCATAAGAGTTTTTTTATGTTTTTGAAAGAAATCTGTTATCACCAAGGCTGCAATTACTACATTTGATCAAGAACAGAGTAAAAACAGTGATATTGTGTAATATTACCACATTTTAAAATAACTGAAAAAAAAAAAAACTGAAAATAACCAATGTTAATATATTAGAAAAAATAAAATCTATTTTTATAGATTTTTCTATCTAGTGTCATATGATCCTTATATCCTTCTTTCATGCTGAACATGTTGAACTGGTTTTCAAGAAACATTTCTTATTATTATTACTGTTTAAACAGTTTTGCTACTTTATATTTTTTGTTGAAATTATGATACATTTTTTCAGGATTTCCTCAGTAAATAATGACACTTTAAAAGAACAGCATTTATCTGACAATGCAAACAAATTTACTGTTATATTTTAATAAATTTATTGCATCCTTGTTGAATAAATATATAATTTTTTTTTTTTTCTAAACACAATCTTAGTGACCCTAAACCTTCAAACAGTAGTGCATATCATTTTAAACATTCCTGAAGTACTATGCACTCCTTTATTTGTAATACTTTAATAAGGAAGCAATTACTGACTGCAACACTATTTTGAAAAATCTGTACAATTTGGTTTACTTAATAATTCTCCTATTAGCCTGTTTACTCCATCTATGGGCATATTAAATTTCCCTCCCTCATTTTTCGCCTGCCCTCTTTAAGATGAATAGTAATCCTTGCAGTCTGGTTGGTAATCTTCTTTACCCTCCAAAACCATGATGCCCCAGACATTAATCACCTGACCCCTATACTGTAATTACACGATGAGGGATGTTGGTGGTCTCGGCCCGTCTGCCCTATACACACACACACACACACACACACACACACACATATATATATATACACACACACACAAAACACGTGAACTAGTGAGACAGGGATTAAACTTGTCTTGTAGAAACTGACAAGAACCAGGATTCAAACAGAACCTATGAAGGATGAGCAGATTATAACACACAATGCGTCTGTTTGCCAAAGATGATATTATATTTCACCAGGGAATGACGTTTATTTACACAGAACTGTCATATAAATTTTGGTAATAAAATAATCCACAAACATTAAAGTCTGGGTTTCATTGTGATGGAAAATGAAAAGAACTGTAAAAAAAAAATGAAGGTGGCAAAGTCAATGTGGTTTGAACAATGGTTTGTGTGTGTGTGTGTGTGTGTGTGTGTGTGTGTGTGTGTGTTACAGTGTACAGACCAGTACACACCCAGAGTCTCTTTATGACAAGATTAATGACAGTGAGGTCATAGCTATTTCGTTTGTAGGAGGGTGGCAGGATTCAAGTTTATAGTTTCTCATTTATTAAGTTTCACTTCATGTGTAACGTAAGCGGATGACTTCATGTATTTGTTGGCTGAAAAACACACTATTTATTTATTTTTTTAGAACACTTATTGAATTATTATATATAATTAACCCCCATATAGCATATATGAATTACTTTGTAGCAGATTTATACAGGTGGAGCTGGGGAAGGTGGAGGGTTTCTGAAGCATGCTGCAAACTGCTACACCTAGCACTAGTCATGTATTTGAATGTTAAGCAGTGAGCTCATTGGCTGCTGATACAGGAGAGAACCAATTGGCTGTGCCATGTGATTATGATGTCATGTTGTCAGATTGAGTTAGACCATCGGACTGCATTCTAGAGTTTCATGCCAGAACTCTGTATTTATTTTAATATTTTCTCATCTTTTTTCCATATACTAAAAGTGCATGCAACCAAAATTTTAAATGCTTTATAAAGTACAAAAAGACATTGTAATTAATTTATAAACACTGATCAATGTATATAGAGCACACAAAATATGATAAACACAACCATACTTGCTTAATGCACAAAAACAAATGTCACTGGTTCTCACGTGTCACGCTGCAATAACATTAGAGCTACTGTTTACCATATTTGATGTGTTCTATGTATTTGTGTTGACCAATGTTTATATGTGAATAAAATCATAAATTAAATCTGATTATCATATAAAGTGAGCATGTCACTTCAGAATACTTAGATTAAATTGCTCAAATTATATGGATTATTTTGATTATGTGTAGTTTCAATGGAACAGGAATCTCTAAAAAATCATTAAAATATCCTTAAACAAAGATAAACAAAAGTCTTGTAGGTTTTGGAATGACATATTGGTGAGTAAATTAAGACAGAATTTTGACTTTTGCTATCCCTTTAACACTTCTGCCAAGTTAATTATTTGGCCAGGACTTTATAACTCAACACACCAAAAACAACATGGACCCATTCAGGGATGAAGGCCAAATTGTACAGTGACCTAGAAATGCTGTAGCCTTGCCACTATTTGTGTGAGTGTGTTTATGTAGTCAATAGCAGTCATTTAGTCAATAGCAGTCATTTTTACACTTTAGCTGCATTCCTGTATGCACTTTATCACACACTGATAATGTCGAGCCATAGGCTCACTTCCACTACTAACAATGGTCCACAAACATACTCACACTGTGGTATTGTTTGTTAATCTCCATTACACACTCTAATCCAATGAGCATGCTTTTTTCTACAGTTATACTGCGGTAATCATTTAAAAAGCCCTGTTCAAAAATATTTGCTTATGAGGATAGAATAAGCAGTGTGCATTTACTCATCCATTAATTATTAATGATTATCTAAATGGAGTGTCTGTGCTCCTGTTTAGATCCTGCTTTCCTCTTCCATGTCTTTCTTTTTGCTCTTATTCTCTTTCTGTAAGACCCCTTGAGGGGAGATCACTTCACATCAGTGTGTGTCTCTCTGTCACTGTGGAGAATGAATAGATGCTCTTTCAGCATAGCACACACACACACACACACACACACACACACACACATTTCATTCAACAGTAGAATAGCGGCGAATAAATTTATCAGCAGTGCACTGACTTTCTCAGTTAGTGTCCTTGGCCAAAACAATAGCACACATCTGACAGCACAAACATAGTTGAGATAAACGCATTAACCACGGACCAACATCTGACCTCTTTCTCTTTTCCTGTCTCTCTCCCTTCTTCTATCAGGCCTCATTCTCTTTCAGCATGTCTTGAATTTCACCTTCAAATGCCATGGCCATAGTTTGTGCATGTGTCATAAAGGCAGGATTTGATGAATAAACTCTTCAGGGCTATTATATTTTTTTGTCTATAGCACACACCCTTTAAACACCCTTTATGAAATATTTATGCGCATCACACATACAGATAGACTAGTTTCATATGGTTAAAAAGCTGGTTTTCATATGGTCTTTTAACATTAATACTGAAAGTGAAAACACTTTCAAGTACATTCATGCGTCATCATAGATGTACATGGAAAACCTGTGTAGGGAGCCGGGGGCTAGTTGTCACACTTTTTACTCCAGTGTATACTCCATGTAACCCTAGACTGCAAAACCAGTCATAATTTATACATATAAATCTGAAAGCTGAATAAATAAGCCTTCCATTGATGTATGGTTTGTTACGATAAGTCTCCGTAAGCACCCAGATCCAGTCTGTATCCAGATGAGATGGTCACTGCAGTCCCCCGGATCCAGTCCGTACCTAGCCGAGATGGTGGATCAGCACCTAGAGACGACCTCTACAGCCCTGAATGTCAGTGGAGACCACGTCAAATAGATGAGCCCCAGAGATGGATCCCCAGATGAAGACCTTATCCTCTAGATGGCTGTCAGTGCAAGGCCATGGAAACCAGATGAGTCCTCTGAAATCTGACTTTGCTACAACATGGAACTTTTGCATTATTGGCACATCGTTGTCCTATTTAATACAGTAAAGTTGCTTTGAAACAACTTGTATTATTAAAAGTAATAAACTTGAAACTTGACTTGACAATAGGACAATATTTGGCCGAAACACAACTATTTGAATCTGAGGGTGCAAAAAAATTAAAATATTGAGAAAATTGCCTTTAAAATTGTCCAAATAAAGTTTTTAGCAATTCTTATTACTATTAAAAAATTAACTAATTTGTGCCCATTTTTTCTGAATGGTTTCTTGCATATAGTCATGTTAATAGTGTCCTATGTGAACATGTTCTGCATTTATTTTACCCAGGTTTTTGCCGGTGGGCAAATATGTTGTTTGCACCCCTTCAATGTCAAATTTGAATAAAAGGAGAACATTTGGCATCTAACTCAAAATAACTGCTTTCAACACCCAGCTGAAAAAAACCCCAGCTAAAACCAGTCTAAGATGATTGGCTGGTCTTAGCTGGTTTAAGCTGGAAGTAATTGTTTTTTGCTTGGCTAGGCTGGTCAGGCTGGTTTTAGCTGGTTGTTTTAGCTGCCAGCTAAAGGAAGTGGCCAAAACCCCTCTAAAATCAGCCTGCTGACCAGATACGACCAGGCTGGATGACCAGAAAAAAAAACAGCCTAAACTGGTTGGCTCGTCTTAGCTGGTCTCCCAGCCTGGCTTTTCATAAAGCTCAAAAAGTTTTCAGTTTCTACAGCTGTTAGGCTACGTTTACACTAGTGCATGTTTGTTTTAAAATGCATAGCTCAGACAGAATAATAATTTCTATTCAGCACTAGCTTCTAGCGCTGTCTGCCTGTATGTATAACGTTATATGCCTCTCTTCCACAATCGCTTTTCTGACTCAATGCACAATCACCAAAACACACATTATACAGCACGGAAGTTATTACAAACACTCACTGGTGGTTTAAAGTGAGTTTTGAGTAAGTATATATAAATCGTATTTATTGTCTTATGTAGCATGAAGCTACAGTGTGCATGAATGATCACGTAATGCACGCTTTTTCAGTTGTATAATATGGACAGAAATCTTTTTTGAAACGCCAGTATGGATGAGGATTGTTTTAATTTTTAAACAAAAACTTACCTGTGTAAACATAGCCTTACATCTAAGGGGGTTGGGATGCTTTCACGCAATAGCCTCACGTGTGAGCCACAACTGGTGTAAACTATGCTGCGTTCACGCCATATCATAATTACATAATTTCGAGATGACAACATGTGACGTTCTACTCAGAGCTATTTACGTCCTCGGAATTATGCTTTTCTATGGTAACACTATAAATGCCTAAACAGAGCCTACGTTGGTCAGGTGGTACAGTGCTTTTTACAACTTGGAATCTCGTAATTACGGGAATTCCAATAAGGCGTGAATGCAGTAGGTGTGTTCGACTTGGTGCGGCTCTGCGCAGGACAGAGACAGCTGTAGAGAGCAGACTGCTTCGTATGCTTTCGAACACACCTAGTGCTGCAGGTTTATTGGCTCACTGACATCGATGAGATAAACCCCTTAGGTATCGAAATTTGGTACCAAATGACAAGACGTTTTTCGATACTCAATGGTATCGAGGCAATTCGTTTGGTGCATAAAAAGTATCAAACTCAATACCCGTCCTACTAAAACCATGCTATGACCATGCTAAAACCATGCTATGACCAGCTAAGACCAGGCTGGATGACCAGCTAAAACCAGCCCAAGATGGTTGGCTGGTCTTAACTGGTTAAAGCTGGTATTCCAGCCTGGTTTTAGCTGGTTGTTCCAGCCTGACCAGCAAAGAAATTGGCCAAAACCCCTCTAAAACCAGCTTGCTGATCAGCTATGACCAGCTAAAACCTTGCTGGAAGACCAGCTAAAACCTGCAGCCATGTTGCTAGCATGATGTTAACATGTTTTAAACAAGCTGTTAATGTGCAACATACTAACATGTTGTTAGCATGAAGTTAGCATGATTAGCATATTGCTAGCATGATGCTAACATGTTTTTAACAAGAAGGTAACATGAGTAGCATGATGCTAGCGACAGTATATCCCATTTCCCATGAAATATGTTATATGTACTTACATGTTATTTGTCCACCGTCAAATATAGACTTTTTGCTGAACTTCTGCTTTTGACTAAGTATATAAGAAAATATAGATCTCTTGTAAGTTTTTTTTTTTTTTTTTTTTAGATGATTCTGGAGACCTTCATGATTATGTAGATATATATATATATATATATATATATATAGATAGATAGATAGATAGATAGATATAGATATATATATATATATGTCATTCAAAAAAACTTGTTAGTAACATGAAAATAACCCCCCCCCCATGCTTCCTGGAAGTAGAAGTAGAAAGTTGACAGCCTCATGTGACAGGAAGGAAGTCAATGCCTTTTTTTGTTCTTGACATCCTTTTATTTGGTTGTTAGCTTGAATGTCATTGCAAAGGAAAGGACAACTATAAACTTAAACTTGGGCTTAAATGGGTTAAGTTTTTATTATGCTTACGGTAGGAACATGATCTTTACTTATCTTACTTAATATTCTAATGATTTTTGTATAAAATAAAAATCGATAATTTTGGCTATTGCTACAAATATACCCGTGCTACTTAAGACTGTTTATTTTATTTTATTTTTTCCAGGGTCACATATTTCTTAGAGTAATTTATTTATTTATTTTTCTTTACAGTGAATTTATTTATAGACACACACTTTTACGTATAAATAGGTATTTCGAATAAAGAAAACATTTCCAGGTACCTTCAAGTATAAATAGGTATATAAAATAAAGAAAACATTTCCAGGTAATTTCCAGGTTATTATTCAGGACAAACGCACTTCATTGAATAAATGTTGACCTTTTGTGACATTTTCTCACTCTATAATTAATGCAATTAAATTAAATTGCCTATATTGTAGATTAAAAATATTGTATAACAATTATGAAGCATAAAGTGATATTTTCTTTTTTTTGTATCCCCGCCCATAGACAGTTAGATTGACAGAGAGGCGGCGACAAAATCAAATTTGGTTCTTGAATTATGGTTGTTGAAATTTTTGGTAAAAGGAAATGCCACACCCAGTGTTTAACACACACTCACAAAGAGTAAAAAGTGGACTTTTGACTCAAAAGGTAACTAGGTTACTAGTTACTGATATATAGATATATTGCAACAGTCTTATTTGACAGCCTCCCCTGTTTGAAGGTTGTGTGGCATTAAGTGGTGTTCTACAATATAAAACAATTCTTTTAAAACTTCAGTGTAAATTGTTGCTTGTTTGCTCTTTCTCAAACATGTAGGTCAGAAGTAAACAAACGAAACATTAATTTTTCAAGCAAACAAGCTGTGCCATATTTTAGAGGCTATATTTATAACACACAAACAAACAAGCACAGAAACAAATCTCAGCTGACTGTTGTCAGGCATGGTTGCCTGGTACCTCTGGACATGAGCTCTTATACTGAGAGCCCTTAAGACTAATGAGAGAGAGAGAATGATGTAAAACACAGCCACCTGTGTCCACTATCACAGTCTTTGAAACTGTACATGTAAAACAAACACAATTGTCTGCATTCAGTCATTAGGAACAGCTCAGGCCCAGGCCACTATATATGGTCAAACCTCTATAGAAAATATCCTTTAGTGGCTAAAATAAAACTACCCTATTTAAAATGTTTAACTGAATGTCATAACAGAAGATACAGTCAAAATGTTACCTGGTTTATATCAGACTTTTCAGATATCATCACTGTTTATACAGCAATGCTGAGCTTTACAGAGTCTAAACCACACATGCTTATAGACACCCACTATATATGTAAGCTGATCTGCTATATATTTATAAATTGATGTGATCGACCTCTGTCTCTTGTGTGCATATGGTGTGTTCTGGTTACACTCCATTAGCATGTGGTTTAATGTTTATTGAACGAATGTTACTTTGTGTCAGTTAATGTCCTAGAATTGTGATGAGGTCATTGTCGTTGAGGAGAGTCCCTCACTTTATTAATATTACACAAACGGTTTAGACTTCAATTTTACTCATTAGAGACTCCTGAATATTCAAATATTTTAAAAATGAGTATTGTTTGTGTACTCTGATACTATATAATAGGTGAAAAACAATATTTGAAAAGAGATTTAAGTCTTAATTCGCAGTATTCATAAAACTGCAAATGAAAAGTGCTGAGATGATAACACTTTACAGTATCTCATTGACAGCATGGCTGGTACAGTACATCCTGATTTTATTCATACTACTTTATTTAACCCTTTTTTAACAGACTCAAATTAAGTTCAGTATGCAATTTTTGGCCATAATTCTCCACTTGGTGAAGCATGAACTTAAAATATCTCAGAGGAGATATTTTAAGGAGAGGTCTAACTGGAACAATGTTTCATTATGTGAAAACAACTACACTCTAAAAAAACTCATCATACATACACATATATTTTAAAGAGCCTGATATCGTCCATAATATCATGAGTCACTGCGTACAAATAGTTATGTGCAACATGCTAGTAAGTAGGTGAGATCTAAAGCAACTTCCTGTTGTAAAAGTGTGAGAGAGACTGTGGAACAGACTGTGAGACATACTTACAACTTATCTTGCTTTAAAATCTTTGATGCATTTAAATTTTTATGGTGATGATATTATTGGGTTTACTAATACAAATTATAGACTCCTCAAGCTTATGTTACGCAATTCTAATGGTCACTAAAAGACTACCCAGCGAGCACAAAGCGCCATGTTAGCTTTCCTCAACAAAGACAGACAAACACAGGCTAGAGGAAATGTGTAACAGGTGGTTTATGGTGAGTCATTCACAGTTCAGTAATATAATAGACAAGCTGAGTTTCCAATGAATCAGTAAGAGTGTTAAACTGAAGGACATCACTGCATTATTTAGTGAACTACATGCTGACTGAAATATTTGACCGTTAGACATGTGAACATTAATGCAGGTCACAGTCACACCCTCACAAACCAACTGAATTTTCTTTGTGGTGTATTTGTCTACTCTCCCCTCCCATCCCATCCAAACTGATAGAGTAACTCAAATAAAAATGATCATCATATATGATCAGTTGTTAAAAAAAGGTGCTTAATTGTCATGAAAACAATTTCACAATGCAAAAATTCTTAATGATCCTATAAATTTGTAAATATTTTTAATTCTGAATTAAGAATAAACATGCTCTTGACAGGTTTTGAGAGATTCACAAGAAAGAACTGATCTTTTTTTTTTTTGGCAAAGATTGTGTATTGTACACTGTGACAGACCTCTCGAATGCAATCCTATTAGTGGATAATGCACAAAACTGAACCTCACACCATTAAAGTCTCTTCTGATGACACTCTCAATTCTCTCTGTTACACTTATCTGCCTCATCCCTCCATTCTGTTCTTTCTCTCTCTGTTCTTTAACTCCAGTCACTCTGATCATATCACAAAGCTTTCAGCCTGGTTAATATTTTTTATCAGTAAAGTCAAAGTATGAGATCAAAGGCTGTGTGCACTTTTAGAGTTTCATCCTCTTTCTATGCATCTCTCGATCATGCTCGACTCAGAAACCCTTTTACATTGCAAAAACACAACACTTGAATTACCATAATGGAACAAGGCAATAATGATTTTCTACCACACTGCTTTTACCAAAACCAGAGGAGCAGCCGCACATGCACCAGAGGGAGGAGAGAGAAACAGAGAGAGCAGGAAACACAAACACACTCTGCTTCCTGCAACACTCTTTCCTTGCCCCGCTTGGCTTCATTCCAAATCATTTCAATTTATGAAAGAATCTCTCCAGAGAGACATGCATCAAAATAATTTCTTTGTCTGAGGTTTATTTCTGCTTGCTCGAAAGTGATACTTCAACCTTTTAGTTTCATGAGAGAGAGTAAGAGAGAGTGGGGATAGCATCTGTTGCACAGCCATCCGAAACATATGCAAAAAAACATTCTGCATCTTTTTCCCATTTCTCTTTTATACAACAGCCACCGCACAGAAGCTCAGGCTGCATCTGGACTTCCCAGCATCCACTTCTCCCCATATGGCCACGACAGGGAGTCTTTAGTGGTTTTCTTTGCACACTGATCAGATCTGTGTCTCAGGGTCGGAAGGGCTGATCTTAGATCAGCATAAACAGGCAATCTGCAATGAGACCAGTCGGGAAAATCCTCCATTTGACAACTTAACCTTCCTCAGTATTTCACAAGCCATCCTGTTTTCATTACCACCTCCAGTGGCCAATTACAGGCCAGCAATAAAGAAAGGGATGAAAGAGAGAAGGGACCTAACAAGGCATGGGTTTTACATCCTCTACCTTCACCTCCACAGCACAATCAGTGATTTCCATTAGTCAGGCCTTTTCTGATTGAAACTGGGAGGGTCATGTTTGTGTGTGTGTGTGTGTGTGTGTGTGTGTGTGTGTGTGTGTGTGCATGTGTGTAGGGAGAACTCCAATCTTCCTTTGTTCTCTCAAGGCTGCATCCTGCCATTAAGGGTTTGAATGGGTTTCCTTGCTGGCACAGTCATGCTTGGAGCAGACCCTGAAAACAACACTGCCAACCAGCCACAAACAAGCCTGCATGAGATTAAGAACCAATGATACAGCAAGTGGGAAGAGAGAGAGAAAATTGAAATTCATTCAGTTTACCTGGAACTTTAAAGTTTCAGAATAAAATATGAGTGATGCTTATTGTAGCATTAACATATTGTTGATGTTTCTATATGGTTACATCAGGATGATCTAGGTGGTCCCTCATTTAGTGTAACACTATGGTATTTTTATCGTCCACCACGCAAAAAAGTCAGATCAGGCCCGATTATCAATAAATACTTTTCCAAATTAATTTCTATTAATTTAATGATTCACAAGCTCACAGTTTGATCTGATTTAAGCTGTTATTTGACTTGACTCAAATAACAATTTTTATTTAATGTTCTAATTTAGAATTTCCATTTCAATTAATATAATGTGATAAAGCAATAAGCCCCAAGAAGCCATGGTTTACAGTGATTTTAGAACAGATGAAGTAGAGTTGAACCCCCTTAGCTATTCTAAAATCACTGCAATTAAAATGTAATAATTTATCAATAACAAAAATCTTCTACCAAGCAATGTAGTTCTACAGCAATGTTTAATACAATGGCGCAGTAATAGAGTGGTGCATAAAATATGAGTAAAATAAAGCCTGTGGTACACATAACTTGACAATTTTTAGACATTTTGCTCTACAACATAAACAGTATGCACCCACACCCCAAACTTTCTTATCTAGTCACTTGTTAGAAACATGTTTTCAAAAATAAGCATAACTGCTTCAAAATAATTTTGCATTTTCAGTATGGGTGTGTGTAATTTATGTTTTAGAACAAAATGTCAAAGTATTATTAATTTATGTTTACCACAGGCTTTATTTTACTCATGAAATGAAAAGCTACCTGTTTTATTCAAGAAATTGTTATTATGCATACATGTATGCGTGTATATTTATCTAATTTTTAGGAATGCAGTCTGCGAGGACATAACAGAAAAATATGTTTTCTTGCCTTTTTTTTTTTTTTTTAATTCTCATCAAATTCAATGCGGACTGCAAACTGGGTAAAATATTAATTGCCGTAAGAATGTAGATTCAGCAGCAGCATGCGGCACCACTAAAAAAAGCAGTGCAGGAAGAACTCCCCCCAACACAGTGCATGAAGTATGAAGTATGATTCCTGTCTGTAGTAGAAACAGGAGGGACAAAGATGCCAAAATTTGATTGTTTTTGAAAAATCACTTTCCCCATTGAGCAGTGAGTGCATGACTAAAGAAAGAATGGTGGTAAAAAAGTAATGGTATGCCAGCGAGTGCATCAAACAAACTAAAAGCAAGGGTCGACATTCAGAACTAACTCAATAATATCTCAGAACAGATCAATACACACATATTCCTTGAACTGTGTCATCATGTCCCATCTTTCTCTCAGATCAATACTTTCCAATCAGCGCAGAGCTCTTGAGCTGTAGACTCTGTCCCTCCCGCTGACCCAAAGCACCTCCATCAATCACAATGGCTTATCACATATTCATGAGCTGAGTCAGTCACTGGCCAATGAGAGCAGGTAATTAAATGTGTTCCTTTGAGAGATAATACACTACTACTCAAAAGTTCATTAAAGGGTCAGTAAGTTTTTTGTTTGTTTGTTTATTTGTTTGTTTTTTGCAATGCAAGGATGCATTAAATTGATTAAAAGTGTTTTAAATTATTTCAATTTGATTTCTAACTCGTTTTAACATTAATAGTGTTCTTGAGCACAAAATTGGCATATAAAAATGGTTTCTAAAAGACCAAATGATAATGAACACTGGAGTAATGGCAGCTGAAAATCACACTCAAATAAATTACATTATAAAATATGTTAAAATAGAAAAAAGGTATTTTAAGTTTTAATAATATTTCACAATATTTTAGATGTTCTGTTTTTGCTGCATTTTTTCAGCTTGGATGAGCATAAAATGCATAGATCCTAAACTTCTGAACGCTGTAAGTGCTAGTTATTGTCTGCAAAGACTCACACCAAACTACCGCACACAGAAACGTACTACACTTTTGTACCAGACAGATCCAGGCTGAGGAAAACAGATAGACACTCATTAAAATAAGCGCATGAAACATTTAATGAGACACAGAGAGCTGTTTCCTACCACCCTGCAGTGTGAGTTTTATTGAGGGTGCAGCAGTCTTTACTCAGCTCTTCTAGCAAGGGTTGCCACAGTAGGGACCATCACACCTCCCCCAGAGGGAGCACACACATAGTGTGTGTATATGCCACACTCCACCACAGAAACAGGTCGTTACATCTCCAGGTGTGGCACACAGAAGCTCAAAAGTCTGCTAATATAAACACCTAGTAGTGGCATTATTGCATTGCCTTGGGCTGTTGAAATCAGCTATTACTCTAGGACAGTTTGAACAACTTTATTATAAGCTATAAAGAATTAAGTAATAATGTCTTCTGTACTGCATCATAATACAGATAACCTCAAAAGATGGTAACTGTGATTTTGCCAAGCAGGAGATGTTCTTCTAACTGGTAGATAATGTTGTTCTAGGGCTGCCAAGGATTTATATTCAGCACCAATCTTGGTGAGCTTAAAGGAGTCTGTGAGCACTGAACACATATCGACAAGTCAGGACACTGCATTACTGTCCATTCATCGTCTACTGGAGACAGTTGTCCGGGTGAGTGTGCCAGAGAACAGAGGGTGAAACATCTGTCTTTTTAATTCTGATAAATCAGGAGATAGGATCTACTTCCAAGCCTCCTGCAACACAAAATGCTTTTGTACCAGAAAGTTAATCTGATAGTTAAGCTTGAGCTCTAATGGATTGGAAGTACTATATAATGTTGTGTTGTGTAATGTAATGTTGTATCTTATGGGTGTGAGACTTTGTGTAGAATGTGTGCATCACATATTTTAGTAAAAAGCACTGGATCGAAGAAAGAACTATGATAATAATGAGTGTATTCATAAGCAAAAATAAGCATTCAATAGCTTCCAAAGATGCATTCAGTATTTAGCTGACATTAGCATTACTGCACTGCCATTATTTAAAGAAGATCAGCATGGTCGTTTTGGAGTTTTATTTAAATTATACGGAATTTAGAGTTTTACACAATACATAACTGCTTTACCTGTCCAGCAAAGAAGAACAACTTAAGCATCACTGCTCAGGACTTGTATATATTGTAACCATGTTTATGCTCATTCTTTGTTTTTGTCAGTCTTTCTGTCTTCTGCTTCTTCGGCCTTACAGATACTGATTCTCCCATTGTCTCCACTTGTAAAACATGATAGTAAGTGTGTTCCATTTCGTGAAAACACAATATATTTCTTTAAGGGGTCATGACATGAGAAATCAAATTTGCCTTAAAACGTCCTTGTCATTACAAAGCAAGCATTTACTTAACCAAGTTCAAAAACAGCTTGTTTGCATATTGAAGGATTTGTGATATCACACGGGCAAATACCTTTGCAAATGACTGCCTTCAACAAATCACTGCAGTACACCCCTAATAGGGGTCAGTCGCATGGCTGATTGCTTCGCGAGGCACAGTGTAATGGAGAGTTTGCAAAGAAACTTTTGTTGAAGATGAAGCAGCCAACTGACATCAGCTGTAATGCAAAGCATAAGTAAACAATTTCATAACGTGTTGTCTGTAAATGACGATTTTATACATATCTTCAAAACACTTACGCACAATAGCAAGTGGCCGTTGGTACTGGAGTATTTCCTATGCAATGACATTAGCCAGTCAAAACAGTTGCCGTTTACTGACAAGCCTTAAGAGAGCACTCCTTAAAAACTTTTTTGTACAAAAACCTTTATCAACATCATGTCATGCACCCTTCAATGTGTGAAACCTTTTAAATTATCACCAAACTACTGAATGTAAAAGCCCAGACTATGAACCAAATTTAGATACATTTCAATAGCGAAAAAATGTGAAAAGTTAAATTTCCAATTATGAGATTCCAAATAAGTCATGTTTTTATATACTGAAAGGTTAAAAACTAAAATGCTTTATAGCTGGAAAAACTGGACAAGTTGTACACAAAAGTGTTCAAAAAAAGTTATTTGAATGCAGGCACGCATCAAATGTGCCTTCACACCATTGTACCATCATTACAAACTAAAAAAGGTCAAGCAAGCAGATGGCAAACATAGACTTACATGGCATATTGGCTCTCTCAGTGACAGATTTATCCTCCCTGTCTGAGAGTCAGCTGGGACGAGGTTGTGGATTTGTGTTGTCTTGACTAAAATTGTCAGTCTGGGTTGTTAGGTAATCTGTCTAACCATTAATCAGTTAATTCAAGTCATTTTGTAACATGGATTAAATAAACTGAGAAGAAAATAAAAGTAAGAGTGTAAGAAAAAGACAAGGAAGCTTAAATAAAGGCCATATCCCTAAACAGACTAGACAACCTACGTACAAAAGCAGCGTGACCCCTGACATTTGACCCAAGCTGTCTGCCACACTGGTCTTACCCTCCAACGCCTGGAAGGACCTTCATTAGACCTTGCATACTGTTAGCCTGCTTTGCTGTTTGTATTACATTAAGTTTGCATGAATATACCCTTGAAAAAAAGATAATCTAATCAACACTGCACTTTAAAGTGTTTCAAAGACATGAAATTAAATTAGAGGAATTCCCAAGAGAGCGCCTTCTCAGACAGCTATAAAACATTGGCAAAATAGCTGTTCATGACAATAGGATCAACTGTGCACCTTGTGTCACAGAAAATATTTGGTTTATTTATGCAGGACTAAGTGAAAGGTCAAGAATTTGGCAAAATGCTGGAAACAAATACTGCACTATACATCCTCCAATTACAAATTCTTAACACTAAGTTAAATTGTTATACCATGAAAATTAATACAGCTCTTATCGGTCTGCTTACGTTAGCTATGACATTTAACACAGAAAGCCCATTGCCTCTTTGTTAGGAATGCAGCACAAAACGTCTGTGAGGTTTTCTGCTGATGCACAGGAGACCACATAACACTGTAGGAGTGAGCTGTGAGAAGAATGCAAAAGTCATGACCATGTGTAGGTGGAAGTGAAATATCCGAAACCAAGGCACAAGACTCACCTTATTAAACCTGTCTACTTTTACATTCCTTTATTTATTACTGCTGTTTCTCCATGTTTCCTATTGCATTCCATTTTATATTTCAAACTACTTTGTTCTGATGTTTTTGTTGACTCCTTTTTTACTACAGACATAAAGTCAGCATGAATATGTTCATTCCACATCACCAAACCAGCCCTGAATGTTAAAATGGAAATGCTGAATTCTACAAATTGTCCACTACTGTCTAAAGCTTGTTTCCAAAACAGGAGATTTTGATTCAGTCATGCTTCACAATGCCACATTAATGTGTGAAATGGTGACCATTGTGTTTCAGATCCTAATCATTTTCATGTGAGCAGTCTTAGAAATAACACTATTTGAGAGTACCCATATGAACCAAAAGGATTTTCCTTCACACACTCAGGCAGTGAAGCCAGACACACATGGACTGTATAAAAGCCACAGGAATAAAGCTAAGTATTATGATCATGGCCTCCCATATCACTCTCTCTACAGTAGCCAAACAAATAAAAGACTGCAGTCTGTTAAGATAATGTTCTCAGTGCAGGTCCTACTATATAATATATTTCATACAACAGCAAGTGTTTGGCCAGAATATGCTTAATGCAAAAAGCACACTTGTACAGTGTGACAGAGAGTTCAGTGTCATTTAAAATGTACCAGTGAATGGACTACAGTTTAAACAGTGCACAGGTGAGGAGGGATGATGAAGGTGCTGTAGTGGTCTTCTTCTGACCTTCCTTCAGAGTGGCATTTCACATAATTTCAGCACCAGCATGCCTATGGAGAGCACAAAACACTGTCTAGTATGCATTATGCAGTCTTTCCCAAACTGTCAACTGCTGTTTCATGGTGGTCTACATATAAATGTGCAAGTCTGACTACCTGCACGAGGAGCAAAGTATACTGCTGAAAAGAGAGAGTCTCTGCGAAATAAGGTAAACACAAGAGTAAACACATCATTCACATTTACAAACCTGGAAAAACAATGCTGGAGGATACAGTACTGCCCTGAATGTTGTCTCACTCACACACACACACACACACACATACAAAAAATAATTGTATATTCAGATGTATTTCTCCTTTGAAATTAGGCATACATGAGATTTTATTAAACGTTTACTTGCCACATATTGGTATATGTAATATTTGCTGTAATATATAATGTGTTTATTGAGTAAACTGCCTTACCTTGTTTACCTGCTAATGTCATATTTATTGCAATGCATGTGGTAGACTACTTCTGCTAGTGTATAGTGTTATAACTGTCAAACTGCACACGGTATCAATCAATGCACAAGTGTCCATCTATCCATCTATCTATCTATCTATCTATCATGTAGCCATGACTCGTCTAAGGAAAAGTACATAGAAACACTAATGATGTATAAAGCTCACGATTACACAAAACAAAACAAATCAAATCAAAACAAAACCAAAAAATATGCATAATGGACAACTTCCACAAACCAAACTATAGCTACCTGTCATGTGTTCTAATCCTATGGTGATTAGAAAGTGTGCGCGCACAGGTTGTCGCCTGCCTCTAGCGTATTAAAATGCAAAAGTTCACTCACCAAAAGTGTCAAAAAACACCTTTTTACTTATTAAAACATTTTTATTTGAGTAATGTTGCTACTTGTTTTAAATGAGACATATCATTCTAATAGCTATTATTTTTTCCTTCATCAATTAAAGCAAACTCACCTCCATAGCTGGTCGCGCTCCAGGACGAGATCGTTGAACACAGCAACACACTTACAACAAACAGACCGGTAACTGACTTCATGTTCCGACAACCCGAACCGCTCTTCTATAAATTCGGAGACAGTCCTTTATTTCCAATCTCAGCTCCAGGTCATTATAGCAGAAATGTTGTAGATTTGGCTACGCAGATTATAAGGGGATTAAATAGTTTAGATATGAAATATAGACGCTTAGTTTTGCAAAACTAATTTTTAAGTCAGCATATTCCTGTATTTGACAATAGAACATAAATTCAAAACGTCCGCGATGTTCTCTTTTTTGAGTCTCGAAATATTCTCCAGTACAATTCAGCGCATCCCACAATATGGGTAGAAACAAAATCTGCCTGCTTCCGAGCAGATGTTAAACTTTCTCGAAGTTGAATCCAATGTGTAATACATTCGCTGTCAGAAGCTTAAAGCAGAAGAAGCACAAGCGTGGCTTTCAAATCCTCCAGCCCGAACTGAACACAAATTCAATTGTCCCGTATGACCATCCGATATTCCTGTACGAGTAAATGATATCTGAATATGTCCAATGTGAGATTTAAAAAAAAAAAATACACAACAGAAAGCCAAATGTACCAGCCTACGAAAGAAAACCAAAAGCGTGAATACGCTTTCCAGCCGCCTCAATAATCTGTAATAGGCAGCAGAGGCTTCAGTCAAATCCCAGTGTGCCCCGCCCCTGATTTACGTCACTCACAACAACAGGTAAAACTCATTGAGTTCAAAGAAAACGCGAGGAATTTAACGTTTCTGATTCTGATTCTTATTACATGCAGAAATACATGCAATCGTGTAAATAAACAATTGTTCCTATTGAATAGCAATATCAGACAAACAAAAAAGCGATAACTTAATATATCATTCCTTCATTATTTCTTCCTTTATAAAATAGCCTACAATTCATTTTCTGAAAAGAAAATCTTTTGTTCTGAAGAACCGATTTTATATTGCCAAGCTCAGTCATTAATGATAATGATTATATCATACATTTTCCACATTTCTTATTAAATATAACATGTCTCTGTTTATTCTATTCCAATATTTGGAAATTAAAATATAAAACCTGTCATTTCTATTAATTATGATTAATTTAAGTTGTTGTTGCGACGGCAATGTGCATGAAGAATGAAAAGGCGAGTTGAGGGAGTGCTTTGATAAATCCACTCTTATTCCCGACAAAAGCACGGGGGAGGGCGGATTTGCGCAGGCCACGACCCGCTGTCCATCTGGCTCTCTGTAATCCGCGCAAGAACAACGACATCTAAGGGCTTCAGCACTCTCTGGATTTCACGGGGCAGCAGGACAAAGGCCAGCGAATCTGAGAGGCGGCGAGCGGTCAAAGGTGACGGAGGAACAAGTTGCGAACTAAATAGATAAAGTTTTGTTGAGCAACATCCAGGTTCTTCACTTAATTCTTGACTGCTCAAATCTTAGTCGACGACTGCTGTTGGAACAATTGTCATAATAGCTACAGTCTGTGTGCAGGCTAATCATTGACACTCCTCCGGACGCCCCCCTCTGGACAGGTGAGAATTCTGTTTTACAGGATGGGTGTACTTTTGTCTTTTTCTTTCTATTAAAAGGAACGTTTTGGTAATTTTACTTTAATTAGTCAGTCATTTTTCTTTTCTTTTCTGTGTTCACTTTTCTTCCTCTTTGTCTTTTTTTGTGTTTTGAAATGACAAAAGCTGTGCTGTTAATGAGATTGTCTAGGTAGTGTCATCTTTTTTATAGAAATTTGTATGATGATAATTATAGTAATACTAATACTCAAAAGATAATTTTAAAAAAGGTTAAAAAAAAAGAACTTGTTGACACCCTTAGGTAGCCTAAGCTAACGTTCAGTCCCTGAGTAAATAATGACTATATTTTATTGCCACACTTTTTTCTTGCCAGTGTGTAAAAAAACATGCTATAATTAATTACTCTGCTTTATGTTCTTAAACTCTCAACTATCTGGGCATAAATTCCACTCAACCTTACTGAACTCCAAAAAAACTCTTTTATGTACCAAACAAAAGGACAGAAGTAGGTATAGGTGAATTCCTGGAGGCCCGAATGTGCTGTGTGCTTTTAAAAACTGTTCCCATATCAGCTTCCCATGCCTTCATCATCACGGACTACAACATGGAACAACTGATCTCGTATCAGCTTCTAAAGTCTTTTATAGAAAGGTCATTTATAGAAAGACCAATCAGCTATGGCATGTTGAAAAGACCTTAAAGGGATTGTCATGCAACTTATCTGGTGGAGGACATTATTATTCTTCCCCTGAGCTGAGCGAGTAACACACAGTGTGGGGCCTGAACCCTTGAAGTGAGGTCTCGCTGTCCCCTGAGCATAAAGAAAGAAGCATTGCGGTTTACACAGGGACCCCTACAGAGACCTCTGATTGGGATATTTCTAAAGGGTCACATCCACAATGTAATATCTTAATGGAGGGAAGTGGAAGAATTATATTGTGTGAAAGGAGTTAAATTTCAAAACATAAAAATATATGTAAGTATATCTATTAATATCAATGTTTGTGACATAAAATCAGACTGAATGAATTGCTTGGTCATTGATTAAACAGAAATTAAATGGTTAGCAAGATCTTTAATTATGTGCGTGTGTGTGTGTGTGTGTGTGTGTGTGTGTGTGTGTGTGTTGTGTGTGTGTCTGCTAGTGCCCATCAGTCCCAGACTAAAAGATGACCTTGCAGGACAACATAAACAGACACAGCTCTGGACAAACAGTATCACAATTGGATTAAATCTTTGTCTGGACAGTCGCTGCCATACAAACCCTCATTAATTAGATGTGTGCATGTGTCTCTGAGTTAAATATGTTGGGCTACCAGATAATGTATTAATGCACTCAGTAACAACACAGTGCAGCAAATGTTAATGAGCATACCAATTCACAGAGTTATAATTAAATATAATATAATTTATAGTTATAAAAAATATAAATGATAATAAAAATAGGAATATGTGCATACTGGTCTTCCAAAACAGAGCTCCAAGAATCCGGGTTCTATATAAATAGGTCAGTTGACAGTACTTTATCCTCTTTATTCCTTAAAAAAAGGGCCACAAGGCATATAGTAGTCAATTTGAAGTGGATCAAAAAAGTTAATCAAAGTTGTCTTAAGACAAGAATGGTTATTGTTTTGGTTTTGGGACAGCTCTGATGAAAGTTTTTGATGCTCTTCAAATGTTGACTGCTATATACTACAGTATATGCATGTATTACCATGGCTTTAGTGTGAAAAAATGACTTTGACCTTTTATTGTGTAAAGTTCTATACAATTTTACCTTTTTGTTGCCATGACAAACAATGCATAAAATCCTAAAATGACACAGTAATCACAAGAACTGTTTTACAGATCAATTATACACCTCTTTTAGGAAAAGAATAAATTTAAGTGCTTTGTAAACTTATAAGCTTCACACACAAGTGTGTAAGTACATCAACAAAATAACAATGGAGTCTCTTTAAAAGTACTCTTTTGTGCATAACTGCTTCCTTCTGCCACAGGTTCAGATCTAAAGTTGACAGTTTAACAGCTGAGACCAAGCCTTGTAACTTTAGAACTAGTAAAGAACATTAAATTGAAAGCTTATTGTATTACTGTATTAAAAGCTTACTGTATTATGTAGAGTATAATGAGAGATGACTGGGCGAGTGTGATCACCTGCATCTTATAGGCTACAGCATTCATGCTTCAGATTGGTCTCGTATTAACAATATACATTCGTTTGAAAATCTGCTAAGGAAAATGTTATCTTTGTCGTAACGGTAATATCCTTTCATCTATTGATTTTGCTGATCAGTGAATTTGTTCGCTGTGTCACGCTGCTGTTGAAACTACAAATAACTTTCATTTATAGTTTACAATGTAAACTATTTTGTTAACTTTACAATGTAAAGGTATTTACTACTGACTCATAAAAACAGTGTCTTGTTACCATCTAATGGAGGAACAATGCAACTAAAATCACCATCACGAACATTTCTCAATACCTAACACTATTAATAAATACTATTATTTATAGAAAATACTATTTATTGAATACTAATATTTAATAAACAGCAACAGCCATCATAAAAGTTGCTATGCAATTCAGTCAAAAGTACAAAAGCAGCACTGAATTTACAGTTTTTCATCATAGATTTTGCCAAAACCTTCTTCTCTGGAACAAATAATAGATTAATGAGACCAAAGACTATCGTTAGATTTACCCATTACAAATTATATCTCATGTGTAACCACTACAGAGACTATCAGAGCCAATGCTAAATTCCAGAAGATCTGGCTGAGGTGAGGCGCTCTCGGGCAGGTTCATGAGTGCAGAGAGGCCGCTGATGATCTGGAGCTCACATGTCCGAAAACAATTTTTCAAATAGACATTATCTTTATTAACAAACTGCATATTTGAACTATAAACAAGTACATTCTCACCTGAAAACCTCTTAAAACTACATTTTGTGACACAAAAACAGTAATTTTTATAAAATTATACTGGATTTGGGTATCAGCCATGACATTCGCTGTACTGCAAGCAGAGTGATACAATTAAAAACTGTAAAACACCTGTTAGAGTTCTGATATTACTCTAATATCACACTCTTGTCAGCCAATCAGACTCAAGGACCAGAAAGAACTGTTCTATAATTAAGTATAACTTTTAACTGAACCCAGAATATTCTAGAATTTTATAAAGCAGACAGTGCTTTCTGACCAAAAGCTGTCCAAGATGGCTTTGGCAGACACAAGCCAACTCAGCATGTACCAATTCAAATCAAACTGACTTACAGCATGAACATGGAAAGAAATGTGCAAAACAAATGCATAAAATAATATTGGGATATCAGCACTCATGGGAAAAAAAAGAGCAAAACAGGAAATCATCAAAACACAAATGAGTGTGTCCACAACCAGATGCACCCAATTTAAAACGTTTAATGCACAGATATGGGCACACATTTTCAGAGCCGAATATTTTTCCATTTCCAGCAGTATGTGTGTATATTCCAGTTCATTGGCCTCCTTTACCCCTCCCCCAAGCCCTTACCTCTCACCTCCAATAACTCCTCACCTTCCTCTGCCTCATTACTCCAGCACTGTTCATTGACTGGCTGAGGAAGCGTGTTGAGTCATCAGCAGCAGAACTGCAGGTCATTAAGTGGTCCTGCCATTCACCCCCTGGTCTTCTCCACCCATGTAATAACAGTATTACTCTGTCTTTCACCTCAGGCAACTGGACCAGCAGGACACAGGTGATGTGATACCATTTCAACTGATATCTGTTCACTATCTCTGATCCACATCTCCAAATGGCCAATCTGGTTTATGGCCCCTGAGTAGACAGACATGTCATATGACTTCTAGCTCTGTGCTGGTGCTTAGTGAGGGGGATGGTATGGGTGTTGCACGTATGTTTTCCATCCCCCATCCTTGACAAGAAAAGGAATCACCAAGAATCTCAAGAGGAGATTCCATGTCATCT
Organism: Cirrhinus molitorella; assembly: GCA_033026305.1. NCBI lineage: Eukaryota > Metazoa > Chordata > Actinopteri > Cypriniformes > Cyprinidae > Cirrhinus > Cirrhinus molitorella. Next base: position 38,037,166 of record CM065118.1, on the reverse strand, counting down.
TATTACATTTATGAATAAGGGAATTAATACTTGATCATATTCAGAATTATTTTTAAACATTTAAGACTTAATAACTTTGTAACTAAATAAAAAAATACACCTTGAATATGGCAGAGTATAAGTCTTGATTTGGTGGATTTTTTACAACTGAAAATATTTTAGTTAAAAAAAAATTAGCATTTAGATCTATATTTGACAGGAAAAACAAATCCACAGAAGAATGAAATTATGTGTTTACAAGTAGCACACAGTGGTAGTATTTCATTCATGAATAAATCAAGTGTTTTAAAAGAATCAGTTGAATGACTGAGTCAATGACTCATTGATAAAGACAGTGGTTGCATCTGAATACGCATACTTCCCTACATAATAGGTGATAAACAGTATGTGAATAGAGTAGGATGTTCAAATTCACAGTATTCGTAAAACTGTCAGAGCTGCTTATGGCTAAACGGCACCTGTTTCATAATGAAAAATTTGTACACATTTTTGAAATGAACTGAATTAACAGTAACCTGACTGAATAATCTTTGTAGAGCTGCTGTACAACAGAATTTGTTTAATATTTGATGAAATTAGAATGACTGATTTTGTTAATTAATCTGCATTGTGTAAAGAGCAATATAAGTAAAGGTGAACTGACCTGACTTGAATGTAGTACATCTAGATCACCTTCATCCTCCTCACATTCATACTATATAGAACATACTTTCTAAAGGTTGCAAAGTAATTGTTTTAAAGACCTGAGAACAGTTGTATTAAAGGGATAGTTCACACAAAAATGAAAACTTGATGTTTATCTGCTTACCCTCAGGGCATCCAAGACGTAGGTGACTTTGTTTCTTCAATAGAACACAAACAAAGATGTTTAACTCAAATCGTTGCAGTCTGTCAGTCATATAATGGCAGTCAATGGCTACCAAATCTTTGAGAGTAAAAAAAACATACACAAACAAGACCAAATTAAACCCTGCGACTTGTGATGATACACGGATGTCCTAAGACATGAAACTTCTCAGGGGTCATGTCACAGGAACCAACCAATCAATCAGCTTCATCCTTTCCTGTAACAACCATTTTAAATACATTTAGTAGCAGAGCTACTGCATGCGATTTTTTAGAGAGATCACAGGTGGTTGCTCACATGGTTGCTTAGCAACAGCAGACGACACGGGAGCAGAAGCTACAGAGCGTTTTGGAAAGAAGGAGAAAGCGGTGCACATAATGTTTTCCACACGTTTTTAAGAGCAAAATGTTAACGGCCCCTAAAAATATTTAGAAGTACAGGTCATAGCAATGGAAGACGATTTTTATATATCATCAGACAACGTGGATTTTTCAACATGGATACTACGCCAGAGGGCGTACCCATCACGTGCCAGATGCTGTGCATATGCTCAGGACAGATAGACGTGGCGAATCAGAGGTAAAAAATTATATAAATACTGTTCAGTTTTTTGCACAAACCAATCGTTTCATGTCTTAGGACATCAGAGTATCACCACGAGTAGCAGGGTTAAATTTGGTTTTGTTAATTAGGGCCCGAGCCCTAATTTTACAAGGATTTTTCTTTTCTTTTTTTTTTCAACCTTCCGGGGGTTTTTGGGGGGCTTAACATGCTCAAAAACTCTTGAAATTTTGCACACACATTGGAATCCGCAGCCATCAGGACGTCGCAGAGGCTGGGACCAGGGCGGACCAGGGGCTCTACGGTGCCCCCTGGAACACAGTCGAAAAACTTGATGTATAGCGCACACATACTTCCACGTATTCATATGAAACTTGGTACACATATAGATCTCACTAAGCCAAACATCTTTCGTACTCTATGTCATTGGCTACGCCCAATAGGAAGTGAGCTATTCAGGGCTGTTTAAAAAACACATGCTGTGGAATTTGATATACTCCTCCCAGGATTTCCATAGGATTGTCACCAAACTCGGTCAGCATGATCTCAAGACATTGGGGATGCTAAATTGCGAAAAGAATTTTGATATCTCGAACGGTTTGGTCGTGGCGAGGTGACAAAGTTATGACAAGAAATAAGAAACAGGAAGTGTCTAATAACTATTGCATACATTGTCTGATTCTGATGAAACTTCATCAGTTTGTTCGTTGTATGATACCGATCTTTTTTAGAGTTAGTTAATAAAAATATTCCTGTTCATGTTAACTCACAGTGCATATAAACTAATATTAAAATACAACTGTGCATTTTAATAACATAATACATGTTGAACTTAATAAGAATTAACATTAATAAATGCTATCTAATTATTTTCTTGTTAACTAATATAATTAACCTATTCACACATGGAGGTCACTACAGTGGCCAGATATTTGGAAATATCACACTGGTGGACTCACCATAATGCGATTCAGAGTTTGACCTTGCTATTCCATGCTAACTTGTCATTAGCGGTTATCAAGAGACATTTCCATAATTTTCTATGAAGATAGATATGCACAGTTTCCCTAAAGTTGTATTGTTCATTTTTTGTGTGTCTGTGTGTAACTCTGTTGATGTCGTAGTGTAACCCTTTCATTGCTGTAACTCTTGAAGCCAGACAGCCAGAGCGATACTGTTAATCCATGTGTCCGCTGTGCATCGTTTTCCTGATTACACCAGGGTGGCGATTGCACTGAGGGCGAGGGCCCGCACATCGCTCCTCGCAGCTATATTTTTGTTTGTTTTTTATTCTCAAAGATTTGGTAGCCATTGACTGCCATTATATGACTGACAGACTGCAACGGTTTGATTTAAAAATCTTTGAATGTGAAAGAAACAAAGTCACCTACATCTTGAATGCCCTGTGGGCAAGCAGATAATCATTACATTTTCATTTTTGGGTGAACTATCCCTTTAAGAATACAATTAGTATTCCTTTTACTGCATACTTTTTGTGACATGAATTGATAACTGTGACTTTGTTTCAGCAAATCAGCTGAATTCAGATATGTTTTATCAAGTAGTCAAAATAGTCTTAAAAAAAGACAACCTTGGACTATCTACTCCCACAGACAAACAAAGAAATGTTGAGCCATTATGTGCCAACACAACGTCACCTCTTATGTTGGTTTATATAATTAATGTACTACAGTATGTTCTTGTACTGAGACTATGTTTGATTTAATAAGCTCCTTCTGAAAGAGCCATTTGCTAAATTATAAAGATGAGCTTTCCATTAAAACTAATTAGCCCATTACTCAGACAGGTAGTCACATTCATGCCTAAAACACACACACACACACACACACACACACACACACGCACACAAACACATGCACTCATTTCTACTGTGTGTTCTCATATAAAAACCTTGCTTTTACCCATTAAACATAATGCACATGCATTTTCCCTCTCTTCAGTCTCCCCATACATGCTGCCCATTTCTGCATTTCAACCCCATTTGCTATTTGGATGAAAAAAACGAAGGCTGAAGAAGAAATCTGAGACAAAGAAAGTAAGGTGGTAATGGAGTGAAATAGAGGAAAGTAATGAGAGAATAAGATTACATTCTGAGACAGGGAAAACTAAGGGTAGCAGAATTCGATTTTACTACTTTTCCTGATGGACTTTATGAAATGCACAAATTTGTAAAATAGATGATTAAATGAAACTAAAATGCCAAGAACCATTGTGACAGCATTAATAATTATGGCATGACTCAATGTAATAAATCTATAATCTACCTAAATAATAATAATAAAAAAAAATCAAGACATTTACTTCTTTACACCACAATTTACAATACAGAAATTCACAGTAAGGGGGTGTTATAAGGGGATTGTGGTAATCTCACGCCTCGACTGCCACACAAAATATCAAATCATCCACCAACAAATCACTGTGTGATTATTACTGAGCAAACATCAGGGTCTTACAGGTCTCTCAGGAACTAATAAACATGCCCTCACAAAACAAGGCGGAATATTCATGACTAATCTGCATACCCTAAAGAAGGAAGGGTGACCTACAATAATTAGGGGAGGATGGGAATTTTGCGTAAAGCTGTCAGATTGGTCGTACTGGAAGAGGCTCAAAGATTTGCAAACGAACTTTGAGTAAAATGTGAGTGTCTATAGGGAATTATAAATATATAAAGAAACATGTTTTATTAAGAGAATAAGAGAGAGTATTATTAGCTATTTTTTCTTCATTGTTCATAAAAATTATAGGATTGAATAAGCATAGTTTTAGCCATAAACCATGTCTCCTTATAAGGGTTGATGAATATGTATGAGCAGACGGTATGCATAGATTAAGGAGGACATTTAAAAAAGACAAGATGTCAGTGAGTGGTTTCACCATACATACTCTTTACAATAAGTCATTAGTACTAATCCACCATGAAAGACCTGATCTGAAAATCCAATGAAGGGCAGATATTATGCTTTCAGTTTACGCCCCCACTAATTAGGGAATGAATATGCATGAAGTAGAACAGCTAGGGATGCCAAAGAAGGGTGGATAAGTTTATGGGAAATGTTGTGTACTTTTTTAGTCACTATAGAGCGAATCAATGTCATGAGTGGTAAGCAAGGATGATATATTCCGTATCTTGGATTAAATTTAAATGTAGCAAAAGAGAGTCAGTTAACTAGAGTGCAAGCATGAAATAAATAGGGGTTATAAATATATAATTATGCGTCACATTTTAAAAATAAATAAATAACTTTAAAAAAAAATGGTTTTCACATAAGGAAGGGATTTGGGCAGATGGCTGCTTTTGGGATCATGTTTCCACAAATACACTCCCCAATGCTGCAAACACAACATGACAGAACTTACCATAAAAAACTTAGTCCTTCCCTGAAGCGGCTTTGGGAATGTTTTTCTCTGATTACAGGTCAAATGAAGCCAAACTAGGACGTAAAGTTCTGCAATTCATTTCCAATAAACTACTGGTTTATGCATGATGTTATGCTGGTACTGAGCTAATGATAAATTCTGTATGATGGATAATTATAGAATGTTATGCATCTAGGATCATGAGAGGGAAATATCTTCCAAAAATAAGGATCATGTAAGGAATTTCTGAAATAAGTATAAATGTCTGCATATGTGTATAAGACCCCTGTCTTATATATATGAATGCCACAAAAATTTTATGGCTATCACATCATGAAGTAAAAAAAAAAAAAAAATCTGGGTTACAGAGATGCAGTTACAATGGAAGTGAATGAGGGCCAGTCCATATATGGGACCCTGGACCACGAAACCAGTCTTTTGTAGCAATATACAAAAACACATTGTATGGATTAAAATTATGGGTAAATAAATTTTTCTTTAATGCCAAAAATCATTAGGATATTAAGTAAAGATCATGTTCCATGAAGATATTTTGTACATTTCTTGCTGTAAATATATCAATACTTAATTTTTGTTTAGTAATATGCATAGCTAACAACTTTATTTGGACAACTTTATCATATATCTCATATATCAATAGAAAGCTTACTTATTAGAGTTTCAGATGATACAGATGATGACTGGTTTTGTGGTCCAGGGTCACATATATTAAAATACTTATACTCTGTGTTTTAATATAGCCACACAACATAAACAATATCCATGTTTACATGATTTTTAGTGTTAAAAATTGTTTTTCTGTGTATAGTTACTTTAAATTATTTTTTACAACTTTTGCCAACATTCACTTCCATTGTAACTGCTGTACTGTAACCTCAGATCATAAGGTATAAGGAAACACCAAATGACATACTGCATTCAGCATGGCACACAGGGACTCTGCCAAATACAGATCACAGAAACCAATGAAATCACAAAGACATCAACTGGGCCCACAGCCTTATCATGTTCTGCCATGAACAACATCTATGTATTTTTAGAAAAGGAGATGGTGTGAAAGAGGGATAAAGACAACAAAATACAGAGATAGGAAGAGTGTCAGATTTATACCAGTATACCTGCTTGATGATAATGCAATTCAAGTGAAGTAATTTTATTAGTTCAGAGAACTAAGACTGAGTTCATTTGATGAAAATCATCTCATAAGACTACTAGATGCCAGACAAGCTTTGACGGAGTAAATTCATAAAGAAATACACTAATTAAACATGTAGAAATGGGAAGCAGATGTACAGAAGTGGCTGCTTCAATATTATATTAATTTAATTGAGAACTGTCATCCTTGCCACTTTCTTTAGAAAAATATACTAACAGCTGGTAAAAGCACTTTTATATATGTAGATAATTATTTTCTTTTTCTTCAGTGTGGATCGCTTGGTTGCCATGGCAACTGTATGTACACACTGTAAACTGTGAGACGTTTAACCAGAGGCTGCTTGGCCTTGGCTGTGTCAAATACAAGCGGCTTTAGGACCCTGAGGCCAGCAGCAGACGAACCATCTGCCACCATGTTGGCTCTAGTCCAATACTGCAGGCCACCCCCTGCAGAGCCAAGATGGCGGAATTGCACAAAAGGCATAGCAAATACACAGGTGGGGGGCATCAGGTGTTGCGTAGATGTGGCATCATATGGAGACTGTCTGGCTGTGAGCGGGGCTGAGAAGGCAAGCTGCCACTCAGTATGACGGGAGGATTGCATTAGCTGCGAGCACATGTGGTAGCTGCTGATTCTTGATTCTGTGGGGAATATTTTTGGTAATGTTGACCTCAAGGCATATGACAGATCACATTCAAAGGAATAAAGTAAGAAGTGACATTTTGAGGGACTAATGCTTTGGAAGTACATTAGAAGAAGGAAATATATTAGCATGAGCATAGCAACAACCACCTCACTGTCTTTATTATAATATTTACTATATTAATGTTAATTACCTCTATTCTGGCTGCAAAAAGCATGGCCATACAAAGCAATGAATAGGCGTGATGATAATTGTGACCTTGCCTAGATGTGGGTGGTCAAATTATACAGCTGTGTAGTGCAGGATATACTGTAAACCATTTCCCGCAGTATATGTTTACATGCAAACAAAGATAACAACCCTCCTTTCCCACCAACTTGACCTCATTTTTGTCTTTGTTCTTCTTCGTTCTGATCAAAGCAAAGCACCGTGAGAGTAAAACAGAGGAGGGAATATGTGAGAACCTGCCATGCTTTTGGTTGCTCAATGAGTACTCTTGACTTTCATAATTCTATTTCAGAATTAACCTTTCTCAACATTTGAATTATTTAAATAAAAAAATAAAAAGTCAGATCTTTCAAACCATTCTCTTCCATGAAATATTTTTTTTTTTTAACTTGTGTTATTTTTAGATAGACTGGATCGACTGTTGTGTTATTATGTATCCAAACAGAACATGAGGGTTAATGGGATGTAAACAAAACATGTTATGCATGTTAACAGGATATTAAGGACATCAAAGATAACATTTAGTAAAGATGTTATCACACACAGAGATTAGACAGATTTTCCACATTAAATCTAGTAAAAGTGTCTTGCTGGTGATCATGCAGCTTAAACTAAGATCTTTCTCAGCAGGGATCACTTAATCCCTATTGGAAAAATTAAGAGACATCACAGGATGATTGCCAAAGAAAATGGGACAATAGTGGTGACAATAACTACAATAAATTGAATTTGAAAAAAATTCTGTTCATTAACGTTTTTTTTTTTTTTTTACCATTCTTGTTACAGTTTTCTTTTTTTTTCCTTAGCCAAAAATGATGAAATGTTGAAGCTCTTGTTGAAATCAAGCATATTATTGGTGCAGATGTGATTTGTTGTATTCTCAATTGCCTGTTGTAAAGCAGATGCTCACTGCTTCGTTGTTTACCAGAGACAGAAATAAAACCTAGAAACGAGACACAAGACACAAAAACAGTCTAGGCCATGTCTAGGCTATCCAGACAGGAGTAATCATTTCTACATTGAATTAAGACTACTAAATCCTGGATTATAATTGAAACAATGCTGGATTAAAAAGTTAACCACGTGGTTGTATAATTCATGTTTACTTTGTTAAAAAAAGCACATAAAATGAACGCTATCTCACAAACAATTCGTATGAATTCATACAACCTCATTTGTACTATTTTGAACGATTTGCCTAGACCCCAGTGACAGGTAGGTTTAGGGGTGGGGTTAGGTGAAGGGCATTCATACAAATTTGTATGAATTTGGGAACTCATAAAATTACTCACCTTGTAAAATATGTACGAATTACCATGAGATCAGGCTGATAAAACACTACATACTCTATACCTTCAAATTCTGTTAAAAATAACTATGTTTATGCATACAACATTATCTACAATTTTTTTGACATAAATGAAACCTGTAAAGTGCTACGGACTCATGATAAAATCTGGATAGCGTTTACTGTTTTCAGACATTCTGAATATGTTTAGAGTTATTGGACAACACTCACACAGTATTGAGACAGTTGATGTCATGGTGAGCACTGTGGCCTAATCCATAACGCATTGTGTAAATTCATTTTTTTCTCATTAATCTACACTCCGTACCTCATAAAGGCAAAGTAAAAAATGAATTTTAAAAATGCCTGTAAATATTTTGCAAAAACACTTGAAATTTAGTTCAGGTGCCTCCCTTTTCTTTTGATCATTGTTGAGATGTTTCTGCACCTTGATTGTCCACCTGTGATAAATTTAATCAATTGGACATGATTTGGAAAGGCACACACCTTTCTATAAAAGGCCTCACAGCTGACAATGCATATCAGAGTGAAAATCAAGCCATGAGGTCAAATTTGCAAAACAGCACCTAAAGGACCCTCAGTCTCCGACAAACAAGATTCTCTGATCTGATAAACCTCAATTCTAAGCATCATGTTTGAAGGAAACCAGCTCTGCTCATCACCTGCAAAGTATCATCCCAAAAGTCCTCATGCTGTGTTTTTCAGCAGCAGGGACTGAGGGACTCATCAGAGTAGAAGAAAAACTCAATGCACCAAAATATTAAGAGACGGACTAAGCTGACGTTTCATCTTCCAACATGACAGTGACCCTAAGCACAGAACCAAGGCAACACAGGAGTGGCTTAGGGACAATTCTGTGAATGTCCTATAGTGGCCCAGTCAGAGCCCTGACCAAGATTGGTTTAGGTCAGGTTGGAGCTCAAGCTGCAGCATAACAAAATTGAAGTGTAGGGTGTCTGAATATTTTCTGAATGCACTGTACATACATACATACATACATACATGCGTATGTATGTATATACATACATACATACATACATGCATAACACTAAGAGAGTCAGTGCAGGAAATATATTGACAGACAAGGGAAAGGTGTTTCCTGTTTTAGAGGTTCATTTTAATGACTTTGATTTTGTTTTATGCATGATTGATACATTACATTATTTTGTTAAAAGAGGGATGTGGTGGATTTGTTGATAACCAGTTTCCAAATCTGCATTTTTAAACTAAAGTATATGAATAAAATCAAATCAGAATAAGTTTAAGGTCCATTTAGGTTAATCCTTCCATCAAATAGTTTAGAGTGTTTTTCTTCATATCTGTGTCCCAAAGTCCAAGAAATGGTGTTAGCCAGATAATAATGACATTTAAGGTGACATAATCACTAAAGTTACAGAGTTTGTTATCTTCGAACGGAATAGATACAGAACAAAGCATAGACTGTGGACCAGAACTGTGGATTTACCATCAGATTCCTTAGTTGATGTGAGCCAGACACTCAACCATACAACCCATATGAGAAATATGCTCCTTAATCACAATATTACCACAACATTACTGTACAGCAAAGTCATATGTTCTTTTAACTTGATGTGAACATATTCTCCTTCATGAAAGTTCATTAAACCTGAGAGAACAAAAGAAAGGAGACATCTGTGGTAGTTGAATCAGAGCAGAAAGAAAGCAGGAATCTAAAAAACACTTTGCTGGAGAGAAGAAATAATTGAACCGCCCATGGAGGCATAATAATGGAATCTTATCCTCTCTCTAGTTATCAAAAGCATTCCCACTCCTCCGTAACTCATAGGCAGAGATAGAGAAGTGCAGCACTTTTTCCCTGAAAAGCTGACCTTCTCTATCTGATGGAGACACAAAGGCGCTCTTTCGTGCTTTCTTCCTCTCTCTTTTACTCCTTTTCTCGAACAATAGAATTAATGGCCTGATTTCTATTTCCCTCCTTTTACTCTTCCAAGTGGGGAGGTAACTAATCTACTTACTCAATGCTGAGCAAACTGCATGTCCATCAGGACCCTAAAACAGGGCCCTATAGGTTTTAATTGGTCCACGGTCTGATCTGTTTTGTCACCTAATTTTGTCATATCTCCACCCAGACATTAGCTTGAATTTGTAGTAACAATTGTATGCAACCCAGATAAATCTATGTAAATATAAAAAAACTAAATACATTTTTGTTTTCAGGGAGCTGGTTCTATTGTGCAATATTTATTGGTAAAAAGCTAAAGCCTAGGGGGGAACTGAAATAATCACACAGGACAATGAAGCCATGGAGACATATAGCTAGAACAGACACAAAAGCTTGAGCACTGCTGTGACTCTATGATGTCATGTCAGCTAGATTGGCACCTGGCCATTTGGCCTTAGAGATCCAAGCGATGCAATGCCTTCTTGCTGCTTTGGCACGAACAGGCTAAATTTAATCAAAACCTCCCTCTTTTTGTCTTGTTTGATTTATAGATTTTATGTACAATGAAATGGGGCATTTGATAGGATCAAATAACCCAAAAATGGAATTGTATGAAACTGATTTTAAGAAACCAATATTTTACATGTATTCTAGTCCTGATTAGTCTCCTCACTTCGGGTTTTCTTAGAAGAGAAGTTCTATTACAAATGTCACTCTGCGTAAATGTTAGAGCACAACATGATTAATTGATGTAGCACTATGTTACACTAGAGACATCTTGAGCTTTAAAGCCTGTTTGTGGGGAAGTGAGAAAAACTAGGGAGAAAAGACAAAGTGAAAAAAAAAAAAAGCAGGGACTCGCTAAACCTCAGGGTGAAGCTAAGATGATTGCACTGCTCTTGGGATTGTAAGTACTTACATAGATGACTGCATCATCGCTGTCAGTGTTAGTGACCTATCAGCCAACCTTTATGCCCAGTCTTTTAGGAATTTTATATTATTTGATCTTCTCTTAACAACACGGATATACTTTTAAAAACATATGTTATTTTGTAATATATGGTAAAGAATGTGTACCAAAAACTTATTAAATTGCCGCTCAATCTCCAGATTAGTCTTCCTAGAATTGTTTTAGTAGGTTTAAATTTATATTAAACACCCTCTCTTTAAACTAGCATACACGTCATCACACTTCTATAATTCAAATCCCTTAAAGGGGTCATGAAATGCAGTTTCAGATTTTTTGAACCAAGAAGTGTTTTTGAATCAAAAAAGGTTCAATATTTGTAAAAGTGACCATTTTGTCTCTGTGAAAACACAAAAGGGCATTTTCTTCTTGCAGAAAATGCCACTGCTGTGCTTGGTTAACTTCATTGCACCTTGTCCATGCCACCCTGTACAGCTCATGTTGTGTGTTTTGATACTCAAGATGCACTGATACTCTGTGATACAGCCATATATGTTTGAGCTTGAGTCATGAAGAAATTAAAACAGCGTAACCATAATGATTGCAACAGTCTGTTTTAGCATGGTAAGTTTGCTTGCTTTATTTCAGTATATACTTTTAAAATACTATTATTACTTGTCTTGTAATAAAAGATTCTGCATGTACACGGGTATGTACTGATTTAATCAGAAACATTAAAAATAATGACATTCTTGGCATCTTTATAGCGTTAAACGATGGCTTGACGTTTATTACAAACACACTGTAAGATTCAAAATAAATAACTGTGTTGCTTCTGAGGATGAAATGCTGACACTGTATGGTTTGTTGACGTGATATGCCATTTTCACTGTCCCACAAGATAAAAATGAATATAATTAATATTGTTGTTACTTAAAATGCAGTAAATCATTAAACATTTCTTTGTCCTACATGAACCTGTTGTTAAAAACCTGCAGTGTTTTGATTTTTACAATTGTCCTATGGTGTGACTGTCTCAAGCATGGTTCAAATAAATTACAACTTTTATAAATTAAAAAGAAAAGCAAAAAAATGTTAATAAATACCTCCACCATAATTGTACAAGTGTCTGTTTTAATATATGTGGCAATCATTTTCTTCATCCATATATTTCTGAAAGCGTAGGAACTTAATATATTTTGTCTCTGAAAACCATGCCATGTCAAGCACACGATGTGCACATAGTAAATTTTTGTCTCAGAATTGTTAAAATATTTAACTTTTTTGGAACTACTACAAAAGTGTTACGTTTTGTTGTCCTTTGGTGTGACACCCCTAATTTATATATATTTTTAATTAAAAACTGTATGTTAAACTACAAAATCATCTGTCAAATCGCTAATGACAGGTTAGTTTGGAATAGCAAGGTCATTAATTGACACAAAATGCTGAAATGTCCACCAGTGTGACGCCTGTACTGTCACACCAAAGGACAAAGATGTCACACCAGAACCATTTGAAATAATTTAATAATTTTCAGTAATGTTAAATGCAATAAATACATGAATTAAACTATTTTATGATGTTTTTGCAGAAAACTGTTATAAAGTGTCATGAAAATAAGTATAAAATGTGATACTGTGTTTTTGAAACATAAAGAATTGAAGGAGAGAATTAGAGGAAGAGAGAGGACACAGAAAAATAGACAAAAAATTAACAGGGATCCCATCAGAAGGGAGGGGATCCTAAGAGAACAAAGCAGAAAGTAATCAAAATGATGCCTTATAAAGAGTAGCCATATAAATTTGAATATCAGTCATATTCATATCAATCATAATGTAACGTAGGTGTTTGGGATTTGTTTTGGGGTTTGTTCACATTCTTGTTTCATGTTCATGTTTTCATGTCTTTTATTTTGTAGTTTGGTTTATGGTTCCTGTTTATGTCATGCTTCCCTGTTCCTGTTCCATGTGTTCCATGTTCTCATTGGTTCATGTTTTGTCATGGTGTTCCTGTTTTCTCATTGGTTGCTATGTAGTGTTTTGTCATGTGACCCTGTTTGTTGAGTATAAGTTGCCCTCATGTTCCATTGTTTCTTGTCATGTATTGATGTTGTAACCCGTTTTTGGTGAGTCTTTGTTTCAAGTCTGTTTTCATGCCAAGTTTGTCAATGCCAAGTCAAGTCTGTTCATTGCCAAGTCTGTTTTCTGTCAAGTCACTGTTTGGATTATTGTTCGGATATTCACTTTGGATTAATAAAACTGCACTTGGGTTCATCATTCATCTTGCCTCAGTGGACTTCTGTGACACATATTCATATCATATCTATATAATGCAGTTTAAATTTCAATCATATTTATCGGTGCCAAACATGCAGGGGGTGGGAAAACAACACAGACCTAAGAATACTACCAGTCAAAAGTTTGGACACACCCTCCCATTTAATGTTTTTTAAATAAGTTTCTTATGCTTATCAAGGCTGTTTTCACTTGATCAAAATATTATAAATAAAAATATTATTATGATGTAAATCAATGTTTTTCTATATTAATATACATTAAAATTTAACTTATATCTGTAATTAAAGTTGAATTTCAAAAAGTGTCACATGATCCTTCAAAAATCATTCTAATATGCTGATTTATTATCAGTGCTGGAAACGGTTGTGCTGCTTAATATTTTTTAATGATTCATTATTTTATTAACCTGTGATACTTTTTCAGGATTTTTTTTTTTTATCAATAAAAGGTTAAAAAAAGAACAGCATTTATTTAAAATGGAAAGGTTTTCAAACAATATACACTACTGTTCAAAAGTTTGGGGTCAGTACATTTTTATTCTTTCTATTTTTGAAAGAAATTAATACTTTTATTCACCAAGGATGTGTTAAATTAATAACAAAGGGATAGCATAGATTTACATTGTTAGAAAAGATTTATATTTTGAATAAATGCTGTCCTTTTCAACTTGTTATTCATCAAAGCCTGAAAAAATAATCACAGGTTGCAAAAAAAATATTTGGCAGCACAACTGTTTCCAACATTGATAATTCTAATAATAAATCAGCATATTAGAATTATTTCTGAAGGATCATGTGACACTTAAGACTGGAGTAACTGATAAAAATTCAGCTTTGCATCACAGGAATAAATTATATTGTAAAGTATATTAAAATAAAAACCATTTTATATTGTAATAACATTTTGCAATATTACTGTATGTATGTATGTGTGTGTGTGTGTGTGTGTGTGTGTGTGTGTGTATATATATATATATATATATATATATAATATATTTATAAACAATTGAGTATTGCAATAGGGAAGATATAAATATCACTCTTCTTAAAATGGTATAATTTTAATAAAGTCATGGGGAAAAATATTATAATTAAATTTTACATATTAAATAACACTATATGAAAATAAGTGTTTAACAATGAAGATAAATCTCTCTCATGCTATCTATATATTATTAAGTGAATTTTTGCTATGTCACAGCATAGGACAAATTTATGGTACAGTTCAGTAAATATATATATATATATATATATATATATATATATATATATATATATATATATATATATATATATATATATATATATATAAACATCCACTGACAGAACAACGTCTGACACTGTTGGTCTTATTTAACCAGATTTGACTTGTCTCCAGATGGTGGACCTGAGCATAACAAATCCCTTCTAGTGACTAGTGAAGACCACCACAATCAGATGAGGTGTCACACCTGTTTAACACTGTTCTTGTATGTTCTTATTTTATGCTTAAGTTTTCATTTTACATTTGATGTTTTCTGTTTTGTCATGTGATATCACCATGTGGTTGTTTATGTGTCCTATTTTGTTTATTGTCTTGTTATCAGTTCTGTTTTCTCATTGGTTGTCGTGCTATCTTGTTTAGTAGTTTTGTCTTGCCATTGCCAACCAGTTCTACAGGGAATATAACCACTCCGTGAGCCGTGACTGCTATGAAACGACAGCACTGCTGTAGATCTACAACTCAAGGGATGCCAGGGAAGAGATTATTAAACTTATACTCAAGAATTAGCTGCTTTCACTAAACAGGGTGTAGTCAGTTAATTAATTAAAGACTTCAGTAACTATAAACACAGAGAGTAAAGAATAATAATACATTCTGTTTCACAGTGAATATAATGGATTTGAAACAAAACAATAAAGAGAAATGCACTACTAGAGATAAAATACTGCAATATTAAAATGGCTTCTTTAAATATATCTAGGGCAGGTAAAGTTGACAGACCCTTACAGAGAGACGTCTCGGTGAGTGTCACTAGAGGAGGAGGAAGGAAAGGAAGCTCGACTGCTTCCCTCATCTGTGCAGCCAAGCCTGACCAGACACGTCCACAGTACCAGCATGCATCTCTCTGAAGGAACCATAAGGCCTCACAGCTTGCTGGCAGAATGGTGCGATGTGACACTGCATTAGAATGCTTAGTACCAGTTGGCAGTCTTTCTCTCTCAGCCATTTCATTTCTGAAAGTGCACATGACAGAAGTGAGGGCATCATTTCTGAAGTCTGTCATTTCTCCATGCTTTCAGTTCCATTTCCATAAAGAAACCAGGCATGACTATACGTTTGCCAGGCATGACTATATTTTTCAGTGGTCCAGAGCACCATTTAGGCCCATCTGTGAAAGTAGGTGTATGCCTAAAGCACAAGGCCAATGATGAGTCTTTTACAGTCAGCAGTTTTACTTCCCAGGCTTGAATATACCAAATAACATTGTTGGGGCTAACGCATTACAAGTAATGTGAGATACGTAATCAGATCCCTTTTTTCAAGTAACTAGTAAAGTAACGCATTACTTTTTCATTTACAAGAAAAGTTGCTTTTTTAAAAAAGTAATGGCAGTTATTTCATTTTATTAACCAATTTCTTTGCTGCTGACCTTTGTTGATCCAATTCAACCTAATAAGCAAAACTTACTTTAGATTAGCTAACATTTGTGCTTAATTTTTGTCATTGGTGAAGAGTGTTGAACTTCATTTTCCTACAGTTCTGCTGTACAGACGTGAATTTACTTTTCCTTTAGCCTGAGGCTTATTCATTTCACTTTTTGGTGTGAAAGGGCTTTTACATTTGCTAAAAATCTAACTTTTATATTAAAAACAAACAATCAAGCCCTGCCCAGATTTAAAAAGTAACGCAAAAGTAAAGTAACACATTAGTTTCCATAAAAAGTAATGTGATTACTTTTTTAGGGAGTAATGTAATATTGTAATGCATTACTTTTAAAAGTAACTTTCCCCAACACTGCCAAATAAATGAGAAATTAGTTGCTCTTTCAATATAACAACTAATCACAGTGTTATTTTATGAGAGAAAAAAATCATATGAAACCAAGCATAATTTTTTTAGCTGCACAATACACAGTATATGTGCCATTTTGGTCATCTGCAGAACACTGCTTTTTATGTTTTAAGGGATAAGTTTACAAAATTTCAGCTACTGTGTTGTAACAATGTTGTAAGTATAAGTAACTGAACAATGTTATTTTTGTCATTGTTTTGTTATTGTAATTTTTATTCAGTTTTTAAGGTAATTTGTTATGCAAAATTCACTTTTACATAAATGTGTGTTGGCAGTGTGTGTACACAAGCACCCTAAATGATAATAATCCACCCACTCTTTTTTAATCTGCATAAATCATGAGCAGTGTCTCAGAGTTTACCGATCACAGAATCCATAAAGTGTGACATCACACTTTACCAGCTCCGCCCACGATTGTTGACAGACATAGCCGTATTAGTCAAGACCTCGCCCTGAGTGAGCCGCACACAATCCACCATGTTCATTATCACACCAGATTATTTATAAGCAGCATTCAAGCAAGTAATGTTAATCTAATATAAAATACTGATCTAATACAAACATGCAATGTTTTCCCAGCTGTTTAACTTAACAGACTTAACCGACTGCGTTTTTGTAACTTATGCACATTTCTAACATAAACGTTGTGTGTGTGTGTGTGTGTGTGTGTGTGTGTGTGTGTGTGTGAAACTTAGTTTAGTACTCACATGCCGTGTGACAGCTGCTTTGTTTCATGTGCTTCTTTGGATGTGTGCATCCAGAAAAATGTATATCAGAAATTGAAAATGATATGACTTTAAAACGCATGCAATATACATGATAAATAAAAACAAACAATTTTTTTTGTTGTTTTTTTTTTTAAGAAATCGAAGATACTACCTAAAATTGCACAGCTCTGCTCTTGAAAGGAGGTGGGGAGCAGCAGCTCATTTGCATTTAAAGGGACATGGACTAAAACACTCAAAATAGGCATTTTCAAAATGAAATAATAAATGATCTGAATGAGTATTTTAATATGAAACTTCACAGACACATTCTGGGGACAACTAAAATTTATATTACATCTTGTAAAAAGGGGCATAATAGGTGCCCTTTAAAGACCCATCACTTTAACGTAAAATAGACATAATAAACCAGAACTGGGAATAGCTCCCATAACATCCGATGTACTTCTTACACGATCTGGCTTGTGATGCGAGTTGGAATTAAACCACACCACGTTGGTTTGCCTGGCCCACAGAGAACTGCCCTGCCCTGACTCATCCTGGTTTCTCCCAAGTTTTTTTTTTCTGTCATCAATGGAGTATGGATTCCTTGCCACTGTTGCCTTTTGGTTTGCTTAGTTGGCGACATGTATTGAATTGACAGTGAAATGAGAACTGAACTGTTTTGTACAAGGTTGCTTTACAGCTACATTCATATTAGCTGATCTTGAACAGAACTGTGGCACTATCATAGTTTTTAGAGCTGCCTTACAGCAGAATTGATCTCTGGTTTCTGACCATCCTTAAAACATTTTTTATCCCTGTAAAGCTGCTTTGAAACAACCTGGAGTGCATTTTCCAAAAAGCATCATTAGCTAACAGTCGTTAGTTCCGTTGAACTATTGGTAACGACAGAACCTGCGACCATAGTTGTATTGTATAAAGCACTACACAAATAAAGGTGAGTCGGCTAATAATTATCTGTAACTTATCACTACCAGGATACCAATATTAAATTGGTAGTTCACCCTAGAATGAAATTTACCCATGATTCACTCACCCTCAAACCATCCTAAGTGTATATGACTTTCTTCTTTCAGACAAATACAGTCAGAGTTGTCCTGGCTCTTCCAGTCTTTATAATGGCAGTGAATGGATGTTGAGATTTCCAATCAAGTTTTAAAACATTATTATACAAATTTTAATTATGTTTATTAATAACTTAATATTTTACAGTCCATTTTTTTTATTTTTAATATGTTGTTGCCTTATCTTAAACTGCTTTAAATAAATTTTATCCAAATTAAAATTCCACATCAATCTACACTCCATACAGCATATTGACAAAGTAAAAACTGAATTGTCACAACTTTGTGATTTTATTAAAAATAATAATAATAATAATAATAAAACTCGAATAAGTACAATGCGTAATTATTCAGTACTTAGCTAAAGGACCTTTACAACCTCAAGTCTTTTTGGTATGATGTGACACATCAACATTTGGCAACATTATCTGTCATTTTTCTCTTCACCACTCAAGCTTTGTCAGGTTGAATGGGGGCAGACGCACATTTTCAGGTTTCTCTTTAGAAATATTTAATTGAATTCAGGCCCAGGCTGCGGCTGGGCCACTAAAGGACATTCACAGAGTTGTCTATAAGCCACTCTTAGTGTTCTTAGGGTCATTGTTCTGTTGGAAGGTGAACCTTCTGCCCAGTCTGAGGATCTGAATGCTCTGGAGTGGGTTTTCATTAAGGCTATCTCAATAATTATGGTGCATTGAGCTTTCCTTCTACTCTGACAAGTCCTTCAGTCTTTGACACTGAAAAACATCTCCACAGCATGAGGCTGCTACCACCACACTTCACTTTTGGGATGGCACTCTGCAGGTGATGAACAATGCCTGGTTTCCTTCAAACATGATGCTTGGAATTGAGGTTCATCAGATCAGAGAATCTTGTTTCTCACAGTCTGAGGGACCTTTAGGAGCTTTTTTGCAAATTCCAAATGTGTTTTCTTATGTCTTTACTGAAGAGAATATTGAGTGTTGCAGTGATGTTTGTCCTTCTGTAAGTTTCTCCTATCTGCGTATTTTATTATTATATCTTTTATTAGGTTCAAGTGAAATTGCCCATGTGTACACCAAGAACCTGTAACCTTCAAGTAGTGCTAGTTTGGCACATTTAGAGTTCCTGGCAGTATATACAGTATCATTTCCTTTCCACTGTTTTTACAGAGCATACACACAAAAAAAAATCAGTCTTTAAGGGCTTCATGTCCTGTTCCCATTCTTCCTGACCTAACACCACACATCTCTGCTACCTGCTTCCTGTTCCTTGAGCAACAGGGGCTGTAACTGAGGAAACCGGCACTACAACTGGTGAGATTTCCTTTGCATTCCAAAAGAGAACTGTGCACATGTGACACTTAGAATTTTTTTGAACACATCTCTAGTTTGAATAATATGCATTTCAAATGCACTTTGCATTGTATTTTGTACCTGCAGTGCATTCAACACATGTCATGCCCTATTTCAGAAAAGAAATTAGCCATTAGCCATGCCCTGCTGCTCTCATTCTCCATACTTCAATCAGGAACACAGTTTGAACAAAAGAAGGACTTCAGAGGTCAGGTTCCCCAGCCAACATTTTCTTATCTTCTCTTGAGAAAGGCTGGTAGACTCCTCAGGGGACATGACAGATAAGGCTATGAATTATAGAGAACATTAAAGCAACACTTTTTCCAAAGTGATTCAACAGTATGATCCCACTGTTGTTGGTTTTTTGCTTTTAACCAGAAAGCATGAAAATTAAGATAAGAAAAGCACATTATAAACTACTGAACTAATGATGCAATTTTGTTTTTGGTAGTGTGGCTCTCTTAAAAGGAAAAATTAAAGTATTTCAGTGAATAAAAACAAACATATCGGTGTACGTCATGAGCAATGACTAGCACACTTCCTGTGTCAACAGTGTCACTTCCTGTCCACAGGGATGTTCCATATTGTGACGGGTTTTGGTCTGCTTAAAGAAACCGGGTTACTAGAAAAACAGTTGTGGAAAAATCACACACCCTTCAGCTTCATTGTGATAATACTGAAAGTTCGAAGGCAACATGTATGTAAGTAAATAGTTGATTTAAAGGGACAGTTCACCACACATTGTCCCACCCTTTGTGATGTTTTTTCTTCTGTGGAACACCAAAAAAGATAAATAAATAAATTACAAAGAATTTTCAGTGTAGGAAAAAAATTTTTTTAATTACTTTCCCTGAAAATCACTTTGAAATGGAAAATGCTGGTGCCTTCTCGATAAATTAAACACTTTTTAGAAGGCAAATGAGAACATGCTAATTCAGCATTTTAAAAAGCATCAGTCATTTTTTTTTCATCTTTTTCACCTTTACTTACCTTCATTTTTTTTTTTTTTTTTTTTTCATATGTGAGAAGATTACGACTCAAATCCAGCCCCCTCAAAATCATCTTTTATGCAAGACTTTTCAAAAGCTCTATTTGAGAGGAGCATTTCCATGACAACAGGACTGGATTAGGTTAAAAAAAAAATACTTGCACCAATTGCAATTGTGAAGACCCTTGATTCTCAAAGGCACTTGATGATTTCTGAGGGGAGTGAGCAGAGGGTGACGGAAAAGGAAACACAAAGGAAAACCGAAGCACTGCAGTTTTGGGATAAAAATTGAGGACTGTATTTACATGTCTTTTTAAATATGGCTTCCATTTAGATTTTCTATAAAAACACAAATCTCAAAAGCTTTTGTCGTACAGAAGTACTTTTTTTTATTGGAAGAAGTGTGCAAATGTTCCATTTTCCTTTCGGTTCTGCCTTCTCACCTCCATTCTCTAACGACATAATCAGACAGCATGCAATGGACTCATGAATAGGATAATGAGGGAAACCCCTTGCTTCCAAGTTAGCTGGCATTCCTGTTAGCACTTCCTTTCACTCTATTTAGAGCCATTCAATGCAACTGAAGATGTAACTGCTGGACATATATTTTAAAACACATGCAACCACTTGTACACACATTTATGATCTATACCTGCATGCCATATTCTATTCTATATAAGAAACAGGCATCACACCTACAACATAATACTTTAATACTTTATCACTAACAAAGTAAAAATTGCTGCACAATGTAACATATCTTTTAGGATCAAAAATATTTATGTTTTTTTTTTTTTTTTTTTTTTTCATCTGTGAGCAGATGACTGAGATATAAATATATCAAAAGTACTGTAAATCCACTCCAGACACCTGTACCCAAATGACACTTCTTTGGAAAGGCCATGACCTTGTCAAAGAGAAACTCAATCTGGATCTGATGCAATCACCCAGAAGGCCATGCAGTGGGCTAGAAAATGAGGTCAAGAACGGTAAATCTTAAATTGAAGGATTAAGCACATGACTGAGTGTGAAGATGGGACTCAAAGGGGATTCTGAAACAGGGTTATTGAGTGAAGTCACCTTTATTTATATAGCGATTTTAACAATACAGATTGTGTCAAAGCAGCTTTACAGTATTAAATAGTGTGGAATAATGCAAAAGGACAATAGTAAACACTCAGTTTTTATTTAAAGTCAGTTCATTGTTGATTCAGTGATGTCATCATCCAGCTCAGTTCAGTTCAAATAGTATTTGTACAATCAGTTATCGTTCATTAAATCTAAAATCACCTTTTTAAAAAATAAAATATAAAACTTTTATAAGGTTTATATTTTTTTTAATGCATATCATATCATATCATATCATGAGAAAGTCACATGATGAATCACATGGTGAAAGTTTATCACAAATACAATTCCTACAAGCTGAGGATAGCATAGAAGGTGCACAGTGGCAAACAAACAAACACCACGAAACACCATCATGGTAACACACGATACTAAATTAATACAATAAAAAGTTAACAACGTAAGATAATAACATATGGCTCTAATGTATACAAATGATAACTAAAATCTAACAAGAAAAACTTAATTTTAAGCAAATGAAAGGTTATTAATTATTGTAGCATTTTACAGTATTTTACTATTAAAACAATTTTTTACAGTGTATAGAATGAAAGCACAAAAAGGCAGAGAGCGAGGCATAGAAAACACTTTCACTTAAGGCAAGTGATTAAACACCATGCAATCCAACAAACATATTGGTATAGTAAAATGGAGGTTATTTCCTTTTTCTGATTCAAGGATATATGTATAATACATAATTTATTATATATATATATATATATATATAATTAGTCTACCCATTATTCATACCAGTGGCAGTTGCCCGGTTTGCACAGGACCTCCTTAAATGTGCAAAAAATAAAGGTCCATTTAATATATACCTTCAGAATATTAAATGGACAACTGAATGCTGCTAAGTAGGGATTCTCCATGTTCACCAACATAAAAACAACAAACATTCCTTTGTATAAAAATTATTTATGTAAATCTAGTAATTTGGTTCATGACTTAACAGGTTTTTTCAGATTAAGAAGTTTACGGGTACTGAGCATAAGCTAATCAAACACTGAGAACATAAAAATGGAGAATGAAAATATACACTGATAAAAATTATTTTGTGGTGAAGTAAATAATACAGAAAAATAAATGTAATTTTTACATTAAATAATTTAGTTTAGGCAAGAATAACAAAAAAAGAGTAAATTTGATATTAGTACTCAATTTAAGCTTGTACAATTTAAAAGTTGAATGTTTAAGTATATTTTACTTAGAATGTTTGTTATTTTTACAAAGATTGTTTAAGTAAATATCAAAGTCATGATCCCGTTGTTCCCATCATGAAGTTGGGCATGAATAATTAATAAGGTTACATTTTTTGCTGTTTAGAGATGTATTTACACTGTTGTATGGCTGCTTTTGTTGTTAGGTTAAGTAACTTGCTGTTTTGTAACATCTAGAGATCATAAATGACCCATTCATACTAAAAAAACTATTCACTGATTGTTACCGTCATCGTGTATCATGTGCCAAGTATTGACTCTCTGAGTCAACAAAAACCTCAAAATCAATAAGGAACCGTCTATTTGCTTACGTACATGTTTGTAAATTAACCATATGCTTTAATGTCTTTTTATCAGGGCTCTGATGTTTGAGTAAAGTTTCAAGAGTGAACTGAGGCCTGCAGGGTAAACTTAAAATAATTAAGTAGAAATTACTCATAAAACTCTAACTAGACGTTACATTTACTTATTTCCTTTGCTAATTTTATTTAACTTAGTTAAGTAGATTTGAATTAATTCCATACTTAACTTGAAAAATATGTGTGCAAAAACTTGCCAAATAAAAATGAAGTAAATTGAATTATTGTTTTTTTCAGTGTAGGTCAAGCAAAATAATTCCCCCCTTTATGAGAGTACATTTTATACCTGAAACAAAGTGTTCAACACAGAAAGTTTCTATATGACTCCTTTTAATCTAACAATTATGTGTATTGGACTCCCAAGGTAATCAATTAAGTATTTTATTGTTTAAAAATATCTTTATAGTGAGACTATTTTGTGCTTACTTGATTTTACTTTTACTTACTAAGGAGGCAGGGCAAAGAAATGAAAAAATGAAAAAAAGAATGCAAAATTTAAATAGTAACTATTTACTATTTACTTGCCATTTTTACTTAAAAATCATAATAGTTTTTGCATGGTTTCACTTTTCATCATTCACATATTCTTTTTAATTATGTCTTGGGCCAGTTTGAAGTGAAACATTTACTTCTGAGCATGATTTTAAAAGCAATTCGCTTTCCCCCTGTAATAATAATGGTTGCATCAGAAATTAACATTGAAAATATCATGCAAATAGCATGGGTAAAGCTTTTATGTTGATGTACTGTAAACTTTGCAATCGTCAGATGGAAGTTAGTACTAATTGTTTGAGTTCTCTAGAAATACTGTATACCTTAGGGTGTGTGCATCTGAAAAAGTGAGATATGTGCATGTATATGAAAAAATAGCACTGGTTAAAGCCATGGGAATCTGAGCGTGGCTCTGGTGGGATTTAAAGAGAGGCTTCTGGAATGCTTAGTGAGATGTTAAATTGTTTCTGGTAATTGTTAACATGTTACAGTGGCAGAGTAAGTCCCACAGTGCAAAACATCTCAACAAACTCCACGTTTAAATGTTGTGTGTTCCCATTTGCCTCTTAACTTGTAGACTACACTGTTTTGAGATGAAATGTCCCCAAGCATTCCAAAGCTTGGATTTCCGTTTTGCCAATTTCGGCAACAACGTCACTACTGGGATTGAAGCCTCTGCCTGCTTTCCCTTATCTCCAATGAACAGACGTGGGAGCTTCATGCTGATTCCTGCCTATAACGAAGAGGTGATGTGTCTTCATGTGTCAGTACTGATTTCACAACACAGCCTTCAGCTAAAGCCTCTTAAGGCTTCAGTAAGTGAGTCTGCAACCATCCCTGTGCAAATCACTGATTTTATTTATGCAGGAAACTGAACAGCACAGATTATATTTCATAATTTGACTTAGCCCTTTACCTGGAAGTTGTGAAACTGCACCTGGGGAGTAGTGATCAGAATCGAAAGTAACCACAGTAAATTTAAAAAGAAAAGAATAAAAAATTAAGATTAACCTATAACTGTATTATTATTATTATTATTAATTAATTAATTAATTTATTTATTTATTTACACCTCCATGATTATCGGAAAAATCGACTTCAAGTGAACTGATTTACGAAATTTACGATTCACTCGAGAATCAAGGACCGATTCAGTCAGATCCGACTCAAAAGATTTGCTCACGAATGAATTTTATTTTGAGCTGGCGCGTGGAGGGAATTCAACGATGAAAATGGAATATGCTGTGTAGCTCTTTCCTGAGTTATTCTGCGGTCTGTCACAACGTAAAGGTAAATATAAAGCATGTGTAGATAATTTAACAACTCAAAGAGTCAGAAATAATAAATATTTGTAATGCCTCTGCCTATATTTTGAAGCATCCAATTAGAGGAAGTTTTTGAAACTCAGTCAGAGGTAACAGCTGGCGCGAGATGTTTGTCAAATTGAGGTAAAAACAGGCAAATATTTATATAGCACACCCCTCAAATATTAAATAAATAAACATATGTTTAAATTTCAAGAGCTATTTGTTACTTTACCTCCACATTGTAAATAAACGAAGCCGCGGCTATGAGAACGCAACGACACCGACTGAGGGAGTGGGAGAGTGGCGTTGTCACGAATTTTACACGTTACATTAATTCTGGTAAACTGTAGCCTACATGAATACTGAAGAAACACCTGCTCTCCTCTTTCGTCATCCTTCCTGGGTTTTCTCATCAGTACTATCTTCTGCTCATCACTGGGCATCGAGTCAGTGGAGCTGTTTTTAGAGCAGACAAAGTGTCTTTTGTAGCCTGTGTCGTGCTTAAGCGGCGGGAAAGGCCCGAGGCGCAGCATTAGTGCGCTCAAAGAGCTCTCTTGTCAAGTGGGATAGCATTGATGAGTCCTTAGATTGCAGAGAGCTGCTGCCTTATTTAACCAATTTGCCCCATCTGCCCTGGTGTGGCCAACAATATCACTCTTTGTGTTTTACAGCTTTGGAAAAAGATCTTATAGGGATTTTCTTTTTTTCCACAGTCTTTCTAATTTTCTCAGAAGAACATTTTTGGCTATGCTGACTGTGATTAAGCCCAGTGTGGCTTCTTATGTTATTGTGGTGACAATACAAAACATTGTGTTCTTCTGTTGAAATATTCACTTTGTGTTCCGGTATATCAGGTAGTCCCTATCAGTGATGATTTTTTCCAAACACTTCCTTCCATCAGATTTTGATCACAGTTGTTAGAGATAGAAGGGACTAAACTGGTTTTGTCAGAGCCAGTCAGCTCTCCAAGTGAGGTTTTTACCTATGTGTGTGGTGAATAACTGATACTTCATCTCCAAACAAAGAAATAAAGCACCAACACAGACTGCTCATCAATGACAATTCATCTGTAAATACTGTACATTGGGCAATCAGTGAATGAATATTAAATGCCTGTTGTACCTTTACTGTGACATTCCTAGATTAATTAGTTAGCTAGTATAATTACATCCTTTTTCATGATCTTCTCTGTGTGTAGGTGAACCATGAGTGCCAGAAACAGATCCTGCTCTTCCTCCATTCTCCAAGCATACAGTTCATCATCCTTTACAAGACAGCCTTCTCGTGTGTTGATAGTAGATGCTTCGCCACCCTGGTGGTCAGAGACATGTACTGTTCTGTGTCAGGCCCTGGAGAATTTCTTTTATCTGACCAGCAGTCTGGCAGGACCTGCTCGTCTACCACTGCTAAGCGTCTTTGCCATCAGTGTACAGCTGGAGTGCCTCCTACCCTTTGTGGTAAGGATAAGTATGTGTGTAATTTACATCAATGATTGACTATGTGCTATACAGTTGGTTGGTTCTTAAAGGGTTAGTTCACCCAAAAATGAAAATAAACCCACTATTTACTCACCCTCAAGCCATCCTAGGCATATATGACTTCCTTATTTCAGACGAATCCAATCGGAGTCATGTTAAAAAATGTCCTGGCTCTTGCAAGCTTTATCATGGCAATAGGCGGGTGTTTTTCTTCAGCGGGTAAAAAGAAGTCCAATAAAGCGCATCCATCCGTAATAAAAAGTGCCTCACACAGCTCCTCTGGGAGAATAAAGTCCTCTTGTAGCGAATTGATATGTTTTTGTAAGAAAAATATCCATATTTAAAACGTAATAATCACTTTAATCTAGGGCTGCACGATTTGGAAAAAAATTCAAATTGCGATTATTTAGGTCAATATGCGATTGCGATTATGATTATAATAAATGGTATTGGGGGCACAAATTGGGGGTTCATGAATTATGAGCTTCTAGAACATTTGACCTCTTAACTGAAGTTCTTTTCACAAATTGAACATAAATTAAAACAGTATGAATAACCAAAAAATAAACAACACAGTTGCCAATAGAGGCCGACTTTTTCAAGCATGATACAGAGCTATAGACAACTACACAACCTATTATAGCTTACATGCTAATAATAGATAAGATATGTCATGTAGGCTAATTTGCACGCAGTGGGGAGTCGCTCTCTTAATGTTGCTTTTCAATGCGCGTGCGAGTCTTACTTTCGGTTTCGTTTTAACTGTCGCGGGAAGCGCTCGGCAGTCTGTGATTTCTTTATGTCTAAATGAAGACTTATAATATGGCATGAGGCTCACGAACACATCTGTAATTATGCTTTGTTTTGTTTTGATATAAATTTGTTGTATTGCCACGTGATGTAGCAACTTTAATTTTTAATTCATGTCTCTGGTCAGTGTCAGTAAT
Organism: Cirrhinus molitorella; assembly: GCA_033026305.1. Classification (NCBI taxonomy): domain Eukaryota; kingdom Metazoa; phylum Chordata; class Actinopteri; order Cypriniformes; family Cyprinidae; genus Cirrhinus; species Cirrhinus molitorella. Next base: position 38,009,787 of record CM065118.1, on the reverse strand, counting down.
CTCAAATCCAAAATATCGTCATACAGAGGTAGAGTTTTTTTTCCTACCAGATCAGTCTTCTCGGCACTCATCTTCGTCCTGGTCTCTCAGCGCTGCGCACACAAGTGAACGTGCACGCGTACACGCTACGCGTGCACTGCCTATACTGAGAGACTGTCAGATCATTTTATTTTTATTTACTTATTTAATCTTTTGTGTTTTTTTTTGTTCGCAGCACGGAAAATAGGCAAACTGTTCTCAGAAAGCATGTGTTCTCAAGGGCACACAATTAGCCTAATATAAAATAATATAATCGCAACATTTTCCCGTCATATAATCGCACAGGCTGACATCGCGATTGCGATACGATTAATCGTGCAGCACTACTTTAATCTATCTTGAGCTCACTGTTGTACACAGAAGCAGCTCGGGGCGGATGACGTCGTAGGATGTTAGCGTTGCGCATGTGCTGTTCAGAAGTGACGAACGCAGACGCACAAGTGGAGAGATCAAAACAAAACAACAGTCACGAATTAGAAGTACAAAGTGAGGATTTGTAAAGAAGAATGTCGGAGAATTTCAATATAATTTCCTTTGCTTTCTTTTACAAATGCTGGTTTTCACAAGACGCCGACGTCCTACGGCATTCACCTGGAACCTGTACAACAGTGAGCGCAAGCTAGATTGAAGTGATTATAAGTTTTGAATATCGTTTTTTTTCTGACAAAAATGCATCGATTCGCTACAGGAGGGCTTTATTTACCCCCCGTGCACCCCCCGTTTTTTATTATGGATAGATGCACCCACCTACTGCCATGATAAAGCTTGAAGTAGCCAGATTGGATTTGTCTGAAAGAAGGAAGTCATATACTCCTAAGATGGCTTGAGGGTGAGTAAATAATGGGCTAATTTTCATTTAACCCTTTAATAGACAATAAAGCTATATATCTGTCTTCCTTTAACCTTTTCATTTCTTCATCTCATTCTCTTCAGCAAGTTAAAGGCAATTTGGCACGTCTGCTGTCCTGTATAGAGGAGCTGCGTTCTCTGCCTCAAGAGGGTTGCGTTCGGCAACGAGGTGCACTCCTTAAACAGGCTGTGCTGGACAGCCTGCAGCAGTTTAAACAATACATGTGCCATACAGCTCATGGAGACTTCAACAGCAACTGTGTAGAGGTGAGAACTTTCACAGCTAAAACTACAAGTGCTTTCAGTTCTGTATTTGTAAAGAAAATTAGTTTGGCATTTTCACCAAAGTGAAATTAAATATAGGTGAATCTCATGAAGAAGGCATATTTGGTCACAGTTCATGACAAAAATCAAGGGAAAAAAAAGAAAATTGTATTTTGCTAAAAGAAATCAACTAGTGGGACCCGTACATTTTTGTACCGTGAGTGTGATGAGTTATACTCGTGACTTTGGTATCAGTCATTACTGAAATTTTAAAACATTATACAATATATAGTTACATAATACAGTACCAACTTGTACTGAAATCGATACTTTTGAAAACACTAATTTATACATTGTGCTACCAATTTTTGTACTGCTTTTAAAAATTAATTTTCAAAACTGTATTTAGAGCCCTATGATTTTGTGGACAACATGGACTTAGTGTTATCTAGTGATAAAAATTGAATTTATTGTGTAGCTTTAATAGAATTTGCCAAAATGTAGATGAATAAATGAAAAGAAGGACTGTGCTGTGTGAAAAGTGTGAAAAAAAGATTTAAGGAGTTTACTGCATGAGCATTTCAACATTTGATAAAACTATCATCAGATACACAAAGAAACTTAAAGGTCTTTACTCGAACCTGCCAAAATAAAAGTTTAATAATAATAATTTATTAGTTTTTTTTAAGTAATATCACACAACATCTCATAAAATTCTTCATCTTCTAAAATTAATTTAAACTGTAAACCAGTTTTTACTCTGTGTAATCTTGTTGTTTGCCAAGATATAAAAGTTTTTGTTCATTTCATTTAATTACATGATATGCATTTTAAAAGATTCATTGGATGCCACCATTTTTATTAATACATTGGAATTAAATCACACAGAATACAGAAAAATAAAACAGACAACAGAATTTCTGACAAACTAAAATGTAAAATAAAATAATTTCATACAACCCTATTATTGTTAAAATTCTATGAACTGATTAGACATCCTTTTTGTTTATTAAAATTAATTTCAACTATTAAAAATTTAATCCAGAAAAATCAAAACGTAAAACATTTGGAGAAAAAAAAAATAAATAAAATGTATATTGGAAAAAAAAACTGATAAGTAATGTTACAATGTTTGGTGTTTTTTTTAATATTCACTCATAAATGTCTTAATTTTTTACACAGTAATCCATTTGAATGAAGACCTGCCCTGGTAACTCAGCGTTCACAGTCTTCCGATCTACGCATTTGCCCCCTGGCTTCATTGTAGAATTATTAAACCCACTACTATGTTTAAACCTCACATCACAAGTAAAGAAATTGTCTCATCTGTATTGGGCCTATTCAAAGCACAGGCATTCACATTCAGATTTCCTACCAGTGAATCCAAAGCTCATTTACCCTCTACTATCAGCCTTGAATGAAGATGTTGGCGCACTAACATAGACCACATGGCCCTCAGCAGCCACTCTCCTCTCAGCAGGCTCCATTAAAACCCAGCACTAATGTCCCCCCACAGGAAGCACAGCAGAGGACAAGTGCATTTAATCAGATTATACAGAATATTTTTTGTGTCCTAAATGGGATTATATGGTGTATATGGGTTTGGTCCCAATTTGCAGTGACATAGATACAACAGTACTATTGTAATTATGCCACAGATGTCTATCGTAAGATGAGAGGAACACAGAAGCTTTGATGTATGTGATTGTAGCACTCTCTATGTGACTCTCTGTTCAAATATGAAACAGATCATGTAGCAATGATTTGTACGAGTTATTTCTGTTGCATAGGGCACAGCTTTGATGAGTGATTTATGTGTATCCTTAAATATGTCTCATTCTTCTCACAATTAAACCACAGAGAAAGATGTTTTTGTGCTGTGTAGTTTTGTGAGAGATATCTCTCTCACATTTTCAGTTGAAATATACTGTATATCAACAAGAGAGACAGCTAATGACCATAATCAGCTTTCATCCATGCAGTCATAAAAACAGGGGCATTATGGTGCTTTGGCTTTGAGGCCTTATGGGTACACTGTGTGAGTATTGTTTGAAAATGTCAGCAGAATTCTGGCATGACTTCTGATTTACAGAGAAACAAATGTAGCATATTTTCTCAAAATCGCTTTCTGTTGGCTATTGAAATCTTGAATTCATTTACCAAAAACAAAGTTGATAAACTCTAAAGCTAATTATTGCAAACAGAGATGAAAGCTTAAAAAATTGACTTATAAAACACATTCTAATGCTAATTAATTTTTTTTTTAAGGTGACTGTATTAACCTGTCAGCCAGGACAGACAGTCCTTCGTCAGCTGGAGCAGGGCCTGAAAAACTCTGATCTAAATAGTCTGCGCAGGCTTCTGGTGGTTCACATCACATTACAGCAGAGTCTCTCAGACAGGTCTCCAGCCTGTAGCCTTGAGACACCATGTTCAGAAGATGACCAGGAAGGTAGGACAACATGTTTAGTCATAGCTTGAAAGATATTCATTGAGAAGGTAGGTAAACAATGGCAAATATAATATGGTCTTTTTGTTCTGCAACATCTGACAAAACAGTTCTAATATGTTCAATGAATAAAAGAAATCGGCTACATACCACAACAAATTTTAATTCCAAAAGGGCTTCACATAATGCTTTGTACTGTGTGCACATTTCTACCAAAACTCTGAGCCCTTGCTTGTTTTCTATATAATTGCTTTAATTAAGGTTTTGTGGTTGACGGTCATAGGATTATAAACCACAGACTGAGTGAAATGAGATTCCCAGGGTGAAAGAGCAAACCAGGCATCAATTCAAAAAAACAGAGCCAAACATTTAAATCTCTGTGATCTGATAGGTATTAATTTAAAATTGGGCAAGTTTATGTCTGCACATTTATAAACAACATGAAATTCTATCATTCACACACATCATTTTTTTTTAAATAGTACTTTATAAACTATTGGTTTCATTTAATGACTTCTAAAAATCCTGGTGGCATATACTTAACACTGCAATAATTCACAGACTGTCAGCAGTGAGGATTGAAAAAAAGTGTTCATTTAAATTCTAGCTGGTGTGAGGCAGCTTTGGAAGGCCTGTTCGGTTTAAATATCTCAGTGCTTTTCTTTTTTTCAAGCTGAATATTTACCAAAGTGCCTCAAGTGTGCTGAATGGGTGGAGTGCACTTTTTATTTCCCTAAATAAGTAAATCTAGAGCAAAACTTCTGGCTGTCCCACTGTCCCAAACTCAAAGAGTTTATAACTCTGGAAAGTGGAAGTGAATGTCTGCCCATGTGAAAAAGAAGTCTGTTTAATTGTATTCTTAAAAGTGTATTTATTATTTTTTTTTTATAAAGAAAAGCAAAAAAGGAAAGAAGATATATATGTGACCCTGGACCACAAAACCACTCTTAAGTCGAGTGAGTATTTGTGGCAATAGCCAAAAATACATTGTATGGGTCAAAATTATAGATTTTTCCTTTATGCCAAGAATCATTAGGACATTAAGTAAAGATCATGAATCCATGTTCCATGAAGATATTTTGTAAATTTCCTACTGTAAATATATCAAAACTGAATTTTTGATAAGTAATATGCATTGCTAAGAACTTAATTTGGACAATTTTAAAGGTGATTTTTCTCAATATGCTTTATTTTTTGCACCCTCAGATTCCAGATTTTCAAATAGTTGTATCTCGGCCAACTATGGTTTGTGTCATAACAAGCCATTTATACAACTTTGTTGTATAAATCTCAGTTTTGAAAAAATGTACACTTATGACTGGTTTTGTGGTCCAGGGTCACATACATTACTGCTGGGCAATGATTAATCGCAATTAATCGCATCCAAAATAAATGTTTTCGTGGACATAATATATGTGTGTGTACTGTATTTATTATGCATATAAAGACACACAAATACATTATTTTGAAAATATGTACATGTATATATTTATATATTTATATTCATATCATTTATATATATATATATATATATATTGCAATGTTATGCCAACACTGAAAACAGCAATGCAGTTTGCAGTACAGACGCAGACATGTTGCCGTCACGCTTGATTACATTAATAATATTTTGTTGCCATCAAGCTGGATTTTATTTCATCTTCTAAGGCAGCAGCATAAATGCAGGAAGCGGAATGTGCAACTTTACTCTGTGTTGCCGTCTCTGCTGGTTTCGAAACTCAAAGAGGTGCGTATATTAGCCGTATTGTCTTTTCCCGGTTGACTCCAACACAACAACACAAGGTTGAAACAACACAAGCATGTTTCTGCAAACATGTTTATTATGTTTTCCACAAAAATGTCTGACGTGTTTTACGTGGTGTGAAAACTTAAAAAGCTATGCCAAATCCGATCTGACCGTTCAGACTGAAACGCATTTCCAGGAATCCTATTTGCACAAATCGGATTTCATGTAGTTTGTTGCTGTTCAGACTACCTAAATATGATCGTATTTCAGTCGGATTTGAATAAAAATCGGATTGGGCTGACAGTCTGAACGGGGCTTGAGCCCCCAGTGCATCTACCAACCCAGAAAACATAAAACAGAACAACTGACTGAACAGATTTCACTCCCCCCCTAACGTGGAAAGGGGATTATGTTTTGCAAGTGACAGCGGTGTACCAGTTCTAGGGCTGCAGCTAACGATTATTTTCATTGTCGACTAATCTATTGATTATTTTTTCAATTAGTCGAGTAAACTATAAATGATTTTTCAATTAATTGTTTATTATGTTCTTATCAGTTGATGAGTTCTTTAGTTAAACTATCAGTAAATAATAACAGTATCTTAATCATTTAATATTTTTTTCAAACGTTTCCTCATAATACTTTGCAAAAAAGAAATAATAATAAAGAAAGAAAATAATAAAGAAAAATAATAAGAAAAGAGCAAAGAAAGAAATAATAAGAAATAATTAATAAAAAATAAAAATGAAAGAAAGAAATAAAATAACAATAAATAAAAACTAAGAAAAAGAAGAGAGAATAATAATAATAATAATAATAAAGAAAAAAGAAATCAAGAGAAAGACCACCGTAGTTTGGTGGTTCTGCATTTTACACCTTTTAAATTAATAATTAATTCCATAATCTGAAAGCAATGCAAATACAACTTTATTCTCTCCATTTAAACAGTTGTTTCACAGTAACTGGTCTCATAAACAGAAAAAAAAACATTGCTCAAATTAACATTAGCACATTAACAAAATTTGGAAGGTTAAGATTTGCATAACTTTTTGTATGTTATAAATTCATATTAACATTGACTAAAAAAAACCTTTTGTTAGGCTCACATTCACTTGCCACAAACAAAAGCATCTCTGCTTTATCGTTGAACATCAGGCTGGTAATATTTAGGCTAATATAAACTGTTTTGATGATATTAACTCATACTAACGTTAAATGGATATGAAAAGCATCCTGTTCTTCTCGCAAAGCATTTCCCTCTAATGTGGGTGAGGGGTAAAACTTTCTTCACAAACAAGCATTTCTGCTTTATCACTAAACATCAAATTGGTCATTTTAATCCTTTTGATGATATTAACTCCTACTAACATTAACTGGATACAAAAAGCATCACGTTCTCACAATCAATCAGCATTTCCCTCAAATAAGTGGTTAATGTTCTAGCATCTCCGATCACCAAACTGGTAATTTTAACTTTTCTGAATGTTCTTAAGTGACTAACAATTCTGAACAGCTAGGCTCATAACCACTCATTCAATTCCCTTATTTAAGAGTAAGGGGTAAGTTCTTCTTCACAAATAGAAGCATTTCTGCTTTATCGCAGCTTAGACGATTTCTTTTCTCGTTTAGGACATAGATGCTGAGCTAAAGGTTCTTTCACTATCGACGCTCGTACAAGGCGTATATCGTACGATATCTAAAAATAGAATAAAAAAGTAGTCCTATGTGTTTTAACTGTTGAAAATTAAACGCATACTTCTGAATTCTGAATTCAACAGCCTAGTAGGCTATATTGAATATTATATTTCTTTACATAGAAACTTACCTTCTAGATTCTGCACATCTTCTCTGTCTCCGGGGTGTCTGAGTTTCTTAATCTCCGCAACTAATGTTTTGTGCATTTGCTGTTTGGTCTCAGCATCAAAAAACTTGTCTTTATATCATGGGTCAAGGACCATTGCGATACAGCACATATGGTTGGAAGTGGTGTTCCTGAGCTGTTTGTGCACTGCCTCCAGCAATGTTTTTTTCATATATTTAACTCCGTGGTCACTGTTGGCTTCTTTGCTGAGTAACCTCTTTAGAGTCTCGAACAGGGGGATAATGTCAGCAGCGGACGCATCTTCTTTGCTAATCTGTCTAGTTATTTGTTCAAAGGGAGAGAGAAGTGTAGTTATGTTTTCCATTAGTGCCCACTGCTGCGTGGTAAGGTGCTATTCCACCTCGTATTTACATCCTGCTTAAGTCTCTTTAGTGAAAGATCCATCTGTGTCCGAATGGCCTGCAGACGTGAATAAGCAAGCTGCGAATGCTTAAAGTGGCCTACAATCTTTTGGCGCATACTGACCAATTCTGTCACACTTCGCTGGCTTAATATGCCTTCGTTGACTGCCAGCTGGAGGGAATGAGCCATACAGGTCAAACTCATAATATCACTGTCCGTCATGGCTTTAGCCATATTCCTGGCTTTTTCACTTACAACAGCGTGCACTCTTGATCTGTCGATTTTCCATTTAGCTAATATTTCAGTGAATGCTTGTGAGATTGCCAACGAAGTGTGAGAACCGGTAAATTCTTGCGCATGAAGTAAGACTGTGTTAAGTTTAAAATCATCATCTATCCATTGAGCAGTGAGATTGAGCATGCTCGTCGGGCTTACATCTGAAGACCAAATATCCAAGGTGAAGCTCATCGCGGAGTCGTTATGAAGAAGCTCGTGAACGTGATCTGCCAAATGGTTGTATATCTCCGGTAAGCAGACGTCTCCGAAATAACTCCGACTCGGTAAAGTGTAGCGGGGCTTAAGGTGTCTGACTAGTCACTGAAATCCGGTGTCTTCCACTATGGTGAATGGTTGGTCGTCGAACGCTATAAACTCCATTACTTTCTGAGTAATTTCTCGAGCTTTCGTGCTGTCCGATTTGAAGTTTTGAATTTTTGATTGACAGGATACATTGGACCTGATCATCGGATTTTTATAAACAATCTTCCGATAGCCGATAGCACGAAAAAATGCTTCTATAGGCTGCTATCGAATATTGGCCGATACATTGGTGCATCTAATTGAAATGTTTTATTTATTCAGCAGATTAAAACATCTGCTTGAATACATATCTGTAATGAACCAACCCGATCTCTTGAAAGTGCGTCATAAAACCAGGAATTTTTATCACAGTTGACAGCCCGTTTTTTAATAAATGAGCCCAGCTGCGGCTTGTCCAATCCATCACACAGTTAAACAACAAGTGGATCTTAAGATGAACACGAATCATTTCTCCTTCTCTGTCTCTGTGGGTGAATTAAACCTGTCATGATTATATAGGCAACTTGATGTCCTGTGCTGTTGGGTTGTGAATCCTGACAATGTAAAGGCGCTGCAGCTCTAACCAATTCTAATGCTATAGCGAAAGTTTGTGCTAAGCATGCTAACTGTTCTGTCTTTGGCTGCACTGACAAACACAGAACACTATTTGCCTAGGGATAGGTATCATTTACATTTTATTGATACTGATACTGTTACCAGTACTTATCAATACTGTTATCGATCCTATAAGATATGGTGTAAAAAGCTGTTGACAATTTCAGGTTATTTTATTATTGCTGAACTTTAGCAACTGTATTAAAGTTCTACTGTCAAGAGCAGTGAGTTATTTTTCTGTTTGTGTTTTATTTTCTTAACATTAAAGGAATAGTTCATGCAAAAATGAAAATTGCATCATCATTTAATTAATCTCAATTTGTTTTACCCTGAATGAGTTTCTTTTTTCTGTTGAACATAAAAATTGTTTTGGAGAATGTGGGTAAACAAACAGTTGCTGGTCCCCAGTGACCCATATTTTTTTCTACTATCAAAGTCAATGGGGACTAGCAACTGTTTGGTTACCCACATTCTTCAAAATATCTATTTTTGTGTTCAGCACAAGAAAGAATGGATGGATATCACACGAAACAACGCAAGTATCGATAACAGTATTGTTTGTTATCGGCAGTCCTGTAGTCCTCCCAATTACATACCTGCACAGGAGAATACCGGTTTTCGGTACCCATCCCTGCTGCTGTCATTCGATTTCTTTCTTACCCAGCTGTTTGCCTTCACAGACATAACGGACTGTTTTTGTAACTGGTGTGTTTTTAACATAAACTTCTGTGTATTTGACCGTTTAAGTGAAATAAGACGTGAAAGAGAACGTAATTTAGTACTCACATGCTTCAGATGTGTGTGTGCAGAAAACCGTATATCAGAAGTTTAAACTAATATTGTTTAAAACGCATGATTTTAATGTGATAGACATGGTAAATTAAAACCAAACTGATATTTTTAGCAGAGTATCTGAAGTACGAGCTGTAAAGGCACAGCCCTATTCTGGAAAAGGGGGCGGGTAGCAGCAGCTCATCTGCATTTAAAAAGACATGCACTAAAACTGCTTCCATTCAAAATGGGCATTTTCAAAATGATACTGTAATAAATTATCTGTGGGGTATTCTGAGCTTATATTCCATGTTGTAAAAAGGGGCATAATAGGTCTCTTTTAAGTAAATAAATAAAAGGCCACTTATATTTTAATTGCACTTAAATTGCATAATTAAAAAAAAAAAAAACTGAAAAACTTTAAACTTGTAAGTGCAATTTGGAATAATAATGTCAAATTAAATGTTTATGCACTTTAAAGGTAAATGTACTTTAACGTAGATTTCAAATTAATAATCCTTTGTTATGCTTAAAAGAAGTACTTTTTTGATGGGTTGACTAACATACTAAAACACAAACACTGGTACTATTTAAATTTATATTCTACTAAATTGCAACTTTATCATTACAATTAAATTAAATGCAGTTAGCTGGACTTTGGAGTTATAATTGTAATTACACTATTGTAATGATGAAGTTGAACATATATGGGATAAATAATTGAAATCACAATGGTGCAAGTTAAGTTAAGTTTTATGACTGTCAGATCATAAAAATCAGTGGGCTGATTTAAATGAATCCCACCTATTGTTAAATGTCCAGTGATTTTGATTTTCATAGCATACTTCAGATATAGCTTATTTTAAAATTAATTAGAGGATTTTAGATTTTTAGGCTAACCTTACAGGGAGGGGCTCTGTCCTGCCTACACTATTCCCACTAATCTGACTATACTGTTGTAGTCTGAGAGATATGTCTAGTAAAGGGAAGTTTGAGGTCATGTAGTCTATTGTGTTTTGCTGGATCAAATCCATACCAGCTTTATTATTGGTTGCTCTCATAAAAGCAGCTAATGGGATAAGAATCTCATGTCAGTTCACCCAACCACCCACATACACACACACACACACACACACACACACACACACACACATTGATACATACTGGCTCAATTTTAACATATAGCTCCCCCACAAATTCAGGTGTGAGGAGCTAGAATGACATTGAGGTCTAGTATCCCTCCCTGTGTGACATCCTGTTTTTAACTTCCAACAGACAAACTCAAGAGTGAGGAGGACCTCACAATCAACATTTGACACTGTGTGCCTGCGGAAGGAAATAAGACCATGTGTGAGAGAGTTCAACATGAGAGCTTGTGTGTGTGTGTGTGTGTGTGTGTGTGTGTGAGAGAGAGAGAGAGAGAGAGAGAGAGAGATACAGTTGGCTGAGATTACTTGTTTCTGTTTGTATCTGGGTCATGCTTTGTATACAGTATATTTAATTTAGGCTACTTCATTACTTTCATACTTTATGATAAAAGCTGTAATTGATTTGATTGTTTGAAATTAACATTATTTGTTACTTTTCGCAATATTAACAGTAAAGGGGGCATTTGAACTTTTACTCTGACACTGAATAACTGTCAGTGTGAACATACCATAAAGGATCATGACATGGATTTTTTTTTTATATACAGTTGAGGTCAAGAGTTTAAATCCCCCTTTCAGAAACTGCAAAATGTTAGTTATTTTACAAAAATAAGAGGGATCATACAAAATGCTTATTATTTTTTATTTAGTACTAGGGGTGTGCGATATGACGTTTTTTGATCGTGGACAATAAAAATGTCTCCACGATCTGCTTTTGGAGAAATATCGTAGTATCGTGCTATTCTATCAGCTACAGTTCTGGTGCCTCTGTAGCAGTTCCAGATCTGCACATAAGGAAATTCACACTGGAGACAGCGAGGACAGCTTCAAAACACCACTTTTTTATTGATCCTGAACCACATGGGACACTTAATCAGAAAAATCACGTTCACCACGCTATCCTCTCTCCATGTTTTTCTCACAAAATTAACTGGGAGATGAGGAGAAAACTTTCTCGCGTCTTGCCTCGCCAGCGTCTAATTGCGGACTGAGGCTGTCGCAACTCCAGCAACTCCCAAAGGAATAGCGCAACACTGATAATAGTCCCATTTGAATAAAACATCATAATAAAAGTTCCTACACACAATAACACAGAATGACTCTTGTAGGTATTTAATACATAATTTCTTTTAACTCTGTACAAAGATTGTTTGTTTTGGGAAGTTCATCACAGAAAATACAATAAAATTAATTTTTCTCTTCCCAATTGGCTACACCTCCGTCTAAATATACTGTACAACGCGACATACTTTCACAACAGAGTTAACTCAGCGGCAGAGTTACACTGTACTTATTCATAATCACAGAAGTACATTATTTGCTTCAGTGTTATGCCGGGTAAACATTTCATATGCGTGCTGTTCTCACATGTATGCGCTTTTCTAGAGTGCATACACCTGAAGTGCGCATGCTACAAGCCTGTTAAATAGCGTCTAATTACTGAACTAAGGTATGTATTGCGTCCGATTACACTAGTACTGTCAAAACACACAAGGTTTACATACAAACAATTACTGCTTATGTCTAAAGTGAAAGAAAACAATTGAGAGAAAAATGGACGCGTGTCTTTATCTTAGATGCATGCAGCTCTTAAAGTGACAGTACTAAACTTGCTATTGCTTTTCATTAAAGAAATAGTTTACCCAAAATTATAATTCTGTCATTATTTACTCAAATTTTGTCACAAACTTGTATTAATTTCTTTCTTGTGCTAAATGAAAAATGTGGGTAACCAAACAGTACCTGGTCCCCATTGAATTTAATAATAGAAATTATCAAATAGATAACAGAAAAAAGAAACCCATTCAGGTTTAAAACAACCTGAGAGTGAGTAAATGATGGTATAAAAATAAAACACAAAAACAGAATTGACAGATAGAATTTTGATTTTTTGGGCAAACTATTCTATTCTTTTAATGTAAATAAAACAACAAACCACTAAGAGAAAAATCACTCCTTTTGAACTTTCATAGAGTTGCTTTAATAAGAATCAATGTACAATTGATGTATATAGTGTATAAGTATATGGTGTTTCACTTTTTATATTTAATTCAATTTCTTGAATGCTACTGCTAAATACACATACTGTACCTGAAAATTATTGCACTTTTTGTTTTATTTGTATTGTTTATTTGTAATGTGTATCACCCACTTTGGCTTAAATATCTGCCATTCTTTTTTATTATTTACTTTGTTACTGTAATGGGAAGTCAGACTCAGAACACAGGTGAGTTAGAATCAAACAAACAGGATTTATTCAACAGCATGAAGATTAGCTCAGGACTGGTAAGTATTGCAGTGATAAAGTCTTTGACTTTAGCAGTGGACAATACTGATGTTTGTGATCTTGTTTTCCAGGTTGAACGAAGACGGTGATAATCAACAGAGTTCCAGGAGCTGATGCAGGTAGGTAGATGAGGTAACGGCACACACACAGAATCACACAAGGGATACGATGGAGACAACAACATGGCTTGGAACAGGTAGGTACAAACATGGAGGTAAGAGTCCTTTCCCGCATGGGAGACCAGACGATGTGACTGTGTGAGCAGCGTGTATTTATTGTGCTTGTGTGTGATTGAAGGTTGACAGTCAGGTGTGTGATCAGTAGTCAGGTGATTGTGACCGCTGGTAGGAGGAGGAGCCTGGTGTGTCCGTGACAGAACCCCCCTCTCCACGGCCCGCTCCTAAGGGCAGAAGATGCCGACATCGTGGTGGGTGACCCATACTCCGTGGGGCCGGGTCATGGGGATAATTCAGTCAATAGAATGGGGTCGAGGATATCATCTCTTGGAACCCATTACCTTTCCTCTGGGCCATAACCTTCCCAGTCGACTAGGTATTCCAATCTCCCACCACAACGTTGGGAACTCAGGATCTCCCTCACGGAGTATGCTGTTCCGTCATCCAATACTATGGGGAGAGGAGGTTCGTCAACTGCACCAGGCTCTGTGGAAACAGGAGAAACTGGTGGGTAACAGGTTTTGAGCAAAGACACATGGAAAGTGGGGTGGATTCTGTATTGAGGTGGAAGTTTGAGTTCATACATAACTGGATTGAGTTGGCAGATGACAGGAAAGGGACCAATGTACCTGGGACTCAGCTTTTTTACAGGGGAGGTGCAACCGAATGTCTCGAGTGGAGAGCCATACCTCTTGTCCTGGATGAAAGGTTGGAGCAGGGGCTCTCCGTACATTGGCATGATGTTGAAAGTGTCTTACTGCCTGCTGTAGATGTTGATGTGCTGAGTCCCAGACCCTCTCACTCTAATGGAACCAATGGTTGACGGAGAGGACGAGGGTTCCCCTGTCCAGGGAAACAGAGGTGGTTGATAGCCGACTATGCACTGAAATGGAGTGAGGTTCATGGAGGGTTGTTGTAGGGAGTTCCGTGCGTACTCGACCCATGGAAAGAAGCGGTTCCAGGAGTTTTGGTGACCATGGCAGAAGGAACGAAGGTAACGACCTCTTGGATCTTTCTTTCCATGTCTCTGTGGGTGGTATCCTGAAGATAGGTTGATGGTCACACTTAGGAGTGAGCAGAAGGCTCTCCATAGAGAGATAAACTGAACCTTGATCAGATACAATTTCTTCAGGGATGCCGAAATTGCGGAACACATGATTGAACAGTACCTCCGCTGTTTCCATTACTGTGGGAAGTCCCTTCCGGGGAACTAACCGGCAGGCTTTAGAAAATCTGTCCTCAGCCACCAATATGCAAGTATGGTTGTCAGATGCAGGAAGGTCAGTGACAAAGTCTACCCCTAATTGTGACCAAGGATGTCGGGGAACAGGTAAAGTTTTCCTGTGGGTGTTTTCGCTGACATCCTCTCACGTACCTTCTGATGCCGTTTGCCATTCCGGGCCACCAGAAGCGATCTTTTAGCAGTGAGAGGGTTTGATTGGTCCCAGGATGACCACTGCCCAGGGAAGTATGTGCTGAATGGATGAGCGGTGTTCGTTGATTGCGAGGAGCGTAGTGGTGGTTCAGGGTGGAGCTAGATCGGAGACACTGGCTGCTGCTATGTCCTCTTCCAAAGACCACTGGATAGGACTGACAATGAGATCGGTGAGGATGATGTTTTCTGGATTTTCTGGTTGTTCATCTGGAGCAAAGAGTCATGATAGAGAGTCAGCTTTGGTATTCTTTGTTTCGGGATAATAGAAGATGGTGAAATTGAATCGGGTAAAGAGCAATGCCCACCTGGCTTGTCTGGGCTTTAACCTCTTAGCTTCTCTGAGATATTCAAGTTTTCAGTGATCAGTGTAAACAGTGAAGGGGTGAAGAGCTCCTTCCAGCCAGTGTCTCCATTCCTCCAGGGCGAGCTTGATGGCGAGTAGTTCTCTGTTCCCGATATCATAGTTTTGCTCTGCTGAGGTTAATTTCCGAAAAAAGAAGGCACATGGATGGAGTTGTGGTGAATTCCCCTGCTGCTGTGATAATACAGCTCCTACTCCAGATGTTAAAACATCAACCTCAATGATGAATGGTTTGTGAGGATCAGGATGCACAAGAAGGGGAGCCGTGGTAAAGGCTTCTTGTAGTTTTTCCATAGCTGCGGTGGCTTCTGAGTTCCAAGGCTTGCCTTTCAGGAGGTTAGTGAGTGGAGCGATGATGGAGCTGTAGTTGAAGATGAATTGTGGATAGAAATTGGAGAAACCTAGGAATCGTTGGAGTTCTTTAATGGTGGAGGGAATGGGGCAGGTCTTGATCGCTTCCACCTTCCTCTCGTCCATTTGATACCTTGGCACTGATGTGATAACCCAGAAACTGGATGCAAAGTTGATGAAAGGTGCACTTCTCTGCCTTGAAAGCACAAAGCACCTCATTCATGTATCCCTGGAATACAGAGGGGGCGTGGACCATACAGCATGACCAGATATTCGTAGAGGCCAGTAGGGGTCACAAAAGCTGTCTTACACTCGCCCCCCTCACGTATCCGAATAAGGTTATACGCACTCCGGAGGTCCATCTTGGTGAAGATCTTAGCTCCGCAAAGTTGCTCTAGTGCTGATTGGACGAGAGGAAGGTAATATCTGTACTTGAGCATCCAGTGATTGCGTGGTTGGTCCGCTCTGATGCCACAATGATTGGAATGGATCGATGTCTGTTTGATTCATGATGATATGGTCTGTTCTTCTGTAACGGGAAGTCAGACTCTGAACACAGTTGAGTTAGCATCAAACAAACAGGATTTATTCAACAGCATGAAGAGTGATAGTGATAGTCTTTGACTGAAGCAATGGACTGAAGCAAAGACTGGCATTTGTGTTCTTGTTTTCCAGGTTGAGCAAAGATGGTGATAATCAACAGTTCAGGAGCTGATGCAGGTAAATAGATGAGGTAACGGGCACACACACAGGATCACACGAGGGATATGATGGAGACAACAACAAGGCTTGGAACAGGTATGTACAAACATGGAGGTAAGAGTCCTTTCCCACATGGAAAACCAGGCGATGTGACTGTGTGAGCAGCGTGAATTTGTAGTGTGAGTTACCTTGAAAGGTTTTGTTTTTTAAAAAGGGACATTAGTTTCGCTGTAGCTCAGACAACTTGCAAAATAGTGAAATCCAACTCATCTGAATAGGTTGTTTTCCCCATGTATTTTGCCAATTTTTTCACCATTGCATGAAATTAAAAAGCCAAAATGTGCTTATTACAGTTTTGTCTTGCTTTTCAAAGAAAAAAAAATCAATTACAAAACAACAATTAAAAATATTTACTTAACACTGAACATTTAGCCTACCAACAAAGCACAATTTAACTTAAAATAAATAAGTTAGTAAAATAATATTCTTAGATCCCCTTCTTGAATCAGGCATGTGGTTTTTTTTTTATTTACAATGAATGCAGCCTTGCTGAGCAGAAGAGACTTTACATTAAAACATTAGAAAATATTACAGATCACAATTTGAACACTATGTGAATGTTATACATGTATTAATAGAGCTGTTGTAATTATTGTCATCATTATTTTTGTCTTTTTTATTTTATTTTACAGAACAACAGTAAAATTACAGAGCTAACATTTATGAATGTTGACTTTTATTTTGGCGAAAACCCGCATAAGACGTCTGTACTTCTTTTTGTTGACAGGAACAGATTTATGAATGATTCTCTCATTAAGCTGTTTCAGTGCAGATTTTCCTTGCGTTTTGAACTTTAAACCTTGGCTAACGAGCTCATGCAGCGCTGTCAGAATACATACAATTTGAGCATGCATGGTTTAAGGCCATTCCGCGATTTCAGTCATCATACAGCAACCAGCAACCACCCATGAAAACTATGGGGTTATTTTTCTGCCATAATTCTGTGCACGAAAGATCATGTTTTGAGCGTGCAAAATAGAATTTTGCGCGCGCGCGAACTGAGTTTTGTGGAGAAAATGTTCGTCTCGCAAAGAAAACAATATTTCGAGAGCACAAAAATCTATTTTGAATGTAAAATATGTTTTTGAACGTGCGTAGATGCTCTCTTTCCCAGTGTTACAATATGACATAATTCCAGCCAATCAGAAACAAGACTGCTAAATTCTGATTGGCTGGCTTGACAACCAATCCCTTGCATTACAGATGACAGCAGAACAGAAATAATAGACGGTGCAGGAGACGGATCAGTCCTATTAATTCAATATCAAATGTTTAGTCGACGACCGGTCCGTGTAATTTCGTATAATTTGTTTTCTCGTTTTTGCTTTCGAAATGGAAAAACAAATAAATTATTAGTTTATCGCATATTTAAACCTTGTCATGGGCACAATACATAAAGTTCATACTTGTTTTCTTGTCACACTCCGTTTAAATGCACCAAATGAAAATACAATAAAACCAAAACGAAAATAAGCTTTGAATTTCAGAAAACACATTTTATGTACAGTAGCTTTTCTCAACTGGGGCATTCAGAGTGTATCGGATGGTGCTGGAAGCAATATTTTCGATAGGGGGTCACTGAGCTGCGGTGTTGTTACGTGGCATTCAAAATACAGTGTTTTAAAATTATGTGTGCTGCTAAATAAGCTTTTAAAATATTAGAAATAAAATATGTAATATACACCCTTCAAAAGTGGGTCAGTAAGATTTGTTGGAGGTTTTGAAAGAAATCTTCAGTAACATGGTTTTAAAACAAATCTTCTGCTCAGCAAAGCTGCATTTATTTGATCTAGCCTAATTTGAAATAACTTCTTCTAGAGATGCACCGAAATAAAAATTCTGGGCGGAACTGAAAATTCTGGCGCTTGGCTGAAAATCAAAACCGAAATTGCTTTGTAATAATTATTTAATATTTTATTAAATAATATAAAGTAATTTTGTGAGATTATTTTTTTTTATTTAACTCAATCATTTGAATGAAAACACAAAATAACCACACCTTTACTGAAAATATTAATAATATTTTTAATATTTAACATTGTATAATTGCAACATATATTATACTGCAATTCACTATATCTATTGCACTGTTACCTCTGGTTAACTTCTGCTCATAATTTCACTTGCAGTATTTAATATTTAATATTTAATATTTAATATTCTGTTCACCATCTAATATACACTGCACATCATTGCACAATGTAGATATTCCATTTGTAAATTTCTGTCTATAGTATATAACCATCTGTATATTATGTTTATAGTACATACTCCACTTGTAACTTTCTGCTTGTAGTAAATAGCCATCAATATATAATGTTCATAGCACATATCCATCTGTAATATATTACTATAGAAATGCTTTTTCTACACTTAAATTATTTAACTTATACCCTGCACTTTACTGCTTATTGCACTTCTGGTTAGACCTAAACTGCATTTCGTTGCATTGTACTTGTACATGTGTAATGACAATAAAGTTGAATCTAATCTAATCTAATCTAATCTAAAATAATACAAAATAAAAAATTGACACAAAACATAGTAATATATTAAATATCAATATATTATTTTTATTTCTATAACAGAATCAGATCTAACTTTTATCTAGTTATCTAGTTATCTTCTTAACAGAGCATGTGAACAGAGCACAGTGGGAACATATGCTAAGCGTAGGCCTATTTAATGCAGGACATAAGCTAAGGCGCTGGCGTGACCGCTGGCATTTTTCCCATACAGTGTAAACAACTGAAAATACGTTCAAAAAGACTTCACAAACGTAAAAATGGTATGAAGTCACTTTGATGACACTTTGCGTCAAAGTACACATAACCCATTAAAATCAGTGTCGTATTACTGAAAGCACGCTAAAAGTAAAGGGATGCCGCGTTCTACTGACGCATTCCACGCACCTGCGCTACTGCCAATAGTTACCTACTGAAAAAATTGGTATGGAAAGTTTGCTTTGAGGAACCCAGTGTAGAGATGGCATTAGGACATTTTAATAATGAACTGTATACCAAATTTGGCTTTTCTATGTAAGTGTTTTATGTAAGAGTCGTCGTTATTTAGAGAGCACTGACGGGTGCAGCATTGCGTGCGCAAAAGAGAGCATCTACGCACGTTCAAAAACATATTTTACATTCAAAATTGATTTTTGCGCTCTCGAAATATTGTTTTCTTTGTGAGACGAACATTTTCTCCACAAAACTCAGTTCGCGCGTGCGCAAAATTCTATTTTGCACGCTCAAAACATGATCTTTCGTGCGCAGAATTATGGCAGAAAAATAAGCCCATAGAAAACATACAATGCGGTGTCTTTCGCTGTTGGTGCTTGTAATGATGTTTGCGTCTTTCTCGGACAGTTTTAAATGCTTCCACACTATGATCATGTTTGCTACATTAGTGCGCGCCTCTATTTGATCGCGTCACGTTATTGTTCATTTTCATTTATTCGGTCTTTTCACTTAATTTTGGTTGCTGAACATTCAGTGCATCCCTATTTTTAACCATATGTTGTAATTATTCTGCTTATTGTACATTTAAATTACAAAGAAGTTAGTATCAGCAGTCCCATATTCATAATTGTGACCACACAGTCGGTTTACCATGATTAACATTGTAACATGTTTACATCTATCAAGTGTATATATAGTATAGAGAGAGGGTGTATCTTATTATATTATATTATATTATATTATGTTGTATTGCAAGTACACACATTGGCTTATATTACTTTTATTCTCTGCACAACTCATTGTTGATTGATTTTAATAACTTTAATGTACTTGAATTGTGCACCAAACACTAGGAAAATATAAGTATCGAATCAGGACTCAGTATCGGCAGATACTCAATATTCAATTACTTGAATCGGACGGGGGCACAAAAAACCTGATCAGGTTTTTAATTATTATTTATTGTAGGTGTTCAGCTCCTTCATTGTTCAGATGATAAATGGCTTTAGAGCAGTTTTCAAAATCTCTCACTGGTTCATGCATTTGCTATTCATTACATAGTGAACTCACAAAGCTCATTATGTAGGGAACCAGTGAATGAAAACAAGTGCACAAATTCAGACACTGAGGTGCTTTGGAGATGACACATTAACATCTTTGTTTCACACAAGTATATATAATTTCATTTTATAATTTTGTCTTATAAAGGCTGTTTTTATTAGGCTCATAGTTGTTTGTCATATTTAATTCATGTGTTCAAAATTATGTGAAGGTTACAAGCTTAAAATTCTCTGCAACCATTTCCATACTGAATTATGATTGAAGGAATGGATCAAAATAAGAGCAGCTCCTTTAACAATTCACTTTCATTGCATTGGTGAGAGTATCATGAACATTCTGCCCAGCATGTCTTTAAGGGCTTGGAACAACATGAGGGTGAATAAATGATGACAGAAGTTTTCATTTTTGGGTGAACTATAACTTTAAATGAGTTCCAATATGCAGATGGAATAATTTGTGGGATGAAAAACCATCTGTGCAGCACTCCATCAACTGAATCTCACTGGTAGAGTGGCTAAATGAAGGCCACTTCTGTGTAAAATTCATATGACAGCCCTGCCTTAGTTTGCCAGCCAGCATGTAAAAGGGGTTATACAGCAAGAGATTTACTGTAATCCTTTCCTTTGATTAGCAAAACCAGCTACCACCAGGCTAACATGTGGAACATCGTAATAACATAGCTACAGAAATCACATATTTGCAACGGTTTAAAATAATGTTACAAAAGCACCATTAAATATATTAATTATTAATTTATTTAGGGAAAACGTGCTGGAGAACTGTACCTGATGTTGCTGTTATGAAGAATGTGTTGATAACCAGGCTCTGGAGTCTTTTTGCAGTATGTGGTTAAACTGTTGAGTTGAAGAGATTTCAATTGTGCACTCAAGTGACTACATTACCATAACATTAAAGTTTATGTATATTCAATGAACACACTCTGAGACTGTTGGAGCCAGTGGATACTTGACCTCTGATTGCTGGTACAGCAAATTAAGTGAATAATGTGCAAAAAGATTTAATGCATAATAAATGTGTTTCTCACAGTGTGATAAAGCATTACCACATTTTTCCAAAAAACTGATATAGATCAGGAAATCTTACCAATGTACATTCTGTTACATTACTACTAAGAATGTCTGTCAAGCTGTGGTGCATGCACATGCTCAGGATGTGTATGAACTTTTGGTTCTTGGAGTCCCATGTTCAAGTCATCATGTCTTGCATCCCTAATACCTTTCTCTCAAATGGATTTTGCAATGTCTCTGAAATGGGAACATTGGGATGTTTTTTGTTCAGATATATTGTGGTGCATTGTCCAGATGTAAACACAGAGTCCTGGATCACAAAATATGCTATTGTCGAGTATATGTTTCTCACTTCAACTTAGAGAATCTATAAGCAGTTGCTTCTTCACACTATGTTGAAACAGATAAAGTTCTGCAGGATTCTGTCTAAAGTAGGGTTTGACTGATGCTTTTGAAAATCCTTTACCGACTTTGGTGTTTTAGGGCAAAAATGTTTTTATTTATTTATATATAGCGGGCACAGGTTTTGTATTTCTTTTTGGAACTAATTGATTGTTGGTCTCAATGATCTGAGCTTATTTTAAGTTTTTGAGTGGAAAAGAAGTATTATTTGTGAATAATTTTGGCAGTGTTCACGAAAAAGTTGATAGTGTTTTTTTGTAGAAGTAATTTTCTTCTATCACTAAAGAGAAAAAAATATATAAGTGACATAAGCATGAATAACTGGTAAGAAACTGTCAGTTTTTTTCTTTAAAACTGTCTGTGCACAAAGTAATGACATTGTCAGTGAGTTGAAGGCAAGAGATATTGTTTGTCTTTTCTGCCATTTCTGTCAAATACTTGGCTCACTGCATGTCATACTGCCTATACCACTGAACTGTCTTTAGTTAACAGAATTTGCAATTTTGGTATTTAAATTTTTGGTACTGCTGTATTTTTTTGAGTATTGTTTACTAAGTAACCCTAACCCCAAATTTCAGGTTTATCAGGTGTAAAAATTTAAATTTATCTCTTTTCACCTATAAAAATATCTGTTACATGGTTGAAGTTTCACCACTGGCTGACTAGAAGACACCATAGCATGTCTAGACTGTCTTTCCATCTGCCCCTAAACTTCTCCATCTTAGTTACTCTTTTTCTCAAATGTTCCATGCCTCTTTTTCTCCCCCTCTCTGTCTGCAACCCTGTTTTTATTCATTTCAGAAGTGACAGATTTAGCGATGTGGTTTGGGAGAGTCATGGGAGCAAAAGGGTCCTGTCGTACCACCCATGCCCATCTCTCTCTCCAACTCACCCCTCCTCTGGGTCTGTACCGTTGCCATGGTAATTTCATGGCGTGATTAGGATAACATGCTGATGTGAAAAGCAGGACCTATGTTAATGTCACTCAGGCTGTTGTTTGGTAAGATAAAGTGTGAGTGGGTGTGAGTGTGTGGAATTTTTGGGATATATTGCCAGTCGTTAGGAAGCTTACAGCAAAATAGGTCCGTAGATTAGCCCCATGTGGCTGAACTGGCCTCGACAACAGACAGAATGAACCATTTTTTAAATTTGTTAATTGTGCTAAAAGGCTTTGCTCTCTCTGTGTGCGCACAAACCATCTGTTGCCATTGCAAGTTTTCTCATTGTCAGTTTCATCTTGTACATTTTCAGTTATGCTAATTGATTCACCACACCACTGCCAACAATTCATAGCCCAGCAATTCATAATTTCTTTTCTTACATTTACATTTATTCATTTACCAGATGATTTTATCCAAAGTGACTTCAAATGAGCAAGACAACAAAGTGATTTATCCTGGTATAAAGTTTTAGGATTGTTCGTTGAAATACAACATAGAGATGAAAGAAAAAAAGAAAGTTAGTACTTTAGTGCATTTGAGTGTCATATAGAGAATTCAGTAAGTTGATCTTAGAGAAAATGAGTTTGAAATTGCAAGTGACTTATTCCACCAGCACGGTACAATGAAAGTGAATTTTCACTAAACTGATTTTGTGCCTTGGCTCTGTGATCGTTCCCCTATGTTCTTAAAGACATATAGACAGAGACTCCTGAATTTTTTTGAAGCTTACTTACACTTAAAGGGCTAGTTCATCCCAAAAATGAAAATTTGATGAATGCCATCAGAGTTATATTTAAAATTGTTCTGGCTTCTCCAAACTTTATAATTGCAATGGGCTGGTGTTTCTCTTCAACAGTCCAAAACAAGTCCAATAAAGTGCATCCATCCATAATAAAAAGTACCTCACACGGCTCCAGGGGTGAATAAAGGCCTCCTGTAGGTGAATGACGTAGGACGCTAACGTTGCGTATGCGCTGTGGAGAGAGCAAAGCAAAACAAAATTAGAAGTACAAAGCAAGGATTTGTAAAGAAAAATGTAGAAGGATTTCGATATAAGCCAAGAGGAGACTATTTTTTTTATTTGCTACTTTTGCTCAAACGTTGGTTTTCGTGAGACTCACAGGCGCATATGCTATACATGCGTCCTACATCATCTGCCTGGAGTGGCTTCCATGTACAACTGTTAACGCAAGATTTGTATTTACAAGTATTGTAAATACAAGTATTTGTATTTACTGCCTCTTGCCTTTCTCTTATTACTCCAACTGCATTGCAATATGCTTGAAAACCTTTTTCATATATTCAAAAAATAAATCACTATTTTCAGTTGATTGCAATTCAGCCCTTGAACATTAAAGCTTTCAGTCAGCAATTCTAATTAAAGAAGAAGAAAAAAAACAAACAGTCAAAAGCAAAATCTATATGAATACCAAAGTCCTGAATAAAAGAGGAATGTGTTTGGCTCAGTTCAGTCAACATGAGTGAATGCCTAGAGACTTCGAGAGAAAGAACGTTGAAGAAACTTTTCCTTCCTTATAAAAACGAGCCCTCTGATTGCGCAATGAAATAGTCCGATTTCATCGAGCACACACTGCATCCTTCAGTCACTAACGCAATAAAACAGTTCAGGCATATACAGTCAGGTCCATATATATATTTGGACACGGACACAATTTTCAGAATTTTGGCTCTGTTTGCAACTAGAATAGATTTAAAATTAAACTATTAAAATGAAATTGAAGTGCAGACTTTAAGCTTTAATTCATGGGTTTGATCAAAACTATAACATAATGCTTAGGAATTACAGCCTTTTTTATATAAATGTAATTGGACAAATAGATATAATCATAAATAAAATGTTTGCTTACAGGCAATGACTGTCCTAATTCTGGAACTCATGGACATCGCCAAGCGAGTGGGTTTCCTCCTTTGTGATGCTGTGCCAGGCCTTTACTGCAGCTAACTTCAGTTGTTGTTTGTTTGGAGATTGACTTGGCCATTGCAGAATATTACACTTTTTTACCTTCAGAAACTCCTGGGTTGCTTTTGCTGTATGTTTTAGGTCACCGTTCATTTGTACTATGAAGCGATACCCAATCAACTTTGCTCCACTTGACTGAATCTGGGCAGACAGTATGTCCCTGTACACATTAGAATGATTCCGTCTGCTTCTGTCTTCTGTCACATCTTCAACAACAGTAACCCAGTGCCACTGGAAGCCATGCATGTTCATGCCATCACACTGCTCTACCATGTTTTACAAATGATGTTGAATGCTTTGGATCATGAGCTGTTCCAAGCCTTTTCCATACTTTTTTTTTTCGTCATTCTGGTACAGGTTGATCTTAATTTCCATCACCAACAAATGTTTTTACAGAAGTGGTCTGGCTTTTTTAGATGTTTTTTGGTCTAAACTGGCCTTGTTTGCACCTTGTGGTGAACCCTCTGTATTTGCTCTTATTAAGTCTTCTCGTTATTGTAGACTTTGACAGTGACATGCCTACCTATATATATCTGACTGTATTTGAAGAGAGAATAAAAAATGTGAAAAAAAAAAAAGCCAAAATGTGGTTTTCATCTCTCTCACAATGAGCTGGTATGTAAGTGACGGCAGTGTCATGATTCCGGTCTGTTTCCCTGTCTTGGTTTTGTGGGCTCTTATTTTACAATGTTCCACAACCTTTCCTTGTTCCTTTGCCCTTCTTGTTAGTTTCCATGGTGATTGATTAGCTCCTCCCTTTGTTACCTCGTCATCTTGTCTATTTAAACACCTGTGTTTGCCATGGTTCTTCATCTGGTGTTATTCCTGTATGACTGTTTTGTGTGCCCATGTCCTGCCTTGTCTTTCGCCCTGAGCCCATGCCTGGATTTACTTTGTTTAAATAAACTTTTTTTGCTGCATTTGGATCCTCTGCTTCTCCTGTTCCTGACCACACATTACAGAACACCAGACCACTATGGATCCAGCAGCGAGAATCATGCGTCTCCGTCAAGGGGATCGACGTTTGGAGGATTATGTCCAGGATTTTGTTGAGTTGGCTAATCTGGCAACAATGGAGGAAATCTTTTTTTCGGGGGGGAACTAACTGAGCCTCTCAGCTTGCTCATGCCACTGCATGACACTAGCTGGACATTGGAATTTTATATCAACCTAGCGTTGCAGCTGAGTGGCTCTACTTTTATTGTCGGAGTTGCTGAGAAACTGTGCGGTGCTTCCGCAGTAGCCAACACAGAGACTGTCTGCAAAATGGCTGCCAGATCAGAGACATTTTACAAGATGGCTGCTGTCTCTGAGCCTGTGCATGCCTTGACATATCTTCCATAGTCAAGTCAAGTCATGGCTCATCTTCCAGAGTCAATTCAAGTCACGGCTGATCTTCCAGAGTCAATTCAAGTCACGGCTGATCTTCCAGAGTCAAATCAAGTCATGGCTGATCTTTCAGAGTCAAGTCAAGTCACGGCTGATCTTTCAGAGTCAAGTCAAGTCACGGCTGATCTTTCAGAGTCAAGTCCAGTCACGGCTGATCATCCAGAGTCAAGTCCAGTCACGGCTGATCATCCAGAGCCCTGTCTCAACCTAGATGCAGAGGCTGCTTGCGAAGTCTCATCCTGTCCTGACCTGGCCATGGAGGCCAATTATGATAATTTGTCTCGTCCCAGCTGTCTCGATCCAGCTGAAGAAGCTGCTTTTAGACTCTTCGTCTTATCTGTCACAGCCAAGGAGGCTGTTTGTGAACACTTTGTTTCACCAGTTCTAGTCTGTGAGGCTAATGGTGAAATGTCTGCCCGGTCCTGGTGGGTTTCTGCTCAGTCTGCTCTGCCCAGGGTGGAACTCCTGTTCCATCTGCTCCTCTGTGGTGGTCTTTTGCTCCGTCGTGGAGGTCTTCTGCTCTGCCGGGGAGGTCTTCTGTCCTGCTCTGGTGGTCTTTTGCTCTACCGTGGGGATCATTGGATATGTCTGCCCTGCTATGGTGGTCCTCAGCCTCAGAATTAGTGAAGCCTCACTATCCTCTAGAGGTGTTGTAGCAGCCTCAGGCATCTCCGGGGGCAGTGCAATGGGCACAGACTGACCTGGTGTTACTACTATACTGCATTAACAGAAAATCCCCAATAATCGAGAGTCTTGAGTCCCTCCATCGCCCACAGAGGCAAGAGATTTTTTTTTTCCCATTAAAAAGTCCAAAAAGTCTGCGCGAGGCCTCATACTTTCATCCCCTGTTGCTGCAGTGCCGCCAACATCCAGAGCCTTGCCTTTCTCACCTTCTTAGAATCTGAAGGAAAAATTTTAATGCCATGGTTCAAAAATCGATGAAGGCTGACTAGCTGCTGGATCTAAAATGATGTCAGTATTCTGTCACGGAACACTCTCAAGCAAGATGAATATCCAACTGCAGCTTTTATTAAAGAGTCCAAAAACAGTAATCCACATCGGGGCAAAAGGCAGAAAAACATGCACAAGGTAATCCACAACCCGCAAAAACAGAGCAACAGAACACACAAGAAAACAGAACACAATAATGATGTAAACAAAGGCTCACAGAACATTGTATATATAAAAGAGCTAACTAACTGAGAAAAGACTATTAACATACAGCTGGAAACAATGAGACCTGATAACCAAAGCAAAGGATGATGGGAAATGAAGTCCACACCGAAACAAACAGTAGTCCAGAAGAGTGCCCTCTGGTGGCTGTCATGGGCACTCCAACAGATGGCTGTGACACTACTTTTGTGTGCGCTACTGTCATCATTACAACAACAAACATCTTCTATTGTTACTTGGATATAGTACACTTTTCAATTAATTTGAGTATATTTAGGTTTATAATGGATATGGTTTTCACCTTATTGATGAACTGAAATTTTGGTGTGCGAGTAAAGTTTCAAATTCTTTTATCACCATCATCTGCCTCCGTAATAATATTCTTATACTTGAAGTACAATTAAAATAATGAAAATCCTTGGCCAACATAAGTGATAAGTCTATTAGATATTAGTCTATTAGCAAAACAGGAAAAAAGTTTTTCTTCAAAAAGTTTCAGCCTGAAATGGTAAGTGCAATGTGAGTACAGGCCAGCTGGGGAGTGGGGAGGAGTGACAATCATGCTTGAGCTCAGTACTTGGTGAGCATGAAGGACTTCTCTCAAAAACCCAACATAGCCTCTCCCATACACATTCTCTTTAATGCAGACATTAACACAGACTCCTGATGCAACTTGTTATCTGTGCAGAGTAATGAAGACCGCCTTGTAATCTTTTATAGGCCATGTAAACACTTTATCCAAGTTCTGGAAACACTCCATATTTCACAAATTAAGACTAAGTTTATCAATCCACAGGGACTGAATGAAATGTTTCCATTGCTCTGTCAGGACTGGTCTTAAATATACTTGTTAGAGATATCCTTATCTGGCCTCATTAGTGGTTAGTTTCATGTTCACTGTAGTTCTCAGTAATGTCTGAATTGCTTGTTTGCAGCAGTGTTTTGCTTCATCCACAGCAGTGTTTTGCTTCATCCATTGGTCCAGGTTAACATTGTAACCATTTAAAGTTTCTCAATCTGAGCCTTTCCTTTAAAGCCCTGGCTTTAATTAATATCTTACTTAGTCCGGAAACTAAACAAAATGTGTTTCCTTGTTCCTCGAGCTGAACTCCAAGGTCAAGTGTTTCAGAATACTAATACAGAACTTTGTGTGCATGCACTGTAAGCCACTTTAAATAAATGTGTAAATGGTAATGGTGGATTAATAGGTGGGAAAAATCAGATTATTAGGGATCAAAATGCATAGAGCAGAAAGACATATAAGGTGAGAAAGAAACAATGGATAACGTTGAGACAAAGGAGATTAGGTGAAACTGGCGAAAGGGGAACTGGAGGTTGAAAGATGTAAGGGTGAAAAAGCAATAAGGTGCAATAAGAGAATTACAAGAAGTGGGATTGGTAGGAATAAAGGAAGACAGAGAAAAACAAGAGACAAAGTGTGAGCATGAAGGACGGTGACTAACTTAAGCCTGCATTAAAAGGAAACAGAGTGTGGTAAGGAAGATGATGTCAAAAACATCTTTTGCCTGAAGCAAATGTGCAGAACAAAGAGTAACCATAAACTCCCATTCATCCATGACAGATTAACTGTGACTCATCAGTAGGAGTCTTTTTTTTTTTTTTTGAGGATGTACACATTCAGCTGGCTCTTCTCTTGGATCATGTTGAATCTGTGTCCTCTGCCCACGTGCCAAAACATCAGAAGGACATTTCACTACAAGCGTGCCTGTAAATCATTGGTAGTCAAAGGATGGAGTTATTTGTTTGCATTGCCCTGAGAGACAGAATGAAAAGACACATGCCCTTGAAACTAATTGGAGTTTTCTCTTGCATGTTGTTCTTATGTGCTAGTAACATTTGAAGGATCTAAAATATCATGTTGCCCTTGCACGATTCAAGGGCAAGAGAATCTCATTTTTATATTTTTACAAAGAAAAAGAAGCATCTCGGATATTTAGGTTTGTCTCACAATTTCTGTTTTTGTCCCTTTCCAAAATTAAGAAAATGTAGCTCTTTGAAATGAGATGATGGATGTGTGTAGGAGTGTGTGTGTGTGTGTGTGTGTGTGTGTGTGTGTGTATGGGAGCGTCTGGCTGGCATGGTGGTCTGTCCTCACACTCAGTTTCATCACTTAGTGTGCATTTCCCATGAGAATGCGACTATGGCAATGATTCTGTTTGTAGAGGATTTAAAAGTAAAATGTTCTCGCTCTCTCTTTGCTTTTGATCTCAGTCTGTCTTTGACTCTCTCTTCTTAAAAACAGGAGCTATTTTCAGTATGCAGTCTTTCATTTTGCGCCTTACCTGTTTAATGCAGTGCTTAAAGAACAAGGAGGTTTATGCCTGGCTCTGCTTGTTGACTCTTTCAGTTTGATGTGTCTGTACCTGTAATGTAAATGACAATTGATGCAATTGTTACACAACAAAGAGACATCTTTGTTAAATTTGGTACAGTTAATACCACGCTTACATTGAGCGGGCAGTTTATGTCATATATTTAATTGATTTGTTTAACTCAAATGATTTTCTGTGTTTTGAAAATCAGTTAAACTGTAATATTGTGAAACCTTGCAATTTAAAATAAATTATTTGTAATATAATATTTTAGTATATTTTAAACTGTATTTTTTTTCTGTGATGGCATGGCCAAGCAGAATATTCAGCAGCCATTACTCTTTGCCCAAGATATGACTGAAAGGTATAGCAACCAGTCATGTTTCGTTTTGTGCCATGTCACGTGTAGGGGCGTGAAAAACAATATCCCCAC
Source organism: Cirrhinus molitorella (assembly GCA_033026305.1). Classification (NCBI taxonomy): domain Eukaryota; kingdom Metazoa; phylum Chordata; class Actinopteri; order Cypriniformes; family Cyprinidae; genus Cirrhinus; species Cirrhinus molitorella. Next base: position 37,980,034 of record CM065118.1, on the reverse strand, counting down.
AATAACAGACCAGAGTGTAAACCTCTTGGACGTAATTTAAATATTATGTGCCACAAACTTAAAACTTTTGTTACTATTGACAATATTGATACTTGTGGAAACTGTGATACATTTTTTCCAGGATTCTTTGATGAATAGTAAGCATTTGTTTTAAATAGAAATATTTTGTAACATTATAAATGTATTTACTGGCTAAAAAAATAGAACTAATCACTAATTGATGCCTTGATAGGAGTAGTTTCAACTGAAACTGTCCATATTGTTGTTTCTTGTTGTGTGCTAAGCTGGAAGAGTATCCATCCTGTACAAACAGTGAATTCAGCAGTCTGTATTTCAGGAAACTAACCTCACTGCTGACAGTGGAAAAGGTCACAGAAAGTCATAGCTGGTATGGTAATGATGAAAATATTAACAGGTGTGAGTACAGATGATGGCTAGTCATAACCCTTTATTATTCATTGCTGGCGCTGCATTTTCCATTTGCCGTCCTTTATTGTGATAGGTTGTTTTCCCCCTCAGAAATCTCCTTTCTTACACTTAACACTTTAATTGTTGTTACATCAGAGAATAAGGTGATTTGTTCAGTTATCACAAGGACTAATTGACTGTACTTTGTTTGGCTTGATGAATGTTATGGCAAAACATGTCTGATTTCATTTTGATTTCAAATGATAAATTACCATGCATTTGTTTTAAACGGGGGAATGACAGAGTTGTCTAGTCCAGGATAATGGCCTTACCGATTGTTATCTTCAGTGAATGCTTTTAGAGAAGTCCAGTCATCAAGATATATGGATCTTTCACAGTTTGTGTAAATGGATTGGAGATGATCTATCTGTTACACACATAGGGAAACATTGCCTTAACTGATAATTGACCATATACATAGATTACTTTCTAGTTTTAGACAAGCCAGCTCAGTAATTTCCAGTCAACTGTACTCCATTAGGACCATAGGAGTGTCTTTTGCTCGTTTTCTCTACATAATCCATTCACAATCTAAGAAAACTTTTGTTTGTCTAAGAGGACCAAACGTCCATGTATATTGTTTCAAGTATGACAAAGGCAAGTTAAAAAAATTATGTGAGTAAATACGCTAAATATGCACGAGTCATTGCTATGATTGACAGTAACAGAATAAAACATCTGTAGTGGAGTAGTGGAGGGTATATGCAGGTATACAGCATTTACTCACATAAATTTTTTAACTTGCTATAGTGGTAGAATTATAATTATTATTGATTACTAATTTGAATCAGTACATTATAACGAAAACAATAACTTGAAAATGAAAAGAAGCAGGTTTTTACATTTAGAAATTTCTTAAACCGGTGAACCCCTGTAAATTTTTCAGTCCAAGGATCCAGTAAACAAATACGTTCAAGCAGTAAGCTTAAAGCGACTCTAATACGATTTCATATATGACTTTCTTTTTCCAGATGAACACAGTCGGAGTTGTTTTAAAATTTATCCTGGCTCTTTTTCATAATGGTGGTGGATAGTGGCTATTATTTTGAAGCTCCAAAAAACGCATATATCCATTGTAAAACTAACCCATATGCCTCCGGGAGGTTAGCACATGTTTTCTGAAGCGGATCTATGGGTTTTTGTAACAAAAATATTTCTATTTTTCAAATACGCATATGCACGTTTGTGAGAGAGACGAGTTCTAGCTTTTTCCCTGACCTCTGACTCGACGTATGACGTAAGCCGCATTTGTAGTGTAAGCTCAGGTGAGAATAAAGGAATGAGAATACTAAACACCGGTAACGAATTAAAAGTCAAAAACGAGAAGTTGTCAGCGGATTTCACTGTCAGCGGATTTCACTATAAGACAAGAAGAATTTTTTGCACAGCCTTGTTTGTTTGAACTGGAGTAACGTTACAGAAACTTGACTATATCCACTTCTCCAGGCATCACTGTATATAGTATTTAAATAACCCTTATAGACTGTTTGTATTTAAGATTATTTATTTTATTTATTTGACTTTCTGCACTTGCTATACTATATACTTCAGTACTAAAATTTGTTATACTAGTAATTTTATAATAAATCGAAAAACAAGACCGTTTTCCGTGAAAAGACATTTTTTCCATGTCGTCTTTATGAATGAAAAGTGAATCTTTGAAGTGAATTTTATCGCACAGCTGTAGAGTTGAAAAATAATAAAGCCTTTAAAATATTACAAAATATTTTAAAAATGTGTTCATGACTGTGAAGTTTATTGATTAGGCCTATAAGATGTCGTTGAAGAGAAACATCGCTAGCTATCTAACGTTAGCCTAAACACGTTATAATAGTGTTTAGCTGTCAGAATTTAAATGTACAACTACTGTCTAGGCACTCTTCTGGGATAACCAGGCTCGCATTTTAATTATATGTTGTTAAATAATATGAAACTGAATGCTTATGCCGCTATCATTATTTACGATGTTGCAATTATTATTTTTCTCAGTTTATGATATGAATGAGGCAGGAAAAGAGTCTCAAGAGTCTCCACCTACATATAACAAATACATATAGCACATATAAAATGAGTTTCACCAGATGTTTATGAGCTGGCTTATTATTATGCGGAAGTTCTAAAGAACACTCTGTGCAAATGGTCAATTAACTGATAACTTAATTTTTTCTGTCCTTTTTTTATTTTTAACACCAGAGTTAGAACATTGGACTCTAACATTAAAATGTTATGAGGCTGTATGGTTAATGTCTCTAAAACTAAAACTGCACACCAGTTTATTTAATGCAATTTTCTGAATCCTCCTATTTGATAAACCAGGGGTTGCCAGGCCATTGACATGGTCCACAGGTGTCAAACTCAGTTCCTGGAGGGCCCACAACCCTGCAAAGTTTAGATTCAGTCCTTATTAAAAACACCTGATCCAGCAAATCAAGTCCTTTAGGCTTATTTGAAAGCTACATGGTTTGTGTGTTGAAGCAGGGTTGGAACTAAACTTTGCAGGGCTGCGTCCCTCCAGGAACACCCTGGTTAGACTATCAGTACATTAGCACCCCCTAGAACCCTTTAAAGTCATAGCTCATAGAAGCAGAATCACTGCTCAAAAACAATAATTTTAAGCAGAGTAACAGCTATAAATTTTCTAAACTTTAACATTTAAAATTGAACAATAAATTATCTGAAAAAGAAAATAAGGCAGAAGTGACATTTAAACAGCAATGCAACAAGCACTTTTTAATGGGAATGTAATAAAATTAAAAAGAGCAATATTGCATTGATACTTCACTTGATAGATCATAGTTTGGTATGAAAAAGGAATGAAGATAACGACAGAAGTGGCATCACTAGATGCAAGATATGTGTCAAAAGGAAGTGATACGGGGGATGTGTGCTATTTGCCTTTTACTCTAAGCCATTTACACTCTCCATTCACACTTGCATTTTCTCACCCTCTCCATCTGGGCCACATCTATTGGATATGAGCAATAGAATGCTGAGATGCACATATCAGCTGTATTTATTCAGAACTCAAATTTAAGGACTGCTGACCTAAACTGTTCTGCACCTCATTAGTGCACATTTTGACTCAAGGATACAGTAGTAATTGATTCCAATATAGGCTGACAGTTTGTTTGGAGGCACTGGAATAAGCAATTACTTTTAATAAATTGTATCTAATTGATTTAAACGCAGCTATTTGACCCTGAGTGTTTAAGTTTAACCTTCTGTGCAGAATGTATGTTCAATAAAAACGTGCAGATGTTTGCTAGGTTGATTTCACCTGAATATGGCATACAAAAGATCATGTTCTCCCCTAATTTAAAAACAAAAAACAAAAAGCAATTATCATTAACAGTATCATTGTGTGTTGTTGGGCCTGAAAATGTGTCAGATTTTCTTTCCATCTTAAATTCCCATGACAGTGATTTTCATGGTTGAAATTGTTCTCATTCTCTTCCTCCAGCTATCAGGGTTTTCTCCAAGTTATTGAGTTTGTTTGGAAATGAAAGATTAAAGATGTACTATGAAACCCCATTACCCTCTTAAGACCCTATAGTGCTCTAGAGAGCACATAAATAATTTAGAGGGACTGAGAGTCCAGATAGAGTGGCCATGATTGGTAACATACATTTCAGTTTCCACTTTAGCTCTTACAGGACATTACATTTAAAGTCAGCATGAAATTAATGTTTACCTTGTATAATTTCATATTTTAGATCTTATAGTTCAACCTTACATATGTTTCATCTTTACAAGGGCTAAACGCTAAAGATTTCTACTGGCTCAGTTTTTGTGATCTCATAATGTTTCATCAAAATGTCTGGACTTGAGTCCCCACCCTAAATATTTTCTTTTCCAATAATCTGTTAAAGTCAGATAGATGTCACAATATGGAGGAAAAGATCTGTACTTCTGTTTCATCATGACTGTTAGTCTGATTAATTTGATAAATAAATATTGTTTACATTTTGGTCTGTTCGACATATGCACTGATCAGCCACAACAATAAACCACTGACAGGTGTAGTGAATAGCATTGATTATATTGTTACATTGACACCTGTCAAGGTGTGGGAAAACTGTGTAAGAATGGTTTGAGGACCCTGACAAAAAGTTCAAAATGTTGCCTTGACCTCCAGATTCCCCAGATCTCTGTCCGATTTAGAATCGCCCCACTTTGAAGCTTTTAAATGCTCTGCTAGTAATGTCTTGGTGCCTTGATGCATTGTTTTAATGAGATGTTTTGGCAGCACGAGTGGGACTTACACAATATTAGGCAGGTAGTTTTAGTGTTTTGGCAAATCAGTGTAAACTGTCATGTTGCTTTAGAGGACTTGGAATATAGTGTCTAAGTTGTTTGGAACACTTTACTTTTATGGTGCTTTGCATTCTTTAGACATTTGAAAGCTTTGTTCCCCCTCAGTCGTTCTCTACGACGTTACGTCAATGACGTAATATTGGGGATCGGCAACGAGACCCTATCACCTCTGAGCTAAAGAGAAAAAGCCAATGAACATTGGCGAGTGGAATTTGCATGCCGCGCCACTCCCCCGGACATACGGGTATATAAGATGGCGGCGTGCATCCACTCATTCAGATTTCTGCTTCGGAGCCTCGCCTTTGAAGAGCTGTGGAGAGAAATAGAAGACGGAGAAGAACGAAGTTGTTCCTGCTCCTGTTCCTGCATTCCTGCTCGATCGCGTTACCGGCGCTGCCGGCATCTGTGCCAGACCAGCGATTTTGGCTAAGCCTTCCCTGGGGCACGCCGATCTAAAAGAGCAATTTTCTTACACGGTCGTCGATAGCGTCTTCCGGGATGTCTGTCCGACCGTGTGCTGCTGGATGTGGTGGTTTTCTGTCGTCTAATGACGGCCACGAGCGCTGCCTCTCGTGCCTGGGCCGAGAACACGCTGAGGCGGCGTTTGTGGATGGATCGTGCACTCATTGCGAGCGCATGTCCATGGCCACGCTACGATCGCGCCTCTCGTTCGCGAGATGGCGCCCTTCATCCTCTACCCCTTCCAGTTCGGCGGGCCGTGCCGGCTCCTCGGCTGCATTGGTTAGAGGTGAAGGTGATCTGAGGGTGACAGTGCCGAACGTTCCGTCGGGCCAGCCCCCGCGGAAGTCCGGTTCCTCAAAGCGTGGCCCCGTGGAGTTGCCAAAGCTCAGCACTCGTCCACCAGCTGGACCTAGTGTTACCTTTGGCGCTCCAGAGGATGACAGGATGTCCATCACTGCATCAGAGGAGGGGCTTACGCCTGCTGATGCGGAAGCTTCTACTGGGCAGCCCCCCGCTGCGGCGGCTGCTCAGTCGGAGGCGGACGCAGAACTGGCGGCCATGCTCCGTCGGGCAGCCGCGAGTATCGGGTTGGAGGTGTCTAAAGCGCCTTCTCCCGAACGCTCGCGGCTCGACGATTGGTATCTGGGCGCGAGTAGCGACGTCGCCACACCTCGCTCCGCCCCAGTGCCTTTCTTTCCCGAGGTGCATGAGGAGCTCACCAAGACGTGGAAAGCCCCCTATTCGGCTCGTACACGTCAGGGCTCCTCCCTTCTCACTACCCTCGATGGCGGGGCAGCCAGGGGGTACGTGGATGTCCCGCAGGTGGAGCGTGCGGTTGCGGTGCACCTGTGCCCGCAAAACGCCGCCACCTGGCGGGACCGTCCGCGTCTCCCGTCCAAAGCTTGTAAGCTCTCGTCAGCGCTTGCTGCGAGGGCTTATAATGCGGCGGGCCAGGCTGCCTCAGCCCTGCATGCGATGGCCACCCTGCAGGTCTATCAGGCCAAAGCACTAAAAGAACTGCACGAGGGTAGTTCTGACCGAAGGATGATGCAGGAACTGCGCTCGGCTACTGACTTCGCCCTCCAGGCGACGAAGGTAACGGCGCGGGCCCTCGGTCAGGTGATGTCTACAATGGTAGTCCAGGAGCGCCATCTCTGGCTGAACCTGGCGCAGATGGCTGACGTCGACAAAGCTCGCTTTCTCGACGCACCCGTCTCCCAGGCCGGCCTCTTCGGCGACACCGTTGAGGACTTCGCCCAGCAGTTCTCAGCGGTCCAGAAGCAGTCTGAGGCCATAAGCCACATCCTGCCCCGGCGCAGTGCCACCAAGCCGTCGGGTGCCAGGCCTCAGGCTGCTCGTCGCCGAGGGCGCCCCCCTGCGGCTGCGGCTCCTGCTCCGCCCCCTGCACCACCAGCTGAGCCCAAGACCTCTCAGCCCGGGCGTAGAGCCAGTCGCAGGAAGGCGGCGCAGCCCGAGACTCAGCGGCCCGCTAAAACCACCCGCAAGTCTGCGAAGCGGCCCTGACACGGGCTGCCCGGAGATGAGGGAGATTGCTCTTCGGGGGACGTCACCATCAGTCCCCCCAGCCGCGGGGGAGGGCCGGGGCCAGACAACATCGCTGCTGCCACTGACCTCCGGGTCAGTGGTACCCAAATTTTCACAAAAAGAGCAATTTTCTTCACCTCTGGGCCTAGTGCCCCGAGTTTCGTTCCTGAGCGACGCACTGCCTCCTCGGACTCGGACTCGGAGCCTGAATTCGCCAGCGCGGGATCCAGGGAAGGTAAGCGCTGCCCCGTGCAGCTCAGCTCTTCTCCAGAACGCCCCGCTTTCTGGGATGAGCCCCCTTCCCCTTCCCCCCCCCGGCTGCCCCACCCCCGGCACGTCAGTTACTGCTCCGTTGATCCCACTGGCACGTCGACTGGGAGCCTGGTTAGCGCTTCCCAGTCCGTCCCCGTGGTTGATCAGGACGGTACGACTCGGCTACGCGATTCAGTTCGTGAGGCGACCGCCCAAGTTCAGAGGCATCCATTTCACGTCTGTTCGTTCGGACACAGATGCCTCTGTTCTACGGGCGGAGATTGCGGTTCTCCTGGCGAAGGACGCAATCGAGCCTGTCCCTCCAGCCGAGATGAAATCAGGTGTAGAACCCTATTTCATCGTGCCCAAGAAAGGGGGTGGGTTACGACCGATCCTGGATCTTCGAGTGTTGAACCGGTCCCTTCACAGGCTACCGTTCAAGATGCTTACCTCGAAACGCATACTGTCTTGCGTACGACACCAGGATTGGTTTGCAGCCATCGACCTGAAGGACGCGTACTTTCATGTCTCGATTCTGCCTCGACACAGACCGTTTCTTCGGTTTGCTTTCGAGGGTCGGGCATATCAGTACAAAGTCCTCCCATTTGGCCTGTCCCTGTCTCCCCGCGTCTTTACCAAAGTCGCGGAGGGTGCCCTGTCCCCCCTTTGGCGGAAGGGCATCAGAATCCTCAACTATCTCGACGACTGGCTGATTCTAGCTCACTCGCGAGATGTGTTGTGCGAACACAGGGACCTGGTGCTGCAGCACCTCAGCCACTTGGGGCTTCGGGTCAACTGGGAGAAGAGCAAGCTCTCCCCTGTGCAGAGCATCTCTTTTCTCGGTATGGAGCTGGACTCGGTCACCATGACAGCACGCCTCACCAACGAGCGCGTCCAGTCAGTGCTGAACTCCCTGAAGGCTTTCAGGCACAAGACAGCGGTCCCTCTCAAAGATTTTCAGAGGCTCCTGGGGCATATGACAGCCGCAGCCGCAGTTACGCCGCTCGGGCTGCTTCATATGAGACCGCTTCAGCGCTGGCTACACGACCGAGTCCCGAGATGGTCATGGCACCGCGGCACATTCCGGGTGGGCGTTACTCCGGAATGTCGCCGCCTGTTCAGCCCGTGGTCGGACCCTGTTTTCCTCCGGGCAGGAGTGCCCCTAGGACAGGTGTCCAGGCATGTTGTGGTCAACACAGATGCCTCCACGACGGGCTGGGGTGCTGTGTGCAACGGGCAGTCAGCCTCGGGCTCCTGGACAGGACCTCGACTGCAGTGGCATATCAATTGCCTCGAGTTGCTGGCCGTGTTTCTGGCGCTCCGGCGGTTTCTTCCGCTGCTGCGCCACAAGCACGTGCTTGTCCGTACGGACAACACAGCGACCGTAGCGTACATCAACCATCAGGGTGGTCTGCGCTCCCGTCGTCTGTCGCAACTCGCCCGCCATCTCCTCCTCTGGAGTCAGACGCAGCTCAAATCGCTGCGGGCCGTTCACGTTCCAGGAGAGCTGAATCGTGCAGCCGACGTGCTCTCACGACAGCTCACCCTTCCTGGAGAATGGCGACTCCACCCCCAGACGGTTCAGCTAATTTGGAGTCGATTCGGGGAAGCTCAGGTGGACCTGTTTGCTTCCCCAGAGTCCTCCCACTGCCAGCTCTTTTTCTCCCTGACTCAGGCCCCCCTCGGCAGGGACGCTCTGGCACACAGCTGGCCTCGGGGCCTCCGCAAGTACGCCTTTCCCCCAGTGAGCCTCCTTGCACAGACCCTGTGCAAGATCAGGGAGGACGAGGAGCAGGTCCTGTTGGTTGCGCCGTTTTGGCCCACCCGGACCTGGTTTGCCGACCTCATGCTCCTCGCGACAGTCCCTCCCTGGAAGATTCCCCTGAGGAAGGACCTTCTTTCTCAGGGGGACGGCACGATTTGGCACCCGCGTCCCGATCTATGGAACCTACACGTGTGGCTTCTGGACGGGACACGGAGGACCTCACTGGCCTTCCCCAGGCCGTGATAGACACTATCACTCAGGCTAGAGCCCCCTCTACGAGGCAGGCCTACGCCCTGAGGTGGGGTCTGTTCGTTGACTGGTGTTCCTCTCGCCGAGAGGACCCACGGAAATGCTCGGTCGGAGTGGTGCTTTCCTTCCTGCAAGAGAAGTTGGAGCGGAGACTGTCTCCCTCCACTTTGAAAGTGTATGTCGCAGCGATTGCGGCATATCACGATGCAGTGGATGGTTCATCCCTAGGGAAGCATCACCTGATCGTCAGGTTCCTGAGAGGTGCGAGAAGGATTAACCCTCCTAGATCGCACCTCGTACCCTCTTGGGATCTCTCCGTGGTCCTCCAGGGCCTTCGGGGAGCTCCCTTCGAGCCGCTCGGTTCAGTTGAGCTGAAGTTCTTGACGCTCAAGACTTCGCTCCTGGCTGCGCTGGCCTCCATCAAGAGGGTAGGGGACCTACACGCATTTTCGGTCAGCGAAGAGTGCTTAGAGTTCGGGCCAGGTAACTCTCACGTTATCCTGAGACCCCGGCCCGGCTACGTGCCCAAGGTTCCCACCACTCCCTTTCGAGATCAGGTGGTGAACCTGCAAGCTCTGCCCCAGGAGGAGGCAGACCCGGCCTTGGAGTTGCTGTGTCCCGTCCGTGCCCTGCACGTCTACGTGGACCGCACCCGGAGCTTCAGACGCTCCGAGCAGCTCTTTGTCTGCTTCGGGGGACAGCAGAAGGGGAATGCTGTCTCCAAACAGAGGTTGGCCCACTGGGTAGCTGATGCCATCACCTTGGCGTACGAAGCCCAAGGTGAGCCGTGCCCCCTGGGAGTGAGAGCCCACTCCACCCGGAGTGTGGCCTCCTCCTATGCGCTGGCGCACGGCGCCTCTCTAGCAGACATCTGTAGAGCTGCGGGCTGGGCGACACCCAGTACCTTTGCGCGGTTCTACAACCTCCGCGTTGAGCCAGTGTCCTCCCGTGTGTTGGGTAACATCAGGTAATTTGCGGGAGGACGGCTCAGGTGTCGGCTTGCTGCGCCACTCCTCTCGGATCCGTGCGCTATTTTCCCAGTTGTTCCCTAGGTTGAACTCTGGGTCCTCCATGCCCCGCAGTCCTGGACTAGACGGAGTAGTCCATACTGTGCTCCGGAGCGGGGCCTCCTTCACCCCCCTCCGGTTGTGGCATCATGTCTCAGTATCTCCACGGAACCTTCCGTGTTTCCCCAGTCTAGATTAGACTTACTTCTAAAGCTTCCACATGACTTAACCGTCATTGTGCTCCGCCCCCCAACGGCTGCTTCAAAACTTGGCACCCCTGGTGGGCCACCACGTGGTCTACAGGGCGTTGGGACGGTTACGCATCGAGCCCTTTGTTCCGACACGCTTGCCTGCCGGCATTGGGTCTCGGCTGCGTAACGCAGTTCAGGATTGTGGCGTTTTCCAGAGGTCCCCAATATTACGTCATTGACGTAACGTCGTAGAGAACGACTGAGGGGGAACGTCTCGGTTACGAAGGTAACCCTCGTTCCCCGAAGGAGGGAACGGAGACGTTACGTCCTCTTGCCACAATCCTGGACTGCGCTGAAGCCGGGTTGCGGCTCGGCTCCTCAGCAAATCTGAATGAGTGGATGCACGCCGCCATCTTATATACCCGTATGTCCGGGGGAGTGGCGCGGCATGCAAATTCCACTCGCCAATGTTCATTGGCTTTTTCTCTTTAGCTCAGAGGTGATAGGGTCTCGTTGCCGATCCCCAATATTACGTCATTGACGTAACGTCTCCGTTCCCTCCTTCGGGGAACGAGGGTTACCTTCGTAACCGAGACGGTTTCTGTTCTTTGTCAGTGGATGAAAAATAGCAACCAGCAGAATCTTCAAAATTTCTCCTTTCCATGTTTCACTGAAGAAATTTGACAAGAGTAAATGTGTAATGCCACAATTTAAGGCATTACCTGACATTTATGTAAAAGTCAGAAATATAAATATTTGTAATATGAGACACTGAATGATCATTCATAATCTATGATCATTCATTCATTTTAATTCTACATTTGAGCCACCATATACAGTGCATCCAGAAAGTATTCACAGCGCTTCAGTTTTCACAAATTTTCTTATGTTACAGCCTTATTCCAAAATGGATTAAATTCATTATTTTCCTCAAAATTCTAAAAACAATACACCATAATGACAACATGAAGAAGTTTGTTTGAAATCTTTGCAAATGTATACCAAAAACAAAAAACAAATCACATGTAGTATTCACAGCCTTTGCCATGACACTCAAAATTTAGCTCAAGTGCATCATGTTTCCACTGATCATCTTTGAGATATTTCTACAACTTGATTAGAGTCCACCTTATGGTAAATTCAGTTGATTGAACATGATTTGGAAAGGCACATACTTGTCTATATAAGATTCCACAGCTAACAGTGCATGTCAGAGCACAAACCAAGCCATGTAGTGCAAGGAATTGTCTGTAGACCGCCGAGACAAGATTGTATCGAGGCACAGATCTGGGGATAGGTACAGAAAAAATTCTGCAGCATTGAAGGTCCCAATGAGCACAGTGGCCTCCATCATGGGACACTGGCCTCTATCATCCATAAATGGGATAAGTTTGGAACCACCAAACAGGGAGTCAGGGAGGTGACCATGAACCCGATGGTCACTCTGAAAGAGCTCCAGCGTTGCACTGTGGAGAAAGAACTTTTCAGAAGATCAACCATCTCTGCAGCACTCCATCAATCATGCCTGTATGGTAGAGTGGCCAGACAGTAGCCACTCCTCAGTAAAAGGCACATGACAGCCTGCCTGGAGTTTGCCAAAAGGCACCTGAAGGACTCTCAGACCATGAGAAACAAAATTCTCTGGTCTGATGAAACAAAGATTGAACTCTTTGGCCTGAATGCCAAGCCTCATGTCTGGAGGAAACCAGGCACTGCTCATCACCTGGCCAATTCCCTCTTTACAGTGAAGCATGTTGGTGGCAGCATCATGCTATGGGGTTGTTTTTCAGTGCCAGGAACTGGAAGACTAGTCAGAATTGAGGGAACGATGAATGCAGCAGTGTAGAGAGACATCCTTGTTGAAAACCTGCTCCAGAATACTCTGGACCTGAGACTGGTGCGACAGTTCATCTTTCAACAGGACAACGACCCTAAGCACACAGCCAAGATAACAAAGGAATGGCTACCGGACAACTCTGTGAATGTGCTTGAGTGGCCCAGCCAAAGCCCTAACTTGAACCCAATTAAACGTCTCTAGGGAGATCTGAAAATGGCTGTGTACCAATGCTCCCCATTCAACCTGATGGTGCTTGAGAGGTACTGCAAAGAAGAATGGGAGAAACTGCCCAAAAATAGGTGTGCCAAGCTTGTAGTATTATACTCAAAAAGACTTGAGGCTGTAATTGGTGCCAAAGGTGCTTCAACAAAGTATTGATCAAAGGCTGTGAATACTTATGTGATTATTTCATTTTTTTATTTTTTATAAATTTGCAAAGATTTCAAACAAACTTCTTTCACGTTGTCATTATGGGGTATTGTTTGTAAAATTGTGAGGAAAAATAATGAATTTAATCCATTTTGGAATAAGGCTGTTTACATAACAAAATGTGGAAAAATTGAAGCACTGTGGATGCTTTCCACATGCGCTGTACAGTACAGTGAAACTGGATTCTAGTTTACATGCATCACAAATTTAGATTACTGGGCCTGAAACAGCTAACATGGCAAAAATGTTGTAATTTTTGTAATTCAGGGTGTCAAACTTCCAGGAAGGCCACAGCCCTGCAGAGTTTGGTTTCAAGGCAAACCATGTAGTTTTCAAATGAGCCTGAAGGACTTCATTAGCTGGATAATTAGGGTTGAATCTAAACTCTGCAGGGCTGTGGCCATCCAGGAACTGGCTTTCTTTGGAATGGTTATCCTTGATGAGATACAGAATTGGTTGACAGCATCCTCTACTGATTGTTTTGAGTACTGCAACGTTGCAGGACATAGGTTTTCATATTGTAAATTGCTGTTTACCAGATGTTTTTATATAATAATGAAGCTGAGTTTAGATGTTATACATCAAGGTTTAACACTGCGTGGATTTGAACTGCCTTTTTATTATAAACCGATAAACAGTTATGTTGCCAGTTTGAGTTTAGTGTGATATTTATCTATATAAATTTTCTTTCTCTTTCCCCTGTAGAGAGCCTGATGCCAGGTACAGAGGTGGATCTGCAGTTGGTGGAGGGCACAGTTGTGGCCTTGGAGAACTTTCTGAAAATGTGGCTACACGACCAGGGTGGAGACCGAGAGCACCTGCACTTGTTGTTACCCCCTTCTCTCACATCACAGGGTTCTACACCATACCCTGCCAACAACAGACCAAGCCCGGGTAGAAACACACAAATAGATACTGCATGAGCATCCACTAAAATATTCATTCAGAAATCAATTTCTTGCTGTACACAGCTTAAATGAGTATTTTAGTTCATTTTATTGTGTTTTGTGATTCTTCTCATGATGGGTATGTGATGTTGCTTGTGCTCATGTCCCCCTCTGCAGTCTGTTTGAAGTGTGACATGCAGGAGAGGCTCCTCAGCCCAGCCCTACTTCCCAACACTTCTGACCTTGGAGTGAAGACTGAGAGCATGCAAGATTTCCAGCCCCCAAACAAGAGCCTAGCCAGTCAAAGCCCCTCCCCACAGCGCCTGCGAGCTGTCAAGTACAGTCTTGTCTGTAGTTAAATTTTAAAAATCTTAACCCTCAAGCATCCTTTGGGACAAAATTGGGCAAAATACAAAGAGTTTTTTTTATTTATTTAATTTTGTCGAATAGTCACTAACAATAGCAGTCACTAACACATACAAAACTAAAGAATTGAATGAGCCAATGACTGAGCTTTGTTTTTGAGCCACACACACACACACACACACACTTCAAAGTCAGATCAAATTCCTACTGCAGGATTTGTTGATTCCAAACGAAAAAAATGTCTGGAACATGCTACTTGTTAGGTTTATTGTTTATTCTTAACTGTTTAGCACCATTTGCTTCTAATTTACTTTTTGGAGTTACTGAAATTTTATGGTTTTTTTTTTGTTTTGTTTTGTTTTGTTAGAAACAGTGGTTTATAGATTTCAGACTAAATGCATAGTGGCTGTTGATATTTTTGATATTTTTATACCAGCATATGTCACCAGATGTCACCAAAGTCACCAAAACTGTAGGTTTTGGCTGTCTGAACTTACTGGAATTATTTTATTTTATTTTTTTACTGAAGTATACAAAATATTAAATATAACATAAAAATAAGCAGATTTGGTACTTTTAAATGTAAATAACTAAAAATAAAAACACAAAAAATCACAAAAAAGTGCATAAATTGATAATTTTTATTATTTTATCAAAGACAGTGATATTACATTTATTAAAAAAAAATTGGGATCACACCTGAGACCTTTGTGCCCAAATTTGTCCACAGAGGATTAAGGGCTGATATACGAAGGATGCTTGAGGGTTAAGCATGACTTTGACAATTTTTATGAATTTGGTTTTATCACAAAGTTTCCAGACTGCTGTAATGTTGTTTATTTTAATATAGAAAAAATCTTTAATAGTGGTTTTGATGACTAATAATGTTCATATATATTCAACAGGAATGTAAAAACTCAGTGTGAATGTTGCCTCTGAAACATAGTTAATGTACAAGTATGCTCTGTGAGGCTGAAGGGAGGGAAAAAAGGACTATGCAAAAGTCAGGTTTTTGTCAAACAGTCTTCTGTCTCCCACAAACAGTCATACACTGTATTCCCCTTGAGTGTTTTGCATATGATTTTCATGCACATGAGGTCATACTTCCGGGCACTGTGATACAATCATACTACTTATCCCCACCTAGTCATCATGGGCCAATATGACATATACTTGCATAATTCACTTTCACACACGTGTATCTTTTTGTCACTTTTTGTTGTGAGACGCTTACATCTTTTAAGAAACTAATACTTTTATTCAACAAGGGTGCATTCTGTTGATCAAAAGTGGGAGTAGTTCAAATGATTTCAGTTTTGATTACATACTGTTCTTTTCTAAACTTGAATTTCATCAAATAATCCACAAAAATAGTAAGCAGCGCAACTGTTTTCAACATTGATGATAAGAAGAAATGTTACTTTCCTATTGCACCAAATCAGCATATTAGAACAATTTGATGATGATGAGGATGATGAGACACTGACGACTGAAGTAATGGCTCTTGAAAATTCAGCTGTGCCATCAAAGGGAAAACATTTTTAAATGTAGTAAAACAGAAAGCAGTTATTTTAAATTGTAATAATAATATTAATTGAAATAGCGTTCATAATTTAATTGAAAAATTAAGCTGGTGTGTGTGTGTGTGTGTGTGTGTGTGTGTGTGTGTGTGTGTGTGTGTGTGTGTGTGTGTGTGTGATATAGAGTTCTTCATGCCAGTGGAGTGTGTCAGTCTGTGTTGTATGGACTACCGCTCATCATCAGACCAACCTCATGCTGGCAGCTGGACTGGGATGAAATGGAAACAAACCAACAGACATTTCATGCTCTCTGCCACATACTAAAAGTCAGTGTCTGACTGTATATGTGTGTGTTCATGAAGTACAGTTGTGTAATAATCTGTAATGTGAGGGACCTGAAAATATGGCTAAAAACTTGAATATTTTTGTTTACTTAGACCCGTGACTGGTTCCTTTTGGTGCGCTCAGAGTTGGGGTCAAGTTCACGTTCTGGTGTGTTCTCCTACTATATACTTCAGTCTTCTGGCTCACTGTCTCTGCTTTTAAAACCTGTGATGACACGAGAACTTATGCTACCCTGCTGCCTGCCTGTCTCAGTGGAGGCCCCACCACTTCCTGCACTCGGCTCTATGGAGGTACTATTACATTATAGGCAGACGTTATAGACTAGTAATGTATGGTCCTGACATAAACAAACATGGTGTGGAAAGCACCAAATGCACTCTGAAGAGTAGTGAATTGTAGTATTTAGCATCAACAGCTAGATCTCTAATGAGTATAATTAGTATTGCCAAAGAGAGATTAAAAGGAACAATTCTATCATCATTTTTATTGTATTACTTGTTTTTCTTCAAAAAAAAAAAAAAAAAAAAAATGTTGAAGATAATTGAGGTACAATAACTTGAATTGTGCAGTTAAAAAGCACAGAAATAACAAAGACATAACAAAGACAACAAAGTCATACAGGTTTGGATTGACTTGAAGGTAATCCAATACAGTCACTTTACAAACTGATCATAATCATCTTTGATGTTACACCTTCATGATGATCATGAGATCACTGTGTGCAGAGCTCCCTGGATCAGCTTGAAAAAGACCCCGTCTTTAACCCTCTCTGTCTGGACTCTAACTTTTACCTGCACCTGAGAATGAGAGGTTTGCATACCCGCTCCTCACAACCATTTGGAGCACAAGGCCAGGGCCGCGGCCATCGCAGGGGCACCAGTCGACCACCAGAGGGCTCCACACAGCGTCAGGTTAGAGGGGTAGATCAAAACGAAACGTCTAAATGTTTACAAAATTTAAAAAGATATGTGTATGTGCATCACATAGTAATGAGTAGAGTAGAGTAGAATAGAATAGAAAAGAAGATCTGTGTTGACTAGTATTTGACTAGTAGAGTTGATCGCAGTAGAATTATTGGTATTATTGTGATTTTTAATTAATTTCTTGATGGGAAATTGAAGAAATACTGTACAATTTTGTCATACCTTCATTCTAAAAAACTGAGATATGACAAACCTTTCTGATACTTTGTCAGTAATGTTGATTTAAGGTGACCTAAATAGATTAGATGTAATCAGGTTAAAGCAAAGAGGTGCAAAGTGTTTTAGACACTACTCTCATTTTGGTTGAGGTCTAATTATGGATCTAAATTTTAGAAAACATAAAATAGTGAGGAAATATCTTTATCTTTATTGAGCATCTGTCTACAAAGATAGTTGAATGGGCTGAATTGAGAAATAATGTGCATGTGTGTGTGATGCTGAAAGGGGGAAATTATTGCCCCAGAGAGTAAAAACGAAACCAAGCACTGGCCTAATATTGAAACACCCACGCAAGGGGAAGACAAAAAGAGCGAAAGGTAGAACGAAAACGATAAAGAGCAATTAAAATAAATGGATCCCTATTTTGAAACTCCACAATCAGACTAAGCATGATGTTTTTCCAGCCACAAGTGCTTTGTGATGTCACACTATCATTAATATATTTATGATAGATAGAAGGTTGTATTGAAAATTCAACTGAGGAACAAATGTGACAGAAGTTTGTATTTTAAATAAAGCATGCAAGGATCCACCAGTTTATAGGGAAGTTTGTCAAACCTGAACATCACGTTCTCCAGCATGATTTTAATGATTCAAAGAGCATCTTGAGCTTCAGTGGAACATGTAAATTTATTCATATGATTAGTGAACTAGAAATAGTGCTTTTCTTAGGAACATTTCTTATTTGTTTTTACGTCATAATGTTCTTTGCTTCGAAATTAGATTTGAACCAATTTTCCGTGCAATACAGGAAACTGTGCCTAAAAGAGCTAAATCTGCATACACAGAAAAGTGTTAGAAGGTCACAATGACACTTACATCTAGGCCTGGAGGAGGAGCAAAACAGATATTCAAGTCATTCAAGACTTTGGTAGTTTTGTTTCAAAATCTGCAAAAACTTCAATTTGAAGTGCACTTCAATAATGTTTGACATGTTCTAGAACTATGTTTTGCTAGAACTATGTTTCTCACTCTCTCATTTTTCTGTTTTGTCATTTTTGGTTGGCAGGGTCGGCACACTCAGAGTCGTGTCCGAGCCACAGTGGCCCCGCTGCCTTCCATTCCTTTAAACAAGATGCCTCGCACTTTATCAACCCTCCGACCCTGTGCCCCTGCTCTCTTTTTCCAGGACAGCTATGAAGAGGAAGACCCTTTGATGACACAGTAAGGAGAAAAAGAGAAAGCATGAAACTTTCACTGTGAGAGGAAATTGCACATTCACATTTACACTCACACAGACTGACACCAACTGCTGTGCACAACTAGAAATTCAGAGCAGTTGTTTCTAAACTCCCACAGACAGGATGTTACATACTTGCACATGACCAGATATACACTATTATATGTACAGCTAATTTGAAATATATATTTTCTATACAAAGTTGGTTTACTATTCAGAGAACACTGTACTGCGCACAGAGAGAACAGTACCGAATTTATATTCTCTCTTCTATCGCAGAGCAAGTTTGAAAAAGAAAACGTGCTAACGTAGGATGACACCTGATTATTCTTTTAAAAAAAGTTTTACATAAGTTTTAAAATAAAACATGACAATTATTTCTTATTTCTAACAAGATGAGGGCTGGCTAAGTTTACTATTTAGTAGTACAACATCACAGTTCCATTTATCTCCTCACATCTGAAAAACATTACAGCACAGATTAAATAACCTAATTAATTATCCAAATAAAAACTTCAGCAACTTTGAGACTGACGCTGCAAAATCAGCCCTCTTATTTCAGACACCCAGTATGCAAAAAGCCAAGCGGTTTTGTTACCCAAATGTTTGCAATTAAACCAGTCCTCATAGTAACTAGCGTGATTTCACTCTTGGAGGAGTAATTAAACTAACTGTCATTCCATAAGGTTTAACAAAGCTACACCGCAACTGGGGAAAAAAATATAATTGTGAGCTGCTGAGGCTGCTAAAAGAAATCAAATACAAACCCACAAAATTGTAAAAGGACAAGAAGAAAGGCTGTTTAAAAAGAGAAAACTGCCTTCTCAGTGCAAATGCTGTGGCTAGAAGGCTCTGTAGAGAGTTGAGAAGGAAGAAGGCCAAAGTAGTGGAAAAGTAGAGCCATTGTCTTCCTTTATGGAAGCCTCCAGTACAGCCCCAAGGGAGACACACTGTACTCAGCTGAGTAGGAATTCAAGGCCTTCAATGAGTTACAGAGAGCGAAAAGAGGGAAAAAGAAAGAAAGAGGTCACTCTGTGTAGCCCTGTGACCTCTCAGAACAAGGTTCAGCTTCGGAGGCGCTGGTTTAAAGTTGTGAGAGCTGAGGGACGTGATTCTGAATGCAGACTGAGGTCAGAGCTCTAATGTTACTCAATGGGCCTCTCTTACTAGACCCCATCAGTATTGCCTCATTAAGTTTTCCGCCATTCCACCCACCTGGCACCGCCTACGCCTTGTCTTTATGACATCATGTTGAGGCATTGGCATTGTGCAAACGGCACACAAATTAAGACAGAGAGGATCTCACGTCATTTTACCCTTTTTTCATATTTTACGTTCACAATTTCCTAACTTTTTTAGTTGTTACGAAAGTGACCAAGTAGGGATTTTTTTAAATTGTTCTAATGTCTCACTACGTCTGGTTAACTACGGTTTTAAGCATGTGTTATATTTGGGGACCAGTGTCCAAATCACTTAAGTTAAGAATATTCATTGTAATAATTGTTTAGTCCTAGTCCTAGTCCTTTATATATTACTTCTATATATTTATTAACACTTCATGTATATTATATATATATATACACATTTTGAATTATTCATTGCTGTTGTTTAATGTTTTTCTGTTGCTCTTTTAAGAATAAAAAAAAACAAACATTTTACAAGCTAGCCTAAAACATATTTTCCCATTAAAAATAATTGTTCAAATTTGACTGTGTAATTTTTTTTTAAAGAAATGATGTTAGCGATCTCAGTTTTTCAAAGTCGATATATTATTGTATAACACATTGATTAACAGTAAAATGAATGCTGTATAACCATATATTGATTATATTATTAATCACAACAAGAATTAATAATAAGGGTTTTCAATAAAATGTTTAATTAAAAGTTAATTAATTAAATATTCATTTTAGGTATTAAATAATACACTTATTAGGTGATTAATGCAAACATTATGTTCACTTATTTTTGCCTTAAGTAAAGTACAAATTTTATTTTAACCTGAGAGAATCTTTTAGTTGAAATTTGGCTGAAAGACGTAGCATTTTCAAGTAACGAATGCACTTCCCCATCATTTGCTTCACACTTCAGAGAACAACAGCTCAGTTCTGTTTTCCGTTTGGTTATCCAAGCATCAAGTGGCCAGCGGAACGAAAACGTAAACGGAACATTCAAGAAAACAGGAACTAGTACAACATGAGAAGTGCATCCAAACTGAATCAGTGTGTACCTTTTTATCCACATGGTGCAAAAACTGAAACTGATAACATGACCTCTTTGAAACACATACACTATTTAAAGCTTTAGTGGTATCTTAGGTCTCTAAATAGAAAGCATCTGTGCTTAGCATGATGAACCAGTTTATACCAAATTTAGCTTGTCTCAAATATGTCAGTAAAGTTTCTACTTGTTTCTAACAAGGAACTAAATAGACTAAATAACTGTAAAACTAAATTCAAAATTATGCTTACTGCAACCCAGCATGATGGCAAACTATGCTTTTTTTAAAACAAGTCAGACCTTGGACCAAATGAATGCGTTCTTTTTAGATGAAGGACTCTGCTCTGTCAACGCATTCACTGCTTTTCTGCTTAAGAGCACTAAACGTTGAAAAAATACAGCAGAATGTGATGAATAGATCAGATTTTGGCGGTCCCCTTAAAAGAAAAAAAACTTGAGCAGTGAAAGAAAAGACTTGGGGAGACTGGAGAGAGGACAAAAGGAAATGAGTGAGAGGGCGAACGAGAAAGAAAACAGGACAGGGAACAGTCTGTACCTTCACACACTGCCAGGCAGACACATATGAACTCAGCCAACATTTAACTCCCATTTGAAGTAAGGCCCCTATTTTACACAGATGGTTAATATTCACTTTGCATCAGGATTATCCCTCAGATGTCAGACGCTGTTCACGACAAAAGAGGGACTAGATGAATAAGGCACTGAGAGTGAAGGATCGGGCATTCAGGGTGATTTCATGCCCTCTTAACAAACCAAGTCCAGATTTTTCCTTCGATATGCATGTACTTGTACATTTTTGAAAATGGAAAGTACCAATAACTAAAAATTTCTCTTGTACTATAATTTTTATTATCATTATTTTCATGTTAAACAACAGCACAGCTGCTGACTCATTCACACACACGCACACACACACACACACACACACACACGCACACACTCACAGCAGTGGATTAGTATCCTTTTGCTACAATCTCAAACAATTCAAGGCTTGGACGTGCAATAACAGACCTTTTTGTCTTTACACTTAAACCATTGAATTGGATCTGGCATATAACGTTCACACAACAACACTCAGAATTCCCCAAGGAGCAGAGTGTTATGACAAGTGCTTCATAATCTCTTCCGATACAAAAGTCACAGACTCAGATTTACAAAACAGGACTACTTTGCCCAAGAAGTGCAAAACTCTGGCATGTGCCAGTACAAGCCCTTTCAGAGGGCATTATCCAAAAAAAAGTTCTGTACAGTCTTAGCTCTCAATCAATCTGACAGTCAGTGACTACATGACTAAGGTTTCAATCCGAGCACTGACTCTGAGCTCATGTTAACCATGAACACATTTCCTTCAATTAAACATAAAAGGATTAAGGAAAAAGAGACTGCCTAAATGTTGACATAGGTCAAATGTCACCTAAGTTGTCATAGATGATGTCTGGAGACTGCATGGCAGGATGCCACACATTTGGAGGCGGCTGATTTCTAGATACTTTACTGTAAATCTCCACATTGTTTCCTGCACCAGCACGTCTTCTCCCACCTTCCGTGCTGTTTTGGTTGTTGCTACTGTTATTGTTGTTCAGGTTAGCACTGCCTTTAATTTGTGGCAGTGGAGGAGGGTCTTTCTTGGCCAGTGCCACTTTGCCTGGTTTGGGTGCTGTGACAGGTTTGGGGCCTTTTGGTCTGGGCACTGGCAGTGGTTGTTGAGCCAGCTCGTGGCCTTGAGGCTCCTCCATTCCCTTGGTTCTCCAGGGGTGCGTTTCCAACCGCGCTTCATCATAAAGCGTGATAATTGGCTGTACAGATCCAGCACGACCCTCTGGCTCATCGTAGATGTGCTCTGTTGGACCTCCATCTGCAGGGTGCCTGTTTCGTCCATCGAGTCCCATTGCCATTGTCCTCTGCACCAAGTCCAGACTGATCTGATCATAGATGTCTGAATAGAATGGCTCAGTCTTGATGCCCGGGTGGCGGCTACCCCCCTCGTCACCGGTCGGCCTGAGGCGTGGGTTAGTAGCGGGCATGACCTTGATACTGTCCACTGGGTCCGAGTACAAACAGTCTCCTGGACTGGGCGGTGCACGGACAGAGTCGGCAGGCTCCGAGTACAGACTCCCTTGGTCCTCTAATAGATTTTTGGACCCACGTGGCATGGGAGATCGTGGCGGGGTCCCACTTACAGGAGGCGGTGGCTCTGGAAGACTTCGGCCCTTTAAATTTTTCCCATCGTTCTCCTTTCTACCAAAGACACCATCCGCAGACCCAGGCTTGCTACCGCCAGAATCTCCATCTGGTTCACGACTGTTTGCTTCTGAGATGGCAGCACGGATCTGCTGGAGAGCTGGGCAGTCAGAGTCTAATGATGGACAGCTTTGGTGACGTTCTTCAGCTTGGGCTTTTTGCTCCCGAATGGATTGCTCAACAATGTTGAATATCTCATTTCCCTGCTTTGTCTCAAAGGTGAAGTTGCCCGGCCCAGATTCACACCGTCGCCCAGCTTCAAACGAGAACATCACCTGCAGAGAATGTCAGAAATGTGATAATGTGTTTGTGATATTTCATAACTTTTATTTTTTTAATTCTCTAATGCACAACATGGACATTAAACTATTATTTCAGTTTTATTCATATACCATTATAGATTTAGGGTGTGTTATGTTTGGTTCGATTAAAACTAACAACTCTGGTGCGATTGCTCTGTTAGTGCGGTTTGAGTAAATGTGAACACTCCCATTCAAACCCTGGTGCACACCAAACAATCAGACCAAAACCGCTAAAAAGATGGGCCAAACAAACTCTGGTGAAGTTAGACTGAAATATGAACCAAATACTTCTAAACGAATCAAAATAACAAGATGTGACAATGTCATAAAGGGAACATGTGGTGTGTCCAAAAAAAAATTAGCAGAGGGCAACGTGGAGGTAAAGTACCTTCTATGAGCTGTTTGTGAGTTTGCAGGTGGTAAAAATAAAGTCATGCAACAGTGAGCGCGCTTAGTCCAACAGACGACATTAGGTGTCTTCGACTTAGGCTACGTCCACACGAAGCCAGAGGTTTCCCTATTCGTTCTTTTTTTCCCCTCGTCTTAAGAAATATCTGTGTCCACACAAAACTATGAAACTCCGACACAAAACAAAAAACAAAACCCTAACCTTAACCCATGCTAGGCCAGTATGTGGCACTGTAATTCTGCCACAGAGATACACTAAAAAATAGAGAAGAAGACTTGGACTATGCGTATAAACCTTGCAAACGAACATGGAACAATACATTTATTAATATGTGTTAATGTTAGTTGGGGGCGAGACATGGGGTGACATTGTTTCAGAAAACATACGGATCGGCTGTATACATGAAAACGCAAAGCTTTTGTGTTCAGATTTATCTTAATACCAGATCTGTCTGGACAAAACGCCTATATGATACAAAATGTATGCGTACACAGCTAAACACGTCTCTGTGTGGATGGGGCCTTAAAGCAGCGTTGAGCAGACCGATCAGTTACTGGGTACTTTGTGTCATACACCCTTTGTGCCACTTTAAGTCAAACACACATTTTCCATTTGTTTGGAGTGTTCAGCGAGTTCTGGTTCACAGTCCTGAGCCTTTAGGTTCACTGGCAGTGTAAACGCTAAGTCTGGACCAAATGAACCAAACAAACCAAACTACAAGTGTGAACACACCCTAAATAATATTTGATTAGATTATATTTTAGTAATTTTAGTTCCAAAAATTTGTATTTATTTTTATTTCTGTTTTCATTTGTCACAACATATTTTTAACAGTTTTGGTTTTGGAGGAAAAAAGAACCCAGCACACTGGGCCTAATAATCTTTTTAGTCACACTTCAGTCTGGGGGCCAATATTCACTATTAACTGTGACTTTTGCCTCAATAAACTAAAAACTAATTTTCTACTTATTAATAGTTAGCAAGGAAGTTAACTTTAGGTATGGGGTAGTATTAAGGGATCTTAAATATGTTCATGCTGAATAAGGCATTAATATGTGCTTTATAAGTACTAATAAACAGCCAATATGCTAGTAATATGCATGCAAATAGTTAATACTGAGAAGTGGTCCCTAAACTAGAGTGCTAGAATTTTTGCAAACCATCATGACCTGCATTCAATAGTCATTCACCACAGCCTTCCACCCACTCATAAAGGAGAGAGGAAGGCCAGCTTCCTGTACCAAGTCAGTTTCTATAGTAATGACAGGAAGCTGAGTTGGAAACAACAGTGGCTCAAGTTCCTGCTTTATATGTCATCTGTAGTATGATGCCAGCTGTCTGCAACTATGTTGGGTTAATGCAAACAGCCGTTAGTTTAATTTAGATACACTGTGATTGGTCTACATTTTAAGGTGTGAGTGTCTGAGAGCTACGTATATACAAAGAATCAAAGTCGAGGCTAAAGGTGAATGCAGTCAGTTTTGAAGGTCACCTATCACCTGTTACTATCCTACAGAAGAGATTCAGTGGGATTAAATGTCAGTTAGCAGTTAGCAATTCACTCTGATTTTGTATTGATTTGAAACTTCAGTATGCTTTAAATGAGGACATTACAAAATCAGAAGTGACTAAACCTCACCCTGTCTCTTCCATAGCGACGGAGAAGCTTGTAGGGCCATATGAGTAAATCCTTTTTGGTCTTGGGATCCTTCAGGATAAGGTTGTCCACATTAGCCCTAAGCCAGTAATTACCAGAGAGACCACAGCGCTCTGATGCTTCTGTCCTCTGGACACTCACCCAAAACTCATTAACTGCAAAACAGAACAGATTCAAGTGAAAGTGTGTATATGAAATTCCTTGTTTTGAATTTGGTTCAAGTTTACAGTAATATCACAGATCAGGCATAATTTGTATGTGGTTCAATGACAAAAAGAGAACAAAAACATGATAAAAAGAAGGAAATATCTTTTTAAAATCAAGTTTAATACACATCAAGTTTATAAACATAGCTTACATACTAAAGAAAGTAATCTAACTATACATATTCTTCACATAAATACTTTACATGTACTTTGAAAATATATTTTGGGTTTGAGTAAGTAAAAAGCAAATACATTTTTCCTTAGATCTTCAATATATGTGAGTATACACATCTTAATCATTATTAAAAAAATAAATAAAAAAAATAAAAACTTTTTCAAGAGACAAATTAACCCTGACACAGTCCTGAAAGTTAGCAGTCCTATCTATGTTATATCAAATATTAATAAGCAGTTGTTTTCAAGTATTTTTTCTGATGAATTTAAACAATTTACACTACCAGTCAAATGCCTTTAACCAGTCGATGTTTTAAAATAAGTCTCTTCTGCTCACCATGCCTGCATTCCAAAATACAGCAAAAACAGTAATATAGTGAAATATTTTTTACCATTTAAAATAACTGCTTTTTATTTGAATATATATTAAAATGTCATTTTTTCCTTTGACCTTTGGTTTTCTGCATCATTGCTCTAGTCTTCAGTGGCACATGATCCTTCAGAAATCATTCTCAAAAGCTGAAGTTTTTTTTATATATGTGTGTGTATATTTATTATGTATATATAAAGACACACACATATAGTATATATTTTGAAAATATTTACATATTTATATTCATATAATTTATATTATATATAAATATATGTAATATATAAACATACATTTTTCTTAATGCATGTGTGTGTACTTAAATATACACAGCACACACACATATATTATGTACACAAAAACTTTTATTTTGGATGAAATTCATTGTGATTAATCATTACCCAGCACTAAAATTAATACTTTTATATAGCAAGGATGCTTTAAATTGATCAAACGTGATGATAAAGACATTTATAATGTTACAAAACATTTCTATTTCAGACAAATGCTGTTCTTAACTTTCTATTTATCAAAGAAACCAGAAAAAAAAAATACTCTGCTGTTTTCAACATAATAATATGTTTTTTTTGTTTGTTTGTTTTTGTTTTTTGAGCAGCAAATCAGAATATTTGAATTATTTCTGAAGGACCATGTGACTGGAGTAATGATGCTAAAAATTCAGCTTCGACATCACAGGAATAAATTACACTTTAAAACTAGGGCTGTCAAACGATTAAGCACATCCAAAATAAAAGTTTATGTTTACATACTATATGTGTGTTTACTCTGTATATTTATTATGTACATATAAATACACACACATACATGTATATATTTAAAAAAATAATAATAATAAATTATATGTATATATATTTATACCTGTATACAATTTAGATTATAAATAAATCTAAATATTTTATATATAAATCTAAAATATTTTTCCTTCGTATATACATGCATGTGTGTATTTATATATACATAATAAATATACACAGTACACAGACATATAGTATGTAAACATAAACTTTTATTTTATTTTATTTTATTTGTGATTAATCGTTTGACAGCACTATTTAAAATATATTCAAATAGAAAATAGTAATACAATAACAAAAATTGTTATTTTAAAAAGTAAAAACATTTCAAAAGTTCTACTCTTTTTATTTGTATCAAATAAATGCAGGCTTGGTCAGCAGAAGAGACTTCTTTAAAAACATTAAAATTATTTCTGTTCAAAAACGTTTGACTGACTTTTCCAAATACACATAACTCCAAACCAGCTTTACAGAGATTAATGGTGTTAATTACCTAACTGTGCTGAGAATCGTTCTATACAATTTATAACAATTTTGTGTGTGGCTCTTAGGTAAATGTGTTTAAATGTAGATTATAAGTAAAACTGAAAGTTCATTGAATCTCAGGAAATTAGCCAACACTGGTCTTTTTCAAATCACATCACAAATCCACAATGTAAAAAAAAAAAAAAAGTACAACCAGGATGTTTTTCATTTGATGGGTCCCGTATGCTATTTCCCTGCTAAGTTCAGCAAAGATACGCTTCTGCTTATCAGAGACTACAGGCCGTGTGTGATGACCCTACTTTCCTCTGCCTCTATAAATGCTCCCATGCAAACTGAGAACATCCAAAAGGAGTTGCTCCACTCTAATCTTCACTCATTTTCTTGTCTATCTCTGGATTGCCTTTAAAACAAAATACCAACGGACACTGGACAGGGCACCAACAACCGTAATGGTTGGCTATGCGTTATACTAGTTATACTGTCATATGCCGTCATGTCAGAAAAGGCCTATACAAAAGAGATAATTGAGTGCCAAGACTGTATCTTTGCAAGCCTTTTAAATGTCAGCTCCCACACTCTTTGAGGAAGTCAGTGCTGCCCTTACTAAAAACAGAAGTGATCACAAACTATTTCCCTAGAAACACTCGAGAATGCACAGCAGGAGCAGGAGGTAGTTTGTGCACTGAGTGGACTTAACAGTGACTCCTTGACTGTTTACCTAGCATAGCACTGGATGAAGTGAGTGCCAGCAATGAAGGAGGGGGCAGGGGAAATGCCTGAGAATTTGCTCTACTTTCTGTCCTCCTCCATTTCGTTTGTTAGCCCTTTGCGTCTTTTACTCAGTGACTATTCAAATAAAACGTGTGTGACATAGCCAGCTACGTCTTTCTGGAAACAGCTAAGTGTAACCACATTCAGAAGCTCTAATATTTCTGGCATTGTGACTAACATGAGCAGGGGAATTTGCATGCATGCAAACCATTTGCATCTAACGGACAGAACATGTCTGTCTATTCAATGAGAGCAGTCTAGATGTCCATATAACTTTAATCCAGCAACTTAAAAGCAACTGAATTGACAGTGGAGGGGACGTCAAGTCCTACGCTTTGAGAAATACATTGCACATTATGAAATGAGCACTTGGAGCTGTATAGATCAAATGAAAAAAACAGCTGGCTCACGCAATTTAAAACAGTTGGTGGAAACACTTTAAGCATGAGTAAAATTATACTGTCCCACATGCCCCTTCTTACCTTCTTCTCTTGAGAAATAAATTAGATTCTCTGCCATTTGAAGCTCTTGCTGTCCATTTGAGTCAGAACTACCAAGACAGCCACTTCCTCCCTTAGAGCGAAAGAAAGAGAGAAAGTGAGAGATGCAGAGTTAGTATGGTGCAGCTGTGCTATTCCCTTTGGAAATTCTCAACATGTCTGAAATGGATTTTAGTGTTTCAGAACACCTTAAAGGGTTAGTTCACACAAAAAAGAAAATTAGCCCATGTATATGATATACATGACTTCCTTCTTTCAGACGAATCCAATCAGAGTTATATTAAAAATTAATAAAGGTGAATAAAGGCTTTCTGTAGCAAATTGATGCGTTTCTGTAATCAATTGAACCTAGATTGTGACAACTGGTCATACCCGGAAGCAGCTCCATTTGGATGACGTAATATGTAATGCGTTGCGCATGTTCTGCGTGGGCAGAAGTGACGAGAACATGCCATGCAGAGATCAACACAAAACAATCATGAATTAGAAGTTCAAAATTAGGTTTTGTAAAGGAAAATGTTGGAGGATTCCGATATAAACCAACAGGAGAGTTTTCCTTAACTAAAGTAGGGAAACTTTGCTTCCTTTGCTCCTGTAAACAAACATTAGTGTTTACGAGACTCACCAGCACATGTGCAATGCTGACATTCGATGTCATCCACCCGGAGCTGCCTCCTGCTATGACCAGTTGGCGCAAGCTAGATTAAAGTGAATACTACGTTTTAAATATGGAGGCCTTTATTCACCCCTCGGAGCCGTGTGAGGCACTTTTTATTATGGATGGATGCACTTTATTGGACTCGTTTTGGACTGCTGAAGAGAAACACCTGTCTATGCCATTCTAAAGCTTGGAAGTGCCAGGATAATTTTTAATATAACTCTGACTGTGTTAATCTGAAAGAAGGATGTCATATACACCTAGGATTCCTGGAGCGCAGTGTTGGGGAAAGTTACTTTTAAAACAGTTACTCCATAAAAAAAGAGTAACTAATTACGTTACTTAGTTACTTTTTATGGAAAGTAATGTGTTACGTTTTTAAATCGGGGCAGAGCTTGCTTGTTTATTTTGAATATAAAAAGTCATCTTATTATGTTACTCGCATTACTTGTAATGCATTACTCCCAACACTGCTGGAGGGTGAGTAAATCATGGGCTAATGGGTGAACTAACGCTTTAAGATATGTTTAAAAGGTTATTATGCTTGTCAAATAGTTAAAAAAACCATTAATCAGTGATTTATTGTGGTATTACTTTTAGTGTCTTGTGACATTACTTTCATTATGCATTTTTTTAAATAAATAGCAATATAATTTCTTTGAAACTTTCACGTCTCTCATTCTCAAAACTCACAAGATGTGTTGACCACATTGAACCTTAAAGCATTAGAAAGTGTCCATGATGTCACCTCACCTGAAAAGCAATCTCGCACATCTTCTCCACCCACTCATTGGTAATATATTTCTCAGCTGCAAAGACGTACGTCTTGTCGTTGGTCTCCACACAGAAGGCGGCCATGTTTTCTTTGGGGCAGGTTTCGGTGACAGCAGGGAGTATGCTGATGCATTCAGACAGACGAATGATCTTCTTGTCCATTTTCTTAGTGCTAGGTTTATCGCTGGCACTGCCTGAGCAATCATAAAACTCAAGCCGTGCAATGCCGTTTTGACTGGCTGGGTACAGTACGAACCAGTTCTTCTTCCATTTCTAAAAAGGAGAGAGGGATAAGAGGAAGTTTTTACTCTTCGATGAAGAACAGGCAGTGTCTTGGGGGAATTCAACTATTATTCACTTATGGATGTAAAAAAATCTGTAATTATATGCACACAAAAATATTTCTGGTAGTTTGAATATAAGCAGAAACATACACAGAACATAAGCTATGTCAACTCATGTTGCCTCAAGTTGCAAATCATAATTAAAGTCTTAATAAAATGGAAATGTACCCCAACTATTTTCTAAATGCCATACACATCTAAAAATCAAACTGTCATAATTATACAAAGGCAGGGATCTCTGGCGACATATGCTGGACTTCTCCAATTGTTTATTTATACTTAAAATCAATTTCATGATCACTTTAGATCTGCCTCCATCCAATCAACAACCAAAGACAGAATCAAGTCCCCACCCTATTTTTTTTTTTTTTCTTTTTCAATAATTGGCTTCACTTGGATATACTCTTTGTCAAAATATCAATATATTTTTACATTGTGTCTTTAAAAATTAACTTCCAGGTAGCTGCAAATTATTGTTGATGTCAACGCCTCTTAATCAAGGCCATAAATTTAAGTGTTAAAATTAAGTTAAGTGCCAAAATTATGTCACTTTCTTTATTTAGCATCTGGATCATAATGCGGAGGTCAACAAGGGGAACTTTCAACAAGACAATGACTTTCAAGCCCCTTCCTCCAGATGGACAACGAAAAGCTAATTCTGCAGCAAACAAAAGACATCTCTGTGTATATGGTGTGTGTGTGTGTGTGTGTGTGTGTGTGTGTGTGAGCGAGAGAGAGAGAGAGAGGGAGAGAGAGAGAAAGAGAGAGAAAGAAAGAGGAGTGTGGGTCAGTTCCTTACATTGTTTTTAACATGACAAGAAACAATAATGACCAAACAAAGGCAAAGTTCCAAGCTGATTCACTACTGTGATGCAGATGTTTTGTTGTATATTTTCTAATGCTGTGTACACTATATTAAAGCCAGGCTAATAAAAAAAGGAACAAACCATTGTAATATTTAACGGGGTCATGAATTATTATTAGGGCTGGGCGATATATATCGATCGATATTATGCGCATCTCATCAGTAAAGCCGGTTCTTTAATTAGCGGTAAATCTCCATCACCTGTTTTCAAGTAGAGCGCCAGTTAATACACAGAGCCGTAGATCACTGACAAGCTACGCAATATCGGGTTCAGTTTCGCGGGTGATTCATTGGGGTAGCTTTTCAGTGATCTACGGCTCTGTGTATTAACTGGCGCTCTACTTGAAAACAGGTGATGGAGATTTACCGCTAATCAAAAAAACAGCTTTACTGACAAGATTCACATGAATTTATCGATTGATATATATCTCCCAGCCCTAATTATTATTATCATTTTTCTTAGAATATTGTATGTGAGGTACATGTGTAATATCGATAGGATTTTTACACCAAAAGCCCTCATAATTTACTCTCTTTTTGACTCTTTGGTTTGAACACTGCTTAAAGGGTCATGTCTCCTTTCTGCTATGATTGGGAAACATCTTAAAATATGAAATAGCAATTATCCAAGTAAAATTATTGAAATGCAATTAGGATTGACCAATGATTTACTAATTGTGAACAGTGTGGATTACAGGCTTGATACTGAATGTTGTAGCCAATGTTGAACACAAACACCATGGCTTGAGTTTTGTTCAGCACAAACTCACATACTCTTGAGAATGCTCTCATCAAGTGTAGACAGAATGTACTGTAAATATGAGATTCATCAAGAAGTGTAGCCTATATAGATTCAACAATAATGGGAGTTTTGGGGAAAAATAGAACTTGCACTGAACTACAATGATGGACAGCTCAAGTGTATAAAAATAGAGAAATTAGAGAGAAATAAGAGATTTTGCAATAGAACAGCTAACCATCATTTATCAGAGATCAGGCTTTAGAGACATGTTATGGCATTATAGTCATGATTGCAAAGCGTATGTCCATTGCGACATTAATAATTATGACCAGGCACTTCGTTAAAATAAACAGCCACTTCTCAAATATTATAATCCTTTGGAGGTTATAAAAAGACACATGTTCTTCCACAACTAAGAACTGCACATTTGGACAACTTAACATCTGTATCTATTTTTATTCTAAGCGTTCTGTTGTTGTTGGCAGCTTGGTTTCAATAAAACTGTTTTTGGATTAACGAGGACGTTTTATTGTACAATAACTTTCTTATATTTCAAAAGAACAAGGAAGATTAGATTTCTCAAATCTCAATTTGAAGGGTTAGTTCACCCAAAAAAAAATTATAATAATTTACCCTCATATCGTATAAAGCAATTGTCCCTCATCAGAAAAGTTGGATTAAACTGCTAGATTCATGCTAGATTTAATTCTTCTTTTATTTTTGAGGAATTATTTCCTCAGAAAACATAATTTCTTTACGACTGAAGAAAGAAAGACATGAACATCTTGGATGACAAGGGGGTGAGTCAATTATCTGTACATTTTTGTTCTGGAAGTGAACTTCTCCTTGAATCAACCCCATTTACACAACACCACAGTCATAAAAGTTCACCCATCAAGTGAAGGGTCAGTGTTCTGCCAAGTGCCAATTACAAGCAGAAGCTGAAAGATAACACAATACAATAAATGATAAATGTCTACAATTTAGACACACCAAATCCAACACCTGACCATTGCAAAATCCCAAAAGCTACTGTACTGACAAGTGATGTTAATGTGGTATACAAGATGCTGCATGAGATTACCCAGCATGCTGTTTCCTCCACACACTGCAGGTATTTATGTTCCTTTTAAAAACTGCCCCTTTGTCTGACTGGTGCATTCAATGAGAACTGTACCAACTGGACACAAATACAAACCTTGGTTTAACTAAACACTACATCAAGTAAATCATACCTATCACATTACACATCCCTTAAATCAATGCCAAAATTAAATGAATCAATAATAAAATAGTGTTGTGTTATGTAATTACAGAGCAGCTTGTATAGCCATATAAGGAAACACTTGAGGAATATACTGTGCAGGATGGAAATTATGCAAATGATCAGAAAGAAAGAGAATGACTGATAACTTCCTCAAATCTGCATCCAAAAGTAATCTGTTGAAATGTGTGAGTCTACTTCTGCTGCACTTTTTAATAGACTCACATTATGATTATGTAAAAGGGCATAATATACAGCGTGAATAAAAATACATTTAACCTGAAAATACTAACAATAACTACTTTTTGCAATGAATATATTTTCATGAATGAAACATTAACTTAAT
This sequence comes from Cirrhinus molitorella, assembly GCA_033026305.1. Lineage (NCBI taxonomy): Eukaryota > Metazoa > Chordata > Actinopteri > Cypriniformes > Cyprinidae > Cirrhinus > Cirrhinus molitorella. Next base: position 37,946,850 of record CM065118.1, on the reverse strand, counting down.
ACGCAACACTAGCACCAAAATTAACCCTCTAGCAAATATTTATCCATTACCAAACAAGTATTCTAAGTCACTGTCCACACTAATAAGTTTTTTGTTTGAAAACACATCTTTTTCTTTCCATTCAGGCCTTCTGTCCACACTGAGACACAGTTTATTTGAAAACCCTCTCCAAAGTGAATAAAGTTGAAAATGCAGTTTTCGCATTGTAATGTGGAGGCTTTTGAAAACACTGATGCATGTTTAGTCATGTGACGTATATTGTACCAATAGATATCTATGTTTATACCGGTTTTGTGCCTGTTATGTGCTATTCACTTTCAAACGTGAGTAAGCGCAATATCGACGCGTCAGTGAATGATGAGATATGCCTGAAGAGTTGCATGAAAATGTTATATGTCTGTCCATCTGTATCATCTTGTGCACTTTTATGATGTTTTACACATGCGCAGTAAGGCAAATTTAAAGTTTTCTGATGTTTCAGTGTGAATTAGTAACTTTTGGAAAGCGCTTTAAAAAAAAATTACTGGATTAATGTAGACGTAGGCTAAGAACCACATATCATTATCTCATTTTTGACAGAGATTGCTTTTAGGGGGTTTTGCATCTGAACTCTTCAATTACTCATAAACAATTTATATTCTATATAAATATATACATATTTTTTCATACCTTAATATATATACATGTATGTCTGTGTATTTATATATACATAATAAATATACACAGTACACACACACACATATAGTATGCAAACATAAACTTTTTTTAATGAATTAATCTAAACTAATTGTTTTACAGCTCTTATCTGTTGCATTATCTAACTTCCACTGTTGTCCAAACACTGATATTAGGTTATCATTCAACAGTATGAATTACATCGTAATTCTCAAATAATTAGCAAAAGCTATTTTAAAACCAAATGTCTGATGCTCTGCGACATATTTGGAGCTGATGAACAAAAGATCTGTTTAGTCACCGCACAAAGTGTAAGAATTTGCCTTCCCACTTACCATAACATACCAGAGAAAACAAGTGTTTGGTAGCTTCACACATGCAGGTTAAAAATAAATAAAGCTAAAAACTCACTTTGTGTATTTGAGTGTATTTTTGAAAAGACAGCTAGAGGACAGACACTAGACTACAAAAACAGCTTGGAAAAATATTGCATTATGTTATGTTGCTGTCGCACCTTCCTTTATATCAGGCGTTCCCAGACTTTTTTGGCAGTGAATACCTTAGACTTAAAATATTTAACACAGAATGAGTTCGTCAAAAGCAACATTTACTGTAAACCAAGTCACTCTGAAAACCCTTTTTAAGCTACACGCGTGTAAATAAACACAGTGCCACTATTCTCTCTAAAACATGCAGCACAACTGAATACATACTTCTTTAATTAAATTGTAGCCTTTGATAATCTCAATTTGTTAAGATATATCGATATTTCAGTTTTATTTCCATTAAAGGGGTCATGAAATGTTCTTGATATTTACACACAAAAGAGGTTACTCTACAATAAAAACATAACACAAGTTTCATAACTTCCCAGTTTAAAATCTGAATTATTCTTTTCTACCCTTTTGAAATGTATTTATAATCGGGGGAATTGTGAAATCATTACTGCATGTAATCAGTGAGGTGCGTTCTGAACAACTCATGTCTGTCCATCAATCACAAGTGCAATACTGATATTGAATAAACATGTCAACTCAGATGTTGATCTCAGTAGATGTAAAAAAAAAACTGCACCTCCAAAAACTTTGTACAGCTATCCTTCCAAGCATATCATTTTTGAGTGTTGACTAAAAAATCAGTACATATCTGTGTACATGCAGTGTCTTTTGTAATACGACAAGTAATAACAATACTTTTAAAACTATATGTTGAAAATTACTCACTTAAGCAGGCAAAAACAACTGCTATGCTGAAACAGACTGTTGCAACCGCTGTGGTTGTGCCGTTTCAATTTCTTATGACTTGGGCTCAAATATATATGGCTTAGTGTGGATATAATGAATGATCATTTTACAAATATGATTTTTACAAATAAAAAAAAAAACTGTAAGTAACCTTGAGAAAAGTCTGAAACTGAATTTTCTGACTGCTTTAATTTTTCAGCCCCATTTGTGTATGATAAAAGTCACATTTAATTTAATTATTAACTTTTTATTAACTCACAAACCCCCAAAGTTTGCAAATCCTCGTTTGGGAAACCATACATTATGCAACAGAGCAGCATGCAAGACACATTTCACAAAGAATATAAAGCCCAGAAGAGCCTACAGATTGTACTGTTTAGAAAGGTTCAGAACTTCTACTTCCTTTAATGTATTTAGCAATTTTACATTTATTGTACAGTATATCTTTGGTTATTTACTGAACCTCTTGAGCTGTAGTAAAAGTTAGAGCAAAGGCCAAAGTGGGCCAGGCCAAAGCTGATATCACTCCTCTTCTCTATACACAAAGTCTAAGGACTGTAAACCATTTGGCAAGGACAGGGTTTGTCACAATATGTCTCACGGAATGGCGCCATGCAATAGAGGCCATGTTTCACACATGCAGTGATACCGTTTATCTCCAGAGCTATGCGAATGTGTCCGAAAGGGTTAATACTTAATTTAATTTAGTTGTATTTCATACTTTTAATTTTGAAAGGGGTTCTAGTTTGAACTTTTGGCTTATAAAAGTGTTACAGAAAGCTGTTCAACTGCCGCGGCGCATGTGTTAAGTTGTGTTTAGTCTCTCTATATGAAAGAAAACTTCCAACAGAAAATGTGTTGTAGTGACAGTAACACTATTATATTAAAAAAACTTATCTATGACTTATCTAAGATGACAGATCTAAGTTGTGACATTTCCATATATGGACAAGCAGTTATTAAAATAGGTTACCTGCTTGTCACATGCTGTGGCAATGTTATTGACCTCAAACGTATAAAAGTAAAAACTTTTATGCAGGGTTTACAAATGTAGTGTGTGAAATTTTGAAACAGGACTCCTCCAGATGAAGAAAAAGGAGAAAATGTTTATTCATGTTTTAGTTACTCTAAACATGGTTTCATATACAACATTTTAATGTTATTTTTGCTGTCCATCCTTGTTTTCCAACTCCTCAACTGTTTTGACAGTGTGAGTCACAAGCATACAGTTGTAAAAGTGACATGCTTGTTCCAGCCTCCAGCAAAACTATCCAAACTCATTTGACTTTAATTACCAAACAAAAACACTACATCAACAATGAAGGGCATGAGGTTTCAGGTTCCCAAGTGCAACCTTGTTTTCATGATGCCAGGGACTGACACTCACATGCTTGCGCACAACAAAACATCTCTTATTCACTCTGTTGCATTTGTTATGTTGGTTGTACAGGTCTGTTAGACTTTCAGCATCTTGTAACAATTCTGACAGTAATATGATCCTGGGTGATTCAGCCATCACACTATGAGTCTATCATCAGCTTCTAAAGAAGCGTCACCATGCACACAAGAATATTTTTAGTCATGTGTTATTGTTTACAAGATATCTTATACTTGGCTAGTAAACTAAAACCTTCATACAGGCTTAAAGTGCTCCTGATCTGAGTAAAACCTACATGAATGAATGGCATCATTAAAAGTCCACCATGATCAATTTTCTGCTGTTGCCTGAGGGTAAAAACATGTAGCTGTGCTCAAAATTTGCTTACTTCCACATAACAAAGAAGATTCAGACAGAGGCAGACAGAGGAAGTGAATAATAAATTAATGACATTGCTCCAGCAAGATGTTTTTGATTCAGCACAGGTCTGACTGAAGACATGTGACTCATATCAATGTCTAAAGAATGACAAAAATACATGCCTCACATATTCAATCAGAGAGAAAACAAACAGAACCTTCTGTGGTCATGCGTTTGTGATGTAGCATTTTCCACTGCACATGGACAGTCAAGAGAGTGGAAATTATTTAGACACAGCTCGCCGTGTGTATGTATAACCTACTCTTGGTTAGTGGTTAGATATCACTCACAAGAAGGAAAAGGCTGTTTTTCTAGCTTCAAATCTGTGTTTATGTAGTTAGTGGCCTAAAAACACAGAATACGCATGCTGAGTGCAAATATGAAGATGTGTTGTAGTACAGGATCTGATGTACTCATTCATGTGACCATTTCATACTGCAGAAGAAGAATAGAGACATTCCTACTTACTATTTATGAAACTATTTAAATTATCTTTAATGTTTATTTTAGAATATGTAAAAATAATAATAATAATAATAATAAACTATTTAAAACTGCAGTCTTTTTAGTAGATGTTGTAGGTTTATATTCTACTCTGTATAATATTGGATAAATTTGTATTTGTAAATTTTTAAAACAAGTTCAGTGATGTGCTCTTTTTTGTTGTGGACTATAAATTTACTTAAAATACATTTTATAAATTCAACTCACTCTTCGCCATGATGTTTTCAGCTTCTTCATTGAAAATTTTTAGATTTTTTAAATAAAAAAAAAAGTCTCATTAATAGGCTGAAATTTTTGGAAAGGGGAGAGAAAAATGTTAGCTTATGTCATTTGACATACTTTTTAATGCAATTAAGTAAGGACACAAAAGCTTAAAACAGAGGACATCTTTAGACCCGCATGACTGTGTGTAAAGGTCTTTTAAGTATTTTTATCACATATTTTGACCTTTCATTAAAAAAAAGTAATAATAAAAATTCTCAAGTAATGATTAATATTAACAGATTTATAAAAAATGTGGTACAATTGTTAATACTTTTACCTTGAAAAATATATTTGATATTTGCATTGCAGCTTTGCACACTGACGTGTATTAAAGGTGCAAGAAAAGTAATGTATTTAAATATTTTTTACCTAATGGTTACAACCATATGACATGTTTTTGAGTTACTGAATTAAATTAGTGTAAAAAAAATGTATACAATCTTTTTCAAACGTGCATACAAAGCTTATATATCTAAGAACTTGGCACATTTGCTTAAACTCGTGTTTTGTAAGGTTCTCCTGTTTATCATGTCGTACATCGTCATCTGTCATTGCCTCTTCAATCAAACACTACATGCGACAAGCTCTTACCTTTCCAAACTTCTGATGCTGGACGTACAGTTGTCCCTCCTTAACATGAGTGTCCATTTTTAAAATACTCTCTCGCTGCACAGCAAGATAAACGAAAAATATATATTTCTCTCTCTTACGACTTTTTCCGATTTCCTACCGCGCGAACTTCCGCTTGGCAAACTTTTGCTTCAGGGGCGTTTCGACGGGAATTCATTAAAATTATTCTAGCAGTTAAATGAAAGTTTGAACGGGATACGCGAAATGTTAAAACAGAATGTTTTCATGCTGCTGGTCCTGGATTTTGAGACTCTCTCTCTCTCTCTCTCTCTCTCTCTCTCTTTCTCTCTCTCTCTCTCTCTCTCTCCTCGCGAGCGATAGAGGAAGCGCGCGCCCACAGCCTTTCCTCCCACCTACTCCTCAGCCCAAACACAGGCAAAGCATGACGCCTGAAACCTTTTCACTTGCAATTAGAACATTTTTTTTAAAATGTATATTATTATCCTTGTAATAATGTTGTCAGTGAGAAATCAGAAGACAGGTGTAGTTACTGTATTTACCTCCATTAATTAATTCTGTAATTACATCCATTATTTTATTTCTCTGCCATTAGCATTCATTTAGCATTGCAATAATTGTGGTTCTATTATTGGCAAATGCATGGCTACTGGCTTCCACGATTAGTCCTTTTATTTTTAGAGGGGAATTCACTGTTTGGTCTAAGCCTTTGATCCATGTCCTTCATTGGGCTGCTTCTCATAGTTTGCCCACACGTTTGCATAGGCTACTAGTTTTTTTCTTTAATCCTTGATCTTGTACTGTACATGTCTTAACTTTTGGTTTTCTGTTATAAATTAAACGTTGATGCAAATTGTGATGTTAATGTCACTGTGATAAAATCGCGATAGTTACGGAAGTATGTATAATGAGTTGAAGCAGAAATAACAGGCTGAAAAATACTTATTGCCATAATTTTCCAGCAAAACATTTTTATAATGTATAGCTGTGATAAATGTATTAAACTAGAAAGTAGGATGAATAAGTAAAATAAATTAATTTAATTTCTCCTGAAATCAATAACTTGTGAGACCTGGGTAATAAGTGTGATGATCAGAATCTGAAGTACTGGCACTGCTACAATACTCCTGGTCTCTGTGATTCTAAGATTTCTGTAATGCTTTACACAAGTGCATGTCATCACCGTTTTGTACATGGTGCGTCTTCATGGTGAAACATTATTTTATCTTAGACATCATGTGGGTCAGCAAAGAGTGAATCACAAATACAGTGGGAGGCAGGGAAGTAACACAATCACTGCTTACAATGACACATTAGACTTTCCACTTTTAGACTAAAAATTCTACTTTTATAAAATAATAATTAATTTTATTCTGTAGCTGTGTTTGTATTCTGTTGTTTTGTACCTATCAGACTTTTTTCTGGAAGCATTTGTAAGTTTACAATAAAAAATATTGGAGAAAAATAAAAATAAATCTTTAATGAATTAATAGTAAATCCATGATCATGTGATGCTTGGGAGAGCAAATGCTGCCATCTGTTGGTCAGAGTGTGTAATGTATGTATGTTTTTTTTTTTTTTCATTTTATTTATTTTAAATGTTTTTATTTTTTTTCTAATTTGTTTTACTACAAACAAACAATTATTGAAATAATATAAAAAAATAAATAATAAAAACGCGAAAAAAAAACGTTTTTTTTTTTCTCTTATATAGGCAGATTATAAAATATAGGCAGATTATAAAATGGGTGTGAATCCAGATGTAGTTTTAGGTAATAAAAGTGGCTTTCTGTCAAAGTCCGTGTGCTACTGAACGTTGACTAAGCAGCTGACTGAGTGGTCATGTGACGAAAGAGGAAGCGGGCGAGATGAGTGCAGTGTACGGAGGAGTGGAAGGGTGAGTTTATGACAAAAACATTATTATTAAAGCAAATATAATCAGTTTTAATGACATTTTAACATAAACGCGCGTATTAAAATGCGTATCACAAAGCTTCGCTCTAAGCGTGTGTCTCATGCCAATTGTTTGCGAGAAAGTGTCAGTAGCTTCAGAGCCAGTATTCTTGACTTTGACAGTGGTGGGACACATTCCAAAGCAGTACTGGTTTCTGCTGAGGGACACATCCTCGCTGAGACAGATGGACCATGTACCAATCACTGGGTGAGATCGGAAAACGTGTTTTAATGTGGACTGAAGTCAGCAAGTGTGTACTTTAGTGTGTTTATATGTGACTCTTGTTTTTTTCTGTTCATTTATAGTTGGTTGGTGTTGATAATTGTATTAATGGAATCAATGACATGGTCCAGAGGGCTAAAATCAAGGCAGGGCTGGACCCAGATATGCCAGTTTGTTCATTGGTGAGGTTCATCCATTGAGTCAATCATCCTCAACATATTCGCTGTCATCAGGTCGCTTTAAAATTGTATACATTGTGTGTTGACAGGGTATGTCTTTAAGTGGTGGAGAGCAGAAAGATGCTATCCAGAAGCTAATTGATGACATGAGGGAGCGATACCCCAAGCTGAGTCAAAGTTATTTTATTACCACTGATGCCATTGGTGCTATAGCAACTGCCAGTGACTATGGTTTGTGAAGGGTTTTTGCAACTAGCAGTAGTAATGGATCGCAGGACATAAATGTCATCATAACCCTTTCTGTCTGTGTTTTTGTCATAGGAGGTATAGTGGTGATATCAGGCACTGGTTCAAACTGTAAGCTGGTGAATCCAGATGGCACACAGGTTGGCTGTGGGGGCTGGGGTCACATGATGGGAGACGAGGGCTCAGGTAACCTTAAAGAAAAGAGAAACCAATTGACATAACAGCACTGTGATCACACACCCAGTCTTATCTTAGAAAGATCTTATCTTATCTTATCTTATCTTATCTTACAAATGAATTCCTTGCAAAGGCTCTAACCCATAGGTCTTCAACCCTGCTCCTGGGGACCCACTGTCCTGCAAAGTTTGTTTTCAGCCTGCTTCAGCACACCTGGCCTGTGACTTTTCAAGTGATCCTGAATGCCTTGATTAGCTGGTTTGGGTGTGTTTGATTAGGGTTGGAGCTGAGGTTGAAGACCTATAACCCCTTGGACATTTCAATCAGCTCTCTAGGTCATGAATCAACATATCATCATAGGTTTTCACAACACGTCTTCAGATGGCCATATTGGCAGCACTAAACGTAAACAATGTCACTGAACCGAAAGAAACTCACATATTTTGCTGTTTATTGCTGCTGAAAATGGTAAATTATTGTCATGTTTTGGGCTGAAAAACACTTAGAGTACTATAGACTGCCAAAAGTTATAACAAATAGGAGAACAGTGCAAAAAACTGAGAAACAAAAGGCGTTTGTGGATGGCCAAAGCAAACTGCTGTTTAGACATCATAAATTAGCACAACAACAAATTCCGTAGTACATTAACCCTTGTGCATCAATTAAAAAAAATACACATGTTCATTGAGGACAAAAATGAAAATAAAAAATTGTCATAAAAATTAAAGTCAGTTAACAGAGTTAAGTTTAGTCTCATAAAGAAGACCATTGGCAGATTATTGTTGAAGTTAAAAAAGTTATAGAGGTTTAAGTTTCTGAAAATTATTTATTTAATTATATATATACATATATATATTTTGTAAAATATTTTGAACTCAGAAATTGAAATAAAAAACAAAAGCCATATATCTAAACAAGTTGTGTTCCAAATTTGAGGTTAATATCAAAAAAAAAAAAAAAAAAAAAAAGCTTTTAGTAAGGTTTTGTTTGGGTGCATTACTACACATTTTCCATTAGATTTCAGCAAAATTCCACTGGCAAACACAGAGGTGGAATTTGTGATTCGCAGTACAGTATAATTTCTCTCTTTCAAACATTACAGTTGCGCACACACACAAATAATAGCTTCATGATTTATCTTAAAACACTATCTAGTAAGAAGTAGTCAACATTTTAATTTTGAAACCTTGCCAACAGAATAAAAGCCTATTAACAAATATTGCATCATTTTATAGTTAAATGACCCTAAGATTAAAAAGTTTTAATGGGGTTCAATGACATTTTTAAAATTATAAAGTACCTTGAATAAATACTTTGATTGTTATATAACCCTAACATTTAAGCTGTCATTTTTATAAATGTTAGTTACTTTGTTTACTACCTGTCTAACAATGTATGTTTTTGCTATAATATAGTAATTTAAATATATTTTTATTATATAATCGGTTTGTCGTGATGTGTTGGCTTGCATAATTTATCTTTTGCCCTTCATAATTTCCATTAAGGGAACATAGTGAGCATTGATGGTTTCATGGTGAAATGTGGAGCATTTTTAGGGAGCAAAATGTTTCTGAATAGAAAGATCGGTCTTAGGATTGCCTAACTCCGATATCAGTGTTCTAACTACTAAATAAGGGTTTGGTAAACTTGGTCAGCTTGGTAAGACTTGTTTACAGATTTGCTAATAGTAATACATGCACATAACCATGGGGTGTCTAGGGGTCACTAATAAAGTAAAACTGTGATTTGCAAAGTACGATTTAAATAACACATTTTTAGCAGCCATTACTCCAGTGTTCTGTGTCACATGATCCTTCAAAAATCATTCTGAATATGCTGATTTTATTGCTAAAGAAACATTTCTTGGTATTATAAAACAGTTGTGCTGCTTATTTTGATGTGAACAGTGATAACATTTTCTAGGAATCTTTTAATGCGTAGAAAGTTCCAAAAGAACAGCATTTGAAATAGCCATCATAGATTTCTTTACTGTCACTTTGAATCAAATTAATATGTTCTCTTGCTAAATAAAATTATTAATTTCTCTCTTTCAAAATGAATGAATGAATAAATGAATATGTAAATATGAAGCATTGTCATTCCATCTGATGTGACACTACCAAATGTAAACGGCAGTCTGTATTAGCCATTTCTAATGATGTGAATGGGATGTAATCTTTTTCTTTTTCTCTGTTCTTATCTTCTTGTAGCATATTGGATTTCTCACTTGGCTATTAAAACGGTTTTTGATGCCAGAGATAACCTTGTCGCACCCCCTCATGATATCACCTATGTTAAGAAGGCCATGGAAGAATATTTCCAGGTTAGGACTCACTGTTCAGTTGAATTCATCTTGTCTAATTTGATACTTGAATGACAGTGATGGCATTTCCTTGTTGTTTTGTTCGTCCCTAGGTATCTGATTTGATGGGAATGCTTCCTCATTTGTACAGAAACTTCCAGAAGTCACATTTTGCAGGTTTCTGTAGGAAACTAGCTGAAGGTATGCCACTAATATAATGTGTGAAGTTGTGTGCTCATTATTCCACGCATTATGACTCTTTGCAATCGTGTGTGCATCAGGTGGAAATGCAGGTGATGCCTTGTGCCATCACGTGTTCACAGAAGCTGGAAAAGCCCTTGCACGACACATTGTAGCAGTCCTTCCCAAAGTACATCAGGTAAAAAAAAACTCACCCATAGTAACACAGCCACCCTCAATCTCAGTTTCTTATTCTTATTTAATCATTTTCGTCTTTTGTTCATTCAGGATCTGTTTTCTGGTGAGCTTGGCTTGCCCGTTCTGTGTGTCGGTTCTGTGTGGCACAGCTGGGAATTGATGAAATCTGGTGCGTAACGTCTTTATAGAGCTTTTCAGCTTCACTGCAGTCTTATAATTAATATCACATGAGAGAGACTGTTCAAATTAGTGATGTAGAAATTATGTAGTGAATAGTGATACATAAAAAATTAAAAGCTGGTAATTTCTTTTTTATGGCCTTTAACCGGTATGATTATTATATTGTAAAGTTATATTGTTTTGCCAGCATAAAAAAGTCACTAACTTTGAAATGTACACTGTTTGAAAAACTAAAAAATATCAGATAACTTAATAAAAAAATAGTATATATATATATAGTATAATAAATAAATAGTATAATATATATATATACACACACACTCTCTCATTTAATGTTTTTTAAAGAAGTTTCTGATGCTTATCAAGGCTGTTGATCAAAAATACAGAAACAAATTTAATGTTGTGAAATATTACGTTGTAAATCAGTGTTTTTCTGTATTAATATACATTAAAATTTTATTTATATCTGTAAGTAACGTTGAATTTCCAGAATCATTACTCCAGTCTTCGGTGTCAGGACAAAAATGTGATCCTTCAAAAAACATTCTAATATGCTGATTTATTATCAGTGCTGGAAACAGTTGCACTGCTTAATTTTTTTTTTTTTTTTTTTGAACCTGTGATACTTTTTTCAGGATTTTTTGATCACCAAAAAGTATAAAAAAGAACAGCATTAATTTAAAATAAATATAAATGCAGCCTTGATGAGCATAAGAGACTTCTTTAAAAAACATTAAATGAGAGGGTGTGTCCACACTTTTGACTGGTAATGTATATAAATAAATATTTATACAGCAAGATTTTTTAATGTTTTTTAAAAAAAGTTTCTTCTGTTTACAAGAGTAGTAATATTGTGAAATATGTTTTACTATTTAAAATAACTACTTTCAATTTACATATATTTTATGTAATTTATTCCTGTGATCAAAGCTACATTTTCTGCATCCTTACCCCAGTCTTCAGTGTCACATGATCCTTCAGAAATCATTATAATATGCTGATTTGCAGTTCAATAAACATTTATTATTATTATGTTGAAAACAGCTGACTAGAGGTTTTTCGGGTTTCTTTGATGAATAGAAAGTTCAGAAGAACAGCATTTGTCTAAAATAAAAAGCTTTTGTAACATTATACACTATACCATTTAAAAGCTTGGAGTCAGAAAATCTATATTTTTTTATAGATTTATAAAAATTATCACTTTTGATCAATTTAAAGCATCCTTGCAAAATAAAAGTTGTATAATTTTATAAAATATTTCTTTTAACTTTCTATTCATCAAATAAATTATTATTAGCAGCATAATAATAATAATAATAATTATTATTATTATTATTATTAGCAACAAATTATAATATTAGAATGATTTCTGAAATATCATGTGACTGGAATAATGATGCTAAAAATTCAGCTTTGAAATCACAGGCATAAATTACATTTTAAAATATATTCAAATAGAAAACAGTTACTCTAAATAGTAAAATATTTCTAAATTATACAGTTTTTGCTGTACATTGGATCAAATACCAGGCTTGGTGAGCAGAAGAGACTTCTTTTAAAAAACATAATATGTTTTATGTAATATCATCAGATATATTTCCTCATATATTATGCATTCCTATTTTATATAAAATTTTTTGATAAGAAATGTCACCTACACAGGGCTTGTTGGTTTCTTGCTTCTAAATTTCTGTTTGACACTGAACACACTTGTGTATTACTTAAGATGATTAAGAGCACATTAGTGCTATATGATTATAGCAGAAATCTTAATCGCGATCATCAGCGTTGAGATCACGATTGTGTAACACAATTGCTAAACACTATGCATTTTTTTACTGTTCTATAAAAGTAACTATAATTCAGCCAGAAAACTAAGTAATAAATAAAACATAATTAGTACAAAAACAATAAATAAACAAATAAATAAACAGCACATCACAATAAATAAGATCAACATGTTTTTGCAGTGCACTTCCAAAACCTATTGAAAAACTACTAAAATAGGGAAAAGCAGAAGATGAAAAGGAGTCACTGGATTCATAACAAAATGAGAGTTTCATTGTGAAACAGAATGCATCTTTATTATTTTGTATTCATAATCTTTGGAGGCCAAAATCTGAATTGAATATTACATTAAATTAATCGCCCATCCCTAACTCATATTAACTAAATATTGTGATGTAGATGTGCCGTTTTATGTTGCAGGTTTCACTCAAGTCCTCTCAGAGGCTCAGGCTCATGGTTACAGTCAATTCCGTAAGTACAGCCTGCTGACTCTTCGTCAGTCCTCCGCGCTGGGTGGTGCCAAAATGGGAGCACAGAACGCAGGAGCCAGCCTCCCTCTGGACTACTCAGCCAACGCCAACATGTTTTTCAGCCATACCTTTAATCATTGATCCAGAAAGAAGAAACCTGTTTCTCAAACACCCATATCATATTAAACAATCAATATTCAAGAAAAAATTATATATATGAAAAAGCTCTTTGGGTAAAATTTGGTATTTGTTTTATATTATCATGGAATTTTATTTGTTAATGAACAATGCAAAAACACTATCTTGCTGTCATTAAAAAATATATATACTTTATAAATTGTTAGTAGTCTTTTGGATGGAGAAAGATTATTTACAGGGAAATGTCTAAGACCTCGCATCTCCCCTGAGTGCTCAAATACTAGATTAAAAGAGTTTTGTTTCGATTCAGGAGTTTTGACCACTAACTGCATCTGCGCACAGCTGGTATACCTGATTAAAATATTCAAATCCAGAGTTTCCTTGGACCTAAGAAGATGTGATGTGAATGTAGTGCTCTGACTGTTTGTGGAGGCAAGTGACTGTCACCATCAGTTGCTGCTAACCCCAAACATCCCCTCTTCTTCTCTTCTTCATCACCACATATTGTGTGTGAACAATTGTAAAAGACCCACCACTATTTGTCCTCATTACGATGTACAGACAGCAAGTGTGGCCATGAAAAAGTGATGTGAGATCATGGGAACATCATGCGTCAACAGTAGTACCACTGATATGCTAGTATAGTTTTTGTTAATATTTTGAATTATTATTTGCCATTTTTATTCATTTATTTAGTTATTTTAAATGTCTATAAAATTATTTTAGTTCAATTAGTTTTAGTTAATACTAAACCAAAGTTTTTAGTTAAACTAAACCAAAATATCATTTAAGTTAATGATAACAATCCTCGTCAGCAGCACTGATTAATGTGATGTTATACAATTGCAATCAAAATTATTTAACCCCTCAGAGACTGCAGAACTTTACAAATACAAGCTTTTCTTTTATAAAAATTGTATCTATAACAGTCTATAAAAGTGATAGTGTCAATATATAATGGCAAATTTTTGAGTTATAGGACACAGCTATGTCATAATTATTCAACCCCTGTTCAACATTGCTGTTTTAAAGTCACTTATTTGTATGGTGGGGAACTAAATTGTCTTAAAACACAATTAAGCCTTTAAAAGCATATTAGCTTGAGCTAATATACATAAACACAGCCTATGCATGTGCTGAAGTTGAGTGGCAAAAATAGCAAAGTCAAGTGAGCTCTTAAAAACTATACAGAAGATTAGTTTTATTATATTAGAAAGTCTAAGGTTACATAAAGGTTTCCAAGACATTGAGTTCGTAGAGACTTATTTCTTAGCTTAAAATATGTTGTATCACAAAACTTTTGAGACTAGAAAAAAAGCACAATATCATCATAAATTTGATAAGAGAAACTGAGAAAAACCTGCAATGTACAGCCAAAGACCTGCAAGATGAGCCGATGAAGTTCGTAAAAACATTTCGATGCATAAGAGAAACGCACAATAACAAATAAGGCCAAATGCCAGTTTTGACCAAGAAGAACTTCAAAGGCAGACTCGAATATTTTAAAATTAATTTGGGTATGGAGTTCTGGAAGACTGTTTCCTGGAGTGATGTGACCAAACTGGAACGTTTTGGACCCATGGATCAGCAGTATGTCTGGTATAAGCAGAAGAATACCATCTCCATCATCAAACTTAAAGGTGGATCAGTCATTTTATAGGGTTATTTTACTGTTGTAGGAAGTGGAAATCATAACAGTGTGAGGGACATTTGAGGTATCAGGCCATTTTGACAAGAATTGTGATGTCTTTGGTGCCAAGACTGAAGCTGATGATCAATGGACTTTCCTGCAGGACAATCATCCCAAAGTATACATCCAAATGTACTTATGCTTGGTTCAGGCATCAGTCATAGAATGTACTTGAATGGCCTGTACAGTCTCCAGATTTAATTATCATTGAAAATATTTGGTTGAATTTGAAGAAAGCAGTGGAAAAAAAGTTTCAATAATTTTGATTGTGGGTTTAAATAATTTCATGAATGTTTGAATGAATGAATGAATGAGCCAGTTTGAATTGTATCATATTTCATCAATGTGATTTTTTTTTTAAAAATCACTCAAATGTGTATTAATAAACTTTCTCTAGTAGTTTACTGGTGGCTTTGTTATATTTGATTTCATAAAATCTTCTCCGCAACAAGATGTCTTGCAGGTCAATGGGGTTGAATAATTTTGGTTGCAACGTTACAGTACTTTGCCATCAGAGAGTGACCCTTTCTTAACTTATTAAAAAAAACAATGTTCAAAGAGTGATGCAAATTTGACATCCCATGAGGAACTGGAAGCAATTTGAGCATTATAGATGGCTGGCAGGGAACATGCTGTATACAACTGGGTGCATCTTTGACCTCAGTCTAATAATTGCTTGAGCTGGGAGACAGGGATGCATCTAAAATGTGCAGAGTTGGGGATTCTGCAGGACCAGGATTGGGAACCACTGTCTTACTGTAAGGTGTCATTTGCTAAGATTGCATTAAATAACATTTAGTTAAAATGTTCCTGTTAGATCACAGTGGATTAGCAAATGAAACCTTATTATAATGTGCTACTAAAAAAAATGGGATGAGTTCAACATGCAAATGTTGTAAATGCTGAATGTAAACAATTATTTCTCAATACCATTCATTTTTTATGTTGGTCACTGTCTTATAACTCACAGGAAAATTAAATCTGAATGCCAAGAATAAAATCTAATAAATAAGTAAGGTTAAAGATGAAGGAATTTCAGTAGTATGAGACTTGAATGTGATGCTGGTTGCAGGTCTAATTAGACACCCTACTTAAAAACAACTGAATCACTGTCATGATCATTAAAAAAAGTAATTTATGGTTATTCCTATTTCCTATACCAGTTAAAATGAAATCAAGACAGTTTTGCTGATGAGAAACCAGATATTTAAGCCAATCTCCTGGAATTAATAATGGATGAGGTTACATGAACGGCTGATTACCGAAGAGGTTAAATTAGAGTAGCTCAGTTGTCATCCACATAAAATATGCAAATTCATGCATATGCATATGTTAAATGGTTCATTTTTAATGGTACCGATACCAGCTGTTAGTACATATTTTACTGATAGATTTAACAGCCAAACACAAGAAATGGTCCATTTCAGTACAAACATTTCTTCTTTATTTGCCATTCTTCCATTTTATCTTAAATGAAATTCAGTCCTGCATGTAACGAATTCAATTCAAAATCAAAAGTTGAATTCCATGAATTCCCCAACACCCTTTCTTCAGCATCCAACCCAAACCAAGGGGTCTCCACCCACCACCAACCATACCCTCAGTCATTTATGGCCACACCCCTTGAAACACAGGAATGTGAACAGACGCATCAAAACTTTCCTCTACAAAAGATCAAAAACAAACAGATCAAAAGAAAAAAAACAACAACAGGGGAAGGAAAGCAAAGACCTGATCAGGCACAAACTGTGAAACAATGAACAATGAGCTGACAAGAACAGCCCTTTCAGCAAGGGTAGAGGAAAATAAAACAGCCTGGTAATGAGTATGATATTAGCTAGTCACAGCACCTCCTAGAGGTCACGTTTCAACTTAATACCCTTGGTTTATACATAACAGAAATATAAAGCTTATAGACAATCAGCCCACACCTCCCTCCCATTCAAAAAAAAAAAAAATACATATATCAGTATTCCTGCCCCTTCGAAAATGTGTAGAAGAGCGCATTTATGTGACCATCCTTAACATGGGCACAACAGTCTCTGCATATATGATCAGATGTGTGTATGAGAGAGGAGGGCGATGATGATCCCTAGTATTTCACCCCTGGCACAAACTCCTTGGCTTCAGGGTTTAAGATGCTCTTTCGCTGGGGGAAAAACAGAAGTAGAAATCAATCACAAGATATCTGACATAGTCCACTAGAGATAATAATAGTTGACCCATTCAAAAGTTTACATACACTTGACTTTTAATACAGTGTTGTTACCTGAATGATCAACAGCTTTGTTTTTTGTTTTAGTGATAGTTGTTGAGTCCCTGAACCATTTAACCGCCTGCTGTTTTTCAGAAAAATCCTTCAGGTCCCACAAATCTCTTTGGTTTTTCAGCATTTTTGTCTACTGGAACCCTTTCAAACAACTACCTATGATTTTGAGATCCATCTTTTTACACTAAGGACAACTGAAGGACTCATATGCAGCTATTACAGAAGGTTCAAACGCCCACTGATGCTTCAGAAGGAAAAACCAGGACCAGGACTGTTCAGGACAAACAAGGGACTCATGAAAAACTATCACTCGACAAAAAAAATAAAAAAACAACTGTGGATCATTCAGGTAACAACGCAGTATTAAGAATCAAGTGTATGTAAACTTTTAAACAGGGTTACTTTTATAAATTCAGAAAATTATTTTCTCTTGCAGACTATATATAAACATCTTTTATGTGAACTATTTTATTCAAGTCAGTATCAAATCAAAAATAACATGCCTTTTGTGTGATCCCTTTTTTTTTTGAT
Organism: Cirrhinus molitorella; assembly: GCA_033026305.1. NCBI lineage: Eukaryota > Metazoa > Chordata > Actinopteri > Cypriniformes > Cyprinidae > Cirrhinus > Cirrhinus molitorella. The sequence continues at coordinate 37,929,253 of CM065118.1, read as the reverse complement.
CAAATTAACATTTTGAGAGTAAAAACCCTGATTTTCCCTGTGCTTTCGTAGTGCTTCATGGAAGTGGCAAGGCATTACAGGCCTCTTTTGGCAGGATCTGCTTGTTCTCTGATTGGTGGAGAATTATTTTCAGAATCATGGGTAATGTAGTTATTAACCAGGAATTTCTGCTGTTTAATACAGTTATTTAAAAACATTTACATAATGCAGGCTGATGGCTTCAAAAGCATAAATCCATCAACAACTTTGTAGCTCACAGTAGGTTTTTTTTAAGGGTTTGCATGTTATTGCTAAAAATCAGTTAAACTAATGATTTTTTTTACTTCTATAACAACTGTTGCACTTTATGACTTTCATTGTTTAAACAAAAGCTAAAACCACTTGTGTTTCACAGAACAAAACATCTTTTATTTTTGGGTGAATTATACTTCTAAGTTTATTTACTGAATGTCCTTGAGGGCTTAAAGCTTACCAAGATTTCCTCTGCATTCCCATCGCTGACAGAAAGTCCATTGAGCTGTTGCTGAATTTGTCCGACTGAAGGGAGGTCCCTTTCTGGAATAAACCAATCCTGATCCTCCTCATCCAGCATTTCTTGGAAACAGCGCTCCAAAAACTCTTGCTCAAGCAATTCCTCCTCCACCTGGGATATCATGTCCAAGTTGATAAAAAAAAAAAAAAAAAGAACTGTGTAAAACCTTACATTCTACAATTCAGCACTACACAAAATGGTTGTAAAACTATGAATTGAACTGTGCTGATTGCTGAAGACTAATACAAACCTAAGCCGTAAGTTTAAAACCCATCCTGATCAATTGTAAGTGGGTTGGTGTGTGTACAGACCTGCCGATTATATTCCTCCTCGTTCTCCATCCACATATACTCTGCAAAGGGGTTCGACTCATTCTCTGCATGCCCATTGGCTACTGGGTCCTTTCCCTCACTCCCTGGTGCTCCGCTGCCTGGCATCTTCCCTATGTCAGCCCCGTTCATTTCTGCTGGCTCTAAAAAAGATAGACATACATTTTAAGGATGCACTAAATCAATCATAGAATATTAAGCAATATTAGCAAAACCTGGGTGTGCAAAGTGAGCAAACAATGAACTAAATATACAACCAGCCAAATTAGACTGAACAAAATTAACACACACACAGGCCTGTTGCATTAATCAATATATTGACTTATCGCACAATATATGTACATGACCTCAATAATTTTTGGTGACAATAATAGTTTCGGTGACAATATATTGGCCACTATATTTACATAAAAATTAATAATGTCAGTCACCATGTTTTTGCATTCCACCTACTAGGTGCTAGTTCAAATTTAAAAAACTTCTAACACCTGCAGATACGGCCTTGTTTAGGGATCTGTGCCTTTGTGTATACGGACATATGATTACTACGTAGAGACATTTTTTTTCTGAAATAGTGTGCACCCTTAATTTACAGAGAAAAGAAGGTGAGGGAAAATACAAGTTTTTTGTGCATTTTTCTTTTTTCTACTTGTTACTTTGCACTTTTTGTTAGCAAATTTTTATTTACTATTTATAAGTTTAAGGTATCTAATATTTTAATATTTAATTTCCATGATATAAATATTCTTAAGAATGAGACGTTTGCGGTCATTTAAAAGTGTGCAGGCCTTCTTGCATTATTATGTTGTTAAATTATGATTATATATTCCGTGGCATAAAATTGTGGATCATTCAGGTAACAACACAGTATTAAGAATCAAGTGTATATAAACTTTTGAACCGGGTCACTTTTATAAATTAAACTATTTGGACTATACGTAAACATTATGTAAAATATTTTATTCAAGTCAGTATCAAATAAAAAAATAATAATTTTGTGTGATCCCTCTTATTTTGATAAAATAACATTTTGCAGATTCTGCAATGTTTATGTAAACTTTTGACTTCAACTGTATAATTAGTATATATTCATTTATGAAAAAAAAAAAGCATAAGAAGCCTGACTTTCCCTGTGCTTTCGCAGTGCTTCATGGGAGTAAAATTGTCTTAAACTGACAATAATGACGCTTATCGCAATTATTTCCCATGCAATATATCGCACAACAAAAAGTTGTTATCGTGACAGGCCTACACACACACAAAAAAAAGTGGACAACACTGATATATCATGCAATCCAAACATGTATTCAGTATAATTAATTCACACACATTTACACTACTGTTTAAAGGTTTGGGGTAAGTAAATATTTGTAATATTTTTGAAAGAAGTTTCTTATACTCATCAAGGCTGTATTTATTTAATCAAAAATACAGTAAAACAGTAATATTACAATTTAAAATAACTTAAAAGCATTACTATTTATAATTTTTTCTATCCATTTATATGGATATTTATTCCAGTGGTGCGAATGAACGGTACATATAAAAAGGAAGAGTAAATAAATAGTCCACAATAATTGTTGAATTAGAGCTGAGAAACCAGTCAGGACAGAAAAATAAGAGCAGGACTGCTGAAACGAGTCATGAGGCAAGCAGTTGTTTATATACTGTAACGCTCAAGACAATAGCATAAAGCGTGTCATGACACTTAAACACAACCACACCTACTCACTGCGTACATGGACTACTGATGCATGTACAAGATCACGTTTCAAGATGCAACATGGCTGAACACTCAACCTGTTTGCATATATTAGAAAATCATCAAGACCAACATAAGAGAATCAACAGAACACTAACAATACATGCAATGCACATTTCCAAATATATACTAATAGTTGTATTTTTATGAATTCCTCTGATTTGGAGGAGGGTTTTTGGCAATAAACTGTGCATTCTTGCATGTTTTAAAGCCTTTCAATATATCTGCACACAACCATAACTCAAAACATATGCATGTTTCCTATCAGCTCCAAATGTTTACAGAAATACCTGCTGTAAACACTAGAGGGTACAGTGAACCTGATAATCTGACAACAGATTAAACAGTTAATTTCACATAGTGTTAAAAGGATTACTTGGTAATGTTTTAATCATGCACAATAAGTAAACATTAACCTGCTGTAGTGCAAAAAAGATTGTTTTGTATTTATCTACTCATTACCGTTTACAGTGCAAATATGCAAATAATAGCAGTAATCAGGATTGTACAGAGTGACACGTCAGATTATGAATGACCAGGATTATTCGTTAACACTGGGTAAAGTATGCACTTTGAAAAGTAAAAAAAGGGGGTTCCGAATTATACAATGTTAATTATTTAAAGTGTGAGAGACGTTAAATGTTTGAGGTACTATAAGTGATTCTGTCAAATATTTAATTTAGCAGAAGATACTGCTTAATCTATGACTATGCTTCATATTTTATAACAATAAGTAAGAAAAATAAATTCTAATAATTAATCCAGATGGGGCAAATAATGGTTTATTGATGTGAAAGCAATGCGTGGCAAAAGCAACCACACTTCCTTATGAGGCATGGGATTTGTTTCATGTAATAATACTGCATGTTAAAACTCTTGGTAGCTTCAGAAGCTGTTTAAATGAACAAAATCCCTTTTTCCAAAAATACTTGAAACTGATTCATATAGAGAATCTTATGAATAGACTACAGAAAGAAAGGTAACATGACATGACCATTTCAATGCAGTTTTAGCACTCAGCTATGTTCTATGAAAATGAGGGAAACAAGATACAATTCTAATTTTAACATTAATTCTTCTTCAGACATTGTTCTTTAAATAAAATAAGTATACGCTGTATATAAAGTTACCAATATTTGGTAACTCTGTATTATTTGGTAATTATACAATATTTGGTAATTGTACCAAGATTGGTAACATTAAACAAACTAGACATGAAGCCTCATTGAAATTGAGATCTCTGGGACTGAATGATGTAGGGGCTTGAAAATTTAAATTCCAAAAGAAAAGTTTATTAACAACTAGAATCTAAAATCATATTGCAATATCTTTAATACTTGTTGAGTTATAGGCACACAAACTTTAGAAAAAGAATATTTATGGCACTCAGACTGGTATGTTCAATGCAGTTGTCTTGACAGAAACAAACAAGATACATCTCTAGTTTTAACATCAGACATTCCTCTTTAAAAGAAAATAAGTATTGTATTTTTTCAAACTGACCCACGTTTGGTTTTTGACCACTGAAAATGTACATTTTAGCGTTTTACTCCCGGAGCCATATTAAAATTCCAATATCTCTGGAACCAAATCTCATAGGGCATTAAAAATAAAGATGCCAAAAAAAATAAAAAATTGTTAAGACCCAATTTCTAAAAGGGCATTCAAATATCTGTAATACTTCTTGAGTTACATGCATGCAAACTTTGCAGAAAAACTTGAAAAATGCCCATTCCCCATTTTTGATTGGTCACCATTGGCACATAATGCAACAAAGACGGCTAAAGTCAACAGATTTTACTAATAGAACTACAAATCTCTGAGTACAAATAATATAATGATGCTGCCATCTTTCTAAAGTCATTCTTAACCCCCTGCAACTTGACACTGAATCTAAGGTGAAAATTGCCATTTTGGCATCTCTCTACAAAATAGTGGATTACTCAGTAAATATTCAATAATGACATTTAATATTTTGGCTTTCATCACTATACATGTCCATCTTTCTTCAGAATATTAGCCAAATCAAATTTTGAGCCGGGGACCTCTAGTTGAGTTGACACGGAATGATCCATTCTGATAGGACAATATTAGGCCGAGATACAACTATTTGAATATGTGGAATCTGAGGGTGCAGAAAAATCTAAATATTGAGAAGACTGCCTTTAGAGTTATCCAAATAAAGTTCTTAGCAATGTATATTACTAATCCAAAATTAAGTTTTGGTACATTTATGGTAGTAAAAAAACAACAACAAAAAAAATAAATAAACAAATATCTTCATGGAACATGACCTTTACTTAATATCTTAATGATTTTTGGTATAAAAAAAAAAAAAAAAAAAAAAAAAAAAAAAAAAAATCAATCATTTCAATCAAGTACCAGTGCTACTCACGACTGGTTTTGTGGTCCACGGTCACAAATGTAATCGTGTGAAGACTAGTATATTTAGAATACTAATCTGTCAATTTGTGAAATAATGCATACCATTAAAAAAGAGAGAGTAGACAATATGCAGTGAACAGTTCATAGCAAGGTAGCATTTTCATTAGCAACAACCACAGACTCACAGAACATTTGTGGCTGTCTGACTAATGTGTGTTAAGTTGGTATATGAGAGATCAGGCTTAAAGCTTAATAATAGCAGTGACATCACTGGAGGAAATTAGCTCATCTGTGAGTGATGACATGAGAGGATGAGCTACTGTGAGAACTGAGGGGCTTTAAACCATCTCTTAAAATCCCTCTCTCTCTCTCCTACCAACTTACCTACACACACACCCATGGCTGACAGGTAATAAACAGAAACTACACCTTAAAAAAAAAAGCACAAATGAGTGTAATGAGTGGAATCACACCATCATTTGTTATTTTACAATTTGCAATTCACTTTTTGGGTTAATCCATTAACATTTTGCAACCTAAATCCTTGACTAAAAAATAAATAAATAATACAGAATATTATATCACAGTCTGCCACCTGTCTACTTTCTGGTTCAGACAGACATGTCTACACTAGTTGGCAGAGCTAGTGATCATGGCTGTACTGTGTTGGCAATTGCATGCATTGCTTCGCACAGCGTACCAGGGCAAAACAAATCAATGCTGCAATCTCTGAGGTTTGTTTCAATGCATAACATACAGTGAATACAGAAGTGAGTACACCCCTCACATTTTTGTAAATATTTTATTATATCTTTTCATGTGACAACACTGAAGAAATGTCACTTTGCTACAATGAAAAGTAGTGAGTGTACAGCTTGTATAACAGTGTCACTTTGCTGTCCCCTCAAAATAACTTAACACACAGCCATTAATGTCAAAACTGCTGGCCACAAAAGTGAGTACACCCCTAAGTGAACCCCAAACACACCTCCAAGACGACCACTGTCTTGCTAAAGAAGCTGAGGATAAAGGTGATGGACATAGCATCTGTGGGGCATCCTCAAATGGAAGGTGGAGGAGCGCAAGGAGGTCGTCATGGAGGAGCGGAAAGGACTCCAGTGGCAATCTGTGAAGCTCTGGTGAACTCCATGCCCAAATTTACAGTGTTACACAAGTTGTACACTCACTGCTTTACATTGTAGAAAAGTGTAATTTCTTCAGTATTGTCACATGAAAAGATATAATAATATTTACAAAAAATGTGAGGGGTGTACTCACTCTGTGAGATGCTGTACATACACAATTACTAATAAACTCATCAAAAAATACCTTTTTTCTTTATCAGGACATTGCATTTTAAGCTTCACAGATCTTTATTGAAAATAGTTTAAACAATGTTTTTCCATGGTTGTTCAATGGGTCAAACAATTATTGCACATGCACCTGTGAAACAGTCCTTTAGACACTAACAGTGGAAAGAGTGGATGAACTTAATTTTTAATGAAAATCCAGACCGTGTCAGTAGAAACTTGGTCCTTTGTTCACTTCATTTTACCGCAGATGTGTACACAAACAACGCGCAATCCGATACAGGATTTTCAGAAAGACTGAAACTAAAAGACGATGCTGTGCCGATTATTCGTGTAAATGTCTTAATGTAAATGTAAATAAACTTGATTGTGTCAAATGTGATAAAACTGCCCAGTTTTAAAGATGTTGCCATCTTTGATATTACGGTTACGGGTGACAGTCACAAATAGAAAATGGCTTGACTCCCATTACTCATCATAAAGACAGCATTGTAGGCTGCTGTGTGAACAGGACATTTCGAGATTTACACCTGTAAGTGGGAATGTAGTCAGTGATAAGAAAAAGTCCCTAATGTAAAGGTAGAATAAAGGAAAAACTAAGATTCTGGGGAGCCACCATATTTAAACAAATACATATATATACACAAACATTAATTAGACAAATAAATGTAATCTAGCCACACAGAGATTTTATAATATTGGAAACAAAGACATTTTTAAAACTCTGTTTCACAGTATAAAAAAAAAAAAAAAAAAAACTTACTCTATTATTTTCACTCATTTGAATCTTAGCTTGTCCTCATTTTAAAATATAGGACAATACCTAATCCCAAGCATCTATGTATCATAGTCCATTGTCATAAACATGAGTTTACTAAAACTAGTGTCCTACTATCTACTGTTTTATGATATTTTATTGCCCCTGAGCAATACAATGTTCAAAGATACTAGGTCAACAAATAACACCTTATTCGAGTATAGAGAGGAGAGCAAGTGTTTATCAACCCACTTGTCAACTAAGACTCACAGATTTAAGACTCCTCCCTTACACCTACAAGAAAAGCATCTAAGTCTGGACACCTGGGTCGATGTGAGGAGCTGATAATGGCAGTGGTTATACAACTTACATGTTCCCTTCAAACAAAGTGATGAGCAGCAAGTGTGACAGAATAACTGCAGAAAATCTCGAGCTTATGCAACAACACGCCACAGCATGTTTATAGAGACACCACTGTCAGAAATATCAAAACAAAACACTAAACACACAGTCAACCTTTCCTTCTACACAAGCATTCTGATATTGAAGCACTGGCTGCTAAACTGAAAAAGTAAACAAATTCATTAAAAAATGAGCAGTTTCATAAACGACTTTAATCATGAAGGCACCAAAACGCAACGAAGTTCCCCGAAACACAACTATACTGACTAACCTCTACACAGTTTCCTGTGCGCTCTTTATAAACACTTTAAAGCCAATTATGTAATCCACTTTTGCAGTATTACACCGAGAATGCGGGATAATGTAGAGGACAAACAAATAGCTCTCAGCAAAGCGACTGTCCCTTCATGACAGGACAAAGCACATAACATTGAGAGTAAACTGAGAAGAAAGGTCGTGTTGAGAAATGCAATGACAGCCCAACTGGGCCACAACAACCCCCTGACATGACATTAGAGTTATCGGTTTATCTAAAAGAACTTCATACACAAATGTGAGACGCCAAATAACGCAATATTAAACGTATAGGAGTAACGGCAATCCGCATCCACGTACAACCAAACAAGAATCAGTTTGCACGGCCATGTTTGCTGTCGGAACCGCTTTTTAGACATTAAGACAGCGTCCAGTCAATGACAGAGACACACCGACGCAGTAAAGTCTGGTCGAGACGTGCAAATACACACACCGAGAGGAAAACAGTGCAAGCTAAAGACAGACCGAAACCCGTGCAAACATCGTACCTGGCATTGCTGGCGCTTATATTGTCTGTCAGATCTCGTCGAAAGCTTCGGTTAACACTGTACGGAATGATTAATCCCTAATTTGCAAGGTAGTTGAGCTGAGATGAGATGGCTGACTGCCATTAGAGAAACAACACATTACGAGCAAGATGGTCAGATCATGTGGTTCCTGCTTAAACATGCATCAACCCTCCTCCCTCTGTGTTTGTCTCTTTCAAAAACAAACATACATAAAAAATGCAGTTATTACATATGCAACAGATCGTTCGATCAATCGCATATTTACGGCGAATAGTGTAAATAAAAAAAGTAAAAAAAAAAACAAAAAAAACGGCATGTTATTGTTTAGAAACAAAACAACAACAACAACCCTGACCTATTTCGTAAATTTCACAATCTTCTTTTGTTCTTTTCAGAACAATGTGTGAAACGCACTTATAAATTATATTTAGTTTATTTGATTAAGCTACAATAAAACAAATGCTTGAACATAAAGTATTAGCCAGAATCATTACAGCGAATCGGTTCCTTCGAATAGTTTGTTTTTATGGAGCGTGTTAAAAACGTCGTTACGTAATTGCGTCATTACCGGACTCTTGACACCCCAGCCTGGGTAGTAAGAGTGACACCAAAGAACCTGATCTGTCCTTATATGGAATTAGTATTTTTAACAAAAAAATATAATAAGAATATTCTACAAATTCTACAGAAAAAAAAAAAATGTTCCTAAAGGCAAATTTTACTGGGCATCTTCTTATTGAGTTAATAGTCTGGAACTAAGCCTGGTTGTTACCTCACAAGTACTGCATACCCAATAAAATAAAAGAAGTTAATTTCAAGAACATTCATAAAATGTATCCTGTTAATGTTATTTAATATCGTTTGTTCGGCAAAACATATGAACGTTGACAGTTCATGCTCATTTTGTGGGATTGAGGATGATACACCGATTAATTTATTTTTTCAATATGTAAAGACTTTGGAATAGGCTAGTTTATATTTTCATACAGGTAAGCACCTTGATTCTTCCAGCTCCTTTCAGTTAAAATATATAATTTGTTATGATAACGGTCAAACTAGTATGCCAGTGAATTACATAGTTAACTTTTTTTTTTTTTTTTAGTTTGGGGAAAAAAGTTTTCTAATTCACAGCCTTTCTTTTCACTTTTTTTTTTTTATTTATTTAAATCAATGCTTTCCTTAAATCTCTTTGGTTGATTAAAAACAAGAAAAGTGATATTGTTTTTAAATTAATACGAGTATTGTTTTGGTAATACCACTGATGCATAATGTTTTTTTCCTCTGTATGTGTTTGTTACTATTATTATTATCTTATTTCATTTATTTATTTTAAGATACTATATTTTTTGTTGTTGTTATTTGTCTGTATGTACTTATTTTTGTATGTAAACTTTACAAGGTGTGATGTTTTGCTTTTTTCTTCTTCTTTTTTTCCTGTAGGTTTCGTCTGTTCTGTCCTTTTTGTATGTTTAATGTTTGCATAATTAACAATAAACACCCCAGCCTGGGATATTACGTGCAGAGTCATGTTTTTTTACCAAAAACAATTACAACAGCAAAACTTCATTTTTTATTTATTTGGCTAAAAAGGTATTTGCAAGTTATGATAAACTCTTTAATAATGTCAACTCGTATTGATCAAACGATTTAATCAATAATAAACATATAGGATCACATCAAATGTTCTGTTTCGGCTCATTGTGAATCATGAACGAATTATGAATCTTTTCGTTGAAAAGATTCGAACCAAAAGAAAGATTCATCGAGCGTTCTTTTCGTTTCTTTCACAAACATAAAAACACCCATATGAAACTATTTTCACTTCATTCAACTGAGCGTCTGATCATTTGAAATATTTATGAAATAGTTTCTGGAATATAGTTTCATAGTTTTTAAAGATGGCATGTCATTGTTTAAAAATACAAAACAGTTTGAAACGAGTTGATGCAGGAAAACAAAATGTTTGTGCATGCAAATTTATTTGTTTCCCAAAATGTCAATATGAAGCTTACCAAGGAAAAGATACTCATCAACTGTCATATCATATGCATGCAAATTCCAATATAAAACGGAGTAATGTAACATAAAACTGGTTTGTAATGTAGTTTTTGCTTCCCCACATTTCTATGTGATAGTGTAATGTTTATTACTGTTATTCGCTACTTACTTTTAGTCAAATCCTCCGATGACCGATGGTAATAATTATATCAAACACACAGAACAGAGGAAATATTTCTGTAGACCAAAGAATGGCCTGGACTCGGGATCGATTAACGTTACTGACTTGTGAAAATGTGAGGACACACTGGAAACGGCCTGACAGATGAATCGTGTCGCTTTGTCTTGATGTTTTGAATGTGCTGCGTAAATCACAAAATGTTCTCGTCACGTGACCGCAGCTGATCACACTCACAACTCATTGATTGGAGATGTTTGCGTTTTGTTGCATTTTTATACCTTTGCATTTGTATAAGTAACGTTGTTTGCAAACTGCAATGACACGTGGACTTTTGTAACCTTCAGCATAACAATGATCAGGCACCGTTAGGCCTATTAACAGTAAAATCATTTTTTAACTGAAGCATTTGCTGAGTCAGTGGAATGTATTATTATCGTGAAGTGTCGATAACAGTTGTCGTTATTTCGATAACAGTTGTTATGACTATTGTTTTCTTTTATTAGTTTTTTTGGGGGGAGGTGTAAGATGTACAAAATGACCAAGGTACCATAGCTCACGAAGTTATTTTGGGTGTCCAGCAGGTGGCGCAATAAAGCTGTTTATAATTATACATCTCTTTCCGTTTAACACGTATAAATATCTCTGCTGGTGACAAAAAGCTGGCAGTTGCATCAATAACATACAGGATCTTTTTTCTATGATCTTAAATTTTAAAGTGCATAATTCTGGTAAAATGAATGAAAAAACTTTCAAACTTCCCAGAGACAAAATATATAATATCTTTATGCATTTTATGTTTGGTGTGCATTAGAATGGAGACTTGCTGACAACATCGTTCAAAAAAGTTGTCTTCAACATTTTTTGTGAATACTCACTATTCCATTATTACTGAGATTGCCTGCTTAAAGCAATAAACCTCTCTGGATCATACTGTGTGTCAAAGCAATGCTGCTCAATACTGATTTGTTGGAAGAATGCCATAAAGTTTACAGCTTAGTCATTTAATCAAGGTTTTAATTTGCATTAAGACAAAAATATTTTTGCACAACCAAAGAAAAATCTAATTTATTTAATTTTTCAAACTCCCACCAGCCCAAAAAGCAGTATGTTCACCAAATGCTGCTTCTCCCAGGGACTTGTTCCTATTGTACTACTTATTTCCTGACAGTACTACAGTATCATTAGGCTACTTATGAAAACCACCCCAACATTGAGTTCCCATGTCCCAAAGTCCTCCAGCTTGTTCCAGTCTGGACTATACAGTCTCATATGGGTGGGTTGCTGTAGTCATCTAGTAATTCTGGCATTACAAAAGAGTTAAAGTAGAAGTCTTATTGAAAATAGCAATGTATATGTATGTGTGTGCGTGTGTGACCGAGGTCAGAGGAGTGGACCCACCTTTTCCTCAAGTACAGACAACAGTCACAGGAAAGGCGAGGGTGGAAGGCATAAACTCATGTGTACATAGTACTTGCACACACACTATGCATTTGTGCTCATAATATGATAGGTCTGTTGATAAATAATACAATTCAGATGAGTGGCATAATTATCTAACATTAAATCTATTTATTAATTTAACGGGCGAACAAGAGAAAAAAGTTACAAAATTACATTTTGTTATTCAAATCGCTAAAGAACTGACGCTTAGGAAGGTTATGGGCAGCACTTTTGAAAGCGGAAGGGTGGCGTATAAAAGAGGAAGCTTTAGGGTGTGTTCGTGATCAGAGCCAAAGCACTTCCTGGTTCAGTGTGCAGCACGAGTAGCTTAGTCGGGGGTTGTTCACTTCCTCTCAACTCACTTGGTTGCTTCCTGTCTGACCAAGAAAGCAATGTGTGGTCTGGAGAGTTTATACACAGCCTGGCCAGAATATGATGGAGTGGGTTGGCTGATAGTTGTGAATGGGTACTCCAACTTACAGCCAAATATGGAACAGAGAACATGTGAGTGTCTCTGTCAGTAAAAAATAGGAAAGAGAAAAAGTAGAACTGTCTTTTGTGAATGACCTTTGTGAGATTGGCCCTGGTGGCTTAGGGCGGTAAATGTTATTGGTAATGTGGTCCAGACTCAGTCAAATTAAGTTTGAGAAAAACAGAAATATCATATTCAATACTCATGGAAAGTTTTCTTGTTAAAGCAGTTGAGCAATCCTGCCTACCACTATTCAACTACCCCCTGAGCTCCACTAAATGTTTGTATGCCTGTAGAAGGTCTGTTTGGGAAATTACAGTGAAATTAATAACTACAACCAGGAACATTTCTTTTCTGATATGAACAATTTTATTTGAGTATTTGACTTACAGTGTAATAATGGTGCTTGCTTTTACTTTTACACGTAAAAGGTATGAATTATCCCTTACATTTATCAATACATTTTATAGTAAAATATGATTTTCACTCTGTGAAACCAAAATTCTTTTTGCATTAAGTTTTCATATACAATTGAGAATTTTACCTCCCCCTTTCAGAATCTGCAAAATGTTAATTATTTTACAAAAATAAGAGGGATCATAAAAAAACCTTGCTATAGTTTATTTAGTACTGACCTGCATAAAATATTTCACATAAAAGATGCTCACATATAGTTCACAAAAGAAAATAAGTGTTGAATATAAAAATGACCCGGTTCAAAAGTTTATATCCCCTTGATTCTTAATCTTGATTCTTATGATTTTTAGATCCATCTTTTCACACTGAGGACAACTGAGGGACTCAAATGCAACTATTGGTTCAAACACTCACTGGTGCTCCAGAAAGAAAAACAATGCATTAAGGGGTGGGGGTGAAAACTTTTGAACATAATGGAGACTGTACATTTTTCTTAATTTGCCTAAATATATATATATATATATTTTTTTTTTCATTTACTACTGCCCTTCAGAGGCTACAGAAGATAGTTATATGTTTCCCAGAAGACAAATAAAGTTCAATTCACCCTGATCTTCAAATTACAAAAGTTCTCACCCCCCAGCTCTTAATGCATGTTTTTTTCCTTCTGGAGCATTAGTGAGCATTTAAATCCTCTGTAATAGTTGGAGATTTGTCCTCGGTGTGAAAAGATGGATCTCAAAATCATACAGTCATTGTTGGAAAGGGTTCAAATACAGAAAAATGATGAAAAATCAAATAATTTGATAAACCTGAAGGATTTTTCTGAAGAACAGCAGGCAGTTTAACTGTTCAGGACAAACAAAGGACTCATGAACAACTATCACTAAACAAACAAACACAGCTGTGGATCATTCAGGTAAGAACACAGTATCAAAGGGATATAAACTTTTGAACGGGGTCATTTTTATAAATTCAACTATTATTTTCTCTTGTGGGCTATATGTAAACATCCTTCATGTAAAATATCTTTTTCAGATCAGTAAACAATAACATGCATTTTGTATGATCCCTCTTATTTTGGTAAAATAATTAACATTTTGCAGATACACTTTTGACCTTCACTGTATGTACACTGGAGTGTTTTATGTGGCATTTTTTGCTTTATTTTAGTGTCATTTTTTATTTGTATTATTATTATTTTTGTTTAGTTTTCATTTAGCTTTAATTCATTATTTTTAATATTATTATTATTATTATTATTATTATTATTATTGTTATTATTTAAGTTTAGCACTTCAACTTATTTCATTTGACTTTTCTAATTTTCAAGTTTTACGTTCAAGTGCTTTATCTAATATTTAAGTTTAATTTAAGTTCCACTTTTCAGTTAACGAAAACAATGTCTAATAGTTTCAGGTTTAGTTAATGTAAACACTAGTGTTGTGTGTTACCTTGATAGTGTTTTGTGTTTGCAACACTGTCTCTGTCAGTAGTTTATAACATAAATACATAAAATATAATACAAGTATAATATTTTTTTACAATTCCAGGTTAGGCATTTGAACAAACCCCTAACCAAAACTATCACTGTTAGAACAGTGTGCGTTCAAGAACATTTACAATAAGCAGGTCAGACTGATGGAATACAGATGAGCTGGATTTATATGATTCATATTTTTTGTATAATGTATTATTTTAAACTGGTAGAGATTGTTCCAGTTTATGAAAGTTGTTTTTTTTTTTTAAAGGGAAAAGGCGAGTAAAGCAAGAAATGAAACAGAGAGTGAAGAGAAAACAGAAAGGAAACAGTTTAAGCTGGAAGAGAAGCTGCGGAAGAAGAAAGAGGTGGATGCAGGGGGTGGGCAGGAGGAAAAGAGGGGGAACAGGAGAAGGGGGGTCGGATGACTTAATCAGTGCACGCTGCCACTCCAAATACTCCCCACCCTCTCTCTCTCAGTCCAACAAACACACACCGATACACAGTGATTGAATCTGTGTCAGTATGAAGTCAGATCCCCCTCCTTTTCCCCCTGCACTACAGCAACCTTCCCTGTACATGTGTGTGCGTGCGGCTCTCTCAACCATTCCTCCCTGACATTCCACAGCAGATGTGGGATTGACTGCTGGGATACAGAAACAGAGAAAGTCACAGGAATATTCTTTAGATCTGCGCAACTACTTTGGATCAAACCTTCAGTGTTTTTCTTCTGTCAGACATTTGGCTGAAACTGTTGGGGGAAAGCATCATTACACAGACTCTGCTATTGAAACATTACAATTCTTTTGGGGATTTTAGACTTTGGGGACAGAACAACCCCAGGCAGCGTGCACTAGAAGTTCCCAAACCAAAGGGTAAGTGCAAATCTGACATGCTAGAGAAGAGTGAAATGTTTAATGGGACCAGCATCAGGTGCAGTGCTTTATCTTCTGTGCTGTGATGACTGACAGGAGTGGGATTGATTTTGGCTTTCCAGAGAGGTGACTTAAGGATGTCTTAGTATGACATAAAAAGACAAATGGGATTTTAGTGGACAGTTGGACTGAATTTACCCGACAGACATTAAAATATGATTTTGCAAAATGATGATAACTGTAGTAGGAAAGGGGTAAGTACTTTATCATACTTGACCTTAGCTTCTGCAAATATTACTGTGTCGCTGTGTCACAAGTACCTCTTGGGTGGAAATGAATAGGAAGATTTTCCTAGAAAAAGGAAACAGGATGTGTGTTTGTGATTTCAACAAACTAGGTACAGGTGAAATTATTTTTGGTGGCAGTTGACAATATGCCACAGTTGCCTATGTACATTTGTAGACAGTGTTATTTTATTATCATTTATATACTATTATAGTTTTTGTTAATATTTTCAATTGGACTTTACTTTTGTTTTCATTTTAAAGATTTTATTAAGTAAATATTTAAGTTTTAGCAATGTGTGTTATCTTTTAATATCTTCATATAGTTTTAGTACTTTAAAAATTTTTTCTAAATATTTTATTTCAAGTGTTTTTGTGGTTTTAGTTTTAACGACAATAACTCTTGAGTATAGTGCATTTTTCAGTGACTGGGAATATGGATTGTATATATTATGTTTCTTTGTTCAAACGACTCAGACTCAGTGCCAGAAAGCTTCTTTGATGTCATTTGTAATCTGTGTCTGAAACCATATGGAGAGGCAGTGATAATTCATATCATCTGAAATCAATCAAGTTCAATGGGCTTGTATCATTTTAAAGTTTTTACTTTTTAAATTTGCAAATGTGTTTGTTTCTACCTTTTTTTTTGCCAAAGCCAATAAATATTCTTTGTAGTAGAAAGTGAAGTGTTCACAATGTGGTACTATGTCCTTTGTCGCACTATAGTGCAAGAACAGCGCAGATATGAGCATCTGGAGAGTATATTTCAGTCAGATCCATTTACTAAACAAGCATTGTGGGAGGCCCCTTACCTCTCCATTTCCACCTTTTCTCCTTTTGCAAAACCATTTTTCTCTTCTGAGCAACATGCACGCACCACACATACATAAACTCGCACACACACACACACACACACACACACACACACACACACACACACACACACACACACACACACAATGTCAAGGGAATGCTGCTTCCCTGATACCCTACATCTATACACTGAGAGGGTTTTAAAAAAGAAAAAGAAAATGGGAAAGTGTCCAAAGAAAAGATTATGGCAAGAGAGATGGGGAAAATAGAAGGGAATGGAACACTTTGGGGGGTAGGGGGACGTGAGGTTGAATTTCAGAAAGCACCACATTTTCCCTTTTGTGTTCATCAGATAAAAAAAAAAAAAAACCAACAACAACTGTAAATTTTTAACTTAACACAGAATTAAGGTACTGTATGATACCAGACTAGTTTAACAACATCTATTTAACACATTTTGGTGCTTATTGTGTTTCTCTCCAGTTCCAGGTCATTTGGTCTGGAAAACAGCCCAACAAGAGCTTTGGGAAACTTAAAATCTATTGAGACGGCATGACTAATACACACCCACCAGGATCATGTCATGATTTTGTTGCTGGAGCCAGGATGACCTATTATGATGTTTGAGGAAGAGAAAAAAAATAAAAATAAAAATAAAACAAATAAAAATTCTAAATTGTGTAGTAAAAGTGTAGTTTACTTGTTCTGCGTAAAAATTAATGACAAAATGTCTTAAAATGTAAAGCTATCTTCACTTTGTACTATTTGACATCATATAAAGAACTTTTTTAGTAATTAAATTTTTAAAAATGGTTTATTTTAATTTAAAACATTTTATTTATTTATTTTTTTTATTTTAATATACTGAATTACTCTGCTTCACAGGTCATTGTTCTTGTTTCCCTCCTAGGCTGAAGAAGCCCTGTGACCTCTACAATGGCAGAAGTCCTGCAGCTTAGTACCAACAGTCTACAAGTGCCAGGTAAAATTTTCACTGAACAACTTTTGGATTTGACACTTGAAATAAGACATCTGTAGACTATCCTATGCCAACTTAGGTTATACCGTAGGCTATATAAGCCATTCTACAGAACTGGTGCAAACTGCTGTCCCACATTCAAAAAATATGTTTAAAAAGCATTTAAGTATTCAAATCTTAGACGTTTACTAAGATTATTTTAAAACCCACAACAATATTTAAAATATCAATAAGCTTAATATATATATAAAATCACCATTTAGTGGTTACTTACAATTGGGAGGTTGCTTTACCTTTATCCTTAAATTTAAACTTACGAAAATGATATTGAAATAATTTTTGCATTTTATTCCATTGTTGTTTTTATAAATATCTTCTTGATTTTTGAAGTGAAGTTCAAAAATATTTATTTTATATTTTCTTTGTAAATTATTAAACTTTATGTAAAAAAGTAAAATAAAATAAAATGAGCAACTGATTTTAACTACACCCCTACATTTATGATCAAGAAATATTTATGTGTCACTCTCTCTCATAGCTGGTGAGTACATTCAGTAGATAGGCCCTATATTTGGAGGTAAATGTGTTCAAAGGTATGAAAAATCTGTATGTAACTTTACAGAAAGTCACTACCAAACACCGTTTATCTATAATTAAACACACTTTTTTGGGAGTTATTCAATGTGACCCTTATTAAATGATATATTATTGTTTCCGTATTGACAAATTTAGGGAGAGGACAAATATTCCAAAACCTTCTGAAAATACAATATGAGAATTAACTGCACAATTACTAGAAATAAGTATCCTGGATATTATACAATTTGCATACATAAAAAAAAAGTGGAAAAAGATGTTTCCAACTATGACTTTGAACCAGTTCTGTAGAATGGCCCATGTTCTTCTACAGTATATAACCAGAATTTATATACAGACGACAGGTAGAAAAAAATGCCCAGCTGAGTAAAAACCTGTGGTCATCCACAGGAATTTTGCTATAATTCCTGTCTTTTCCATCAACAATACTGGACAGGGGTGTGACCCTCTCTTATCTACGCTCTGCACTCTTGAGAATATCTGTACACGTCGATAACATTCCTGTCATACCCTTGAGTAAATACCACCCATGTTTGAGGGTGTGCTCATTTGCAGGCATATAAAGCGACCTTGATGGAGGGGTCACTTGGAATTCATTTTGTTCTGGAAAATATACATAAATTTGACCACATTGACTCACTTCTGAATCTCCTGTTAGTGTTGGCACAGATAAGAGACATCTACTGTACAGTCATGGCCAAATGTTTTGGCAATGAATAAATTTTGTGTTTTGAAAGGTTTGCTGCTTAAGCTGTTGTGGTGTTCATTCACATTGTTTCGAGATTATTGTGTAGAGTGATCAGATGCATTTTATATAATTGCTAAAAGCTTCATTGTTAGATTGTAACAGCAGACTGATTGCTATAAAAGAAGGGAAGAAGAGCTTCCAATCATTGTGTTCTTGTTAGCAATGGTTACCTCCAAAGAAACACGAGCAGCCATCATCGTTTTGCATCAAAATGGCCTCACATGCAAGGAAATTGCTACAAAGAATATTGCACCTGAAAGAACCATCTACCGGATCATCAAAAACTTTAAGGAAAGAGGTTCAGCTCCAGTGAAGAAGTCTTCAGGACGTCCCAGAGTGTCCAGCAAGCGCCAGGACCATCTCCTCCTGAGGAGTCAATTAGGGAATCGTGTCACAACCAGTGCAGAGCTTGCTCAAGAATGGCAACAAGTGGGTTTGAGAGCATCTGCACACACAGTGAGGCGAAGACTTTTGGACAATGGACTGGTGTCAAGAAGGGCAGCAAAAAAGTCACTTCTCTCCAAGAAAAAGTCACAAAGCAAGAGTGATAAAGAAGTGGCTCGAAGATCATGACACTGAAATTCTGGATCTTTGACCAGGCAACTGGTCAACCCCATCGAACCTGTGGTCAGTCCCCTAACGCGAGTGGACAAGCAGAAATTGTGGTCAACTCCAAAAACTAATATAGCAAGAATGGATCGCCATCAGTCAGGATTTGACCCAGAAGCTAATCCAGCATGCCAGAGCGAATTACAAAAGTTATGAAGAACAAGGGTCAACACTGTAAATATTGACTCATTATAATTTTTTGCCAATAAAATCCTTTAAAACTTATAATATGCTTATCATTGTTTTTCAGTATACCATAGAAACGTGTGGGGAAAAAAATATACAAATGTAAAACACAAAATTTATGTTACTGC
This sequence comes from Cirrhinus molitorella, assembly GCA_033026305.1. Lineage (NCBI taxonomy): Eukaryota > Metazoa > Chordata > Actinopteri > Cypriniformes > Cyprinidae > Cirrhinus > Cirrhinus molitorella. Next base: position 37,909,745 of record CM065118.1, on the reverse strand, counting down.
CAAAACTTTTGGCCATGACTGTATTATCAAAGTGCTTAATGCAGTGTAGGATACATCATTTTCACTGAATCATCATCTATTTTCTAAATGCATGTATAAATGCATAATATTGTGAAATATTAAAATGACTATTTAAAATAATTATAGAAATTAATACTTTTATTTAGCAAAGATGCTTTAAATTGAACAAAAGTGATGATAAAGACATTCATAATGTTAGAAAAAGTTTCTATTTCAGATAAATGCTGTTCTTCTGAGCTTTCTATTCATCAAAGAAACCTGAAAAAAAATCTACTTAGCTGTTTTCAACATAATAATAATAATAAATGTTTTTGAGCAGCAAATTAGAATGTTGTTTGACTTCTGAAAAGCAAGTTAGATGTATTTCCATCTCTTTTTTAGGTATTAGGTCATTCAGCATATGCAAGCTTCTATAAAATCTAATGTGATCCACAGTGCAGTATTTTTCCAATAAAAAAACATCCATTGTAAAATTCTAAAACTGGTAAACACATGCCAGTTGGGCTTAAATGCTCAGGCAACCAATATGGAATTTTCCAGAAATTCATGATGTCTTTTAATTGCTCAGCCACAGCAAAGATACTGAACTTGTGTTTTCCAATACAATGTATGAGTAATCAGAATTTCTTCCTTCATCTTTCATTCCTTCTCTTTCATCTTCAGGTGAAGATAGATCAGCCTCTACATCTCCATCTGGTTCTCCATCTCCTTCCAGAAATGAGTGCAGTATCACTCCACTTACTCCCTCCCCCTCTCCAGTAAGATCCCAACTGACAGTGTTCTACACCCTCTGTAATGCTTTATATGATAAATATTGTCCTCAGAACTGGATTAGATGCCAAAATCAGATGCTTTAAACTACAGTAATGTTGAAAGAGGATGTGGTACCACCAGAAATATGCAATTATGCTTCTTTACTTAGCACTCAGTCAGTTGGTTTAAAGCAGCACTATCATTAGCTAATCCTGCAGTTGAAATGCACTGCAATCTGAGGCTGCACAAAAATGTTTTGTTCGAATGCCGACTTACTCCTGTATCACTTAAAGGTGAAGTGTGTCATTTATGTGCGTCACAAAAGGGAATTGTACAAATTTCAAACGGGTTTCTCAAACGCTTACCAGGTCTACCTTGGTAAAAACATATAGTCCTGACTCCATTGGCCATTGGTTGAGCCAATAGCTCTGTCCCTGTGGCCTTTCACATGGAATGTGTTTTTGTATTCCACTATGCTGCTTTTTCATTGTTTTGATGTCTTTAAAACATGGCTGTCAAGTTAAAAGAAGTTAAGTTCAACTTTTAAAAAAACGTGTCTCCAGAGTCTCGTCTCTTTTTCCCATTCCAATGCCTATGCGAATTTGTGTGAACGACCCCTTAGGAGCTATTCACACAGAATTCCTTTTTGCATTCTAGTTCCCTCCTTTTACATTGTTTTTCTATTTGGATATGTTTCGTTCTTGTGCTTTCATTTTTTTTTTTCATTACACTGTCCTGCATCTCACATTTTTAAACACAAACACATACATACAAATCTTTTTTTAAATGACACATGATACACTTCCCTGAGGTGTTTGGTCAGTGTAGCATTCAGGCCAGGGAAATGATCTAAAGATAAGCAAAAAGAGGGAGAAGGTGGGGTCAGGTACTCTCCGTACCAGGGAGAATGTTTTGTAAAGCCAGCCCTTTGAAAAAGTGATAAGGCAATAGATTTATTTTCTTTCTGTCTACCTTGTTTTTCTTCCTTTTCCTCTGTAGCGGACAGAGGTTAGACCTCGAGTGGCTCGTCCATTTTCTGTGGTTGTTGCTATAGATTTTGGCACCACATCCAGTGGCTATGCATTCAGTTTCACAGAAGATCCTGAGACCATTCACATGATGAGGTATTTTATGACATCAGCATAAAAACATTGTCTAACCTGAAGTTATTATAACTCCCCCATTTACCCTACATTTCTCCATGTTTCTTTTTTTTAACAGACGGTGGGAGGGTGGTGATCCTGGTGTAGCCAATCAGAAGAGTCCAACCTGTCTGCTGCTGACCCCTGACCTTCGGTTCCACAGTTTTGGCTTTGCAGCTCGAGACAGCTATCATGACCTTGACCCTGAGGAAGCCAGGCATTGGCTCTATTTTGACAAATTCAAAATGAAAATCCACAGCACTTGTGTAAGCAGAGCATCTACTGCATCTTGACTAAGTTTCTAATATACAATCAAACCAAAACACATTCAGAAACCTTCAACATTTCTCACATTATCACAGTTTATTCACTAGAAAATAGAAGATAGTAATAAAATATGACAAGAACTCAGAGTTAAACTGTGTCAGAACAAATTCATCTGGATAATGTCAGATAACTTTGATAGGAAGGTATGTAATGAATTAGGTTGAATAGCTGTCAGCTGTTAAATTTAAGTACACAGTTAGATAATACCAATTTAGGTCAACCAATTACCAAACAATGCTTAATTTTGTTAAATTAAAATGGTTGCATTAGCAATTACAGTTTATTTTATTTTGCTATCCTCACTTACATAAATGAACTATAGTGTCCTGCACCCATTAGTAAAACGAATATAAAAAATGATATCTGGTGTTTGAATCATTTTTGGTTTAACTGTATATCTTTGTTCAGGTAGAGTAATTGCTCGGCTTAGGGGTATCATGCATGCATTGTAAACTATCACAACACTGTCCAAAAAAAAAAAAAAAACATCTACTTTTTGTTTGAAGCAGACCATAAGGGGAGTGTATAATGTCACATCTGTGAGAATTTCTGCAGCATACTCTCTTACTTTCTACAGGATCTCACTATGGAGACCGAGCTGGAGTCTGTTAGTGGAAGAAGAGTTCGTGCTATTGAGGTGTTTGCTCATGCCTTGACGTTCTTCAGAGAACATGCTTTAAAGGTGAGCATTTCATAGTAGCTAGTTAACAATAGCACAATCAGGCACACCTGCATATACTAAAGTATAAACTGTGTACTTTTTAAATATAGTATAATTGTTTGAACATAAATGTGTGTTGGCAGTGTGTGTACACAACCTCCCTATAATGATAAAGTGTTCACCAAGTGTTTTTTAATCCCTATAAATTATAATTTCATTTTAAGATCAAGCCATTCTCATATTCTTGGCTGTGTAACGTCACACAGGCCAAGGCCCCTCCCACAATTGTTGACTGACAGTGCCATTTAAGCATTGATCCTACAGAGTGAGCTGTAGACAGTCAGACATTTTTTCGACACTGGAGCAGGAGAAGACAAGAATGTCTCCTAAGCGATTGAGGTTTTCTGTTGTTGGATGTAATAATGTACATAGCAGTCCTCATGCCATCTGAGCTGCTGAAGACACAGTGGATTACTTTCATTTTTGAAGTGAATGAGCCCCCTCCGATCTACCTAAATGAGTTTATGTTTTGCAAAAAAATCATTTGTGATTTAGCTTCACCTACAGAAGTGAGTATAAGGGTTTTTTTTATGAATCTTTGCAAATCGCCTTTCCTAATAACGTGCTAGTTAGCAAGTTCCGTGGCTAAAGTTCACAGTCTAAGAGAACTTCTCCAGAGATTAGCTTACTATTGGGAGATGAGAGGGTCTGTATTACTCTGTGTGTCTTAAATAACCAGACACATTACAGCCTTGATGTCAGCATTTCAGTCAGTCAGAGTATTATGACACTCAGTTGCCAAAAGTATTGTTTAGTGTAAAACATTGAATATTAGCTGATAGGCCGTCAATTCATTAAATGATAAGCTGTTTCCTATTAAAAGCTGTTTATTCAGTGTAGTGGAGCCTCTTCTCCACTGACCTCCATAGGTCTCCTTCCCCAAACCGGAAGCGTTTGAAATTTTAACCAAAGTATGTTATAGACTTCTCATTAAGACCCTAAAAAATCATATTAACTTTTGGAAAAAAGGACATCTGATGACCCCTTTAAGCACTAACAGACAAAACACACAAAATAACAGTTAATTTTAACATTTACTCTCCTTTTACAATGAACGGTCAATGGATATATTGCAGTATAAATATATTTCCATATATTTTTGTTTTGTAAGGGGAGGCGGAGTAGTACAAAGACAGTCAAATAAACAAGTTCTCAACAAAAGTTCAGGAAAATATGTTCTTGAAAAGCAAAGGACATGACATGTGGCCAAGTATGGTGACCCATACTCAGAATTTGTGCTCTTTATTTTACCCATTCAAGTGCACACACACAGTAGTGAACACAAACAGGTTTGTTTTTGTGAATTGTAGGGACATTCCATAGGCGTACATGTTTTTATACTGTACAATCCAAATTTTCTATCACCCTACACCAACCCTACACCTAAACCTAGCCCTCACAGTAAACTGTGCACATTTTACTTTCTCAAAAAAAAAAAAAAAAACTTGTTTTGTATGATTTATAAACCTTTTGAAAAATGGGGACGTAATGTCCTCATAAGTCACCCTCTCCTTGTAATACCCATGTCATTATACAAATTTGTGTCCTGATATGGCATATTTCTCCCAGGGAGCAGTTTGTTGCCTTGTTCAAGGTACTCACCTCAGTCATGGCATTGAGGGTGGAGGGAACTCCCCATGTTCACATGTGCAGGGAGAACCAGCTAACAACGTTGATCGTCTTCCATTTGTTTTTCTTCTCTAGTCACGTTTGATTTGGTCTCTGTGAGATCTCGTGTCCCTGTGAAATCGTTCCTACAGTCAACAAGTGTGTGGTCTCATGGTCTGGTTGAATCATCTAGTGTGCGCATTTAGAGGATTATAAGGCTAAAAATCTGAGGAAACTGTCTTCATGTCTGTGGTCTCCCATGGTTTTAAAATCGGTTAAGATTTGAAAATCGTCTAGTGTGCAGCCAGCTTAAGGATTCTCATTACCATCTAAAGAGTATATATTAATGCGTTAGAGGGTACTGCCCCAGTGACAAGCGACTACACCCAAAAGGTCCTATTTTTTGCAAGATTGTAGGGTGAACCGTTGCGCCACCTCCACAACTTTACTTTTATTTCTATTCATTATACAGTACTAATTTTTCACTAAGTAATTCAAACTGAGCCTTTAACCATGGACGGCAATCCAAACTGGTTTACTTTAAGGTTTTGTCATAATATATACAGATTATATATTAAATAAATATTTTGGGTCACTAGCATACCAACAACTTTAACATTTCTTAATAAATTGATTTTATTAAATTGATTTGATTATATATATATATATATATTCTTTGTACTTGTACTTGACTTACTCAAGAATTGTATGAACATTTAAACTTCTTTCTTTTTTTTTCTTTTTTTTTTAAATGCTGTTACTGTATTGGTTATTCTTTTATTTATTTAGGCATTTGTTTCCTATTTTAGTTGTGCAAGTTAAATATCCCTCCAGGGCCAGACTGAACATGAACCACCAGTATAATGTAGAGCAGTAGTGTGCTATGTATGGCTTTGGTCCAAATCTTTCAGGATGCACTTTTCCTTCACTCAAACAAGAACACATCCAGTCTCTGTGAAGAGTGGGGGTTGGGAGAGGTGGAGGTTCTGGGCCAATCTGTAGTCAGTTTTGGCTGGACCCAAACCTTCTTCCTCCTTCTTCCTGGAGCCCCTGAAGGCTTGTGGGAAAACATTAACATGGAGATTTCTCCCAAACCTCCGGCCATGCATGAGGGTCATGAGTTTGACACATCACAGCACTTTTTAGAGCGGAACGGAAATAAGGGATATCAATACCTAATAGACATATGAAAATGTTATCTGTGGAATGTAGTGTAGATAAGAGTAGGAAAAGTAGTAATGTTTGTGTGTGGGTTTTTCAGGAGGTGAAGGACCAGTCTTCCTCTGTGCTGGAAGGTAATGAAGTACGATGGGTCATCACTGTTCCTGCGGTGTGGCGGCAGCCAGCCAAGCAATTCATGCGAGAAGCTGCATATTTGGTAATGTAGGAGAACTGATCTGAGAAAATGGAAAAATTACATATTCAAATACAAAGACTTTCTGTTTCTGTTTCTCTTTTTCTCTCTTTTCCTTGTTTTTTTCTCTTTCTCTCTTTCTTCTTTCATGCACACAAGCACAAATGCATACTCCCACATTAAACATGATGTCCTCCAGCCCCCCAGTGAAGTTCAGAAAATGTGCGTAAATGAAAAAGAATGCACAAGTCACTGCACACATACAGTAAATGGGAATGTTGAAAGACTTTTGTATGAGCGCAAGAGGTATAGTGTGCCAAGACGGGACTATAATATATACATATATCCATTATTTATGTATGTGCTTGCCCTTGTGAAATATATTGCATTGAAGAGTTATACATTTCCCTATGAGCAAAACACTAGGAAATCAATCACAGGGATTATTTTTGGCACAATATGTACATCTCAGGCCATACAACAATCAACAGTGCAGGAATTGCCATTAAAGAACAAATACTGTTGAGTCAATCATTACCAGCTGCTCAGACTCTAAGACTACTGAAATCTCCCTGCATTTATACCCAAACCAGCCAAGAGCTCTACATATTGACTCATAACAGGCTTATGTCAGAACAGTATTTGTTCTAGTAGCGTCAGATTCTATATAACTTACTAGAGGTATGGCAGGTTAATTTCCTCTTTGCAGTGTCACAGAGGTTATACAAAGCAAAATACCAGCACACAAACGCAGGAAACCACACCTGTCCAAGCCAAGCAAGAGAGGGGGAACGAAGCAGCCCATCTCCCATCATAACTCCATGGCCCATTAGGGCAGTTAACTGATACTTTCACAATATGTGGATACCTTTTCTTCTGTTACTTTGATTAACTTGCTAACAGTTGTGCTCATTGCTTATTGTTTTCTGATAAAAATGTGAGCAGTACTTGCTCGCTCTAGTGTGTAGTGGGTGAGTGCCAGGATGTTGCTATGCAGTTGCAAGGTGTTTTAAGTATTTTTAGCGAATTGCTACATGGTTGCTAGAATGTTTGGGTGGTTGCTAGGGCTGTTTAATATCTGCCCCAAGTCAAATGTACCCAACAGTGCTTGTACAGTTGCGGTCAAATGTTTATATCCCCCTTTCAGAATCTGCAAAATGTTAATTAATTTACCAAATTAAGAGGGATCATACAAAATGCATGATTGTTTATTTAGTACTGACCTGAATAAGATATTTCATATAAAAGATGTTTATATATAGTCCACAAGAGAAAATATTAGTTGAATGTATAAAAATAAACCCTGTTCAAATCCCCTTGATTCTTAATACTCTGTTTTAACCTGAATGTTTCACATGTGTGTGTGTGTGTGTGTGTGTGTGTGTGTGTGTGTGTGTGTGTGTGTGTTTTTTTTTTTTTTTTGTTTAGTGATTCAGGTCCCAGAAATTCTTCGGTTTTCTAGCATTTTTGTGTATTTGAACCCTTTCCAACGATGACTGTATGATTCTGAGATCCATCTTTTCACACTGAGGACAACTGAGGGACTGCAAGTATTACAGAAGGTTCAAATGCTCACTGATGCGCCAGAAGTAAAAAAAAAAAAAAAAATTGCATTAAGAGAACTCAAAATCATTGTTGGAAAGGGTTCAAATACACAAAAATTTTGAAAGAATTTCTGGGAACTGAAGGATTTTTCTGGAGCAGCAAGGCAGTTTAACTGTTCAGGACAAACGAGGGAGTCATGAAAAACTATCACTAAAAAAAAAACAAAAAACAGCTGTGGATCATTCAGGTAAGAACACAGTATTAAGAATCAAGTGGATGTAAAATTTTGAACAGGGTCATTTTTATAAATTCAACTATTATTTTCTCTTGTGGACTATATGTAAACATCTTTTATGTGAACTATCTTATTCAGGTCAGTACTAAATAAACAATAACATACATTTTATATGATCCCTCTTATTTTGGTAAAACAATTAACATTTTGCATATTCTGAAAGGGGGCTGTAAACTTTTGGCCTCAACTGTATCATCTTGTATATGCTTGTATCAGTTGGTCTATTAGTAGTAGGGATTTTTCAGTAACTCTTTGTCCAGGTTACATTATTACACCTGTAGGCAATAAGGCTGCGTGTCCACCAAAGCATTTTTAGCCAGCTGAAAGTGCTTGAGAGCACAGCATTGTTAGCATTGTTTTCAGTTGAGACTGTGTTTGCTATGATACAGAATATCCGCTTTAGTAATATGGCATATGCACTGCGAATTAAATGTTTCTCCAAGCATGTTATTTTTCCTAACAATAATATGGTAGTCATGTGGTCTTTATGTGTCTTAAGCGTCTTTATGAGTGACTTACTGAGTCATTCAATTACCTGATTTGTTTCAAAACACTGATTCATTTGGAAAAGAAGCATGTGACTGTTTATATGACTGAGTTTTGATATACTTACTCACGTTTTAGAACAAAACAAATTACTGTCTATATGAATTATTTACTCAACCAATTCATTTAAAACACTGATTCATTCAGCAACAAAGAAATCATCAAATCATTCACTGATTTGTTCAAAATGCTGATTCATTCAGGAACTAAACACACACACACTTGGGAGCAATTAATGCTCATGTTTTTTGTCTTATCGTAGGCAGGTTTGGTGACTCCAGATTCTCCTGAGCAGCTCCTCATAGCTCTCGAACCAGAGGCTGCTTCCATCTACTGCAGGAAACTTCGTCTACACCAGGTCATTGACCTTAGTCAACGACCAGTAACCAATGGTTTAGATGTGGATGGGTCCCGCCCTTTCGATTCCAGTTTTAGGCAAGGTAAGAAAAGGTTTTTTTTTTTCGTATTCTTTTTCTCAACCGATTAGCATTATATAATATCACTAGCTCTTGATCCTGGGAAGGAGTCCAAATCTCGCTTTGAGTGTATAACGTTTCTCTATAAACTTTAAATGGGAACCATGCTTAAAGCATGAAGAATACAGGATCATTTTTCATTCTTTGAAAACAGAGTACTGTTTTTGTTTTCGGTGGGTATGTGCGGGTTTATGCATGGAGGTTGGTTAGATTAGGGTCAGACTGATTCAAAACCAAGTCTGTTTTAGTAAGTATAAAAGCATGTGGTTTGGGTTAAGACAGAAAGTGAGAGAGATGACATTTTCTTGAAGGTTAGAGTGTCCCTCGAGGTCACAGAGCTTAAAAAACCTCTTTGAAGGATAGACACTGTTTTTCTTTTTAGGGCTTGACAAAAGATAAAGTGGCACTCTTTTACAAACACTCTTTTCACATTTATATACACAAAAAATAAGTACTGTAGACACTATTATTCATTCCGGCTTTTACACTCAAACAAAATATACTTACACTCTTACACACACATCTCACATCATAATTGGAACAAGGTGCTGCAGACCATGAGCTCACCCTCCGCTTGACTGCTTACACTAGTTTCCCTGGATGATTTCTTTTGTTCTTTCATTCTTTCTTGCATTGTTGGTTGCTTGCTTATTCAAAAATATGTGAGCATATGTACGTTCCAAAATGTAGTTTTCCAAAACATGCTTTACAATTTGTTTACTGGCACAGGAAATCAAGGGACACAAACACACAATCCAGCTTAAACACCTTTATCTCCCAAAAGAGTTTTCTTTTCTTTGCACTTAACTGACTTCTAATTTATATGAAGCTGAAAACTTCACACTTTTTTTTTTTTGTTTTTGCACAAGATTAATATGGGGGAGATGTGTTAAGCCGGGCATACTCTAGGCGATTTTCGTGCGATTTCAACCAGGTACCATCTCAGAAGAAAATCGCACAGTGTATGCCTGACTTTAGTGTTGAATATTCTGTTATGTTGGGATTTACAAGGGTTTCTGTAATGTTGATATTTTAGAGCCTGTGGTTAGATGTACTGCAAACTTTCAAGGCCATATATACTGCATGTTGCTTAACTATATACATACATGTGTATAGTGATAGTCTCTTTGATAGTTACATTTGCATTTGCTAGCATGTGCTGTTGCTAACTAGAATAGTTTATTTAATAATTTGATTAAATTGAAGTTAACATGTTTGTGTAGAACAAAATAAATATTTAAAGTTCTACTAACTTAATCTTTGAGTTTGTTTACTTGTATATTTTAAGGTAATTGGTTTCTACAAATGTTTTGCGTATTCTGAATTTATTGGCTTATAGTCATACAGTCCATTTACAGAACGCATTATTTATCTGTGTCCATTGTATCAAATCACATGGTTTTAAAGTTCAAATTGGTTTGTTTTTATTTTTTCCTTCTCTCTTTGTCTCTGTCTTGTTTCAAATGCTGGTTCATATTGTAATGGGTTCCAGATTGTCCCACAAGTTTTCTTCTTTCTGTGTTTGGTGCAAGCTGTGGGCATGTAAGGCAGCATGTCCTCCAGTGTTCCAAGACTGTACCTGAAAGGAAATAATAGAAGTAATGCTGTCCATAAAAAGACTTCCTCGGGGATCATAGCGTCCAGTATAGCCCTAGTAGTGAACCCCCCAAAAAAACAAAAGTGAAGCAGAGATCATTCTTAGTTTAGCAGGTCATTATTCACTAAAAGCACCCGCTATAAAACTACAGCCATGAAACAAGCCTGTTTTATTAGGTATAAGAGCAATACTTTAAGTTTTATAAACAAAGGCTTTAGGTTCATTCAATCAGGGTCTGTTTAGCAGGCTTCTTTATTATTGATTAATGTACTGCATTCTCTCCCTCTCTCTCAGTTTATTGGCTCTAATGTGATAAGGTTTTGATTAATGCTCCCCATGTGTGAGTGATTCACAGATTAAAGGAAGCCAATCTGTCTTTCAGCCCGTGAGCAGCTCCGCAGAGCCAGGCATAGCCGAACTTTTCTGGTGGAGAGTGGTACTGGAGAATTGTGGTCTGAGATGCAGACAGGTGAGAGATGGAGACACACACATCTAGCTGTTAAACATACAATAGACTTCTATTATGTATATATATTCAGCTAAATTCTAAGGATAGTAATTTTGGCGTCAGACATATGTTTGAAACAGACATCTTGATGCCTGTACTAGGACATATACAGTGCCCACACTGACAAATTAAATGTGAAGATGTTTTAATAAAGACACGTGAATGTCTTTTTTTATTTGTGATTCTTTGATCATAATACAAGTAACCACAAATAGACCAGCAAAACACAATATTGTTTACATTTCAAACAGGCAAGCAAAACTGAAAAATCATAACAAAACTTTCCAAAGTAATAATTTACAGAGTATTGTAATGAACTACTTTATATGTCATGTTAGATGAAATCTTCCTCTCTTAAAATAGGATTTCCACCATCACACTTTCTTGTTCCTTATGTGCATATAATGTTGTTTCTATGACTCTAATTGCTTTGCATATGTGTAAGAGGCTCATTATGGAGCAATCATTGGTATGTTATTACTGGCTGCACAGTCTGAGCGCATGGCTGCAGTGTGTGTGCGTGCAGTGCTCTCTGCATGACTGGCACAATGACAAGGTGCAGGGTCAAAATAATCAGATCTTTAGCTCCAGATGTTTCCTGGAGAGAGAGAGGGAATCGAGAGGGAGAGTTTATTACAATCAAACTCACACAATACTCAAAATACAGATCTCCTTTGCTTTCTCATAGTCTCTTGCAGTTCTTATTGGTGCACACATGTGTATCGACACACAAAGAGGAGGCCATTTCCCGTGAAACTGAGTTATTACACCACTGTAAACAAACAAGAAATACATTTTCCTCTACTCCTGTGTAGTTGAGTAAAGTCAGCTGGCAGGAGCCAAGCTAAGCCACTCTTATCTCAGACTGTATCATAAATGTCTGAAGGCTGTTTGTTAAAAGATCTTCCAGACTGCAGCAGGTCAGAGAGAGAGAAGAACAAGGGCGTTTTTTAAACAAGTCTTGTTGTTTCAAAAATTACAATTACTAAGCAGGAAAAAGATAACTAAGGTTAACTGTGGGTATTCTTAAAGGTGACCGGTACATTGTGGCTGACTGTGGTGGTGGGACAGTGGATCTGACGGTGCATCAGATTGAGCAGCCACAGGGCACTCTGAAGGAGCTTTATAAAGCCTCAGGTAAGATCAGAAGTCAGAACCAAATCTAACTCCTTCACACACATACAACATCCTCCCTGTCAATAAAAATGACTTTCACCTCACCTTCTTCAGAACAAGAGTGAAATGAAGTAAACTGTCATGAATGACCAAGTTCAATTCAATACATGATTTTCCCAGTAGGATATGTTCCTGGATCAACTGCCATTTCTCAACTGCAAACTTAAGCCCAAGCTGTTCTCCTCCAAGCACACAATTTAGTGACATAATGCTACATAGACCGTTAGGTAGTGTTTGCTATGGCATGTTTGTGTGGGATTGGCATAAAGACACCACAAGGTCACATGTAAGCACGCATCTGAAACCTGTAAGATCTCAAGTGGGGAATCTACAGTCTTGTGGACACGCCCATACAATGACCATCTTAAGTCCACAAGTACACATCAAATTTGGGACAACAAAGTTGTCATCAACCTATTAGATTCTACAGGTTTAGGGCAGGGTAGGTTTAGGGCATCCTGATTCAGGAGGGTCACCAAAGCCACCAGAAGGCAAGCCTGCAACCTTTAGCCAAAAAAGTGTAACAGCTAACATTTAAATTTGGCAGTACGTGGGAAAAGAGACCAGAGGCATTTTTTATGGATGTCAATGGAGGAGGGGCTTCACTACACTGAATAAACAGCTTTTTGTAGGAAACAGGTTATCATAAATTAAATGACAGCCTATCAGCTAATCTTCAACATGTTTTACACTAAACAATACTTTTGGATTATACTATTTTTATAAATAAAAAAAAAGCAGTTTTATAAGAGAATTCACTGACTTCTTGCGAATCCCGCGACAGGTGGGATTCAGCTTACAGCACTTCTCATTCATTCCTTTGGTATCCGTAAATGCTGATTGAGTGATGCACAACTGACTGAAATTCAATGATTGGTTATTAAGGCACATGTGATCCAAGCTAACCGTTATGCTTTCTCCAATTGTAAGTAATCCAGACCCTCTCATTTCCCAACAGTAAGGCAATCTCTGGGGTCACCTTCCAGCAGAGTTTGGCTCCAGCTCTATTTAAACACACCTGGATCAGCTAATCGAGGTCTTCAGGATCACTAGAAACTTCCAAGATGGTGTGTTGTAGCCAATCTTTACATAAAAGTGGCCCTCCAGGAGCAGGATTGGACACCTCTTGTTTTGGGAAAATGTTAGGCTTTGTGCTCTGGGATTGGGGGTTAAAACAATATTCTTATCAGTCTATCGCTTCCCCTTGATTTTAGGGAGAGTTAATATTGGTATCAGGGTTAAGACTTTTTTCAAGACCTGTTGATCCAGGAGCATACCCTAATAGACAAAATCATGATTGCCATAGTCGGAATTGAATCAAAACTGGTCAGTCTTGAGTGATGACTTTAGCCATGCCCTGTTATTTCACTCTAGAGGGTGAAGGTTGTCCTGATTGACATAGTGCTTCCAAAGGATTTACAGTGCATCTGGAAAGTATTTATGGTGCTTCAATTTTTCCACATTATATGTTACAGCCTTATTCCAAAATAGATTCAGTTCATTATTTTCTATAAAACTCTACAAACAATACCCCACAATGACAATGTGAAAGAAGTCTGTTTAAAATCTTTGCAAATGTATTAAAAATAAAGAAGACACACACACACACACACACACACACGTACATAAGTATTCACAGCCTTTGTTCAATACTTTGTTGAAGCATGTTTGGCACCAATTACAGCCTCAAGTCTTTTTGAGTATGATGCTAAAAGCTTGGCACACCTATTTTTGGGTAGTTTCTCCCATTCTTCTTTGCAGGACCTCTCAAGCTCCATCAGGTTGGATGAGGAACATCAGTGCACAGCCATTTTCAGATCTCTCCAGAGATGTTCAATTCGGGTTCAAGTCTGGGCTCTGGCTGGGCCACTAAAGGACATTCACAGAATTGTCCCATAGCCACTCCTTTATTATCTTGGCTGTGTGTTCAGGGTTGTTGTCCTGTTGAAAGATGAACCGACGCCCCCAGTCTGAGGTCCAGAGCGCTCTGGAGCAGGTTTTCATCAAGGATGTCTCTGTACATTGCTGCATTCATCTTTCCTTTGATCCTGACTAGTCTTCCAGTTCCTGCTGCTGAAAAACATTCCCACAGCATGATGCTGCCACCACCATGCTACACTGTAGGGATGGTATTAGCCAGGTGATGAGCAGTGCCTGGTTTCCTCCAGAGATGACGCTTGCCACTCAGGCAAAAGTGTTCAATCTTTGTTTCATCAGACCAGAGAATTTAGTTTCTCATGATCTGAGAGTCCTTCAGGTGCCTTTTGGCAAACTCCAGGCAGACTGTCATGTGCCTTTTACTGCAGAGTGGCTTTTGCTTGGCCGCTCTACCATACAGGCCTGTTTGGTGAAGTACTGCAGAGATGGTTGTTCTTCTGGAAGGTTCTCTTCTCTTTACTTAGAAATGCTGGAGCTCTTTCAGGGTGACCATCGGGTTCTTGGTCACCTCCCTGATCAAGGCCCTTCTCCCCCTCAGTTTGGCAAGGCAGCCCACTCTAGAAAGAGTCCTGGTAGTTCCAAACTTCTTCCATTTACAGATGATGGAGGCCACTGTGCTCATTGGGACAACAGAAATTTTTCTGTACCCTTCCCCAGATCTGTGCCTCGATACAATCCTGTCTCGGTGGTCTACTGACAATTCCTTGGACTTCATGGGTTGGTTTGTGCTCTGACATGCACTGTTAACTGTGGGACCTTATATAGACAGGTGTGTGCCTTTCCAAAATAATGTTTAATTAACTGAATTTACCACAGGACTCCAATCAAGTTGTAGAAACAACATGTCAAGGGTTCAAGTGTAAACAGGATGCACCTGAGATCAGTTTTGAGTGTCATGGCAAAGGCAGTGAATTCTTACGTAGATGTGATTTTTTTGGTTTTTTATTTTTAATGAATTTGCAAAGATTTCAAAAAACTTCTTTCACGCTGTCATTATGTGTTATTGTTTGTAGAATTTTTAGGAAAATAATTAATTTAATCCATTTTGGAATAAGGCTACATAAAATGGAAAAGGAAAAGGTGAAGCACTGTGAATACTTTCCAGATGCACTGTAGTTTAGGACCTGAAGCAAACTGAGGTGAACATGCAAATCTAACCTAAATGGTACATATACTGTCTTTCAGGGGGTCCTTATGGAGCAGTTGGTGTGGATCTTGCTTTCGAGGCCATGTTATGCCAGATCTTTGGGGCTGACTTCATTGATAGCTTTAAAGCTAAACGTCCAGCAGCTTGGGTGGACCTTTCCATTGCATTTGAAGCCCGCAAGCGTACAGCAGCTCCTGGCCGGGCCAACTCATTGAACATCTCACTGCCCTTTTCCTTCATTGACTTCTACAAGCGTCACCGGGGGCAGAGTGTGGAAACTGCCCTGCGCAAGAGCAAGTACGCCTGATTTACTGAAGACTTTATTTCATAATTATGTATTTGAATGTGTGAGTATATCTCTAACAGTGTGTAATGTTTGTATCAGTATGAATTTTATAAAGTGGTCATCTCAAGGGATGTTGAGGCTGTCTGCGGAAGCCATGAATGAGCTTTTCCGGCCGACCATCAACAACATCATAAAACATATCGGTAAGAAAATTTCTCTCTTAAACAAACACCAAACCATGAATCGGCAGTTAATTCTCTAAAGTCCTGTCAATTTCTGTCACTCTAACAGAGAACCTGATGCAGAAGGAGGAAGTAAAGGGTGTGCGTTTTCTCTTCTTGGTTGGAGGATTTGCAGAGTCGCCCATGCTTCAACGTGCAGCACAGAATGCACTAGGCCGGAACTGCCGTATCATAATTCCACATGATGTAGGTCTAACCATCCTGAAGGGAGCAGTCCTGTTTGGTCTAGATCCCACTGTTGTACGTGTACGCCGTTGCCCATTAACGTACGGTGTTGGGGTTTTGAACCGCTTTGTGGAAGGCCGACACCCTCGTGATAAGCTTCTCATCAAAGATGGCCGAGAATGGTGCACTGACATCCTGGACCGCTTTGTAAGTGTTGATCAATCTGTGGCTTTGGGAGAGGTGGTGAGGCGAAGCTACACTCCAGCAAGAATGGGACAAAGGAAGATCATCATCAACATCTACTGCAGTGACACTGATGATTTAACCTACATTACCGACCCCGGGGTGAGGAAGTGTGGTGCCATCACTCTAGACCTGCTTGAGTCAGGGGCAGTGGGAGCTTGCATTGGTGGCAACGATAAAGGTTCAGCATTTGAACGTAGAGAGATTCGCACAACGATGCAGTTTGGAGACACCGAGATCAAAGTCACAGCTGTTGATGTGGCAACCGGCCGAATGGTGCGGGCATCAATTGACTTCCTGTCCAACTGATCCTATTGTGCTGTTCCTGGAGAGAACTGGAATGTGAATGTGAAGGACATTTTACCAACAGCTAATCTCATCAATTAATGGCTTAAATAATAGCTTTAAGGTTGAAGATCTGATATCCCAGGATTGCAGATATAAAAACTGGAAGGCTGAATGATAAACTGAGGCATTACATTGTGCAAAGTACCAGCTATGAGGACTATCTCTGTATTAAGTGTACTGTAAGCTTTGAATAAGATTCTAAGTTATAAGAAATGACATTTTCATATGAATTATAAAATAAGCTTACATTTTTTGGCATAGTTTCTGTAATGCATTTCCTATTAGTTAGCACAGAGGAAAGTTTTAATTCAGTTACTCCTTGTGTACTCTTTTAGTGTTTTATCATATAAAGTCACTTAAGTTTTTTTTGTTTTTTTTTAAACATAACTATACACTAATCATTTAAAAACTTGTATCAAGACACATCTAGTTTTAAATTATTGGTTGCACCACCTGGAGGTAAGAAAAGGAAGTGATCAGCCAGAATGATGTTAAAGGGTAAGTTCAATGAAAAATGAAAATTCTGTCATTAATTACTCACCCTCATGTTGTTCCAGTAAGACCATGGTTCATCTTCGGAACACAAATTAAGATATTTTTGATGAAATCCGAGAGCTTTCTGACCCTGCATAGACAGTAAGGGTCCTACCATTTTGTAGGTAGTAAGGACATCGATAAAGTAAGTCCATGTGACATCAGTGGTTTAATCGTAATTGTATGCGCTATGAAAATTTTTATGGAAAAAAACCTTTATTTAACAGTTCTCTGCATCACCCTAGTGCCATATTAGAGGAACGTGTTCTCCAAAAACAATTTTCACACAAAAAGTACATTTTATCAATGTTCTTGGTACCTTTCTGATCCTTGAATGTGGAAGGGCCCTTGCTGTCTACAGAGAGTCAGAGAGCTCTTGGATTTCACCAAAAATATCTTAATTTGTGTTCCAAAGACGAACAAAGGTCTAACAGGTTTGGAACAACATGACAGTGAGTAATTAATGACAGAATTTTTATTTTTGGGTTAACTAACTCTTTAAGGGAATGGTTAACAGAGAAATAAGGTTCAAATTTTATAATTTCCTACATAGGTACAAAACAGGTAGTTAAATTATGAAATGCAATTTGTAAACATTCTGTTTGAGAGATTTAGGTTTGCTCTTTTTTGTTTTTGTTTTTTTAGGCGCATAGCAGCTAAAGTTTATGAAACACTACCTCTCAAGACTTTAAATTATTCCAGCTCTAAGCTTAAAGTGATTATAACATTTATCATTCACATTTAAACATGCAAGTCTGAGCTGTTTCAACCGAAAGAAACTTGCACTGGCTGATCTTAAAATATATCAGTGCCTTTGTTTTGTCTCAAGATGCACACCAGTAATGTTTTTTTCTAAACACGTTTATAAAAAATTTTCTAATTGAACTATGGCCTAATCCTGGCTTAGTCTAAGCCCTGTCTGTGAAACCTGGGGGGTGTTCCATAAAACAAGTTTACCAAATAATCCAGGCTTATTTCAGTCTGATTTATTGATTTAGCTAAAAAAAAGTCAGACTAACTGAAATAAGATTGGCTTTTTTTGTAAATTTGTTTTATGGAACACCCCCCAGGTCTTTTATCTGTATCGTATAAGCAGTGTTGATGGCTTTTTACCCATCCAGGAGGTAAGATGTTGGTATTGCTAATAGGTATGCAGGACATCAGTCAAACATAAAGGAATCAAGCTAGGGCTTAAATCACATAACACTGCCAGCCTATTAGTTCCTAAAGTTTGACTTTAATTTTATACATATATGTTTATATACTAATCACAATGCCTGAAAATAAAAGTTATTTTCCTTTAAATGTTGCAATGTAATGTTTCAATGTAACACTGAAATTTTAATGTCTGAAGTCTCTTACCACTCATGACTAAAAGGTTAATTCAGAGAATGAAATCGCACACAAATGTTGAGAAGCAAAAGTACTGATTTTAATGGTCCAATAAATAGTTCCACCGAATGACCAACACAGGAACGTATCTCAGCAGATTGCCTACATATCAGTGCTTATACAGATCAACAACTGTTCACCCTTTATTTGTGTGTGCCTTCAGACTATCACAAAACAACATTGACATCTCCAACTATCCAACAAATGATTAAATCCCCATCAATCCAGAACAATTAGCAAAAATGACATTTTATTCCGCTTTAGCCTTAGTAAACACACAAATGCATGGATTTAGTGGGACCAGAGAGTAACAAAACGGGTCAAGGAAACAAATCAAGGCCCTACAAAGTGGCCAGCATTTGTTTTAACCTTCTGAGTCCAGAGGCTCTGCCCAAGACACTACTGGGGTTGGGTGTAGATTAGTGGGCGTGTGGTCTACCACGACCTCTTCCTCTGCCAGCAGGTGCTGCTGGGCCGTCAACAGAAGAGCGAGGGTTCTTGATGGTCTCATCTACTGAGAGGATGAGACACGCAGCTTCAGAGGCAGCGGTCAGGGCATTGATACGCACAATAGAGGGCTCCCATACACACGCCTGGAAGTTATCTGCTATATCTTCATTATTCACATCCACTCCATACCACATACCACCCTAAGAGAAAGAGAGATTATGCAAATTGATTAATTATAACACTGACAATTTATGAAAAAAAAAAAACAGGCATGACCACACCAATATGTGTATGTACCTGTGCATGCTTGGCCCTCAGTTTGTTTAGAATATTGGTAGCATCAAAGCCTGCGTTGTCACACAGCTGTCTGGGAATAATCTCCAGGGCTTTGGCGTAGGCTCCGATCAGAAGCTGCTGCTTCCCTGGAATTGTTCTAGAATAATCCCTCAGATACTTTGACAGCTCCATCTCAATAGCGCCACCTCCAGCAACAATAGAGTCATTCTGTTGTGGGGAAATATGAGAGTAACGATTAGTTTTGTTTTAATTTGTCTCCCCCTGCTGGCAGTTCTTAAAACATTCTGAAATTGAGTGCATCATGACTAATCAGGAATATAGTAACGCTTTCCTACATCATTCAGCTCATTATACACTGTTAACACAAAGCTTTCGGTCTTGGCCCCCAAGAAATACTGACCAAATGAAAATTAAGGATAAGATAAATCAGCACACTGTTAACACAATCATCCTTAATTACCCTTAATTTTCATTTGGTCAGTATGTGTATGTGTTTGGTCAGATGTTTGTAGTAAGAGATAAAGTTTCTCCTACCTTGATTGCTCTGCGCACAATCATGATGGCGTCATGCAGTGAGCGGTCTGTTTCCTCCATGAATTGCTCCGCACCGCCCCTCAGAATGATGGTGCAGGTCTTGGCCTTTGGGCAGCCTTTGAAGAAGTTGTATCTGTAATGCAATACACATAGTTACTTTGAACGTATGGAAAATGTTTACAGGAAATCACTTCAAAAAAAATATATATTTCATGGACTTAACTACATACCTCTCTCCTCCAACCTGCACTTCTTCAAAGAGCTCACACTGTCCAAGCACATCATCAGTCAGGGCACCGACACTGGTCTGAATAGAGCCACCACAGGCCTGAAGGAGACATTACAATTGCTTTAACTGCTACATGATCAACAACACATCACTACCACAGTCAAAACATTATTTCATGTGAATAAGAGATGACATATGACATTAATTTACTCGCAATAGCTTTCAAATAAAATTTTTCAAATAAAACTTTGTTTACCCCAATATAAATATACACTGGAATTAACTTATACCATCATAGTTCTCTTAAGATCTTCCTCCACAACACGGCCTGCACAGAAGAGATCTCTGTCTGCAAAATACTGTGTGGCCACATCTCCAATGGGCAGCTTTGACAATACCACTTTAGCGCCGGATTTGTAGATCTTCTCCAGCTTATCGTATAGGATGTTCCATTCAGCATCAACAATGGCCTGATAGTCCTGCAAACAGCCACATAAACATGAGGTAAAACAACTGCGTTTGTTTATACGGGCTATGATGGATTACTGGCATAGATAATAGTAATAGGCGTTTACTTCTTCCAGAACACTGCTTGATTTAAAATGACATCTTCACCATCAGTTTCTAGTCAAGTTTTGTTTATGGCCCAGTCCTTTCATCATTAGGCCTCAACAAACAATGAGACAACCTGTTAAAGTTCAGAGCAGTACTGACCTCCACAGAGTTGACTCGTACTTCAGCGTTATCCTTCTCTGCCTTCAACTCCAGCTCAATGTTGAGCAGTGCGATTTTTGGGTTTACATAGCACTTAGGCTGCATCTCAAAGCCAGCATAGGAGAAGGTCTTCTTGAATGCCACACCAGCAACAAGCTGAGAATCCTGATTGACAGAGACAAATACAAAAGAATGCAAGGTTAATATCTACATTTGATTCTATTGCTGCAATTCATTAGAGACCTTTTCCCCCTGTGAACATTACTTTAGGTCAGGGTTCCTCAAATCTTGTCATGGTGGGCCAATGCACTTCAGAGTTTAGCTCCAACCCTGATCAAACTCACCTACCTGTGATTTTCTAATGATCCTGAATACACTGACTAGCATGCTCAGGTGTTTTTGATTAGGGTTAGATCTAAACTTTTCAGGAAAGTGGATCTCGTGGGCCAGATTTGAGGATCCCTGCTTTAGGTAAATCAACACTGTTCAGCTTTTCAACAATAATGATCTTCAATGTAAAGGGCTTCGTTTAGATTGACAGCATAAATGTGTTCATGTCATATCCAACTAAAATTTGTACAGTGTTTGAGTTCTTAAAAAAAAAAAATCTATTCTCATTCTCTCATCATACAAACATCTACTCTCAGTTGCTGGAAGGCTGGAATACTCATCATAACTTTTGACCTGATTTGAATTTTTTTTCAATGAAAAACAATGAGGGGCCGATTTTAATATTCTAACTTCAAACTAAGATCCCATCCTGTCAGAGATGATAAGGCCAATTTTGAACAAATTTTATTTTCATGTCTCTCTTAAAGGGTTAGTTCATCCAAAAATGAAAATTAGCCCATTATTTACTTACCTTCAAGGCATCCTAGGTGTATATGACTTCCTTCCATGTTTACGCATTTTTCTAAGAAAAATATCCATATTTAAATCGATTCGATACAGGAGGCCTTTATTCACCCCCTCCCCCGCCCCCTGGAGCCGTGTGAGGCACATTTTATTATGGATGGCTGCGCTTTATTGGACTTGTTTTGGACGGATGAAGAGAATCGCCCACCCACTGCATTGAGTAAATAGGGTGAGTAAATAATGGATTAAGTTTCATTTTTGGGTGAACTAACATTTAACAAGCAGCTATATTTTGTGTCAGTTTGTTGCGTTTCAAATACTTATCTGCCCAGTTTTTTTTTTTTTTTTTTTTTACAAAGTAGGCAAATGTATATCAAGTAGTGTTTAAAAAATAAAATTCCATGGAATCCAGAACTCTTCTCCCTCTCACCTCCAGAGCTCCACCCTGCACCTTCTTCACTCCAATCATCTTCAGAGGAAGTAGATCATCTAGCATCATCACGGCATCCACCACCATCTTGGAGAAGAAATCCTTCTGTCCTGCAATCAGCTTGGAGTTCAGAGCCGTAGCAGCACACTTCTCCAACAACCTCCTCTGTTCTCTGTGGTAGCAACAGAGGACAAATGATCACCTCTGTGACAATTACATGATACTAACATATGATTATGATACATAAGAGAACACAGTGACTCTACTCACTGCTTGTCATCCTTTTTGATGGTAACAGCAATTTCTTTGATCTTTTTGACAGCGAGCTGTGTGGCGATGCGGAATGCTCTGATGATGGTCTGGGGGTGAAGACCCTCCTCCACGTATGGCTTTAACTGCTTCAAAAACTCAGCAGCAAGCAGAGTCACTGAAGTGGTGCCATCACCAACCTGAATAAACGCAGAGAATAAAGACGATACATTTTACATTGTGCATTTAACTAGTCAATGTAATTTTGCAATTTGAGCCCAACTTGCTCAAAATGAAATTTCTAATTATGAAATATAACATAATATACAGCCCCTTTAGTATTGTTTATATTTATAATACTATATACAGCTTTTATTATTTTATTTTTTGAAAATCTTATTAAAACATTGATTAATATCCTTCTACTGCAAAATATACAGTAGTCAACACTTGAAGTGGATCATAAAAGTTCATCAAAGTTGTCCTAAGACAAGAACAGGTATTGTTTTTGTTTTCGTTTTAGGACAACTCTGATGAAAGGTTTTGATCCACTTCAAATGTTGACTATTGTGGTTTCTTAAGCCAAAACAATAACAAAACAATTTGTAAATATGTGCTTTGCAGTCAAACCAGTGTTTCATATCATAGCTATAATAATACTGTGTGTTTCAGCATAGCGTGAACACTATATTGTCAACAACGAAAACAAGAACTAGTATATAGCTGTATACAGCCAGAAATATACACAATATACGGACAGAAAAGAAGAAATCTTACCTCTGCATCCTGAGATCTGGCAATGTCTACCAGAGTCTTGGCCGCAGGGTGTACAACATCCAAAAGCTTCAGAATTGTGGCTCCGTCATTAGAAATAGTGGCTTTGCCTGCAAGATCAACAATGTCATGTAAATCACAGAATGAAAAAGCAGAGCATTGTGTTAACATCAAACCAAGAAATATACCAGTCGGAGTTCTTCCTAATCAAACAACACTCGTATAGAAATTCAGACTTACCTCTGTTATCTACTACAAGCTTGTCCATGCCACGGGGGCCGAGGGTGGTCCGCACAGCCTCTGCCACAACCTGGCAGGCATTGATGTTACTGATGAGCTGTGGGATCCCCTGAGAGGTGTCTGTGCCCTCCTTCAGGAGGATGACTGGAGTGGGCTGAGGAGAGATGTTTAAGAATCAGTATAATATCATAACTACACCATCTTTTGAACTCACTTAAAAGTTCTTAATATTTGTAAGTGTAAAACAAGCTTGAAAAATCTAATTATTTACAATAGACACAGAAAAATCAAATTATTTACAATAGACACATTCACAATATTTTGTGCTAATTCTAATTTTCATGACCTTTCCACACCTGTAAATCACAATTTTTTTTTTAATTTTCCATGACTATGGATGACTATTGACAGTTCTTACAGCCAGTGCATTGTGATCTTATACAACATGTACATAACGTACATATGTATTATATTGATCTCTCTCTCTATACATATACAGAAACACACACAGAGATATTACAATAATACCTACTCATGTTTTTTGCAGTTGAAAAACTGCATGCTGTCATGAACAAAAGAGATGTCATGAATATCATTAATATTTCTCTATGTGTGACCCTACGTGCTAAAATTAAGGGCCTTTATTCATTAAAAAAAAAAACGCTTCATAAAGTCACAGGTTTATCATAGCAACATTAACTGAAGAGACCAATAGTACTGAAGGGTGTAACCGGTTCATTAGCTCTTTCTCCACTACCAAAATGATGCTCAACTAAAACCTCTAGCATCATTTAGCAACCACACGGATTATAACTATTGAGTGAAACATAAAAAACGTATGTACATATGACATACAGAGTTGACTTCTGCACATCGCGTCGTAATGCAAACCTCTAAATTCTGCCTGTCACTCTCATACAGAATAATGAATCGTTAGCCACCAAGCTAGCTAGCATCAATCTAAAACTTTAGGCGTGTTATCTCATTAAAAACAGAAATAATCTCGCAGACATGTCCTTTGTGCTTTATTCTCCCTGGATGTTTATTTCCCAGCACTAGGAAATGCAGCAATCGGTCAGATGGCGATGGATTTGAAGCTAAAACATTAATGAAAGAGCACTCACCATCATGTTTGCAGGATAGAGGAAGACGGTGCCGGGTGAGGTACCCACAATGCACCTAGAACTCTCTAGAACACGAGACGCGTCTGTTGTTAAACTGATGATGACCATCAGAGGGCGCTATTACTATAGTTTTCTTAGCAGCCATATGACTAGAAAGAAAGAAAGAAGTTATGCATTATGGAAGGTAAATTTACATTTCCACCAGGAAATATACTTGGTGAAGTGAAAAGTAAGTGATTTATTTACATAGCCTACTAAAAGAGTAAATGTAAACAAACAATAGATTTCTATTTTTCTATTCTATCCTAAATAGGCCGATTTATTGACCAGTTTAAACTTACTTCCATTTGTTTTCATAAACAAACAAGATTAGGAAGGAATGACATTCAATAAAGGCTATCTACAGGTTGAATGCAGATCACAAATCTCACTCTTTCTTTTACTTCACATTCCTCCATTTTGACTCTTATTTATATCCTATATATATATATATATATATATATATATACATAAATATACAGTCAAACAAAAAATTATTCAGACAATTATTCATATAATTTTTGATATTTTTTTACTAGTGGCTACAGGACACTGTAGTTCATTTATGTAAGCAAGGATAGCAAAATAAAGTAAACTGTGACATATTATACCCAAAAATTCTTCATACAGTGGACTACCAGTAAAATATATAAAAATTTGGGGCCAAAAATTATTCAGACACTTTCACCTGACCTTGTTTTGCTTAAGTGTTTTGCTTAATTTTTGGTTGATTGTTATCCATTACATACACAGTTTAACACTGAGTCCTTGTCATAATTTAATACCATTTTCTAAACAATAGCGAATAAGCTGTGATAATGTGTGAAATGTTAAAGGTGTACAACTGCATAATAATAATGTATATAATAACTATATAATTGTATTATTATTTTGAATTTTCTCATTCGTCTGGCTTCATCTTAACACCATACAAGCTGTTACATAATTTTACATCCTTTAACATTTTTTTTTCTCTCTCTGTGGCTTAACCACTGAGAGATTATCCTTCAGAACAATAAGATTCTGGGCAAATTAAAACAAACAGACGAACATTATGTGCAGACGTCAAGATGCGTCACAGTGTTTAGAGCACAAATAATAGCACTCAATCTCAATATTTTTTTTTCTCTCTGTTTCCTGCATGCACACACACATCATGTTCAAATACCCTGGTTTATGCACTGTATTCATCTCTATATATTTAAGATGTCTTAGATGTAACTGTATATGTATACTTATTTTTTTTAACCCAGTGTAACTACAGGCTTAGGCTGCTGTGGTTTACATGTGGTTCTGGATAGTGAGGGTGGCGCATGTTTCTTTCTGTGATGTCTGCTGTCTGTGGCTGAACTCGAAGCTCTCAGGGTTCCCTGTTTTAGACACATGTAATTATCAGACGTTATATATACGCACTCTGCCTCGCCCTTATGGAGGGTACCTTTTAACTGGGATATTTCTGGCATCTTTGGCAGCTGACCCACCCATCTGTGAGACTGCACAAGATGAAGATCCAGCGCTATGTAAAATGTTCTAGGCCCCATTTAGTTGCACAGAGTCGTCTGAAAAATATACAGAATAAAACCTGCCTTGCTCCAGACAAAAGTAATGACTGGTCAAGCTCAGAAAGTCAAGCTCTCTGAATGTGATTTGAACTGCCAGTCAAAGCCTTCAGAGCTGAGCCCTCACTGACAACCTTTACAAATTGAACTAGATCTCAGGCACCCCGCCTTAGCACTCAAAAGAGACCTACCACAGATCTCATTCGGCCTTTATGCCCTCTCTCTCCTTCTCCCCCTGTTTTTCTGTCCCTCTGTTATTATCAACCCTCTTTCCAATCTCTCCTCCTTTACTGTACCCTTTAATGTGGCCTTGCCACTCCATATGTGTCCTCTGTGTGATAGAGTTCAGGCTGTAATCACAAACACCAGTGATGAATGGGGGCTGTTGGCGGCTTTTGGCACCGACCATCTTTTCCTCCTCTCTTCTTTCCAGTCTATTATATGGACCACCAAGCACTGGGTGCTTCATGCGGACTTGATGATTCCAACTAGCACAGAAATGCAGCTATAGATTGCTGAGA
The DNA here is from genome assembly GCA_033026305.1 of Cirrhinus molitorella. NCBI lineage: Eukaryota > Metazoa > Chordata > Actinopteri > Cypriniformes > Cyprinidae > Cirrhinus > Cirrhinus molitorella. Next base: position 37,883,366 of record CM065118.1, on the reverse strand, counting down.
TAAGCCTGGGTAGTTCCGAATAGTTCCACTCTAAGAATACTGCAAACCGTAATTTAAACATGACACAACATTCAGGGAGATGGATGTGTATAGGGTTCACACATCTTTAGACATTAAAGCAATGTGCAGTGATTTGGATCCAAGAAATGGCATAGTAGGACTGAATCAGTTAGAGGGCTCGATATTTAATTTACGATAAGTGTGTGTGTGTGCATTTATACATTTGTGTTTTTTGGACCATTGCTAACTAATTCTCATGTAAATATCCACATATGCACAAATCCATGGCCACCAAAAGGGTTGTGCACGTGCAGCACTAGGTGAGCCATTAATCTCAACACTTGCATCATGCTAGACAATTAAAAAGCTCAATCCATCACCTAATCAATACCAATCTCACTCTGAAGGGTGAGGATGTTTTTCCTAAATACTGGTTTGGCCTGCCATTAATCTTTCTACAACAAAATGTGTGAGTTTGTATAGAAGTGCACCTATCTATGTATAAGTGTGTACAGGTTTGACTATACAGTCCCAATTTCAGAAAAGATGTGACGTTCCGTGAAATGCCATAAAATCAAGAATATGTTATCCGTTCATTCTCTTCAACCTTTATTTAATTGACTATAGTACAAAGTGTCCAGTGTTTTCAGTGGCCAACTTTTAATTTTATTTTGCAAATATGGCCAAATTTAGATTTTCATGGCTGCAACACACTCCAAAAAAGTTTGGACAGAGGCATGTTTAACACTGTGCCACATCAACTTTCCTTTTAATTACAATGTTTAATTGTTTAGAAATTGAGGATACTAATACTTCAAGTTTTGAAAAGTTTTTGCTAATGGTCTGGCAATACATTTTCAATTGGAGACAGATCTGGACTGCAGCAAGGCCAGTCTAGTACATTCAGTCTGTCTCTACGAAACCACGCTGTTGTAGCACATGCAAAATGAGACCTGGCATTGTCTTGATGTAATAACCATGGACCTCCCATGAAAGACTTCATCTTGATGGCAGCATACAGTGCCGCTTGAAAGTTTGTGAACCCTTTACAATTTTCTATATTTTTGCATAAATATGACCCAAAACATCATCTGATTTTCATTTAAGGCCTGAAAGTAGAAAAGTAGACAAAGATAATCCAATCAAACAAGTGACAGAAAAATATTTTCTTTGACATTTATTTATTGACAAAAAGTTTTACAGTTTTACATATCTGTGCTTTGCAAAAGTATGTGAATCTCTTGGATTAGCAGTTAATTTAAAGGTGAAATTAGATTGTTTTCAATCAGTGCAATGACTATCAAATGTCAGTATGTGATGTTTTATTCAAAAAACAGGGATCTATCAAAGTCTGATCATGTTTATGGAAGTGAATCATGTCACAAACAAAGAAGATTACTAAGGACTTCGGAAAAAGAGCTGATGTTGCTCATCAGGCTAGAAAAGGTTACAAAACCATCTCTAAAGGGTTTGGACTCAACAAATCCATGTTTAGACAGATTGTGTACAAACTGAGAAGGGGATCGACTTACTAATATCACTCCAAAGCAGAACGTGTAATAGTCTGCAAGGTTGCAAAAGTTCTAACTTCTAAGCACTAAAGGCCTTTCTCACATTGGCGTTAATATTCATGAGCCCACCATCAGGAGAACACTGAGCAACCAATGGTGCGTATGGCAGAGCTGCAAGAAGAAAGCCACTGTTCTCTAAAAAGAAAATTGATTGCTAAAGATCATGTGGACAAGCCAGAGGACTATTGGAGAATGGTTTAATGGATGGATGAAACCAAATTGAACTTATTGGTTTAAATGAGAAGCTATTATTTTCAGAATTTTCAGATTTTTTCTTAATAAATAAATGTCAAAGCAAATATTTTTCTCTCACTTGTTTAATTGGGTTCACTTTGTCTACTTTCAGGACTTATATGAAAATCTGATGATGTTTTGGGTCATATTTATGCAGAAATATAGAAAATTATATAGAAAGGGATCACAAATTTTCAAGCAGCACTGTATGTGTTGAAATCCCAATGCATGCCTCCATTTCAATGGTACCTGTGCACATATTCCAGTCAACAATGCCGTTTGCTCCGCTGCACCATACAGTCGTTTGTATCTGTTGCTGATTAAAGTCTGGATGGTCCCTTTGGTCTTTGGTACTGAGAACATGACATCCATTTTACCCAGAAACAAGCAGAAACGTGGACTCGTCTGACCACAGCACACATTTCCATCATCTTTTTGACTATTTGAGATTAGCTCTTGTTTTCTGAAGTTCTCCTGAGCCCATGAGGCTATATTTAACACAGCAGCGTGACGGTTTTGCCATCTGAGGGCTCAAAGGTCACGCACATTCACCTGAGGTGTCTTGCCTCGCACAACACAGACTGACATTTCTCTGGACTCCCTGAATCTTTTCACACTATTATGTTTAGTAGTTGGTGAAGACCTAAATTCTTTGTGATTTTCTATTAAGAAATGTGATTTTGACACTTTTGTCATGGAATTTGGCACAAAGGGATGAGACATGATTCAACTTTGCTTGCAAAGACTGAAATGCTCCTTTTATACCCAAACATGATATCCTCACCTATTACCATTTCCTATTACAATTTTAACAATTAACAAGTAAGCAACAAGGTGTAAAAGGACATGCTGTATTGTGAAGTTAAGGCTGAAAGGGCTTTGTTGTATTAATGACATTTTACTGGATTACTTAAAATGGGAAGAAATAATTGCTACTAATTAATGGAACAATAGTCTGGCATTGACTGTTTGGACTCTCTACAGAACAAAAATAACCACATTTTTACAAGGCTATTAACAAATTAAAGGTACACATTATATACACACATACATATAGTTGTTCTAACTATATACATATAGTTGTTCATACAGCTGTTCTGGATTTATAGTGACACCTATTGACCTGGATGCATGTTGCAGGGATGCAAGTTTATTATTTATTTTTCACCTAATTGACAAACACATTAATTGTGGACTGAATGATCAATACCACCGCTCTAGTAGCCTACTAGGACTAGTATAGTAGTGTATGTTGTATGTTGTATGTTGTATTGTTTGGCAATTTCATGTTTCTGTTTTGTAAAGTGCCCTGAGCACAGGTGTTATATAAAAGCGCTTATTATTATTATTATTTATTTATTTATTTATTTATTTATTTATTTTTTAGCACATCATGTGATGTCAACATGGCAGCACCCATGAGGGGGCGACCAGCTCCATGCAGAATAAAGAGAAAATTTGCATGACTGGTGTCATTTAATGGGAGTGTAATAGACGTCATTTAATTAATGCAATTGCTCAAAGTGGTGTTTGTGAACAGGTGATTATTATGTGTACAGCTTTTCTAATTTTAAAATGAAAACACTGCACCTATATTTGTTTTACTCATTAGCATCCGCTGTAGAAACGCACAAGCCTAACCAGTTTTTACCAATGATGTAGAGCAAGTCATGTATGTGGCACTCTCTCTCCCCACCCTCGGCACAGCAGCTGATGCTGATGCGAGTACGCTCATTCTGACTCTCACATCCTAAGCGCCGACACAGTGTCACCCGCTCCTCCTTTATTCTCTTCACTGAACTTTGAGCAGCGCATTCATTCATTTGTAGTCAGCCGCGACTCGTTATTCTTAGAGGAGGTATGACAAGAGCAACCACTCACGAGAGGGATTCATTACAATGACGGTCTTCAACGGAGGAGACGTACGTGGATATACTAGATCAGCTTGATCAGAGCAGGACACATACTAGAGGTTTTGAGTCTTAAGAGGAAGCGATAGCTATTTCCATCCCCTAACATTTCTAACAGCTCAAATCAGTGGCAAACGGGAACTGACTGGTTATTGAAAACAGATCGTGGGGGCGACTATTTTATTTAGACACACGTCAATACAGGAGCAACGGAAAGAAACCTGTATTACAGGACTCAAAGAAGATCACTGAAAGTCCATCCTTAACAGGAGAGAGGATTTCACCTGACGGAGAACTGCATTGAAATTTGGAAGGTCAGTTAATGCTGAAGTGAACTTGTTTAAATCTGTGTAATGTATTTTTTATTTTTTCATTTTAACGGATAAAAAGGCGAAGTGATACTACTTAAAACATAATGAACAATAGTGTGAACTAGTTTATGCTTTATTATTTGTATATTACGGTACAACTTTGCTACAATTAAGTTAAGTAAAACGAATGAAATTATGAATTGAAATCACGGTACTTAATGTTGTAGCAAGACCAAGGTCAGGTTTGATTCCCAGAAACAGGCATAGCCTACATAAAATTTACAGTTCATGTATAATTCATGTGACGTTAACGTTTGCTGGTAGCCTACTGTTGTGGTAAACATTATATAGACATACAGTACAGGAATACAGTCGTAATGTTTGTGACAAGGCATTGTGTTTTTATGGTAAAGTTCTGGCAGCCTTGTCTGTCATTTTTTTACATACGGTTTTTAATGCCAATCCTAAATTGTGGACAAAGAATTTTCTGAAATAATATATGTAGATGATAGAGTCTTTTGTAGGCGGGGTCACATCCCTCACCATCACCACATTTCTGGCTCTTCTGCCTATGCTAACCCAGATTACTTTATTTCAAGTGATTTCAGTTTATATGGCAGCCTTCAATTAAAATAAAAAACTTGAATTCGCAATTCTTAAACCTAGTATAAAACTAAGCATAAGTATACAGTATGTAAAGCGCGCATGGTGACTCATTCATTAAGGTTAGGCTGCACAAGTTGTCTGAGGCGCACCGCGGAGCACACAGCCGTCAGCGAAATGACCGTCTCAATTCTGTCAAGGCTATTAAGGTGATTAAGTTGTTTATTTGCGTTTCAGTGGGGTTACACTACTAGGTCTCCTCATACTGGAAAGCTAGTTGTCTGGCTGGAAACCTTCTCGGCTCGGACGCGCTGGGGGAATAGATTCCTGACATGAGCGACTAACACCATCGATAAACAACAACCCACCGGCGGATAAACCGCACTGATCCCTGCGAGCGACCACCTGTTTCAGCGCAGACCAACCGGTAAGCGCTTCACTTTAATGAGGGACAATCCAAGAGAATACTATTTAAATAGTTATTTCTCCAAAATGTTTATCAGATTTGAATATTGCAGTTTGAACGACCGCTGTGCGTAAACGCGCGTTAGATATTAAAGTGCTGCTGTGATCTTGAAAATCTGCTTGTCACAGTTCTCGTGCTTTATTATGCAATCACTATGTAATGTAGTTTAACTATTGAAGTGGTTAAATGATTGTTAATTAAGAACACAGAATCACAAATAAGCGGGGTATTTTGAGGATCCACTTTTATTTCTATGTGCGCTCTCATCCTTGTCTCCCTCTCATCCTGTCACTCAGACTCTCATTCGCTCAATCCCAACGTCTCGCTCAGATTATTCTCCTGTAATCCAACACACAAGTTGAAGTCACATTTGAACCTGGGTTACGCAACTGGCAACACTGGTCAGGATGTATTTACTTGTGAGCAAAATGCATGTGTTTATTGTGTAGAAAATCCCTCTTAAATGACGTAGATTATAGAGGAATTTGGAAAAAATAGACCTATATAAATAATATTTTGTTGTTAATGCAAGTGTGTGTGTGTGTGTGTGTGTGTGTGTGTGTGTGTGTGTGTTGTGTGTGTGTGTGTGTGTGTGTGTGTGTGTGTGTGTGTGTGTCTGTGTGAGTGTGTGTGTTTGTGTTTTCTTTTTTGTTATGAGGGAATAATTGCTTTGCATCATACCTATAAATGTCACACTCAGAATACCTTATTAGTCACAGAAAATTTTCCAGTTATGCTAGATATTTTGTCATTTGCGTGTCCTTACTAGTACACTGCCAGCAATTTACAAACACAAAACAAAATGATTTGACCAACACACCCAAACAGGCAGGGAGAGACATATTGTTTTAATAAACAATTATACTGCCAGATGCCCTTCTGACCCTAGTTTGGTTTGGAGGAACTACATCAACCTTAGGAAGCCTGTTTCTTTCTTTTAAAAAAAACATTAGAAATAATTGAAGCACTGGTAAAACATCTTTGTGCTGTTTTATCATGTGTAATTCAGTTTTTCTAAAACTGTCTTCATAAGCAATGAACCAAACTAATCAGCTACGAGGTGAATATGCTACAAAACTTTGATTAGAAGCTAAATATATAGTTACAATAAGATAAAGGTACAAGACTGTGTACTTAATAGCATTAATGAGGGAATAAATTACAGTCCCATGCAGCATTATGAATGACATTGTCAAATCACAAATATTGATTTAAAGATGTTACAATTTTTGCAATATATACATTTAAGTATTTTGAAAGTGTGGGGAATAGTCTATCATTTGTAGTGGTTCATGTGAGTGGGCAGGCTCTAAAAAGATCTTTTGGCTGATTTGCTCAACAGATTCTCTGATTGATTGAGACTTATTTTCAGAGTCATGGGAAATGCAGTGCCACTGCTGAACATGATTTTTGAAGATATAATATGACATAAGTTTCCCCATAGCGAAAATTATTGACCCAATGTTTTGTTTCATCATCCCAGGGAACCGAGATTAGGTTGAGTAACCAAAGACGTTTCAACAGGAATGTAAATTCAGGAAAAGAAACTTTGCTTGTTATTAATGAAAATTCGAAACACATACCTGTATACTTAAAGATTTCTGCAGTTCTGTCTAAATTGACCACTACTGGCAGTAAAACACTAACAAATTATATTCATATTCACACAAATTATGATTATGGCAGTAGACTATTAATTAGTAAAGACTTATTTTCACATTTAAGTTTGAAAGTGTTGCAAAATGTGCAACTTTGCAATTTTGCTGAAATGTCACCACAGGCATGTTTTTCCAATGAGCTTGAGTTGCGTGTAGTGAGTTGAAATACATTTTTCAAATGAACATATGCTAGAAGTTTCTCAAGTCACTCTGCTATTTATTTGAGACTGGGCAAGCTTTTTCTGGCCCAGGTCACATTTTTTATTAATATGGAGTGTAAGTGTGCCAGGAAATATGTCTTATTTGACCTGCGGGATTGGTGGTTGGAGTGAGCGAGGAGAAGAGGTAATTAAAATAGATGGGTTGAGGAAATTGAGATAGGCTAAGAGAGGCTAACGTTATGAAACCACTTGTCAAAACCAGTGCTGTCATTAGTCACACAGTAACAGGTTGTGCGATAAGAAAGTCACCAGAAGGTTATGTGTGCATGGTGACAGTCATAATGATGTTGGTGAATGTTATGTTTATGAAAGAAACAGGAAGTACTCAGGTTAACAGTTAATAAAATCAGAAAACTCTCTTTTTTGTCAGGTGGTACCATATTTTAAAATCCTCTAATAGGTATCTATCATAGTTCAAATCAATTAACGAGATAAAGTGGGAAACAGAGCATAAATATGCATGTATAATCCATATCTGTTTTTAACATCGAACAGACCTTTCCAGAGGTATTTGTTTGTCTGGGGTGTAGATTAAAACTAATCCTGGACAAAATCCCTCATTTAGTTACTATTGACAATTCAATTACTTTTTCTAGTCCAACCCTGAAATGCAAAGGTTAAATGAACATTTGCGAAAGGTGCCAGTTTCATGATTGGAATTAGTTGTGGAGCTAAAACTCAAAATGTTTGTTTGTTTGTACCCCAACAGAATTCTAATTTTACCAGTAAAAGGACAAAAAGTAGAAAGATTATAAATATCTTGTGTATATTGCCAGGACAAAGATCTTTACTCCCACTGTGGATTATGATTTGACATAATAGTTCATATTTTTTGTATTTAACGGGCATATTTCTGACATTGCATGCAGGTCAGATATTAATAATGACTATGAAAACAATTTTTTTTTTTTTATTGATGATTATTCTATTGCAGTTTTTTCAACCATTGTATTTTTTTATTTGAATTTTATTGAAAACTTTAGTTTTAGTTGTGTTATATCGGTTTGTTGTTTTTAAAATCAATAACTAAATTGTATAAAGTAGCAAAACTAAAAACGCACAAAAGCTGTCACTGGGGTGGTACGCTTCCAAAAGGTACATCTTTGTACCTTAGTTACCCCCAAAGGGAGCTTATTAGTACATAAAGGTTATAAATTAGTACCTAAATCTCTTTAGATCATTGATATTAGTGTCATGATGAAGTCAAAGATGAAAGAGTGGCAAATGCAAAAGTGAGGGATGATCTCTTACTATCTGATGAGAGACAGTCTTTCACATACATGTCAGCTGATAAAAAAGTGATGTGTAACATCTGCCTAAAAATGGAGAGAACATGAGAGAAGCATAGAAGAGCATGAATGAGAGGTGTGAGGAAGAAATCTATGTGAGGTTGTGAGAAAGAAAAAGAAGGGGATAAGGCAGAAGGCATGGCTGGAGAGGCTTTTTTTTTTAGGTCAGATTTGTCCCACAGGCTCTTGATGTTAGATACCACTCTCAGACAGTCTTGAGAGGAAAGTCTTTTGAATTGGAGACCTACATCTCTTTGACTACTTTTAAACAGCAACACATAGACCACTGTAGAGGTGCATGCAATGGCCCCAAAAATAATTTGAACACTTAAAAATGTATGAATGTCATTACATTCAGGATAACTTTTTCACTCACCAGCCAGACTGGCAACTGAGTTAAGTTTAGGCCTACCCCTCATTCAGAACTTCTACTAACCAAAACAAAAACATCAAAATATATCAAAATCACATCTTAGATTTAAATATGGTTATTGTTTTTGATTTCATGTAGATCAAAGTCAATCTTGTTTGCAGATGAGAGTAGTACCAAAAACTGAATCCTAGCCATCACAAAATTCTCTGTTACTTCTCTGACAAAACAGTTTTTTTTTCTTATAAACTCATAAGACTCGTACAGACGAGTTTCCTAATCAGAAATTGGATGTGAACAGCCGCTCAATTTGAGTTTCCTAGTTGGACGAGCCATAAACTTTAAACATGGTGAAGGGGACATCAACTGCTGCTGTCAGTGCTATTCTTTTTTAGGTTTTCCACAACTACATCACCTTGTCTAGTCGCTAAAGTAGTGCATATTTATAACCTATATTTTAACAATTATTTGAAGTATATTGTGTTTTATAAACAGTGAAATAAGCGGGTATTTCACAGAAATTCCAAAATCGTAATCATAGCATGGTGAATGTTTAAATGGTTGTCAACCAATGGGATGCTACATTTTATTCTTTAAGACAACAAAGCACTTGAATGTGACAAGCTCGTAAACTTCATACGCAGGAAATAGGAAACTTCCAGGTTTTCCGTGATCCCATTTGCTTTTAAGCCCTGAGTTTTCTTCATTCTATTGTTCGTTGTCCTTTTAGTTGGTGTTTGTGTATTCTTACTCATGTGTTTTCTTCGTCCTATTGGCTTTACTTATTAAAAGACTGTTTCTGGGACTTTTTATCATTGTGGGCCTCATTACAATCACCTACGCGTAACACTTATAAAATGTTGCTCACTTCAAAGTGAATGTTTTTTTAATAGAAGTATGTTGGTGTCAGCTCATAAAATGGTCAGCTGTTTCGTCACAAAAAGTCAGCAGCCTCAGTATATTGAAGCCATTAACGTGCAATAAAAAAAATCTAAAACCTCCAAGGAGGCAGATAATGATAAAACAAATTATGCCCCCAAATGATATAAAGACACTAAAGGACACTTTTGGCATCTGGATAGGGCGAGGTGAAAGTCTTGGATAGCCAACATTTATCAGATCCCTAGGAAGTGAGAACTGGTTGAAAAGGTGCTCTCCTTGGCAGTGTACCATAGCATTATGCTTTGTTTTCCTAATGTTTTTTTTTAAGATTTATTTTTGCCTAGGGTGACCATATGTGCAATTTCTCCCAGATATGTTCTAGCCAGGATTTGTTTTGGCTTTGTTTTCATAATTGCTGAAGATAATGATCAAAAAGTAGTTTGACCAATAACATGTAGGTATTGTACATAATCAACCAATCGTGAAGCGTGAGAAGGAGGGATCTACAGCGAATGGTCAAAACGATGCGAATACGCATACATATTATGTTTGTTGTGTTCGACTTGAAGCCGATCTGTGTTTGATATCAAAGTACCACGAGAGAGATTCGAAATAATAAGGAGCCGTCTGCTCTCTATAGTTCTTACGGTACTTTGATGTCATACAATTGGTCTGCGCAGTGCAAACAAAGCTAAAACCTTGATATTTTAAGCAGTATAGAAATCCTGCTACAAACCCTTTTTTTGCCTTTAGTATAGCTGAAGAGAGGTCCGGAAATGAAGAGGGAGAGAGAGGGGCACAGGACCCAGGACTCAAACTTATTAGGTTGACCAAAGTGCAACTGTTCTATATATTGAAGCACTGCCTACGAGGTTCTGACATGTTTTGCTGATGTTGGGGATTCTGATAGTGATGGCATGGAGAGTGATAAAACACAATAATTGTAACCTGCCAAATTGGCTATGAGCTCATAGCGTTACCTGCCATGGTTGATTTTCACCCCTATTTGGCGCTTGGCAGTTAATTTCAAACCCTGATTACATATAAAATATCAAGACAAATGGCATCTTCAAACAAATGGTGCTAGAGCTTTTTATAGAACCTACTTTACTTCATTCTGCAATGACTTTTAACCAGCTGCCGTCACTGTGATTTTTACTGAATGTATGAAGTCAATTCCTCATAAATTCACACAGAATAACCTCGGGTGTAGATTACCTATTTACTTAATCCACTAATATTAGACAACCAGAAAATGTTTTGTCCTAATTTTGCTCAGTATATCTTTTGATTTAACATTTGATATTAATACAAATACATTTTTCTGAATTCTGGCTGAATATTTTTGAGGCTACTTTATATGGCCCTTTTAATGAATATTTCAGATAATCACTTATGCTTCCTGTCTCATGTTATTCATATACTCATTTATAAAATTTTCACTTAACCAGATGCTGTCTGCAGACACACCTCCAGATGTTTTTATTTTTTTGCATCCTTTTATTTATAGTAATGAAATATGATGTTCATAGACCTTTACCACAGTAAGCCCAGATGTTAAAGGACAGAAAAAAGTATGTTTATAAAACTCTAAGGGAGATGTAGAAATTAAATGTAAGAAATATTAAACAAGAGAAAGTTTATCTAAGGGAGCTGTGGAGGAGACGATGAAGTCATTTTAGGTGATGTTATAGGTTCTGCACTTGTAGCCACTGTCCCCTTGAGGACATTTTCATTTGACACTAGCAAGCTGTGACTCTAAGCATGTAAGTCAGCATGCAGACAACCATGTGAGACCACAGGGATCTAAATTGCTCATGGTTAGATGCCACTTTGCACACTATGCATCTGTGTGTGTGAGTGAAGTATACCCCCCTACTGTCTGCTAATGTCACGCTGGCTGTTTGGCTGACGACGCTCAGCATGGCACAGGGCGGCTCTGCCTCAGTGCTGCGGGAACCGTCCAACAGTGACGGCAGTTCCAGCACTTTTGCTCACAGAACTCGAAAGCCTCTGAGAGCTCTAAGGGTTTTTTAGGAACAGAGACGACTTACTTCCATGAAGAAGTTTTGAAAGTTGATCTGAAATGACAAGAGTTTTGAAGCTGAGGCTGACATCTCTTTCCCTGCTGGATTCTGAATGAGATCATGAGTATTTATAGATCTCGTTTTTAGATTTCCTGTTTACTTTCTTGGAAGTAAAATAAACAATATGTTTCTGAATATATTCAATTTGAATATGGAATTGGCCCATTTATACTAGTACACTGTACACACTAAAATACAGTTGAGGTCAAAAGTTTACGTCCCCCTTTTAAAAAGGCATGTTATTGTTTATTTAGTACTGACCTGATTAAGATATTTTACAAAAAAGATGTTTTCATATAGTCCACAAGAGAAAATGATAGCTAAATTTATAAAAATGACCCCATTCAAAAGTTTAGATCCCCTTGATTCTAAATACTGTGTTGTTACCTGAATGATTCACAGCTTTTCTCTGTTTTCATTCATCCCTTGTTTTGTCCTGAACAGTTAAACTGCCTGCTGTTCTTCAGAAAAAATCCTTCAGGTCCCACAAATTCTTTAGTTTTCCAGCATTTGTGTGTATTTGAACCCTTGACTGTATGAATATGATTCCTGCTACAGAAGGAAAAACTGTGCATTAAGAGCTGGGGGATGAAAACTTTTCAATTTGAAGATGGGTACATTTAACTTATTTTGTCTTCTGGGAAACATGCAGCTGTCTTCTGTAGCCTCTGAAAGTGAAAGTGAAAGTGACGTGACATGTGGCCAAGTATGGTGACCCATACTCAGAATTTGTGCTCTGCATTTAACCCATCCAAGTGCACACACATAGAGTAGTGAACACACACACACCGTGAACATACACCCGGAGCAGTGGGCAGCCATATTGCTATCGCTGCGGCGCCCGGGGAGCAGTTTGGGGGTTCGGTGCCTTGCTCAAGGGTCTCACCTCAGTCGTGGTATTGAGGGTGGAGAGAGCGCTGAATAATCACTCACCCCACCGACAATCCCTGCCGGACCTGGGACTCGAACCTGCAACCTTTCAATTACAAGTCAGACTCCCTAACCATTAGGCCACGGCTGCCCCACAAAAGGCAGTACTAAATGAAAAAAAAATAAAAATAATAATGAACATCACCATTCTGTTCAAAAGTTTTCAACCCCCAGCTCTTGGGATGTAAACTTTTGACCTCAACTGTACATACTTAAACATCTGTGTAAAATGTGCTTATTCTTGTACATTCTAAATCATAAATGTTTTCCTGAAAACAGCATTGGAGTGGGAGCTTGACTTTTTGTCACATCATTCCACCGTGACAAGCCAACAAAAGTACATATTTTAAAGGTAGCCTAGTTTCATGACAATAATGTAGTGAAATTTTTTTTATTATTATTATATTACATTACTTTCACATTTCATGGCAGTTTTAAAGTTAAATCTATGGTCTGAAACAGATGAATATGACTGTGGCAATATTTCATTACATTAGTTGTTTTACATATTGCACAGTTTTGGAAAAAAATGTCACCAAATCCTACCCAAAACCTTACTGATAGTGTGAGCAAAAAAACGTATTTTCTGAAACAACCTCGACGTTTTAGCTTGCTTCTACAAGGCTTCTGTTGAATGTTGTGATTTGTGTTTCACGGGCCATAGTGGTTTGCATTTCCAGTGCAGTGATGTACCAGGTGAACTTCTGAGCAAGTTTACTATGTCGGAAAAGCCATACATATAGAGCATATTGTAATGTGTTAAAAGCCAAACATTAAAATGTATTAGTTTACAATAGTTTTTTGATGTCATAACAGTATTTTGCCTGGAAAGTACATTATAAACATCACACAAACACACACACACACACACACACACAGGTGCACACACATGTTGTGTTTCCATGTTTTATGGGGACATTCCATACTGTACAAACCGTATTTTCTATCACCCAACACCTACCCTACACCTAAACCTAGCCCTCACAGGAGACTGTGCATACTTTTACTTTCTCAAAAAAGCCTGTTTCCTCATGAGGACCTCCCTAATTGCCCCACAAGGTCAAAATTTACTAGTTTTACTATCCTTGTGGGGACATCTGGTCCCCATAACGTGAAAAATACCGGGTGCACACACATGGAAACACAACATATGTGTTCACCTGTGTGTGTGTGTGTGTGTGTGTGTGTGTGTGTGTGTGTGTGTGTGTTTGTGTGATGTTTATAATGTACTTTCCATGCAAAATACTGTTATGACATCAAAAAACTATTGTAAACTAATACATTTTAATTTTTGGCACACACACACGCACACGCACACGCACACACACACAATTTTTACTATCAGTAAATTCAGGTTCAGAGGTAAGTGTGGGAGACTCTCTGACAAACATGATGTACACCAAATGCATGCTATCAGGGTTTGTCTAAATATGAACACTAGTCATGTCCATATATATGTCTGACAGATGGGAGATTCTCAGCCTCAAATTCAAGTATTAGTATTATCAAAAGTGGCAGTTAGCACTGCATGCTGCTTTTATATCACTGCCAGAAGCACAATCGGCATTTGCAATTACTGCTTTCAGAGAGGAAGCCACTGTTTTCTGCCCTCAGTCCCTCTCTTCATTTTCAACTCCTCTTGGTTTTTGCTTTCTTCATTTCATATGTTGTCATAGTCTTTATTAACCTGGTACTAAGAGGCTCATATAAATGGTAAGTGTTGTACTAATCATTTTTTCCAAATGAGCTTGATATTTTCACAGACAATGTCACCATTGCAAGCAGACAACATTCAACACTGGTTTTATCTCTTTTAGATTTGTTTGTTTGAGGCTACATTGACTAGAACATCTCTTAGGAGTGTTATTGTCTTCTTCTTCACAACAGGACTTATTTCTTTTCATCAGTGAGTTCTTTTTATCAGCAATATCTGAACATGTAATTCTGTCTTCCCATTTGTTTCTTCCTTTCTCTTTCACATCCCCCTCATTCTTCTCAGAGGTTATGTTGATACAGTTGTTAATTAGAAGCAGTGAGGTTTCATTATTTAGGCTCAGTAATTAGATCTTGCCCTGTATATCAGTATGCTTGAGCTTTACACTTGTACATTGTTGGTTTTGAGCGTTAAGGTGTCATCTGTTACCTTAGAGGCATTTATGAACAGATGCAGTGTGCTGGATATGCCCTGTACGTGTTTACATCTGGCAGAGTGCTGTTTTGCTTTTTTTGGCTGGCAGCCCTATGTATGTGTGTGAGTGTATATGGATGTCTAAGTTTGTTCAGATATGTGTGTAATGAGGTGAAATGGAACAGTGCATGATTAATTTATTGAGGGACAAGACGCTGTGCAGTTCTGTGTAGTCTCATTTGGTCAGCTGAAAGATTCATGGTGGAAAGAATTTAAGCACAGTGCCTTGTGAAAGTAAATAATTTTTTTCACATTGTAATGTTGCAGCCTTATGTTAAACTGCTTTAAATATTTTTTTTTTCCACATCAGTCTACACTCCATACACCATAATACCAAAGCAAAAAGCAAAACACAGATTTGTCGCAACTTTGCACATTAAATAAACAAACAAACACTGAAATGAGTACATTTCATAAGTATTCATTCATATACTGCTGTACTTTACTGCTGCACCTTTACAGCCTCAAGTCTTTTTGGTATGATGCGACAAGCTTTACACATCTGCATTTGGCGATTTTCTGGCATTTATCTTCTCACTTCTTTACCTTTCAAACTCTGTCAGTTTGAATGGGGACATTTTCAGGCCTCTCCAGAAACGTTTGTTTAGATTCAATACCAGGCTCTGGCGAGTCCCTCAGTTCCTGCCACTGCATGAGGCTGCTACCTCCATACTTTACTTTTGGAATGCTGCTGTGCAGGTGATGAGCAGTGCCTGCTTTCCTCTAAACATGATGCTTGGAATTGAGGATCATCAGACCAGAAAATCTTGTTTCTTACATTCTGGGAGTTCTTTAGAGAGGATTGAGTTTGGCCACACATACCTATAGATTGGTGGAGTGTTGCAGTGATGTTTGTCCTTCTGTAAGTTTCTCCCATCTGTGTATATGGAGCTCAACTAGAGTGAAAATCAGCTTCTTGCTCTAACCAAAGCCCTTCTCCATTAATTGCTCAGTTTGACCAGGAGGTCAGCTCTAAGAAGAGTCCTAGTTGTTCTAAACTTCTTCAATTATGGATAACAGAGGCTACTAATGTAGTGTAAATTCAATAATTTTTTTTTTCTGAACTCTTCCCCAGATGTGTGGCTTGACGCAATCCTGTCTCTGAGCTTTACAGGAAGTTTTTTTGACCTCAGGGCTTTGTTTTTGCTCTGATATGCATTTTCAGTTGTTAGACTGATTTAGATGTGTGTACCTTGCCAAATCATTCCTGTTCAATTGAATTTGCCACAGGTTAAGACTTTTACATTGCTATAAAACACACTTTTGAACTTTGTATTTATTGAAGTGTAAAAACTATGTATCACAGTTTCCACAAAAATATTAAGCAGTTTTAAATTAACATTACTGTTTGTTTAAAGAAATTCAGCATTGAGACTTTTATTAAAAACATTAAACATTAATTCTTTCCAAATTCAAACATTTGACCAGATTTGTTAATAGACATTAAATATTGATTTGAGTTACAATTATTTTAGCTGGAATTATTATCATGTGAAAAGAAAGAGATAGAAGGGTGATACAAAAGACATGACAAAAGATGCAAAAGGCATAGTATACTGTAGGTGATAATTGCTAAGAATGGTCAAATATATGGTTTAGCGATTATTGCAAACATTATTTCAGATTCATTTAACACTGTTTTACATAACTGTACACCAGCTGAAAATATATTTGTGAAGATGGGAGGTATTCATCTAACCCATTTAATGGGTTTTTCTCAAATAGTTCCTGTGGACCCCATTTTCTCGGTTCTTCTCAGAAGGTCTCTGGGATCTTCAGTCTGTTTAGTTAGCACATTTATCATCAGGTGTAGGGTCTGTTAAAACAGACAGTTTCTTTAGAATGATGGGACAAAAGAAGGACACCATTAGTCTAGAAAAATGATTATGCACCTTTAATACATTCTTCTACCCACAAGCACATTGGTCCAGCTTACTTTCTTTTATACAGTAGAACAAATTGAATTGAAGCCAGCCAGTCAAATACAAGAAGCATGAAATTATGAGATTGATCAAATATAGGACATGCTCTGACTGAAATCATAGCTGTTTCTTAGCCTATTGGCTAGTAATAATGACAATAGGTTGACGAGCATGTTATGGTATGTTTTGTGAATCGAAGATGAATTCTATCAAATGAAACTCAAGTCAGTCAAACGACGAGTGTCCATTGGAGAGCTGACGTGATCACTGAATCAGGCAGAAATACTCGTGGAAAGAGTAACAGCTTGTCTCCTTTAGCTCCCCCTGAAACTATTCAAAATGTCAGTGGGATTAGTATTAAAATAATGATTGAATGAGAGGATGACGTTAAGCCGTGTTTTGTGATTGCTGTTGTGGGATTGATTTACTGAGTTAGGTCACCGAGCCAGTCATTTCATTTTCGATACCTTGCCCTTTCTGTTCATGCGCAGAAAAATTGAGATGCGGATGGGGGAGCAGTGCTTGGAGACAGACAGAGAGAAAGAGAGAAAGAGTAATAATGTGTATGCTTTTTTGAAGGGCACTGGGAAGCCATCACCTTTACCTTAGCAGATTAATCAGGGAAAACAGCAAAGACTGTAAACTTCTGACATCTCGGAGCTGTCAGTTGCCCTGCAGTTGCTAATTGATGAGCTCGTATCCGTGTGGAAGTTTGGCCATCAGTGATCTCCTGTGAGCCAAGACGGGAAATACGGCCCATATACTTCATCAGCCAGAGCACTCTTGAATTACTGCTCTTCAGGGTGAGATGCTGTGAATACAGTCTAGAGTTACTGGATATTATCAAACGGCCCTATGGAGTACTTGATTCTGATAGGTTAACTGTGACATTCTGTGTTTTTTGTGTGTATATACAAGGGCTGGCCGTAAAGTGTCCAGCTTTGTAATATGAAAATAGAGACATTTATTGAAACATTGTACATAGGACCATGACGCCTTCGGAGGTGATTTTTGTTTTGGGCAGTCACCTGGGTGTTTTGATGTTTTTGAAAAGTATGATTTTTGATATTTTAAATAATTGTAATATATAAAATAACTGCTTTCTATTTCAAAATGTTATTTATTCCTGTGATCAAAGCTAAATTTTCAGCATCATAACTCCAGTCTTCAGTGTCACATGATCCTTCAGAATTCATTTGAATATGCTGATTTGCTGTTCAAGAAACATTTATTGTTATTATCAATATTTAAAACAGTTGAGTAATTTTTTTTCAGTATTCTTTGATAATTAGAAAGATCCAAAGATCAACATTTTTCTTAAAAAAAAAGCTTTTGTAAGCTTATACACTATACCATTCAAAAGCTTGGAGTCAGTATAATTTTTTCATTTTCATTTTTTTCTGGGAAAGAAATGATGGAAATTAATCATTATTTTGCAAGGATGCTAGTAATGATAGAGATATTTATAATGTTACAAAATATTTATCTTTCAGAAAATGCACTTCTTCAGAATGTTCTATTCATCAAAGAAACCTAAACAAAAAAAAAAAAAAAATAATAATAATAGAAATAATAATAATAATAAAAGTTTTTTGATATATATGTATATATATATATATATCGAATATTAGAATGATTTCTGAAGGACCATGTGGCTGAAGTAGTGGTGCTAAAAATTCAGCTTTGAAATCACAGGAATAAATTACATTTTAAAATACATTCAAATAGAGAACAGATATGTGAAATAATAAAAATATTTCAAAATGTTACTGTTTTTGCTGTACTTTGGATCAAATAATTGCAGGCTTGGTGAGAAGAAGAGACACACTAATTTTAAAAATGCTAATTATTTCATAGCAATCTCTAGAAATCTCAAATTTATTAAATTTGTTTACTGGGAATTACAGTTTTGTGTTTTATTTTTGTATGTTTTTATTTACACAGAATAGTATAGAATTTCGGCCATAAAATTAAAAAATAATTATTGGCTTATGGCCAGAATATTAATATTAGTTTATCTCTAATGAACTTTCTCCCAGACAACTAATTTTCCTACTTAGTGGTGTTAGCTTTATGTTTCTTGTCTCACTCAGCAGTGTTTATCTCACATAATAAAATAGTTGCAATTCAAGTAAAAATGTATTGTCCATTTATTTATTTATTTGGTAAGTAGCGGTGTAATAAGTGGCAATGAGTGGAATGATGGTTGAGGATTTGAAATCAGGTTTGGAGCTCTTTGAGTAGGACTAAATTAAAATGAGATGAGGCTGCTTTATCTCCTCTAAATTTGGCACCTTCTCTCTCTCACTCTCATTCGATGTTATTTTCTCCATCACTTTCATTTTTACACCCTATGTCTCCTTTTTAGCGCTCACTCTCTCACATTTCTTTCTTTTTCAACTATCGGTGTCATCTCACCACCCTCAGCTTCTGACTTCATCTCTCAACCTGTCTTTTCTGGTACATTTTAGGACATATTTCTCCACACTACCATATCATTCTCACCACTCACCAATCCTTCAGTTCTCTTAGTGATCCTGTGTGTTGAAATTTACAAGGACAATTGTTTATCAATATTGTAATATGCCTTCAGGACTGTGCTAGCACCTGTTGTTAGCTGGACCATCAAAACTGCGACAGATCAATTGTCTTATCGGCCATGAAGGGTGTAGACTGCCACAAAAATAATGAGGTTTCGGCAGTAGTGGCCAGATGACTGGTCCCAATGTAATCAATTTAACACTGTAGTGTGAGATTCTTGTTTAATATAATTTAATTTAGAGACTGTCAGTGTTTTATCTACAGTGATTCAGTATATACATATTCTGTTTTTAGTCTTGGTTGTCTGACAAGTATTGTGTGAAATATAAAAATGTCTGAATGATTATAAATTCATATTACTGTTTCATAGCTAATGAGAACATAAAATGAACTGTACTGTGTAAACTGTGGCGTTTGATATAACTATTGGTTTTCAGTTTCAAGGGCACACACGCACACACTTGCTGTACGCTCTCCTGCTGAGTGGCCAGCTGCTTGTTTTGTTAGTAGTTGGCTGTCTGGTTCTGAGCTTGCTGTTCCTGTCCAACAGGCTCAGTATTCTGCTGCTGCTGAAGGTCACCATGCATAAATTTACTGTATTTACTCTATTTACCAAGATCAGTCTGTGTAGAGGTCAGAGAACTTGAGCTGCTCTGACCGCTGATATGTTTCCTGCTGGGATCCAAATGACTGTGAACATCATTTACCTACTGCAGACATAGCCAAGATCCACTGCTGAGTTATTCTGAGACTCCTGTAGCAAATTAAGTTATGTAATATGTGAAAATAAAGGGAAGACAATAAGACAGAGCCACAAATTCTTGTACAGTCTTATACAAACCCCTATTGGAAATAATATGATTTCAAAACAACAACGTAGTTTACAATTAGCCATAAATTATATTTTGAAGTATGTTAAAATAAAAAACATTATTTTATATTGTGATAACAATTTGCAATATTATTTTTTTCTGTATTTTAGATCAAATAAATGCAGGCTTGATGAGCATAAGAGTCTTACTGATCCCAAACTTTTGAGTGGCAGCGTATAAATATATAATTGTTGTTGTTGTATAGTCATATTTAATTGGCAAAGAAACACGTTTTTTTCTTCTTTTTTTTTTGTCCATAGATGATCACATGCATGCTTACTGTACTCAAAAGGCTATGATGCATTATTTTTTGTTTTGTGGCCAGGTTATGCAGTAGCTAGTGTCATTATTTCACTGTAAACATGAGTCAGTTAGAGGTTTACAAATCCACTGACAGACTAGCTGAGCACTAGCACCAACAACAAATCACTTTTCCTCTGTCTCTTTCTTTTTAGTTTTCTCAGTATTTTATGAGCCTTTTTGTTTACCCTCTTGTTCTCTGTCTATCCCCCTTTTCTATCATGTTTTATGTCCTGTGGCGACCTTTCATCTCCTGCTGCCCTTTTCACAATTCTGTGTATTTGTGTATAGGGTGATCTAGTATGCACTGCAGTGCTTTCTTCCATGAGTGGAGATGTTTTCATAGGGCCTCATCAGAGTAGTACACACATACACACACACACACACACACACACACACGTATATGGACACTTCCATTCACAGTAAAGGCTGATATTCTGAGCTCTTATTTACTGTGAAAATGCATTTCATGACCATGAAGACATTTATCTCCTGTCCTATCTTGTGTTATAGCATTTACATCTATTTAACATGCATGGCCATAGCACTCACACAAGACAACCACTGGCCATCATCATTAGCTGCCAAGCATGCAATTAGCTAATTATGAAATATAATAGCCTGCTTCTTTCAGCACATCTGACTGTGAGACTGATGGGTTGGGTCCCCTTATCTCGAGTTTTAGAGGGATATATTATGAGCTACACAGTGGTTACATTTGGTCTCCATTACTCATAAATCCCTATTATGGATGTACTTCTCTCCGCCCCATTGGTTTGCCTACAGAAAACAGCAGGGATCACAGTCTGTAACAGTGAGTCTGTGCCTGTAAAACATTTTAGAGAACAATGAAATATGCATATTTGGTGTGTTTTTCAGAGTTTAAGAAAAATCCAACATTTGACTCCTTTGTTGTTTTTAAATGATGTTTCCTGCTCCTGAGAATGTGAATTTAAGCACTGAGCATTCACTCTGAAGAGAAGCTGCATAACAAATTTCAAGCTCTCAAAATGATAGGCAGCCAGTAAAGATAATTTAACTTTAGAACTGCCTGGCTGACATGATGACACTAATGCCAACAAATATGAATATATCACACTGAGGGGTGTCATCGTTTTTGAAGAGGCACCAGTGACAGTCTTGGCTCACATGGCGCTCTAGGTGTTATACAATATGTCCAAATGAAAAAATAAATAAATAAACTTTTAACTACTCAGTCATTGTTTTTACACATGGTGGATGAGAACTGTGTAACAGTTTGTGTTTAATAAAAGGGGCCAGGTTTATAAAAACATTTTTCATGTACTTTATTAATCACACAGCTACACCACTCTTTATTATATTCTCTTTATGATATTCTATTTTAACATATTTTAAAATGCAATTTTAAACAAAAGTTTACATCTGCTTGATTCTTAATACCGTGTTGTTACCTGAATGATTCACAGCTGTTTTTTTTTTTTTGTTTGTTTAGTAATAATTGTTCATGAGTCCCTTGTTTGTCCTACACAGTTAAACTGCCTTCTATTCTTCAGAAAAATCCTTCAGGTCCCACAAATTCTTTGGTGTTCCAGGATTTTTGTGTATATGAACTCTTTTCAGCAATGACTGTATGATTTTAAGATCCATATTTCCACACTGAGGACAAATGTGGGACTCATATGCAACTATTACAGAATTTTCAAACGCTCACTGATGCTAAAAAACATGCAAAAGCCGGGGGTTAAAACTTGTTTTAATTTGAAGATCAGGGTAAATAACATACACAGTTTCACCTAATCTCATGTTAATCCTGAGTACCTATAGAGTAGTACTGTATTCTTAATATCTCCAAAAAGTCTTTAGTTTTATCATATTTATAAAAGAAAACTACAGCTTTCCATTTTTCTCTGGAAAAAGACGAGCTTCTGGAGGCGCGCCATGGGCAGGGCTAAGTTCGACAATTAGTTGCGCTGGGATTGCCAATAAAACAGACATTTGATGCCGTTTCGCTCACCATCTGCAGTTCTGAATCATGACCTGAATCTTGACCTTTTATAGTTGAGACTGCTCCATCTTTCAGTATCAAACAATGTGCAAATCCAGCGTCGAACTGGGCCTTGTATATGAAACGTTTGTCAACAAACACACACTTGCAAAACTCCATTGCTGCCCCAGAAAAAGGAACTGCGTCCACTGTTCATGTAACGCTGGGTTCTTTGGGAAGCTGAGCAAAGTTATTTTTGCCTTACAACCAAAACCACACCTCTTTAGAGACATTGTTCCCGTGTGAATCCCTTGCAGCAGTGCAGCTGAATGCACATGGTCTAGTCGACGTGAGCGTGGGCGCCGCGGACACGCTTTTCTGGGAGAAATGCTTATATAAGGAGTTCCACCACCGATTATGTCATTAAAGCCACGATCGGAAAAAAACAACTAAAACTTGTACCAACCCGGAAGTATGATTTTCGGCAAAGAAATTCTCTGTCATTAACACTGTAAACAACTCTGAATATATGAAACACCATTGTACCCCCCCTTTAACTTATTTTGTCTTCTGGGAAACATGTACATATCTTATGTAGCCTCTGAATGGCAGTTCTAAATGAAAAAATATGATATTTAGGCAAAATAAGAAAAATGTACACATCTCCATTCTGTTCAAAAGTTTTTACCCCCGGCTCCTAATGCATGGTTTTTCCTCCGGTGCATCAGTGGGCGTTTGAACCCTCTGTAATAGTTGTATATGAGTCCCTCAGCTGTCCTCAGTGTAAAAAGATGGATCTCAAAATCATGCAGTCATTGTTGTAAAGGGTTCAAATACACAAAAATGCTGGAAAACCAAAGATTTTGTGGTACCTGAAAGATTTTTCTGAAGAACAGCAGGCAGTTTAACTGTTCAGGACAAACAAGGGACTCATGAACACCTATCGCTAAACAAAAAAACACAGGTGTGGATCTTTCAGGTAAGAACACAGTATTAAGAATCAAGGGGATATAAACTTTTAAACGGGGTCATTTTTATAAATTCAGCTATTATTTTTCATTTGTGGACTATATGTAAACATCTTTTATGTGACATATCTTATTAAGGTCAGTACTAATTAAACAATAACATCCATTTTGTATGACCCCTTTTATTTTACTAAAATAATTACCATTTTGCAGATTCTGAAAGGGGGATGACCTCGACTGTATGTATCAATTTGTTCAGATAAAATGTATATATTTTTTGGAAGCTGCATTAAAAATCCACTTTGTTCAAAAGGCTTCTCAACTAAAAAAAGCTTGAACTATCCCTTTTAAACCTTAACTTGGTAATTCAGAGGTCTCGTATCCTGTATAGAAAGGAACAGGTGCTGTGGCTGTCCAGCAGGTCCTGGATCTGAATGTGAGCCAGCTGGTAAGAGGCAGGTCCAATGAGAGGCTGTTCTTGGGTCAGACCAGACTGTGGTAGTGTAGAACAGGTGTGACCTCTGCAGCCTGACTGTGATCAGGCTTTTAAAAAGGAAAATGTATGAAATACAGGTGGTGAAGAAAGGAGAACGGTAGAAAGGATCATAGAGGGCAGACATGATGGGCAAAATAATGAAAAAGATGAGTAGAGAGTAAGCCACAGCCTTCTCTATGCCTCATATACTCTTTTCTCGCTATTTCTACAAGGTCAGCCATGATGACTGCCCTTTAAAAACCAGCCAATAAATTATTTGCTAGTGAAACTGATACCAGATATGCATCAGTAGGTCTTCTCTTCATCTTATCTCTCCCTTTCATTTTCTCCACACTGCGTCTTATTTATATTACACATCTATTGATTACCACTATTAGATTAACTAAGATAAGAATCCTTTTTAGAAATCAGTGCATTCCCAATGTGACTCATGCTAGTCAAAACTTGATAGTAGCAGGTGTTAACATTTTTAAGGTAATGTGTATTTTGTTTGGAATTCCATGTTTATGAAATTCAGTATTCATGGTCACTGTTTATAGGACAAATAAACAGGGAGGTTGATGGCAAAATAACAGAAATAACCAGAAAAATTTGTTGCTATTTTGAAAACATTATGTGTTGAGGTCATTGTCTTGTTCTCCTGGCCACTAATGTTAATGGTTCCTGATAAAAAATCTTGCTGTGGAGGTTTGTTGTCTCTTCATTTTTTAAACTCAGACCTCATTACATTCTTAGCCCTGCAGGAACTCTTGTCAACAAAAGACACTCCTGATTGCCAATTCAAGTTATTGCCAATTCTTGTCATTATTGACAAGTGCTCACGTCAAGCTCATTTTAATCAATAATAATTCCCATCTGTTTAAACCTCTATAAGCAATTACTTCAGGGCAAACAAAAATGCAGATTCCTTTTTTTAAATGATCTTTTATTGGTTTTATCCTAAGTAACCACCTAGCCTACAGGGATGAAGTAGGAATATTGCATGTGTAGAATACACATGCAGATTTGTATTGTATTACACTATAATATACTCTATGATACATTTCTTTTTATATTAAAGTCATGTTTTTTTTTCTTCATTATGGCATTATGAGAATTGGGAGGATCTTTCTTTTAAGGGTGATATATGACTGTTTTGTAAGATATGTCAACATCATCTTTTGTGTTCAGCAGGAGAAAGAAATTCATACAAGTTACGAGTGAATTGTGACAAAAGTCTGTGAGTCGTGGCACTGTTCCTACTCCCTAAACCAGATCATGTTGGAGTAGCCCTGGCCACAGAACCTGTAGTGGATTTCAGCTTGTACACCTTATGCTAAACTCTCTATGGACTAAATACTCCAGGGACCCTTGCAGGATTTATAAATAATAGTGAAACTAATGGGCTTTTCACACTTGAAATTGCTAACCCAGTGCCATTCTAAAGCCTGGATTAAGGTAATTAATCTTGGGCTGTCAGATTTTAAAATACTATACATTTTTCGTATTTAGTAGAGAAACATTTGTAGCAGGTCTTAATAACCAAGAGTTAAAAGTAGTGCTATGAGCCTTTTGTAATTAGTGTGAAACGTTGGTTAACGCAGGGCTAAAAAAAGATATCAACCAAAAGGTTAAGTTGTTCATGCAATATTAGTATCTGTTTATAAATATTATTAGTTCATGCACTCTCTGAAAATACAAACAATGACCTTGGCATTTCTAGCACCAGCTAATATTTGAGCTACTATTTGTATACAAACACTTAATACAGGTGAAAAGTTGTATGATTACTAATCATACAACTGCACATTAGCTTGCTTGTTTATATAATATGAAATTGAATGTGCCTGGCATCTTTTAACAGTTCCCAATGGTTTATCAGTAAAATAAACAGTGTTTGGCACTATTTATTTTACTGGCACTTTACCCTCTGTAAACATCAAATGAAACATTTAACATCACCACTGGTTAAGTGTAGTGTCGAAAACACTTTTAGTGGGATGTAATTTCCGGTAAGCGCCAGCCAAAGAAATCACCATTATTTTCGTATCCTCATTTCAGCATTTTGTGCTTTTTAATATAAAATAGTTTTCAAAATAGAATGCATTTATCAGTGAACCAAAAAGATGTCTCAATGCAACTTAGTGGCTAGTTTAAGCAGTGTAAAAATAAACCAAATGAGCCTGTTTCAAACTGGAAGGAATGCCATATAGTATAATCTTTTTGGACAACCCTACACTCTAACCCACACTCCACCCTTCTGTCCTCAGCATCACTTTTTAGCCTGTGCCTCCCTGCTTTGGGTTAAACCTCAGCCCTTTCATTGGGGGTGGATTTTTGTATAATAGAGCACTCTGAACCCAACCTCACTTCGTTCTAAATGCAGCTGCAGTACAGTGAAGAACACCCATGGATAGGCCTGGAAGATCATACTTGCAGATCCAAGCCCGAATCTGACTAGCATTGAAAACACCAGGTGCTATATTTGGCCTCCTCTACTTTTCACAGTAGCTTGCTTCTTCTTCAAGGAAGAGAGGGCACAGTATGACTACATTTTCATAGCCTGTGTCTGTCTGCATATTTAGAGGATTGAAAAGATTTTTGGAGGGAATCAACAGTGTGTTCAACTCCCCAGTGTGTCTAGCAAAGGTGCAAAACAGACAGAGTGCACAGCCTGCAGCACCCATGTGAGTGAGTCTATGTTTGTGAGTGTCAAGGGCAAGCAGGGCATGTGGTGGGATGGTAATGAGGCATATGCTGAGAAGATGTCAACCTATCCATAGTGAGGGCACAGTCAAATTCTGAGATCTATACACACAAACACAGCTTTACACACAACTGACTTGCAAACACAAATATATATCTGAATGCACTTTAGAAATGATCAACTAGTTTGTAACATGTTATGAAAACTGTTTTTATGTCAAGATGCTGAAATTTGTGAGAGAAGTTATGCTACTACATTTTTATTGCACTGCTGAAAATGACTGTGGCCCAAGAACAGACTTATTTTTGTTGTGTTGCAAGTTAAGAGTGGAAACACAGCCTTTGCAACCATTTCATTGGTCAATTCAATCACACAGTCACCATTTCAGAAAAGTCCAAACTTTAGAGTATCATAGCTGGACAGTAATGCTGTTTATCAGGCAACCAATGCAATACTAATATTTAAAATATCATCTCAGGTAAAATTTACATTTTTGATTGGCAGCGTATTAGTCTGTGCAGTCTTGTTGTAGTCCTGACAAGAGACTGAAAATAGAGAACAAATCAAACACTAGGAGGCATCTGCTAAAGCCAATAATTGGCAGTGTTTTTGACCCTGTCAAAATAGAATGTTTTATGGCAGTATCTGTATTTCCTGAAGCACTAAATAGATGGTTAAATAAAGGATAGTTGTATGTAAGTAGTATCTAATCTTTAAAGAGTTAGTTCACCCAAAAATGCAAATTCTGTGATTAATTACCTAGCCTCATGATGTTCCAAACCCATAAGATCTTCGTTTGTTACAAATTAAGATATTTTTATGAAATCCAAAGGTCTCTGACCCTCCATAGACACAAAGGATCCTTTCACATTCAAGGCCCAGAAAGGTACCAAGAACATAGACAAAATAGTCCATGTGCAGAAAAAAAAACTAAAATAGCAACTATATTCAACAATTCTGATTTGAGACAGCCAATAGAGCATTTGGAAAATGGTTATTCTTATGTTTCCATGTAACTTTAATATCACATTTAAATGAAATGCTAATGCAAGGTGAAACAAGATGAAAGCAATTCACCCAAAAATGTCTCTTACAGGAGTTTATTGTAAAAAATCTTGCTGTGGAGGTTTGTTGTCTCTTCATTTTTTAAACTCAGACCTCATTACATTCTTAGCCCTGCAGGAACTCTTGTCAACATACTTTTTAAATCTGGGCAGGGCTTGCTTATATTTTTGGCAAATGTAAAAGCCTTTTCACACTAAATGAGAAAAGTAAACACATCTGTATAGTAGAACACGGAAGAAAAAAATGTCAACTCTTCATCAATAAAAAAAAAAAGAAAACAAAGATTATCTTGAGTAATTTTTGCTTATTTGTATTAGGGGTGCAACGGATCGCAGTTGATCCGTGATCCGTGCGGATCACGACCCATGGTTCGGTACGCACATGACCTGCGGATTAATAACTAATTTTTTAAACTTGTAGATAATCCTAAATTTAATCCTACATTTTTAACACTTGCAGAGAAAAAGACTGCCGATATTGCTTTTTAAGTAATTAATTACACATCGTGTTCACGTGAACATGGCATGTTAATCAGTCAACAATGGCTAGCGGAGGTACAGAAGAACTCGAAAAGCCTCCTGCGTCATTCAAATTGCATGTATGGGAGCATTTTGGCTTCCCTGTAAAATATAATGATGATGGATGAAGGGTGGTGGACAAAACTGTTACAGTGTGTAGGCACTGTGGCACGAGAAAGCCGTATGAATGCGGCAATACAGTGCGCTGTTCTATGTATGCGCTCAGAGACGGAACAGAACACGGACAAGTAAAGTGAACGTTTAGCTTAAGATGTTACCTAAATGGTCAAATACATGCAAATATATGTGATGCGAAAAATGGTCCGATCCGTGACTCAAAAACCGTAATGTGATCCGAACTGTGAGTTTTGTGATCCGTTGCACCACTAATTTGTATGGATGAATTGGATAATTGAAGGTCAGCAGTAAAGACAGTGGTTAATAAAATGGGATTAGATACATAAAGGAAATTTGTATTATTTTACATATTTAATTATTGCAGGTTTGCGTCATATTCTGAGTTGAATTTTACAGTTTTTATTCATTTTAAGGGAAACTGGAGGACTGTTTTTTTTTTGGTGAGTGAAATAAATGAATGAAACTTATTTGAAAAAGTAACTCAAATATTTTCTTGTCAATTAAAACGTAATGCGTTACTATACTAGTTACTTGGAAAAAGTAATATTATTACATCACTTGCGTTACTTGTAATGCGTTACATTTCTTTGCATGTAAACAATGCATGCTGCTGTAGAACATGCGTGCGCCATGCTTTGTTTGCATTTGGAAGAAAAGCACACACACACATTGTGATACTCTCCAAAATGGTGCTAGGCTCACGCAGAGGAGAAAAAAAGTTATAGTTTTTTTGTTGTTGTTTTTTTTTTTTGCAAAAAAAAAGTAGTGTTACATTTCTGGGCCTTGAACAAGGAAGGTCCCTAGCTGTAAATGGAGGGTCAGAGAACTCTTGGTTTTTATCAAAAATATCTTAATTTGGGTTCTGAAGATGAACAGATCTTACAGGTTTGGAATAACTTAAGGGTGAGTAATTAATGACAGAATTTTCATTTTTGAGTGAAAAAAGTGTGAGAGTTAGGAGAGTTCATTTTCTGCAAGTTAAGAGAGCCTGTGGTTGAAGAAACACACCCTCACTGGTGACATAACCAACTAATCTTCTTTAAGGTTCTAATTCCTTTCCATTCAAGTACACGTACACAGCCTGCAAGATCTCTTTAATTTGTCTCATGTGTCAGTGTGTGTGTTTTGTGTGCTTGTGTGTCCTGAGTCAGCACTGTGCTCTTAGCATTAGAAAACTCAGAAACACCAGCACCCTCTACTAAAGCTGTGTCTCTTACAAAACACATACATTACAGATTTGAGCGTGACTTACTGACTTCAGTCAACAAGCCTGTAGACATGCTCAGACATCAGCACCTACTTACACACTCATAAGCCGGTCCATCAGGTTATTTAACACAGTAATCATAATTTACTGATGACATTACAGCACATTTCTCTATGTGTATGTGCATTGGCGCCGATTTATGTTTCTGCTGGTGGTTGCTCAACCGCATAACATATATTTTTTTAATATAAAACACATTTTCACAGCGTTATTTAGTAACCAACACACTTTCTATGTATCTGTTTACAATAAGCACTTATTCGCGTGTACACGAGACAAAGTTTGAGGGCGCACACGTAATATTTGAGGAAGCGCAGAGCCACAGTCTCCATATAGGAGAGCAAGCCCGCTGCAAGCCGAGAGACTCGTGCTGGCACCCTCTCGAATTACAATAATGTACTCTTGACATTTGCCATTAAAATAATGCCAAAACCTGTCTCAAATAAACTATGAAAATGAGAATAAAGTTGTACAAGCTACAATCCACTTCTTATTGGTTAAAATGAATGGAGAATATCTCGCATTTTTCCATGGGTGCTCAAGCCCCTGAGCACGGGATCAGCGCCTATGTGTATGTGTGGTTTGTTTGTGTTGGTCTTGATTTATTGATTTTGCTGGTGGCTAAAATTGTGATTATTTATTTATAATCCATGAAGATTGAACGCCTTTGTATGACGGTGTGTTTACTCACCTATGGTAGAAGTTGAAGAATTGGACAAAGAGAAATATATTATTGTTTGACCACTAACTTTGACCAATGTTTGATTAATCTTAATATTGTGAAATGTGAACAGTGGCCTGTTCAGCCCTAAAAAGTGGTGGATTGTATAGAGGGGGTCAAGAAAGTTATAGAAATAATCAAAGAAATCATGGGATGATGAAAAAGATTGAGAAGCTGGAATCAAAAAAAATATATATATCTCTGCAAATGGGAGAGATAGAAAGAGGAAGCTGAAGGGCGGAAAGAGAGGGATGTATAGCACTATAGTGTAGGTGTGTGGAGATGAAGGAGAATTAATGTGCTGCGACAGAACTACAGAGAAAGCTGGAACAAACTTACAGAGAATGTGTTAAGCGAAGGCCTTGTAGAAATGGTCAAAACCGCAGCCTATATCTTCTACAGCACATTCCTGGATTTTTACAGCACAGATCTGTTTGTTACATGTTGTTCAAGATATCAGAAGTTCTAAAAGTAATAGTTGTATTTATTTAATATTTTATATATAAAATATTAAATATTCAAGAGAAATTTAGAAACCATATCTTTATATCTTTATATCTTTATAGTTATACAGTAAATAATTAAACATTTGAAATATTGGTTTCTGTACTTCTCTCGAATAGTGAACAGTCATATAATTCCCTGCACAAAAAAAAAAAAAAAAACTGTGGATCAAAAAAGACATACTTCCGATTTTTGAATTACAGCCTACTAGTTGTGAGTTTTTTATACATCATTTTACTGCATATTTTAATGTACTTTTCTTTCAGCATCTTACTTTTTTCCAATCTTTATATATAAATAAAGTGTATGTCAAAGTGCAAAACTAACTTACATTCACTCACCAAGTGTCTTTTTGTTTTTCCTCAGGTGGTGTGCAGTTTGAAAATCCACAAAAAGACTGCCCCCAATTTTACCATGCCTTTGTCCTTCAGTTTGTCTCGCCTTTGCCCCTTCTCCTTCATTTCCTTGATCCTCCCCGTCCTCCTCCTGTCTTTCTCCATCCCTTCTCAAGCTGACTCCCAAGATGTAGCCCAATCTACCTCCAACTGTTCTCAGTATGACGTGTGTGCAGAGGGGGTCCTCTTACCAGTGTGGAATCCCCAGAATCCCTCAGTTGGTGACAAAGTGGCTCGTGCCATTGTGTACCTAGTCGCACTAGTCTATATGTTCTTAGGTATGTCAATCATTGCTGACCGCTTCATGACTGCCATTGAAGTTATAACTTCTCAAGAAAAGGAGATCACTACAAGGAGACCTAATGGTGAAACAGTCACCACGACTGTTCGCATATGGAATGAGACTGTCTCCAATCTGACTCTCATGGCTCTAGGTTCCTCAGCCCCTGAGATTTTGCTTTCAGTCATTGAGGTCTGTGGACATAATTTTGAGGCTGGTTCTCTTGGCCCCAGCACCATCGTGGGAAGTGCCGCTTTCAATATGTTCGTGATCATTGGCATCTGTGTCTATGTGGTACCTGAAGGTGAAAGAAGGAAGGTCAAACATCTTCGGGTGTTTTTTGTGACTGCGGCGTGGAGCATGTTTGCATACATTTGGCTTTATCTTATCCTCTCTGTGTTCTCACCTGGTGAGGTGGAGGTGTGGGAAGCAGTGCTGACATTCCTCTTCTTCCCTCTCTGCGTGGTCCAGGCCTGGATTGCTGATCGACGATTGCTATTTTACAAGTATGCCCACAAACGATACAGAACTGAAAAAGGCCGTGGAATTATTGTCTCTGAAGGCGGTGAGGAGGTTGGCAAGGAGGCGGGATTCACAAAGATGGACATGCTGGAAATTGATGGAATCACAACACATCTGGATGGAATGTTGGGAGGAGTGGAAAGTGGGCTTGGTGGACGTGATCAAGAAGAGGAGGCCAGGAGAGAAATGGCCAGAACTCTCAAGGAACTTAAGCAAAGACATCCTGACAAGGACATGGAGCAGCTCATAGAGATGGCCAACTATCAGGTATTAAACAAAATCTTTAACACATTTATTTTTGAAATTTAAAGATTTAACAATTTATAGAATTAATATGATTTTTTTTTTTCTAAAATTATAAATGATATAAAAATCAAGTTTTCTGAGGACAACAAATCAGGAATTTTCTCCATATAATAGACTTCAGTGGTGGCCTATGGGTGGCCAAAGTTCCAAATTGCAGTTTCAATGCAGCTTCAAAGAGCTCTACATAATCCCAACCAATAAATAAGAGTCTTATCTAGCAAAGTGATTAGGTCATTTTACTTAAAAATGCATACATTTTTTAGCCACAAATGCTCATCTTGCACTAGCTCTGTGATGCGCATATGCGTCTTCACGCATGGCATTCAAATTGGAAAAGTAACGTGGGTTTAGTTCTTCGTCTGTGTTCTTTGGTTAAAAAAGACAGGGTAGGGCGAAAAACCCATTTTCAACATCGTCCGACATTGTTGTTTTGCCTTTTTTTGTAAAGGTCGTTTGATTTCTTTGGATGTTCGTGTGAGGTCCAACTATTGCAAGACAAGCATTTGTGGTTAAAAAGTATATACATTTGTATTTTTTTGATCGTTTCGCTAGATAAAACCCTTATTCCTCAATTGGAATTGTGTAGAGCCCGTTGAAGCTGCATTAAAACTGCAGTTTGGACCTTCAACCCATTGACCACCACTGAAGTCCACTATGAAGAAAAATCCTGAAATGTTTTCCTCAAAAACCTTTCTTTCTACGAAAATGTATTTTCAACTAGAGAAAGAAAATCAGATCAGAAAATGTAATCAAAACTCTTTGTTCTCTTTGTCTTTTAAAGACTTATCTACAGACATGCCTTAAGTTTTCACAAAACATTTGCATAAAAACATATTCAACTTTATAGATGTAACCTGAAGTTGTGGATCAGTTGATGTAAAACTGAAGTGTGTGTTTTTTGGCACAACCCCACACAACATTTTTTGAATTTCTTAGTTTGTGTAAATACACTTGGGGTTCAGAGTATTTCTTTCTTCCTTCTTCTCTTTTTTCCACGTTAATTTGACACAAGTCTAGTACAAATATGTGGTCTTGTTTTAATAATACAGTGTATTTACCCCAAAAGAATCTAAGTGAAATGTGACAACATACCCCATAGGTGGGCACTTTGTAACATGTGAGTAGCACATTGTAACAACCGTATAACAGCTTAAAATTTTAACAGATATAATGAAAAAGGACAAACTAAAATGTCAGTAAAATAGTTTGACAATAGACAAAACAAAACACAACTTTACACCATAGTTAAAAACAATATGAGCAGATCAGAAACACATTCAGACATTTAGAAAATCAAAGAACTGACTCAACACACCCCCTCTCCCTCCATACACAGCTCTCAGAACAGTAAGTCAGTAAGAATGCTTAAAATTCCTTGATAATCTATTTTTTATTCACGTTAATCATCGTTTCTCAATAGAAAAATGAATTCTTTATGAATTACATTGCTAATGTCATGGAATAACATATTATTATTATTATTGTTGTTATCATTATTGTTAAAAGTGACAGGCATGTTTTAACACAGCATTATAGAACTATCAAACCTGTTAAATAACAGTTTGGAGATTAAAATAATATCAGATGTGTCTATACACTGAGAACAACTGAGATGAAGAAAAAAAAACAGAACTATAACTTAGGAAATAGCTTAGAAATTTTTGCTATAAATGTTCAATGATATTTTCCAAAGACTTTTGAATTTATTTTTTCTCTCTATATAGAGTCAATGTAGCAACTAGTGAAATACACTAAGTTTCGTCATGCAAGCTTGTCTGGAAACTTTTAACCCTCTAGGGTCTGAGGGGTTTTTGGGGCCCTGGAGAAGCTTTGACATGCCCTGACATTTGTGACCCTGGACCACAAAACTAAGTAGCATGGGTACATTTGTAGCAATGGCCAATAATACATTGTATGGGTCAAAATTATAGATTTTTTTCATTAGGATAGTAAGTAAAGGTCACGTTCCATGAAGATATTTTGTAAATTTCCTACCATAAATATATAAAAACTTTTATTGGATATATGCATTGTTAAGAACTCAATTTGGACAACTTTAAAGGCGATTTTGTCATTATTTAGATTTTTTGCACTCTCAGATTCCAGATTGTCAAATAGCTGTCAAAAATCTTGGCCAAATAGTGTCCTATCGTATCAAACCATATATCAATGGAACAGCTAATGGTTACAACTAACCCCATCTTAGGTTGTGCCCCCCTCTCCCCTGCTCTCCCAGTTTACTATGCAGAGACAATTATAGTAAGCTATTCGTAGATTTCCCTAAAAAAAATATAAATACTGTGTCTGTGCTGCTTTGAGCATTATGTTTGTTTGAGAATATGTGTGCATGCACTTTAAAAGTCAGATTTCAGCCAGTATGTAACAAATGTCAGGATTTAAATACTGTGGATATTCTTTAGTTCAAAATGAAATCACACCAGTACATTTTGTTGAAAAGTTGTACTAAACTTGTATGTAAATTTTGAGGTTGTAGCATAATACACAATAGTCAGCCAGTCAAATGCAGACTGTAGTTTATTGGCTCTGTACTCATTGGCTCAATGGTGTGAGTTTGGTGTTTGAAAATTCCATTTATTGCTGACTGTTCTTTAGAATTTATATGTAGCATATTTGAAATTTGGTTTGAAACCTTCTCAACCCTAACTTTGCAGGTTCTAATACAGCAGCAGAAGAGCAGAGCTTTCTACCGCATTCAGGCGACAAGGATGATGATTGGTGCTGGGAACATCTTAAAGAAACATGCAGCGGATCAGGCCCGTAAAGTGGTCAGCAGTGGGGAACCTCGGGAGCAGGAGGATGACCCTCTTATTACAAGAATAGACTTTGAACCTGCCCTGTACCAGTGCTTTGAGAACTGTGGCTCCTTAAAACTTACTGTGCAAAGGCATGGAGGAGATGCTGGGTGTACTGTTAAGGTGAGTTTAAAGTAAAACACTCATTAGTTTATTCATTTTATGAGGGAATAGGATACTTCTAAACTTATTGTCTAATCTTGTCTATTAATTTATGGGAATTATGGAACAGATTTTTGTCTTTTTATTTAATGAGAACAAGGAAGATCTTTAATCTTGCTAAATGTGTATTCATGCACAACTCTAGGTGGACTATCACACAGAAGATGGCACAGCCAATGCTGGTTCTGACTACGAATTTGCTGAGGGCACACTCATCTTCAAACCTGGTGAGAATATTAAAGAGATCACCGTTGGCATTATTGATGATGACATCTTTGAGGAAGATGAATACTTCTATGTCCGCCTAAACAATCCCCGTATAGTCGGATGGGCTGATGGACATCCTATTACTATGGAGACTGGAACACCTGCTCCAAGCGCAGCCCTTGGTGAGGCCCACACAGCGACCGTGACGATCTACGATGACGACCATGCAGGAATTTTCACATTCGAAAGTGAATCGGTGCGAGTTAGTGAAAGTATCGGCATAATGCAGGTTAAGGTCATGAGGACATCAGGAGCACGTGGTCTGGTGGCAGTGCCGTACCATACAGTGGATGCAACAGCTTGCGGAGGGGAAGACTATGAGGAAGTGTCTGGAAAACTGGAGTTCCAGAACGACGAGACAATGTAAGTTTGTAATGTGTTTGTGTGAGAATGTGTCTGTCTGTGAGTTACTGTCTTTCTTTAGCTCTTTCTGTCCAAAGATTGTCCTGCTTGAGTGAACCTTCACAGTGAAAATGCTTTTAGACCTGCAGTGAAGTTATTAGATTGGGTGTGTTTGGATTTCTCAGGCATGTCAGACAGCTTATTTCACGGCAAAGGGACGAGATTCAAGAATTTATTTTGAAAGAACACGATGTCACAAAAATGTGCACACATTGTGATTTGGTTCCTCATTTACATTTTAGTGATTTAATGTGAAGAACAATCCATGTATTTCTTGCCATATGGAGAAAGTTAATATGGTAGACATTAAATTTACATTTTCCACTGAGGTAAAGACAAGCAAGTCGAGACAGATATTATCTGTTGTATACGGATTGTATTTCTTTATGACATGAGTTGCCCCAATATTTTCAGTATCTCACAGAAGTGAGTACACCCCTCACATTTTTGTAAATATTTTATTATATCTTTTCATGTGACAACACTGAAGAAATTAAACTTTGCTACAATGTAAAGTAGTGAGTGTACAGCTTGTATAAAATAAAATAACTCAACACACAGCCATTAATGTCTAAACTGCTTGCCACAAAAGTGAGTAACTAAGTGAAAATGTCCAAATTGGGCCCAATTAGCCATTTTCTCTCCCGGTGTCATGTGACTTGTCAATGTTACATGGTCTCAGGTGTGAATGACGAGCAGGTGTGTTAAATTTGGTGTTATCACTCTCACTCTCTCATACTGGTCACTGGAAGTTCAACATGGCACCTCATGGCAAAGAACTCTCTGAGGATCTGAAAAAAAGAATTATTGCTCTACATAAAGATGGCGTAGGCTATAAGAAGATTGCCAAGACCCTGAAACTGAGCTGCAGCACGGTGGCCAAGACCATACAGCGGTTTAACAGGACAGGTTCCACTCAGAATCGGCCTTGCTATGGTCGACCAAAGAAGTTGAGTGCACATGCTCAGCGTCATATCCAGAGGTTGTGTTTGGGAAATAGACATATGAGTGCTGCCAGCATTGCAGCAGAAGTTGAAGGGGTGGGGGGTCAGCCTTTCGGTGCTCAGACCATACGCCGCACACTGCATCAAATTGGTTTGCATGGCTGTCGTCCCACAAGGAAGCCTCTTCTAATGATGCACAAGAAAGCCCGCAAACAGATTGCTGAAGACAAGCAGACTAAGAGCATGGATTACTGGAACCATGTCCTGTGGTCTGATGAGACCAAAATAAACATATTTGGTTCAAATGGTGTCAAGCGTGTGTTGTGGCAACCAGGTGAGGAGTACAAAAACAAGTGTGTCTTGCCTACAGTCAAGCATAGTGGTGGGAGTGTCATGGTCTGGGGCTGCATGAGTGCTACCGGCACTGGGGAGTTACAGTTCATTGAGGGAACCATAAATGCCAGCATGTACTGTGACATACTGAAGCAGAGAATGATCCTCTCCCTTCAAAGACTGGGCCGCAGGGCAGTATTCCAACATGATAACGACCTCCAAGACACTCCACTGCCTTGCTAAAGAAGCGGGTTAAGGTGATGGAAACCCTATTGAGCATATGTGGGGCATTCTCAAATGTAAGGTGGAGGAGTGCAAGGTCTCTAACATCCACCAGCTCTGTGGTGTCATCATGGAGGAGTGGAAGAGGACTCCAGTGGCAACCTGTGAAGCTCTGGTAAACTCCATGCCCAAGGCAGTCCTGGAAAATAATGGTGGACACACAAATTAATGACACTTTGGGTCCAGTTTGGACACTTTCACTTTTGTGGCCAGCGGTTTAGACATTAATGGCTGTGTTTTGAGTTATTTTGAGGGGACAGCAAATTTACACTGCTATACAAGCTGTACACTCACTACTTTGCATTGTAGCAAAGTGTCATTTCTTCAGTGTAGTCACATGAAAGATATAATAAAATATTTACAAAAATGTGAGGGGTGTACTCACTTTTGTGAGATACTGTATGGGTTACAGTTATATTTAGACACAGGAAATGATTGTGTGTAGTATAAGACTGAAGTAGTCAGATTCTTTTTTGCATGGTAGAGATATATACAGTAAGCATATATACAGTTGACAGTACAGAGATATGTACAGTTTGGCATTTTGATATGCCTCAGGCTTATGAGGTGTATACTGAATAAAATAGTGGGTGAAAGGGAAATTAAAGTGCTCTGGTAATGGTTCTGAAAGTTTGGTTGTGCTGTGTCTTTGTAAAGTGACCTGTGGGTCCATTTAACCTCACGTTAATGCTGTTAAATGACTTCAGGCTGTGTATGGTGGTTGGCTTCATATTGAGAAAGCTTGAGATGATGTGTATTGTTGTCAGTTGAAGCTAATTTATCAGTTGTGATTATAAGCGGGTTTGAGTTTGGATCTCTGGACCCGAAAAATTGTGATGGTCACTTAATCCCAGAAGCAAAAGTGAAAAGAACATTTTCTGAGAAAGATGAAGAACAAATTTTATTATTTATGAATCAGCCTTTGAAAAGAAATATGGAGTTGTGCTTATAGTCCTGGTTTGAATTCAGAGAGATCAACCACAAGGAGAGGACAAAGCGAATATCTTATATCATTTTTGTTACAGTTGGTCTCTGTTGATTTACTATCCAATAATGCTTCACAACTGGAGCACACAGCAGGCAGACCTACAACAAAATGAATCAGAAAACACTGCCACAAAATGAAATACACACACACACACACACACACACACACACACACACACACAGCATCATAATCACACATCATGGGGTCTGTGATGGACAGAGGAGGGCTGGGGATAATCAGCAATATTCTGTATTTCAGCACTGATACACTCCCCTCTCTCTGTATCTCTGCTTTCCTGGCACCTGTCTCACTCTCCCTCCCTTCTTTCAGTCCACAATCTTTCCTCCCACTTCTC
Source organism: Cirrhinus molitorella (assembly GCA_033026305.1). NCBI lineage: Eukaryota > Metazoa > Chordata > Actinopteri > Cypriniformes > Cyprinidae > Cirrhinus > Cirrhinus molitorella. The sequence goes on along the minus strand of CM065118.1, from coordinate 37,844,633 downwards.
CTTTTCAATTCAGCTCACTCTTACTCTCGTTCCTGCTGGAAAATCCAGGTCATACAAACTTAACCCTCATAAAAGTAATGATAATGATTTAAAAAATAACCTCTTATTTAAAATTTAGATTTGAATGTTCATCTGACCTATCAAAACTCAGCAGACAGACATTAGAAGCTTTATCTCTATATTTAACCACAACACAACACATATTGTTTGTTACCTGAGCAAAAACACATAGGAGAAAAATTCAATAAAAGAATTAAAAATAGCCAACTGATGGGGTGTACAGTTGTAGTTATGTGCATCATTCAGAGAATCTGAGGATTATTTGCATTTTGTCATGGTCATAATGTAAATAATGTGTGTCATCAAGTTCACATTGAAATGTTATATTCATGTTAAGATGTCTCATATTAAGATGTTAAAGGGATAGCGCACAAAAAAAAAAAAATATACAAATAAAAATGTTTATTCATAAAACTAGATTTTTGTCCTTCCATTGAAAGTCTATTCACCTAAAACTTGAGAGTGCGTAAATGATGACAGAATTTTTATTTTTGGGTGAACTAACAGTAAGATGTTTTAAAAGATATTAAAATGGCTAGAAAACATGGAAGCTGGTTTATATGCTAGTGCGAGGTCTACCAATCTTAGCCAGATGGTCTTCAGTGGTGAAACTAAATCCAGCTGCTATTAGTCCTGCTAATTAACCATAAATGTGACCCTGGACCACAAAACCAGTCATCAGCCATTGATGTGTGGATAGGAAAGTGTGGCCAAGTTACAGCTATTTGAAAATCTGGAATCTGAGGGTGCAAATAGTCTAAATTAAAAAAAAAATCCCTATAAAGTTGTACAAATTAATTTCTTAGCAATGCATATTACTAATCAAAAAATATGGTTTCATGTATTTATGGTTGGAGATTTACAAAATGTCTTTATGGAACATGATCTTTGCTTAATATCCTAATGATTTTTGGCATAAAAGAAAAAAAAATGACCCATACAATGTATTGTTGGCTATTGCTACAAATATCTTGCTACTTATGACTGGTTTTGTGGTCCAGGGTCACAAATCACCAGCTAGAAATTACCTATCTGTACTTTCCAGTAGAGTTTCACTCTATTCCCTTGTCCATTCTCATTATTTTCCTTGTTTTCTTATGTCAGTTTTGTGAACAAATGTACTCTTAGAAAGCAAAACAGTAATGCTTTATTGCTGTTATTCAACCTTAACCTCTTCAGTTTACTCCACTTTCTCAGTTCTGTCTTCCAGCCTTCAATTTATCTATCATCATTCACTTAATCAATCTCATTGAATATAATACATTTCATGCACTGTATATTGCTCCACTCCAGCCTAATATAAAATATAAATACGCGTGTCTGTGTGTTTGTGTGAGACAGAGGTTCGGGTAGGTCAATATTCATATAGCCCCAGTGAAAGCTGCAGAGCCCTGAACTTGACATAGCCATAGAAACCAGTGCACGAGTCAAGAGGTGGTAACACATAATAAATGAAATACAGAGAGGGGTCAGCACTGTGCACTGAAGACACGGATGAGATGAAGACAGACAAGGAGGTCTGGAGGATTAGTTTGTGTGTGTCTGAATGTGTCTTTGCCTGTTACCTTCATGCTACGATATACTGAGGGCTGTGCCTTGATGTCATTCCATCACTTTCACACTGATTTATTGCTCATATTTCATGAAGAATTTATGAGGTGCAGAGAAGCGCTCTCACATATTTGTGCTCACATATGAACTGTCTCGCCAACCTGTCTCTTTGTATTCCTATTCCTATCATTTTACGCTTAGTCTGTCTTTTTAATAAGATTTTCTTTTGCTATGATTGCACACATTCCATATTTCATGTACACAATTTAATTCTGTCATTTAATTTCTCAGTTTCAAATTTTTTGTTTTCTTTGACTTTTTTGAACTAATTCAACCCCTCTATGTTCCTTGTCATACAAAATGTTCTTTCTTGCCTCTCTCTTGTGACATGGGGTTCTGCATTAGGCCTTTCCCTAGGGTGACCCAGAATCTAATGTGAGTACAAGATATGTGTTCCAAGTGGACCACAGCGTGAAATCTCTGTCACGGCTTGTCTCTAAGTATGTGTGTGGAAAGTAAAAGTAGATCACTAACCCATGAGCACTGTTTCTGGATAGGCAGATTCCTCCTGTATCAGGCTCAAGAATTTGCTCACCATTTACACTTTCTTCATATACTATAAACTACACATATGTAGAACACAAAAAGCAAATTAGATGTACTTTATTGTGTATTTTAAAGGGATAGTTCACTTAGAAATGGAAATTATGTCATATTTAGACTTTTGTCATGTTGCCAAACCTGTATGACTTTCCAGAACACAAAAGGAGATGTTTGGCTGAATGTTCACACTGCTGTTTTAAACACAATTATGTCATGTTTAAAATGGTGCAGTGTTGACCAGGGCTTGTCACGCTGACAATTCCATTTGACTTATGCACTATATTCCAAACAGTTTAAAGTCTTAACTTAACTTCTACAGTGCCTTTTTTCATGTTTTGTTATGTTGCTGCCTTGAACTGCTTTAAATTACTTTTTTCCGCATCAGTCTACACTGCATACACCATAATGGCAAAGCAAAACACAATTGTCACAGCTTCATAAATGTATTAAAAAAAAAAATAAATAAATAAAAACTAAAATAAGTACATTGCATGAGTATCCATACCCTTAACTCAGTACTTAGTTGCAGCACCTTTACAGCCTCAAGTCTTTTTGCGTATGATGCGACAAGCTTTGCTCATCAGCATTTGGCAATTATTTGCCATTCTTCTCATCATCTCTTCGCCTCTCAAGCTCAGTCAGGTTGGATGGGGTAGACACACATTTTCAGGTTTCTCCTGAAATATTTGATTGAAGTGTAGTAACATCTACAAGCAATATGAATGCTCCTGAGTGTCCCAGATAAGGGTATGAATACTTATGCAATGGAATCATTTAAGATTTTTTATTTTTATTACATTTGCAAAGATGTTAAAAACATGTTTTTTTGCTTTGCCATTATGGTGTATGCAGTGTAGATTGATTTGGGAAAAAAAAGTAATTTAAAGCAGTGTAACCTAGGGCAGCAACATAAAATGTGAAAAAAAAAAATGCAGAGCAGGGCACTGAATTTGACATTTTTCTTCATTGTTCGTCTTCATTGTGCGTTTTTAATATGCGCAGTTTAAAACATTCTGAATCACTGACATCAAGCGTCAGAAGACTTTCATTTTTGGCTGAACTACAGCTTTAAATCCAGATTCCATGTGATATTTTAAAAAAGTAACAATGCAGCTTTCAACATCTACTCTCAGATAGTTTTTTTATTATTTGCTCTGTTCCTCCTGTGATGTTTCAGAATACTCTGGGTTTTACATTGATGTGGCCTTGAACTTGCCAGAGCAACCTCTGATCGTACCTTTTGGTAAATATAACAGGGAAAGACAGAAGAGAAAAACAATCCCAACACACTCTCAATGTCTGTCTCTGAGTGTCAGGTCACGTATCTCTGGAGTCTGTCTGTGTGTGTATATGTGTAAAAGAAAGTATAGCACCACATGTGTTTTTAATTTGCTGTATATTGGCATACATAGGCTCAGATTACAAAAAAGTAATAAAAATGTACTATAATGTGAATTATACAGGAGCTGTATAATTCTGCCTCTCAGCATGTGCGTGTGGATGATAATTTTGTGGCATCTCTAACTTTTACACTGCACCAGAGCCTTATCATCAGCGTGCCTGCCATGTCGCTAATTTTACCATGCGTGTACCCTGCCCTAACCTCATTCTACCACCGGCTATCCTCATGGAAAACCACATTACTGAAAAATACAGAGGTCTGCTGTATTTCCTCCAGTTGTGCACTGAAGATAGTTGGGATTTAGATTCAGGAGCTGTAATTGACTTAACTTGAAAGAAAATTGTGTTTGTAATTTAGGAGCTTTGCAAAGTACTGCATAGCATAATAATAAGTGAGCATGAATGTGTGTATGATTGATATAGCCAGAGAAACAGCAAAATGGTTTGACTTATGAAAAAACCTGTCATAAGCTACTTGAATTTTGCAGAGTACTTCCTCTTGACTTCAAGGTGCAATGTAAGATAAGCTGTGTACTGCAGACAGAGCCACATTGTCCTTTACTGTTATGGTCATGCATCTATAATCTTAAGGGATAGTTCACTTAAAAATATTTTTTTAAGGGGGTTAAAGGATTAGTTCACTTCAAGAAAAATAAATTCCTGATAACCCCAATGTCATTGAAGATGTTTATGTCTTTCTTTCTTCAGTCAAAAGAAAAGGGTCTAGATAAGGGTTTTATCTAGCTAAAGGATCAGTTATTTTCAAATGTTCAAATGTATATACTTTTTAACCACAAATGTTTATCTTGTCTATCTCATTTCAAAATCGTCCCACATCATTGTTTTACCTTTTTTTGTAAAAGGCATTTGACTTTGCACATTTGCATTGTAAACACGGGGTTGGTACTTTTGCCTACATGCGTGACCTTTCCAACGTCACTACGTAATGTGTGAGGTCAAGCTAGTGCAACCTGCATTAAAAGCTGCAGTTTGGACCTTCAACCTGTTGGTTCTCATTGAAGTCCACTATGTGGAGAAAAATCCTGGAATGTTTTTCTCCAAAACGTTAATTTATTTTCAACTGAAGAAAGAAAGACATGGCCATCTTTTCTCCGATAGGTTGATTTGCTTAGTTTGCTCATATTTTTAAACAACTTCTTTGCATCTCTAATTTGGCGGTTGACTATTTCTGCCATGCAAAAGTGCCTCAAGAGCTAAGTGTTATATTGATGATTTTCTGTAATTTTCAGCATTTTTAAGCCTGGGGTTAATAATATGAATAAATTACGGTGCATTTGGTGGATTATTGTTTCTTATTTGCTGATTATGTTTTAGCTGTTTTATTGTGTTTGTGGTTTTGTCTTTTTACACTATTGTTTTGTATTCTAAATTAAGTCCATGAGCGTTCAAATGCTGTGTTTGGCTTTATACGATGATTGTGTATGAGACAAAACTTGATCCAGTATTGTCGCAGTGCGCACCTTACAACATTTAGCTTTGTGTCAGATATTGTAATCTACTCATTTGTTCTGGGCCATTTCATGGGAAGCCCTCAAGCATGCCAGAGCCCTGGGCGACTGGGTACATCACCTATAGCTGGCCCAGCCTGCATGCATCCACATACAATACACTGTACACACACACACACACACACACACACACACACACACGCACACACTGTGAAGCCCTTTAATTACAGGGCAGATGTCCAGGCAGAGGGAGACTGCAGGCCCGTTGCCCCAGCCATGATTAGAGCCTTCACAGCTGCCTCATTGCTCTCTCAGGCCCCTGGAGCCTCTGCAGAGGGCCAAGGCCTTCTCCCTAACTCAGCATCTCTTATTATGCATGACACCAGCACACATGCCAGTAAAGTCCTTGCTGCAGTAAGTTTATGAGTAAAGCTGGCATACTATACACTAAAACTTTGATTGGGCAGTATTAAAATGCATCTAAATTAAAGTGCATTGTGATTTGATCCATTGTGTACTTTTAAGTGATGGAGGCAAGACAACCACGGCCCATTGCCATAGCGATGATTCCTGTGCCAATTTGTTAAAGTAAATGCAAAAACTAATTTGGTTTATGTTGGGATGGAAAAACAGAAAAATTGTTTAGATATATAGGCCAATAATAGTAAGTGTACTTGGAATATGAAAATAAATGCTGCCAGTTTAAAGAGCTCTTTCTTCTTCACTTTCATCCTTGTTTAGTCTACATTTAAGTTAACACTGGTACATGTTTTTTATTTTAAGAACATATTAAATTGATCAGAAGACTTTTATAATGTTTTTAAAAAGGATTCAAATTTATATAAATGGTGAATATTTTATTAATCAAAAAATAAGGAAAAAAATATTACAGTGCCTTGCGAAAGTATTCATACCCCTTCATTTTTTCAAGTCTTATGTTCCTGCCTAATGTTAAACTGCTTTAAATTACTTTTTTTCCCACATCAATCTACATTCCATGCGCTATAATGACAAAGCAAAAACAGAATTGTCACGACTTCATAAATGTACAAAAAATATATATATTTACATAACTTAGTACTTGGTTGAAGTCTTTTTGGTTATGAAGCAACAAGATTTCCACATCAATATTTGGCAGTTATCTGCCATTCATAGCTTTTCTTCTACTCTGATGAGTCCCTCAGTCCATGCCACTAAAAAACAACCCCACAGCATGAGGCTGCTACCAGCAAACTTTTAGGATGGTACTCTGCAAGTGATGAGTAGTGCCTGGTTTCCTTCAAACATGATGCTTGAGACATCAGACCAGAGAATTTTGTTTCTCACAGTCTGAGGGTCCTTTAGGTCCTTTTTTTTGCAAATTCCAAGTGTGTTCGTGTATTTTCTGCCACACCAACATAAAGCTCAGATTGGTGAAATGTTGCAGTGATGTTTGTCCTTCTGTATGTTTCTCCCATCTGCATATATGATCATGGAGCTCAACTAGTGACCATCAGGTTCTTGGTGAATTTGCCACAGGTTAGCATCACAAAAATAAAGGGGTATGAATACTTTTGCAAGGCACTGTATGGTTTCCACAAAAATATTAAGAAGCACATCGAATATAATAAGAAAAAAAATCCTGAGGACCGAATCACCATATAAGAATAATGTAAGAGGCTTCTTTCATTTAAAAAAATTTACTGACCCCCAACTTGAACGGTAGTGTACATTTAAATTTTTTGGGCGAACTATTCTTTCAAATAAACCAGTGACACAGTGAAAACTGTTTATTTGCGGTTTTCAGTTGCTCTGCTCTCTTACATTAATCAGGTTGGACTAATGTTTTAAAGATATATATGTTAGTGTTTTCCCTTTATTTATACAGGACAGTACACTAAGTAGAAAAGAATCAAAGTGACAGGGAAAGAAAGGATTGGAAAGGACAAAGTGCAGGTATGCCCGAAGCACAAGTACGCTATGTGTCTGAATGCTGCCTTCGAGGCTCTGACAGGTTGAATCTAATTAAAATGTATTACACCCCTGTGTTATTAAACACTAATGCAATCTGTCTGTAATTATAAGACCTGTGGTGGTTAACCTCAATCTCTGTCAGTGATCTATAGCATATCTACTTTTCTCCTTTCCCTTTTTTCTGTCTGCTTTCTTTTTTGTTTTTGTTTTTTTGTATTTTTTTCCTGCTCATTCACATACTGAAAATCGATCAACATTCTTGTACTTCGAGATAAAACAGTGCAGCAAATGCTAGATTATCATGGGAATATTTCATTGCATGCTTAAAACAAAGCTTTTAGCACTGGGTGTATATCACACCCACTTAAGATGCAGCCAATAAGGCAACATTAAAGCCTTAATGTTTCTTTAACACCCCTGCTCTCATCAAACACCTCATTTAGTTTGGGGTATGTAATGACCTCTTTTGTATTCTGGCTTTTTGAAGTCTTATCTCCCCCCTGAGATTTTCATCCTGAGCGTTTATTATCTCTAATCTGGACCCTTGTTATCTAGATTCATGTTTGCATATTGTGAGCATGGTTTTTTTAATTAGTCTCATTACGTTTTTCATTTCGATAGTGGGTTTGTGATCATAGAACAAAACTTCAAATCTGCACTTTGTTTAACTTTGCTCTGTTTGAGTTAGGATGATGCCCTACCTATGGTTAGTTTTTCCCCCTTTTCTGTTTGTCATCTAAATCCTCCACTCCTAAATTGGAAGTGGCTTAATTAGCACTGCAAAGACAACAAGTCGTTGAGGCGTTCCCTGACGATTAACTTGAAGTGACAGTGTGTGCTTGTGTGTGCTGTTCTATGTTTAAGGGAGATGTCAGACCGAACGAGACACGGGAAGAGGTGCAACAATGAGAGAACACAGAGTGAGATAACACAATGTGAAAGAAAAAAAGACACTGCCTGCTGGATTGAAGAGTTATTTATCAGTATGCTAAGTACCAGTCAAACTGTTTAAAGAAAAGAAGAGAATGTTTTAAGGAGATTTGTAAGCAGATTATATAGATACAAAATACAATACAATACAAAATAGGGATGCAGCAATACAGTTAGTCCACAGTTCAATTCATTAGACTTAGACTTAGTCTTAGATCCTCCCACGCCATTTGGCGCATTGGGTCACAAGTGACCTCCTTCATGTTCGAACTGCTTCAGCGGTTCCGGCTTCATCCCAGGAAAGGTTGCCAGGTTTGAGGTTTTCTGTCTTCACCAAAATATGGTGGATTTGCCATTATGAATTGCTATGAACACATGTAATGTTAGTTTCATTTTTACTAGAAGCCTCTTACAGGGCACCTTTTGCAGAAATTCCAAATATGCATCCTAGAAGTAATAGAACTGATTACGCTCCAGGAAATACCTTATATAGACAAAAGCATCCAGCTATTACTGTGACTGAGACAATAAACACTACAGCGATATATGGTTTATCTGTGTTCTTCAAGGGATTTTCATTATAAAGTATATTTATAATCCATTGTTAATCAACTTTTTACAGTATGGAATATTTTTCCTGCCTCATTCATTGTTAAAAAAAAAAAATCAGGTTTAAGCTGGTTCTTAGTTTGTCTTGAGCTGGTTTAAGCTGGTACTGAGCTGGTTATGACCTGGCCATGCGCTGGTCCTAAGCAAGTAGTTCCTTCTTAAGGTGCGTTCACACGAGGCGCAAATGAAGCATTAAGCACGAGTTATTTACATGTTAAGTCAATACAAAGACACGAATAAACGTTCTGCGGCGCGATTTGCGCGAATGACACGGAGCGAATTGAGCATTTCGGGCATTTGACGCATGTAACGCGTGATTCGCACAAATTGCGCCACGTTAACCAATCAGGAGCTTGCTCTAGTGGTGACGTGATGGAGGACAACAATGGAGGACAAAATCATTGTCACTGTGTGTGGATACCCGGAGCAGTACTATACATCTTTGGAGGGTGCAGTATGCCAGGAGGGATTTCCCCCCTGCTGGTTTATGCATACCTGCCTCTGGGAATAAAAACATCCCCGCAAAACCGCTCCTAAATCCCGATCTAAATCAAATGATTCAGAAGTTTGGCCAACCTTTACTCCCATGCTTTTTCACAAATCACACCCTGCATCTTATCGTACTTTTATAGAAACAGGATTAAAAAGGATATTGCTTGGAGAGGACAATCAGGTGGCGGGTTCGGGCTTAATTTCTAATATTTTACACGGGCTCAGGCCGGGCCCGGGCTTGCGCTCCGTTTTGCGCTGTAAATGAGCGGTCATGTGATGCGTTTCGATTAGCAAAAATGGATGCTGAGGATGTGAAACGGAGGCTTGCCACTGGCGATTACGTTTTGGTTGAACCAGAAACTATGCATCCCTGCCAGTAGCAGCAGCAGTAAAAGGATGTTCAGTGCTGTTGGACGCATTATCAGTGAGCGCAGGACCACGCTGAATTTATCTACATTGGATTGAATAATTTTTCTCCACAAAAACATGTAGCCTTAATGAGAAAGGGTTTTTCAAATATAACAAAATATTATTTGAGTCTTAAATGCATAATGTATTGGCTAATGTTGGCATTATTCTTTTATTAAATTTCTGCTGCTATTCACCATCACGTTGAGGCTGGATTGTGGAGAGAAGTGGCAAAGCAAATCCCGCGGAGCCTTTATCTTAATTTGGTTATTGCCAAATACCCATCTTAATTTAGAATTTATCTTAATTTAATTTGTTAAGAAAGACTCTTTTTTTTGGCGCGTTGGCCTAAAGTGTATGTCTAGGCATATTTAGAGTGCTGAGATCTTACAGTGTTAAAGAGGATTTTTTTTTTTTTTTCAACTTCCAAGTGGCCAATAGCCTATGTTATTCATGAATAAATTATGTTAAAAAAAGTATAAATGAGTCATTCTTGACAAAAGCTGTGTACACATTTGAATAATGTCGGGTTGTAAACGGGTTCAGGCTTTTAAAAAGCTGTCAATCAAAATCTACTTGTCGGGCTCGGGTCGAATTCTGTCGGGCTCGGGCAGGGTCGGGCTTAACTTTTAAGGCCCGATTACAGCTCTACCACGGAGTGCCTGGCCAAAAGAACGCGAATTTGCATCTGTTGTTAAGTGAATTTCATGCACGAATGAAGCGAATTTCACGCGCAAATGAAGCGAGTAAACTAAAAATGTTTACGCGTCCAACTACGTTGGTAAACGCACAATAAGAACCAGCTCATAACCAGCTCAGGACTATCTTAAACCACCTCATGACCAACTAAGGACAAGCTTAAACTATCTCAAACCACCTGCCATGCTTCAAAACATACCTAACCAGCATGTGCTGGGAATTATGTGATAAGAATCCACATCAGTTCACAAAAGTTATTTCACACACTTGACTAATGTGGAGTAAAAACATGTCACAATATTCTCTTTTGCTAGACAACATGTTTAGAAATGCTTCTCATTGCAATTCATTTTCGGCTTGTGTTGCTTTTTTAAGTATAAGTTATAACCGGGGAGAAGTTACCTCATTTCGGCGCATAGACTCACGGACACACAAACAGAGGCAATTCTGAGAGAAATAAAAAGAATGGAGGTTATTTAAACATGAAAAAAAAAATAAAAATCACAATTGCATATTGAAACGTGGATGACTTATCTTACTGTTCAATATAACAGTGAGAATTGTGGCATCCCTAATATAATCCCAGTGCCTTAAGCCATAGGCAGGGAGACACCTTGGATAGATTACTCAAACCAATGGTGTTAACTTTAATATCTTGGACATTTTGACACATGCTTGACTGTACAGAGGCATGAACAAGAATTAAGGTTGAGACTCTGGAGTAAAATGAAACAGAATGAAAACAGATGCTAATGGCAAATGTTGGCTCCATGAGCTGGTGTGTTTCTAGGAGATGTTGACAGACTGGCAGCAGCTGGCATGTCATCTCATAGACCTCAGCCAATCACAGTCACCTTCAACTTCTAAAAAGTGCCAGCGGTCCTCTCGGGCACATGGGTGGGTAATGAGCTTTAACGTTCAAAGTAAGCTAAATAGGTAATGATGACATGAAAGAAGAGGAGAAAGACTGATGTGAGGATGTTAAAACATACATGAGAGCCGAAAAAAAAGCACCAGGAGATGATAGATGGCAAATGAGGGGGGTGGAAAACTAATTTTCCACATAAAAGATAGAAAGTTTAATGAAAAAGAGGATGGGGGCCTATATACTGTGCTGATATTGGGGGCAGTTTTCTTTCTCTTTGTTTCTCTTGCTGTGGGTTTAAGATAGGCAAGATTTTTCAATTTCAACATTGCATAGACTGAGATAATAAAAGCATCAGCCTGTCTGTCCCTGTATTTATGTTTGTGCGAAAGAAACAGTTGCAGATGTGATTATGTGGTTATCAAACCTGTTAGAGCTTTCACGGGTTTGACTTGACAGAAAGATCTAAGAAAACAAAGGAGAAAGAGAGAATGAGAAAGCATACATAGGTAAAGATGTGACATGATTTAAGTCACTTCTCAGTCTCTCTATATTTGATCACATCTATGATTTTCAGGTAGTAATTCAGATGGGATTGGGATGTAGTTTTTAGAAGCATCAAGATGTTGCCATAATAATAATAAAATAATAAATAATTAAAGTTTATGATCTCATCTGATTCTGGTACAGTTTGTTGATGTTTCCTATTGTTTAAATTCTCTTTTAATAACACATGGGATACCAGCAGTACTTGAACTGATTTTAAACAGAAAGCTGGCAGCAGGGTCTAAATGTATAATAAAAAAAAAAAAGTGCATCAGGCAATTTAAAAGTAAATGTAGCTTTATTCACAAGGTTTGACCAAGGATCCGATTAAATGAGCAAATGAGAAAAAAAAATCATGCTTTAAAAAATATCCAGTTAAATTTACAATAACAAAATCTGGCAGTTTTTCACGAGAAAACATACGATGACACTGTTTTGCATTATTACAGGCTCTTTTTTTCTTCTTCTTTTTTTTTTTTTTTTTTTTTTTACAACATATATATTTCATATTAGTCCAAAACATTAGTGAGACAGCCAATAACTGCAGTTTCATAAACTGAGTCTAAAGTTGGTTAAAGCTGGCACAGGCTGCTCCAGAGGAGCTGCCCCGTCATGAGTATACTGTCTGTTGCTTAGAATCATTAGAAAAATTGCAGTATTTTTGTGACTATTCTCAGTTCTTGTTGTCATTTCACCAGCTAACTAAAGACTTATTTATAATTCCTAGTTTGGAAATGGCTGAGACTGTGTGGGTGTATCATTGTAGTAATTTGTCTAATGATCCAGTGTCCTCCACGCCCTCTAAAAATCATCTGTTAATCGCCATCGGCATATCTACTCTGTTGACCTGTGCTGTTGTTGTCTTCATCCTCCTCTGTGTTAACAGTAAAGTCTTTCAAGTCAATTCAAGTCAAGTCTGAGTCGAAAAAGCAAAGTGTGAGGGCAAATGTAGAATATAGTGGTCTTGACCTTTGTCTGTACAGCAATTTATAGAATTGTCTCTTGTTCAGTCCTCTGCCAAAAACAATATGCTACTGTCCATGAGCCCTGTCAGCTGCATGCCTAATTCCAGGAGACCTAGTCACCCTTGCCAAAGGGTTGTACAACCTCATCTATCCTTTGCTAGACCAGTCTAGAAGCAGCATTTGAAAATGAATTAGAAAGTAGAGAGTGTTTGGGCTGGTTTGAGCTGGGGCCTCAAACCAGTTCAAAAAATATCTTCACAAGAACTCAGATCTGAGAACATCATGGTATACTTTGAAGACATGCCCACTTTCTGCTGATTCCAAATATGTACAGCCTTTAAAATTGCAGCTGATTTTATCATGTACCATTTTTATATTGTCAACACAACTCAGATAAGTAACTTTTTGTTTGTTATTCAGAAATGTGTTCACCTTCCACACCAGTAGCAACCTGCATGACTCCATCAATCAGATTGTAATACGCTAAAGACACCCTTAATGACTTTTCTCCTTTGTACACCACATTGCAGCAACTTCTCAATCTTTCTGCTTCATAATTCACGACGCTTGAAAATTAGACTTTTATTCCACTTTATTAAAGGGTTCAGGCTCTAGACACTTTGTGGTTAGACTGGTGTCACTCACTTTTTGCTCAAAACAAGCTTATGCCACACTTCTGCTTGTTTGTCCAGTTTGCTTCTCTCATGTTTCACCTCTGTTTAGGCCTCTACACCTACAGTGCTGCTATTGGCCTGGCTGCTAATAGCCCGATCATCTAACTCCCGTGTTTAGAAAGAAACTATTTTTCTTGCATGTCAATGCACACTCTTCAGAATGACTCACTGTCCAGTTATGCTAAGCTTGAAGTTTCAAGACACACTCTTCAGGTTCATCTACGTTAGGACTCCCATTAATTAATATAACACATTCCTGACAAACTGTTATGGCTGTTAACTGGTAAATGGCCAAATATTATAATGTATACTATTTAAGCATTTTTATTGAAACAAATGAAAAAAAAAAGAACAACAAAAAACACTACAACCTGAAATCACTTGTTTTGAAAGCTGCAAGTAAATTTCATTACAGTGTAATATATGTGCAGTGTGAAAAATAAAGTTAGATTAAAGGTTCTTAAGATAACATTAAACAGTGTTGTTAAATTATCTGTAAGTTAAAGTCACAAAAGTTAATTATCCAATAATTTCAAAGCCTAAGCAGATATCCGAGGGTATAGGTTTCTTTTGCTACATAAATTTGCAGGTCTGGGTTTTCTGTTTTTAAAAATGCACAGAAGCAATAGCTTGGATTACTGCAGAAACACACATCAAATGCCATCCACCACTTCAAGCCTACTGTGTATACATCATTTTATATAATTGTTCATATTCTGTGGCTTGTGGCAGGCCTTCTGACAGGCAAGGCTGAGAATCACGCCTCTGTCTCATAAGCTTAAATGCTAATTCCTGAACATTAGCGCAATGTTCAGAGACACTGCCCATAAGCTGCTCATCGTTGTTCTTTAATCAGAAAACTGTTGATCAGGAAGCGCCAGATAGAAACACGTGCATGACAGCAGAAAACAGACTTTAAAGCAGTTTAAATTATGACTGCATAATGCCATCTAAATCTACACACCTGACTTTACTGGATCAATAACTCCACCCAAAATGTGTCATCATTGATCATGAGGGAGGAGAGCATATGTGTGTGGACTGCCCCAAGCAGCTCTGCCCTGGTTTCAATGTCTGCTGTGTGTGTATGAGTTTAGAGCAGGGAGCAGGTGGCGAAATTTGGAGAACATGACCGACTCATAAATGATGAATATCTCAGTCCCATTGCCCTGCCTGGATGCATCACAACTATGATATATAAAGCTGCACAACCTCATGTCTCTTTCTCAAGCATGCACGCTGTGTTTTGCTGAACAAACAGATGCTTAAGATGTTGGCGATGCTTCCAGGGCAATGACCTAAACCCATCTGTGCTCAAGTATATATGCAAACAATTTCATATCAGATGACAGGATTACTATAGTTCTAGTAGGAATGTCAAATTAAAGTGTCATTATTATTTATAAATCTTAAATGTGTTGCACAAGCTGGAATATAAATGAAGACATGAAATTAAACAATAGCTCAGCTCCAACTTAAGAAGCTGATCAGTTATTAAATGGATTAAACTTATTAGATTGGCAGCCCTAAGTTGAAGTAATTATGAGAGGATGCGATCAAAACACTCCTCTTTAAATAAACAATCATCTCAATGCACATTCACCCCCTACCGTGGAAATCTAGATTGCATTACCATGTAATATTCATTGCGCAAGTGTTTTTGATTTGATGTTTATTTTGATTTGATGCTTCATAGATTACATGGAAAGAATTACATGCATTTGATTGTACGTTTGGTGCCATGAACTGCACATTTGCATGTCTGAAGGTTAAGTACATTGGAATGCTTATCATTTTAATCTAAAGTGATGCTGCTTTAACTCATACTCTATGTGTGGCTCATGGAGAGATTTGCAGATCACATGATACTCTCACATGTGTGTACTGCTTCACTATGAACATGAGACTTGGAGACATTAGAACTTTTTTATGACTGTCTGTGAAGGTATGCATGCATATTTTCTTGTTTTTGTGTCTTACAGTATGGTCTTTGTCCAAAGAATACTTTATACATAACATCTTAACATTCCAAAATGTAATTATTCTTGTGTCAACTTAATTGCACTTGTTTTTGTCCAGTTATGACCATGTGTATATCCCCCTAACATAAAAACTATAAAAATCTGAATTTGTAAAAGTGTTTAGGCTAGAGGTGTGTGTGCAGGCATGTAGTACAGAGTGACATTGCTAACTGCTGACTTGGCATTAATAATGCAAGTCATAATTGCAATCATAATTGCATTTTAATCATTTTCTTGCCTCTGTGTGAACAGGGATAGTTTTGACAATGTCATCATCTGTAAGCAAAACTTAAAAAAAAAAACACAAAGGAAAAACGTTTCTGTTTTTAGTACATTGTTGTACGTACCCTTGGTCATGGAAAAGTACTCAAGAAATCCATAAAGGCATAATTTTATCAACATTGAACAGTATTTTGTTAACGTTTTATATTATTTATGAGGGTGAGTAATGGTTACAAGTTTGGATGAATCATCTCTTAAATCATGTAAATAGCATTTAATGTCATTTTGCTACAAAAAGCATCAAGGTTCAGAGAAAAATGTTCAATTACAAAAACAGAACAGAACAAGCTGTTACAGTACCATTATTAGAATGATTACTATATTCATGGCTATATTTCACAGTATTCTTCTCTACTCTTCTGTTAGTAGGTCAGCAGTAGTATACTGGCAAACTAGAGCTCATCCGTTTGAATCCAGCTTGCCTGCTCTTTTCTGTTTCAACAAAAGCTCCACCGCATTTCATTTCTTTTGCTCCTCACTCTTTGATTCTTTTAATCCCATACTTCTCAGAGTGACTGCCATTTAAATCCTTTTTATTCCACATCTGTTGGGAAGAACTATCCTTGTCTTTCTTTCCTTATGGTGTCTATTTGTGGCATTTGTTGACAGTAACATAATGACTATAAATGTCCATGACTATTATGTGGAGAATTCTCTGGACCAAAACCATCACATCTGGCCTCAGCCTTAAAGGTGAAGTGTGTAATTGTTTCGATGTTAAAATACTTTCTCCTAACACAGTCTAATATGCAGAGACAGTTATAAATAAGTTCTTTATAAGCCGATTTCCTGAATAGAAACACGGTAGCTCTGTGCCACTTTTAAAACTGTCAGGTGATGGGGTGAAAGAACAGTTGTGTTAGGGAAACCTGTTTGAAAACTGATTATTTTGACTGTGCATTTGGAGCCATTAGTGGTTATGTTACACTAGGGTTAATGTAAGTTGTGGCCATGCTAAATGCTAATAATAATGAAATGCATAAATCCCTTTCCTGATCATGAAATTAGAGGTTGGTGTGTAGCATTTATCTTTATTAATCAGCCTCTGCTCGTTTGAGTTGCATTAATTAAATCACAGTTCAGCGTACTGAACATGATGGTCCTTGTCTCTTATTAATTATCACCAACCACAACCTGCTAATCATCACGATAAAGCAAGCAACAGGAAGTTAAGTGTGGAATTTTGATTAGACACTGATTATTGGTGTGTGTGTGTGTGTGTGTGTGTGTGTGTGTGTGTGTGTGTGTGTGTATACAGTAGGTGATGATAAGGTGTCTTTATGTAATGGTGTACACATATTGCCTACAGGTTAGTATTTCAAATAATGGTACTATGAAGCAAACTGGCTGTATCATTTAAGATGAATCTCCTCTCTGTGTTTAATTTAATGCTTCAAGGCTTTCTTTAAAAATGAAAACACTCAAGAAAATGAAAGTGGAGTGTTTTAGGACCTGCACTTAGAGAAGGAGCTCATTAATGCTTCAAAATGCAGTTGAAGTGGAGAAAACACTCAACATACCTTTTTATAGTCACCACCCTTGGCATAATGAAACACTCTGGGGCAAATTCATTTTTGTGCATGTTATTTCAGTGCCAAAACTTGTGATGCACTGTACATTTTTGGACCCAATTTTATAGTCATTAGTCATTAGCCACTTTTCTGTCATCGGGCCGAATCGTTTTCATTGCTTAACTGTTTCATTTCATACCGGAAACCTAAACGTTCTTTACTGACCTTAGAACTGTTTGTCCTGATGGTGGAAAAGCTGCTTTTGAGAGCTCCTATGAGTTCCTATGGCACCTGTCTATTGACCCTTTGCAAAAACCTGCCCTCCTTAGTTATTGTTGCTACGTACAATTCCGCTCTCACACTATACATCATGTTCTCACACAGTGAAAAATACATTGTGGAGCAAAGACAAGGCAGAGCAGGTTACTACTGGTATGAAACAAGGTCTCAACTTTCAATTTTTTTAGAAATTCAAACAATAAATACTCTTTAATGTGTTGTGACAGATCAGTGTATTACCTTATTAGATCAATCAACACCTGAACTGAACGTCTTTTCACGAAAAAATTATGAATTAACATCAGAACATATTTTATTTAAACCGCGAAAAGACATCAATACACACAATTTAAAGTTTATGTCCACCGAAGGTAATCTGCTCTACTGGCTGATTTGTTTGTCAGACAAAATAGTGGATTTAGCATTACGAAGCTGTTTGCAAAGGGTCAATAAAAGAAAAGCAACTGATGATGTCGTGTGTATGACTTTGAAAGACAGAGAGTGAGAGAGATGTTCTGCTACAAATATTACTGGTAGCTAGTCTATATGAAATGCAACAGATATCTTGCTTTGGTTTATGGGGTACTCTTTTGGTTTCATGTGTCACAGAATAAAGAATCCAAATGACTGACCAGCCATCCAATGCTGTTAAAAGTGACCAAAAACTTATATTAGTAACTTATATTGGATAGTCCAAAATAAAACATTTACACATTTGTCCAAAGTAGCATACATTGTTTTCAGGGTATAAGATTTCTATCTTAATCCTAGCATTTTCTAATAATGGAACCCATGAACTTCACATTGATAGAACCAAACAAATATAAAAGTCAAGTCAAAATCATCTAATTTTTTTATAGTTCAATGTTGATTCAGTTAAATTCAATAACAGTGTGAATGTTGCAAAGTTCACCAAATATGAGACAAATTCAGTTTGTCACTGAACAAAACAATTGCAAATAATTACCCCTTGGAGACAGAAAAAGACTTAACCAGGCACTAATTCTGCTAATATAGTATTACACCTTAGCCTGGTTTCATAGACAGGATTTAGCCTAATCCAGGATTAGGCCATAGTTCAATTAGAGCATTTAATTTAATTTTATAAATGTGCATTAGAAAAAAAAACACTGGTGAGCATCTTGAGACCAAACAAACGCACTGATATATTTAAAGATCAGTCAGTTCAAGTTTCTTTCAGTTGAAACAGCTCAGACTTACATTTTAGTCTAGGACTAGGCTTAAGCCTTGTCTGTGAAACCAGGGGTTAATGTGTTAAAATTAAGTAATTTTCTTTTTTTTTCAGCACAAACTCACTTTATTATGCTAATTAAACTTATATGGATTGAGCATTGTTCAAAAAAGTATTTGTCAACTGCCAGACACAATTAGTCTATGTTATTAATATGTGCAAAAATAGGTGATAAATATACATTTATGTACATTTTGAGATACATTACTCATACAGTAATGCCAATGCCATGGGTTTGAGTCCTAGAGAATGCATGAACTGAATAAAGTGGATACTTTGCATGCACAAATGTAAAACTAGGCATGCACTTCCTGCTAAAGCGCATTTTAAGTGACTGTGGTGACGTGATGCTGTAAAGTACACCAGATTATGGTAACCTGTTGCATCCTACAAAACCTAGCACTCAGAAATTACCTGAAAGATGGCAAATTGCAGCATACAAATTATTTTCAGCACAGATGTTTTGGTCATGCTAGCGGTGTTACCCGATTTGCATAAATCATTTAGCGAATTGGGTGTTAAAACAACACAGACAGCTTAGGTAAATAAACAACGCTATCAGCAGACACAGTTCAATCTTAGTTAATTTCCTATGTTATCTGTAGCTTACTTTCTGTCTTTTCTTTCTTTACCTCTTCTTCTTCTTCGGGTCCCTTCTTCCTTAGTCTTTTAAATAAAGAGTAATGTGTGTGTGAGGAAGAAGCAGCAGGCAAATGCAATAAAACACATAGCTGACAAGATCTTAATTGAGCTGCTGGATTCAGCTCAAGAACACACACACACACACACACACACACACACACACACACATAAAATCTAATAAAAGCACACAGAAGTGAGGGAAGGGGGAATGGGATGGAGGGCATAGAGAAATTTACTAGTTGTAAGAGAGGCAGAATGAAAGATGGAGAGCGGGAACACAAGAGTGAGTTTAGTTAAGAGGAGAGCCGGAGTTTGAAAGGCAAAAGGCCAGAGAAAGGTGAAGAGAGGTAAGAAATCAGCTGTATTTCCTCAGTCTTCGTCAGAGAACCTCAGCTCATGAATAATCTAAGCTAAAGGTTGATCAGTGAAGCTGACATTGAATTAATGGATTGAGCAAAATATATAGGAGAGGAAAAGTGTTGAAAGGGATTGGGAAGAAAGATTAAATATAAGAGGCACTTATGACCTGTAATACTTTCGAATTCAGAATGTTTGCTTCTAAGTTGCGCTTATATACTAGGTACGGAATGTGCATCCCTTTGTAGAGCAGAAAATCCCACTGTCAACAGAAGAATTTTTCATCCTCTTTAAAAAATGCATTCGCTCTCTTTGTCTCTGTCTTACGCTCTCTGTTCCTCACATAAAAGAAGATGAGGGCTATTGATTAAGCCTGCTTTAATTTAATGTATCTGTCAGTTTTAATTGAACAAAGATGAATGAATGTGTAATGAAGTCAGTGGGTGGTGAAAGTGGGAACACTGAGGTACTATAGCCATAGTAATATTCTGTTACAGGGGCTTTTGACCTCTTGCTTATCCATATATACACACACATATAAACAAGCCGTGAGTACTATTGAGACTTTAAAAAGTATAAATATGAAATATCTAAATAAATAGTATATCGTTCTTCCACTCTGTAATTTTTAGTTGGTCCCAGATTATATATACCCTACAAAAAACAACTGTGGTCCTATAGTGAGAGGATTTAGGTAGACTTCTGCATATTCTCTAATTTCACTATGAATATTGTAGTGTTTTTTCTTAACTTTTTTTTCTCATTTTCAAAACCTTATGTTTACAGCTCAATCGCGTTGCAAGTATACTTTATTGTAGTGTGCATTAATGGTTCACAAATGTTTAATGAAGAAAGGTAAAGAAAGAAAAGACAGAAAGTAAGCTACAGATAATGTTGGAAATTAACTAAGATTGAACCGTGCCTGCTCAGTCCATTGATTAGTTATTATATTAATATTGTTGCACTTTATTTGTGACCCTAAACCACAAGACATGTCATAAGGGTCATTTTTCTAAATTGAGTTTTTTACATAATCTGAAAGCTGATATATAGCTAATTAGCTGATATATATCTATAAGTAAACTTTACATTGATATATGATTTGTTTTTTAGAGATACATCCGAGATACATATATTTGAAAATCTGGAATCTGAGGGTGTAAAAAAAATCTAAATATTGAGAAAATCTGCTTGTCCCAATGAAGTTCTTAGCAATGCATATTACTAATCAAAAAGATTTGATATATTTACAGTAGGAAATTTACAAATATCTTCATGGAACTTTTTGGCATAAAAGAAAAATCAATAATTTTGACCTATACAATGTATTTTTGGCTATTGCTGCAAATATACCCGTGCTACTTAAAACTGGTTTTGTGGTCCAGGGTCACATTTTGAAGTACATGTACTTATAATACTTATAAGGTAACTACATAGTTAGTTTTAGGGGTAGGTTCAGGGTTAGTACCTAGTTATTACCTAGTTATTGCAATTACTATAAGTACATAGTATGTACATGAGGAACAGGACTGTAAAATAAAGTGCTACCATTATTATTATTATTATTATTATTATTATTATTTCTAACAATTGTGATTAGGTGGTCTGGCCATATGTGCCCTCCCCCGTTCCATGGTGGTAAATGATTAGCGTATTCATATGTCATATTTACACTAGTGTTCAAAAGTTTGGGGTCAGTAAGACTTTTATCCATCAAAAGTGACAGTGACAGTGACAACATATTAGAATGATTTCTATAGGATCATGTGACACTGAAGAATGGAGAAATGGCTGAATTTGCAGAAAATTCAGCATTGACATGACTGGAATCAGTTACATTTTAAATGCTCACCAAGCCTGAATTCATTTGAACCAAAGTATAGCAAAAACAGTAACATTTTGAAATATTTTTATATTCGAAAATATTTTAAAATGAATTTAAAAGCTGAATAAGTATAGTATAGTAGTAAAGTATAAGTATAGTAAAAGTACAAGTATTAGCATAGTGTATAATGTTACAAAAGGTTTTTTTTCATATAAATGTTGATCTTTATATTCATCAAAGAATCCTAAAAAAAGAAAATGTACTCAACTGTTTTAAATATTGATAATAATAATAATAATAATAATAATAATAATAATAATAAATGTTTCTTAAACAGCAAATCAGCGTTTCTGGAGGATCATGTGACCCTAAAGACTGGAGTAATGATGCTAAATATTTAGCTTTGATCACAGGAGTAAATTACATTTTAAAATATATTCAAACAGAAAACTATTATTTTAAATAGTAAAAATATTTCATAATTATACTGTTTTTGCTGTACTTTAGATCAAATAACAGCAGGCTTGGTGAGCAAAAAAGACTTCTTTAAAAAACATCAAAAATCTTATTGTTCAAAAACTGTTGACTGACTGGTAATGTAGTAATATTTCACAGTGTTACTGTTTTTTTTTTTTTTTGCATTTAACCAAATAAAGGCAGTCTTTTTGAGAATAAGATACTTTTTTTTAAATACTTTATTTAAGGGTTTTTACATTATAGAAAACATATACACGTCATATCACATCATATCACATACACATTCCAGATGTACAGGTAGTAGAAAAGATAAATTTAAAAAAATAAAAATAAATAAATAAATACAGTAATTACAATAAACTTAAGATACCTATGATGGGGGAATAAGATTTTTTTTACACACTGCTGTTACACCAGATTGACCATACTATATAAGGAGAAGGGATTAAATTTGAGTTATCGTTGAACCTCATCTAAGTAATCAAATAAGAGCTTCCAAGTCTTTACAAATCTCTTCTGTTTACCTGTAGTCTTGTATCTGATCTTTTCCATATATAGCACATTATTGAATTCTGAAAGCCATGTCTCAAATTTAGGTGCAAACTCTTTATTCCACATCAACAAAATTGTCTTCTTCACTATGGTCATCCCATATTGCACTATCTGTGTTTGGTTATGGTTGAAGCTCTCTAAGGTAGGGGCCCAGCCTAGTATTGCAACCAGAGGGTCAGGAGGAAAATCAGTCTTGAGTATATTTAAGTAAAAACAAAACACATCAGTCCAAAATTTGGACAACTTTGGGCAGAACCAGAATAAGTGGGCCAAAGTCCCCTTATTGGACTTGCATTTGACACTCTGAAATGAAACAGAAGGATAAATAGAATGTAGTTTGACACGTGAATTATGTAATCTGTGGATAACCTTATATTGGATCAGCTGTAAATTAGTGTTAATGGAGCAAGTTCTAATATCTTGGAGGGCCCTAGTCTAGTTGTCATCTGAGATATCTAACCCAAGATCCTTTTCCCAAGACATCTTCAAATGTTGTGTGGTAGGTGTTCTAGAGTCATTAAAATAATCAACATATTTAGAAATGAGACCGATAGAATAAGTTTTGGAGGTCATACATAAATAAAGAGAATAAGATACTTCTTTAAAAACATTCTAAAACCAACTCCACACTTTTGAACAGTAGTGTACATGCTACTCCAAGGTACTTCAGATAATACAATAGCACATGTACCACAAAAAACTACTGGTATTATCATAAGACTGTATTTTTGATTTCTGTGATTCTAAGATTTCTGAGCAGAATTGGCTGAAGAGTTTCAGTGTACTTGGTAAACTATTACGCATTAGTTCTTATTATAGCTCAAGGTTGTTGTTTAAGGAGAACAATGCTGTAATATCTCTCTATGGAAGTAAGACGTTCTTTCTTTGTTTATTAATTATGCAGCAATTATTCTGAATCCTGTACTGAAAGTTTCTGCCCTCAGTGACATTTACATTGGTGCTACAAAACATCATTAATAATGCATGAAATGATGATGCATTTGGGTGTGTTCTTGTTTACTGTATGTAAGTGTTATGCAAATCCTGGTGTGAATTACAGATGAATACACTCCAAATCATTACACTGACATTCTTGCTGTTTAGAGTCATAGTTTCACAGCGTGTGTGTGCATGTGTTTGAGTAATTAAATAGAAATTATGTAAGTGTGTTTAAAGAAATAGCACTGTGTCACCCTGTCTTTATTTTCCTCTCTCTGCAGGAAAACAATTGAGGTGAAGATTATAGATGATGAGGAGTATGAAAAGAACAAGACCTTCAGCATTGTGTTGGGAGAGCCAGTGCTACTAGAGATTGGACAGAAACATGGTATGTGTAAAATGCAATACATTTCTGAGAAATTCACATAATTTAAACTAATAAAAATCTGATTGGGACTGCAGATGAAAATTAGCATGAGTGGCTAAATTTGGCACATTTACATGGTGCTCCTGTCAATTAATGCACATTTTCCACTTTTGAAAATAAATAATAAAGAAATGTGGATATGTGTAGATCTTCAATTTACTTTCCATTAATCTCAGGATTTCACAACTTTGCTAATCGGATGTATAGACATAAAACACTGTTCGCTAATTAGCCGTTGGAGTATGCCAGACGGAAGTAGCTGAATGTCTCCTTTTTTATTTACACCAGCAGTTGTGTTTTTTGTGCCATTCTTGGATAATAACTCAAAATTAAAGCTTGCAAATGAGCAGTGCAGTTGAAGCCGCAAATAAAACGATTGTGGAGGTCATTTAATGAGGAGAACATGAACAAAGTGATGAAAGATGAAAGGTTACGGATAAAAGAACGGGGAAAAAAAAGCTAAATTAAAAAACAGAAGTGAATGAATTGAGCGTTATTACATAATGCTCTTTTCAGCTTTAAGACATATTTTAAATGGAGTGAAAATTATTTCTTTCTCTACCTCTTAGCATGCATCATTTCAAATCTCCTTACTTAGTAAATACTGTAGGAAATATGTTTGCAGTTAAGGAGTAAACACTAATATCTGCAGGCTTTGAAGTTTGTTACCTCACAAAATAATTGGCCGTGTTAGCAGTATGACAGGAGACTACCACTATTCTCTGCATTTTTTATCAGCCTTCTCTGGCAATGACCCTTCAATCTTAAACGCCTTACTTTACAATTCAATTAGCACAATGGCTTTAATAAGATTTATGGAATTTCCTGCTTGTCAGTTTCAGAAATTGCAAAGTGTATTATTCCATCCAGCCATCAATCACTGTTATAACTGTTCATTTTTGTTTGCACAGATTGTTTTCATTAGGGTTAATATGTTCTAGCTGGACAAATATAGGGAATTTATTTCTAATATGTTTTTCTTTGTAATGTTTGTACATGTTTAGGAGACTCCAATGAGAATAAGCCAGATATTGGGGCGGAGGAAGAGGAAGTAGCTAAGATGGGATGTCCTAGTCTGGGAGAACATAACAGATTGGAGGTGGTGATTGAAGAGTCTTATGAATTTAAGGTAAAACTGCATATTTAACCTTTAAGTGATGCAATAAAACAAAATGAGTTACAAATAATTTTTTAGCACTGCATACTGATTAATGTGTCATATTTAAGCGGTATCACCATAGTCAATGTTAATTATTTTACCAAAATAAGAGGGATCATAGAAAATGCATGTTATTGTTTAGTATTTAGTACTGACCTTAATAAAATATTTCATATAAAGATATTCACATATGGAGAAAATAATAGTTGAATTTATAAAAATTACCCTTGACTGCTTAAGAACATAGTATTAAGATTAGAGGATGTAAACTTTTGAACGGGGTCATAAATAAACTAAATAAACAATAATATGGATTTTGTATGATCCCTCTTATTTTGTTAAAATAATGAACATTTTGCAGATTCTGAGAGGGGGATGTAAACTTTTGACCTCAACTGTATAATGAGTGTGATATTAAATATAAATATTTTCAAACTGTGCAACACAAACTGAAAGCTGGTCTGCAACAGTTCTTAATAAATGGCTGCAACTGTGTATGTGTGTAGAATACAGTGGATAAGCTCATTAAGAAGACTAACCTGGCTCTGGTAGTCGGCAGCAGTAGCTGGAGAGAGCAGTTTGTGAGTGCTGTTACTGTGAGTGCAGGTATGCTACTCCTTGTTTGTTCACCTTTTACATTTTGCACATGGGCATTATCATTTATCATTAAGACACTTAGACAATAATGATTATGTATTAATGCATTTTCAACTGCTGCAAAAATAGGTTCTTGATTTATACATCTACTGTGTACGATTAACAATATACACTAACGTTCAGAATTATGGGGTTAGTAGGTTAGTTTATTTTTTGAAAGACATTAAATTGATCAAAAGTTACATTTATAATGTCACAAAATATACTTCTAATAAATTCTGTTCTTTTGAACTTTCTATTCTTCAGAAAATGCTGAAAAAAAAAAATATTAATTGGTAAAAATAAGAAATATTTTTAAAGCACAAATCAGCATATGCAAATTCATGCTGAATTCAGCTTTGCCATCACAGTGATAAATTACATATTAAATGAAAAATAGAAAACACTGTTTATAATGTATTTTTGTTCAAATAAATTAAGTCTAGGTGATCATAAGACACTTTCTTCAAAACTTTAAAAAATCATACTGACCCCAAAGTTTTAAATGGTAAATTCTCCTTTTTTAAATCTGTATTATTCTGTTCTTTTATGAGTTAAAAGGTGTCTTTACACAGCCGAGTCAAGACTGCTTTGTGATGGCTACAAATTTAGAGGAAAGGTGCAATGCCTGCAAAGCCAAACTAATATCTGTACACTGTACACTATATTGCCAAAAGTATTGGGACACCCCATTCTAATGAACAGGTTTGACTACTTTAATAATTTCCATGAGTACTTATCTTAATGTTTAAGAATATAATTATATTCTAGGGAATTGTGTCCTTCTAATTTTATTGATTCAGTCAGTGTGGAAGAACTTGACTGTCTGCATAAAGCCAAGTCCTAATCCCATCTGAACACCTCTGGTGTGATTTTAAATACAAACCTTGAGTCAAAAACACCAATGACTTGTGCATATCTGTACAATCATTTTAGACACCTCCAAACCTGAAGCAACAGAGATGGGAATACAATTTTTAAATACATGAATTATGCTTCCATCTTTGTTGCCACAGTTCTGGAAGTGCCCTTTTTCTGTTCTAAAGAAGGGGGTGTCCCAATACTTTTGTCTATATAGCGTATGTACAGATCATTAGTGCTTGGTGATGAGTTTTTGGCTCAAGGTCTGCATTTAAAGTCAAACCATAGGTGTTCACCTGGGATTAGAACTTGGCTTATGCAGACCAGTCAAGTTCTATGAACCAATGGCAATGTCATGTTAGAATAAAAAAGGGTCCTGTCCAAACTTTTGATATAAAATTAGAAGGACACAATTCCCTAGAATGTCATTATATGCTTAAACATTAAGATTAGTACTCATGGAAAGTCATTAGATTGGGTTTTTTCAACAGGGTGCTGTGAAAATGCGTTTATACTACCTCTGAGCAGCAATAAACAGTCTGTGTAAAGACACCTAAATACCATTTTAGAACTTCTGCCACCTTTGCAGTGTAAATTTGAAGTCTCTCAGTCCCTCTAACATATATTGCTCATCTCAGGTGACGATGATGAGGAGGAGAGTGGTGAAGAGCGTCTTCCATCCTGCTTTGATTACATCATGCATTTCCTCACAGTCTTCTGGAAGGTTCTCTTCGCCTTCGTCCCACCGACAGAGTACTGGAATGGATGGGCATGCTTCATTGTGTCCATCTTTCTGATTGGTGCCTTGACGGCGGTTACAGGCGATCTTGCTTCCCACTTTGGATGCACTGTTGGTCTGAAGGATTCAGTCACTGCTGTGGTCTTTGTTGCCCTGGGGACATCTGTCCCAGGTTAGTCAAGTCAAGTCACCTTATATATATATATATATATATATATATATATATATAAAGTTCTTTATACAATATATACAATTTATACAATATTATATAATCTTCAAAATGTTAATCATACAAAATCCATTACTGTTTATTTAGTACTGCCCTGAATAAGATATTTCACATAAACAATGTTTACATATAGTCCACAAGAGAAAATAATAGCTAAATGTATTAAAATACTACGTTCAAAAGTTTACACCACCTTGATTCATAAAACTGTGTTGTTACCTAAATGATCCATGGCTTGTTTTTTTGTTTATTAATAGTTGTATTAATAGTAATTAATAGTAATTAATAGTTGTATTAATAGTAATAGCCCTGCCCACTGTTCTTCAGAAGCGTCCTTCAGGTCCCACAAATTCTTTGGTTTTCCAGCATTTTTTGTATATTCAACAATGACTGTATAATTTTGAGATCCATCTTTTCACACTGAGGACAACTGAGGAACACATATGCAACTATTACAGAAGGGTCAACCATTCACTGACATGGAAAAACCATTCATTTCTACTAAGAGCATTTCTAAAGAAAACTTTTGAACAGAATGGAGATGTGTACATTTTTCTTAATTCTAATTCATAATTCCTAAATATCTTTTTTTTTTTCATTTAGTACCATTTTTCAGAGGCTATAGAATATGGTTACATATTTCCCAGATGACAAAAAGTTACATTTACCCTGATCTTCAAATTAAAAAAATCTGAAGCTCTTAATGCATCGTTTTTTTCCTTCTGAAGCATCAGTAAGCGTTTGAACCTTGTGTAATATTTGCATATTAGTCCCTCACTTGTCCTCAGTGTGAAAAGATGGATCTCAAAATCAACTAAGGTTGATTTTTTTGGCAAAATAATAACATTTTGTAGATTCTAAAAGGGGGGTATAAACTTTTGACCTCAACTGTATAAAATACTGCAATAATCTACATACTCTACATATTGTGCCTGTTTTACCTAGCAGACACTTTTCAGCACCATAGTCCAGGCGAATGAGTTTGGCCATGTATGTTTTTGTGCAGCTGGTTATTAGAGCAGAAGAGCATTTTGTGGCTTGTCTCATCTACAGGTCATGTGTTTGCAGCTGGTCTATCAGTGTATGTGTCTATATGTCTGTCTTGTTAGTTTTTTTCCCTTTGATTTTGTAAGTGCACTAACCAGCACCCCGTCTCTTTTCTCTCTCTTCCTCCTTTTTCTTTCTCTTCCTTTTCTCTTAGTTCCACTTTTGCTTTTGTCATTTGCTTACCCCTTTCCCTTTTGTTGACCTCTGTTTCTGATACTTCCGTTTTATTTGCAGTCAAAACCCATTCTCTGTTCTCTTTCATACAATAACAAGATTTTGCAGTTCAAATTATAATTATATTAGTCTGATCATAATTTAATTCTGTCTCTCCTTTGCACAGACACTTTTGCCAGTAAGGTCGCTGCCATCCAAGACCAGTATGCAGACGCCTCCATTGGTAATGTGACCGGCAGTAACGCTGTCAACGTTTTCCTGGGGATCGGTGTGGCGTGGACCATAGCTGCTGTATACTGGCGTACCAAGGGCAAACCTTTCTACGTTGATCCAGGTTCTCTGGCCTTCTCTGTCACACTCTTCAGTGCTTTGGCTGTGGTGTGTGTCAGCGTGCTGTTGTATCGCCGGCGCCCCTCTGTGGCTGGAGGAGAGCTTGGTGGCCCACGGACTTGGAAGATAGCGACGTCCTTATTCTTCATTTCGCTTTGGCTGCTCTACATCCTGTTGGCCTCACTGGAAGCATACTGCCACATCCCTGGATTCTGAGGCAGCGAGGCCTTGTGTTATTGAAGCTTGGAGAGGAATATGAAAAATGGCCAGTGAAGGAGCAATTTTGTTTTGTATTTATTAGATATTTATCTTAAAAACTTTTAATAGGTCTGATAAGTCCGTTTTTGGAATTTTCTGTTTTCTTCCTTAAAGGGATAGTTCACCCAAAAATACTATGTCATCATTTACAGCTATTATGTTGTCCCATAGAACATAAAAGGTGTTTTATTATTATTAATATTATTATTATTATTATTTTGGGATCTACATGGTGAGTAAATGATCACAGATTTTTCCTTTTTTTGTATGAACTGTCCCTTTAAATGAGTTGCAGTATGCAGTATCTTACATATCATTTCTTGTTCCCTTGCCTTACACTTGTATCCGTCTCTCAGTTCTGTCTTAAATCAATCCAAAAGAGTAACCAATGACTCATGTCTTTTTTGTACTCCTGTTTGAGCCAATCCGAGCCTGCGGTTACTGAATGAAGGGGGTTTACGTTTTTTGAACTTTTTTTTTTTTATGTGACGTGTCAGTATTACTCTTGTGTAACTGTAATGATGATATTTTACAAGATATTTAAATGAACAGAATGACCAAACAAGAACCTTTGATTATTAAGAGATGGCTGAACAAACATGATGGACTTACTATTGCTTGTGTAAGAAGAAAAGCATGTTTCAGGACTAAGTAAGAATCGGACAGATGGTCTGAAAAGCATGTTGAGTTCATAACTAATTATATATCATGTATGAATGGTGACATTATTGGGATGCCAAATAGCAAAAAGGAATGAAACGGAAAATGGACTGAAATATTCTTAAGGTGGACTGAAGAACAATCTGAAAATAATGACAGTGATGGTGCTGCATATCATTTAAAATTAATTTTAATTTAAATATGTATACAATATGTGTGTGTGTGTGTGTGTGTGTGTGTGTGTGTGTGTGTGTGTGTGTGTGTGTGTGTGTGTGAGTGAGTGTGTGAGAGAGAAACCACTCAACCAAGAATAAACAGCTCAGCTGATGTTCTCTTGAAATAGCAAACCATGTAATTGATGTAATTAGCTGTCTGTATCTATCTGTATTTGTCTTGTCTCTTGATGGTCACACTCCTTGACATCAAATGTTCAATAGGAGATACTAGCCTGTTAACATGATGTGACATTTGACATGGTGACAAATGCTCTTATTGTGTACCAAACTGTATCCCTTAGTTCACCCAAAAGTTACAATTCTTGCTGCATTTACTCACTCTCATGTGATTCCAAACCCATATGACCTGTGAAACATAAAAGCAAATTGTTTAGCATAATGTTTATGCTGCTGTTTTCCATACAACAAAATCAGAACTTCAGAACCACCCTCACAAAAATAAGTGTAGTTAAGTAAATTAATGTAATTTTCCAGTTAAAACAGTACACTCTAAGTACTCGTTTACATACGTTTTTAGTTTATAAAATTATACTTTTAAGTTAAAATAGTAAACTTTAAGTACGTTTACGTAAGTTTTTGTATTACAACTACAGTTGAGGTCAAAAGTTTACATCCCCTTTCAGAATTTGCAAAATGTAAATTATCTTAACAAAATAAGAGGGATTATACAAAATGTGTGTTATTGTTTAGTACTGACCTGAATATTTACAAAATGACCCAATTCAAAAGTTTACATCCCCTTGATTTTTAATACCGTGTTGTCACCTGATCCACAGCTGTTTTTTAGTGACAACAGTGAGTCTGTGTTCTTTATGCATGAGTCCCTTGTTTGTCCTGAACAGTTAAACTGCCTGCTGTTCTTCAGAAAAATTCTTCAGGTCCCACAAATTCTTTGGTTTTCCAGCATTTTTGTGCATTTGAACCCTTTCCAATGACTGTATGATTTTGAGATCCTTATTTTCACACTGAGGACAACTGAAGGACTTCTATGCAACTATTACAGAAGGTTCAAACACTCACTGATGCTCCAGACTGAAAAACGATGCATGAAGAGCCAGGGATAAAAACTTTTGAACAGAATGGAGATGTGTACATTTTTCTTATTTTTTATTATCTTTTTTTTTTTTTCATTTAGTACTGCTGTTCAGAGGCTACAGAAGATAGTTGTTTCCCAAAAGACAAAATATGTTAAATTTACCCCCCAGCTCTTAATGCATGGTTTTTCCTTCTGGAGCATCAGTGAGCATTTAAACTTTCTGTAATAGTTGCATATGTGTCCCTCAGCTGTCCTCAGTGTGAAATGATGGACTTCAAAATCATACAGTCATTGTTGGAAAGGGTTAAAATACACAAAAATGCTGGAAAATCAAATAATTTGTTGGACCTAAAGAATTGTTTAACTGTTCAGGACTAACAAGGGACTCATAAACAACTATAACTAAAAAAAAAAAAACAGACATGGATCATTCAGGGAATAACACAGTATTAAGAATCAAGGGGATGTAAACTTTTAAACGGGGCCATTTTTATAAATTCAACTATTATTTTCTCTTGTGGGCTACTTGTAAACATCTTTTATGTAAGAAATCTTCAGTCAGTAGTAAATAAACAATAACATGCATTTTATATGATCCCTCTTATTTTGGTAAAATAATTAACATTTTGCAGATTCTGGGTGAAGAGGGGTGTAAACTTTTGACCACAACTATAGAATTAAACTAAAGTTCACTACATCTATGTCTAGCCCACTTTTAGTTCATACAAGTATTTTTATACTAAAATATACTTTAAGTATGTAAGTTTTCTTTAAGTGAATTTATCACCATATCTAAGTATACTTAAGTTCTTAAGCATAATTTTGTATTTAGCATATCTCTGATACACAAACAGTTGTCTGTAGCCTCTCTTATTTTTGTTTTAAAATTCACAATGACTACTTTTATGTGTTTATTTTTGGACCAAATATATGGGTTTAGAATGACATGAGGGTGCACAAGAACCGAAACAAACACAAGTACTTAGATTTTTTCAGTGTTGGCTGTTTTATGTTTGTTGCAATGAATTTTCAGTTGTCACTGTTGTAGTGTTCACTGTCTATCTGTTTCTGACTGCCGTGTAATTATTCTGAGACATTCAGGAAGACAGTGTGAGGGTGGGAGGCGTCAGCTCTGGCACGTTTGATGGAGAACACAGAAAAAGAGTGAATGAGACAGATTTAGCAGTAGCGTAGATATTTAGCCCTCAGAAGTAGCTTCTCATCTCAGTCTAGTACAGTATTTGGTGAGAGAGAATGTGCACCCAGAGTATTTTTAGTATTATCTTGTTGCTAGGCGACCCGCCCAGAGAGTCATTGTCTTGTCTGGGCCCAGTGACGGGTGCTTGTGCCTGTGTGTATGTGGGTGTTGCTGTATGTGTGTAACACCCCCTCACCCAAGTCTATTTAAGGCTTAAATCATTGCATAATTACCACCTTAACTTCTTATGCTAACCTAAGTTTAGTGGAGGTTTGAGTTGAACTGAAAAGATTTTGGTAAAGTGGCTACGCAAAGGTAATCATATTGATATCAGTTATGATAATCGTTACCGATCATGCCAGCTCATCCTGTCACAAGGATCAACTATCATCAGCGGTGAATCCCACATCAGACTGACATACAGCAGAAGAGTGTGCACGTAATCGCTTTATAGGGTCACCGTTTTCTCTCTCTCTCTGCCAGGCTGCTTCTTGAAGCACAATAAATTGAAGTGCAATCCCAAATGTCACACTGAAAAACAGCTATCGTAATTGGATTAAGCGGCCTGGACAGAGAGAAAGAAAGAGAGAGAGAAAGAGGGCTGGGGAATGTAAACACTTTCCCATCTACACAATTACATACATGCCTGATGAAATTGCATGTAAAGGTTATTGTGTGTTTATAGCATTTTAATACTGCAAGAGAGTAATGCTGCAAGGTATTTGTGTTGTATCTTCTGGCCTCTTAATCAGTTTTGTGATCCAGTTGTTTGCATGCATGTCTAAGTATGTGCAGAACCGGCTATTTACACAGTATATACAGCATTTGACCATTTAAATCATTTTCAAAAACGAAGGAATGTCATTACATTAAATAAAATATGGAAATGACGTGCAAAGAATGATGTTAGAGCTTTTCTAAATTCTCATCAGTCATTTGCAATGACTAGCTTAACACATTAACCATGAACTTGGTTAACCATGTCTTTTACGAAATAAAGCTAACAGTCTTCTTTTTTGTTTAGTTGATCGTAGCTGATCTTACTGTGAATGATTCATTCATGCATGGTTAATTTTTTAAAAATGTTGACCTCATACTTTTTTTAGTTCGCTTTCGTTTCTGCCTTCATCCAGTCAACGAACGATGGATAGAACCTTTATTTTTCAAAAATCTGTTTGGCTCAGACATTCCTCACAATACAGAAAAATATGTCACTACTTCTGTTACATTGACACTTTTTATATTGATCTAATGCAATGACATTCATATATTTTGTGTCCTGAGTACCCAAACACTTTTTTTCACTTACAGATAAATGCAGACCAGTTATGGTTTGAAGATAGGTTAGCAACAGGAACCTAATAGTAACTTGCGTTACTGAAGAAAAAAACAGGTCATGATGAAAATTATAATTCTTAATTGTGTATGTGGGATTGGACTTGTGTTCATAATGCTAGTACAGCTTTGACTTTCCTGTGTACAGAAAAGGTTAATATGATAAGTTAATAGTTCATATGAAGTGCCCTGAGGAAGCAGTCACCATGTCATCCTGTATCAGTGTGCGAGCTGCCCTTGGCTGGACTCTGTTCTGTGTAGTCTGGTACTTGCGTGAAGCATCTTTCCGATATTTCTGTTCATTAGTCTATTGATTGTTCCTTCATTAATGATTTGATTGATTTCATTGTTAATTTCTCTGTCTGTTTCTCATAATGAGTGAATCACCAAGTGCTTTTCTTTTCTTCCATGTCTCTTGGTTTGATGCATGAAACATTCTCTTACCCTTGTTAAATGTTTTAGAACGTGTTGTCCTGATTTTTTTTTTTTTTTAAATGTCTTTTATTAAAGAAAAACACTATATTAAATGTCTTATGCCTTGGATGAATTTTATGTGTGCATAAACCAAGCTTAAAACTTGCACTTCAGCAAAAAAGTGCTCCTACTGGTGAAGAATCAGTGTGAGGTGCTCAATATTAACTCCTTGTTTACTGATCTGATATTGTATGAAAGCAACATAACATCAACACAGTCATTCGTGCTATGGATCTGACAAAAACCAAAGGACGCGAAATATGTACCGCCATGTACGTTTCGTGACATATTCGATGTGAAACGTTCACTGAGTGGCACTAGGGATGGCTTGATATCATAATTTTGGCTTCGGTATGATACCAGAATATAATACCTCGGTATCGATACTAAATCGATACCCTAGGTGACAAATAACCAGCCTCAAAAGATATTTAAATGGAAAACAATTTAGTATGTAATGTTAACATACTAAACGTCTATTAGTTCATTTATCATTTATAACTAATTATTAACCTAGATCTATTAAAAATGTTAGGTCTATAACTCTAATGCTCTGTGACATTTTAAAACAATTTACAATCAATTTACACCTGTACCTACCTACCTGATAGTATGAACAAAAGTGAACGTGATGTAAAAACGCAATCAGAAGCATGCCGTTTTAGCTTGTTTTTGAGTCTCTCGTCTTTCAGCTCTTTCATCGTGAGTCATGTTTTTCACAGGATTCGTAACCAATGATTCCGCATCCTAAAGTCGCCTTTCCACTGTCTCCGATGTTTGATACGATTGACGCATTTCTCCCCCTAGTGGCAGTTGCACGTGTGATATTGCTATATGAACTTGTTCAGACAAGTTACAATAAAGCAAATGGATGCATGAGGAGTTACAAGTGAGCAAGAAAAGTTTGATGTATACATGTTTTTTTGTAAACTGAGTTGATAGATGTCAGGCATGACATTTGGGTGCCCGGTCTTCTCTCTGTCTCTCTCTCTCTCATGGACCTGTCCATTGGAAAGAAAAAAAAAAAAACGACAGAACGAGAGCAGAAAGAATGAGGCGGAAGCAGATGCTCACTGGGGAACAAAACAGAAAAAGGGAGAGAGGAGACAAGCTTTGTGCTTGAAATACAAAAGCAGGAGATAAGAGCAAAAAAAGGATGTGAGGGGTTCAGAAAAGAAAAATGAATGAATGGGAAATTACATGGAAATCTAATTAAAGATTGACTGGCTACTGCATGGGGCCACTGAAAGGCTGTAAGAGAGCTTGAATGTGCAGGTTATGTGCCTCAGATATGGAGTGAATTGGATTGTTCAATGCATTGTTACATACAGTTGGGTTCGAAAGTCTAAGACCACATCTTAGATTTAAAATCTAATTAAGAATGTTGAAAAGATGAGAGAAGCATTATGACATAAAACATTTTGGAGATTTTGTTCCACTAAGCAAATAAGCATATCTGTAAACATTTGTACAGACAATTAAATGTTTCTGCTCTTTTGAAGTATGAGATGCTCTTTAGATCATCTTAAATTATGCCAAACAACATGATCATCAGGTATGATGCAATCTTGTGGAGTTCATGCAACCTGAGTATAACTAACATGAAAGCAACATTATAATAACATACTACAACATTACAATATACATATGCATTTTTCAGTTAAACTGTTAAGCTAATAATGTCATTTATAATGAATATTACTGTATTCAACAAAAGCTAAACAGAAACATTTGCACTGATGGTCTCCTGCCATGTCAAGTAATGTAAATAAAAATTGACATGATTTTTTGGTTTATCCAAAAAATATCCTAATATTGTAATACTGTCTTATTTTACCCAAATCCTGATTTTTATGTGTGTTAATTTTTTTTTATCCTAGTAATTACCTTCATAATATGTATCCAAATAATCCAAATAAATTAATATCCTAATATTTAAAGAAATCGCTGAAAATTCTTTTTTAGTCACTTTAACTTGAACATTTGATGCTAAGCTGAAATCAGAAATACAGCTCCATCAAGCAGTTTTGCAACATCATTGTACCATCACAAAAACAGGCTTTGCAAAGCTGTATTTCAAAGGGAACAGGCCCTTTTTACTGTCACTATAGTCAAGTAAAGAAGGCAGGAGAGACCTGCATACTTAGAAGCTGTTGAAGGGTCGTAGGAATTGCATTCATCTCTAAGGCGCTTTCATAAGCCTCACAGGTATTGTCCATTTTTTAAACAATTGCTCTGGAAAGGAGACAAATCCTCTCTTCCATACTGTGGTAAAACTGCAATAACTAGTCAAAAATGGCACAAAGGTTACTCTGAAAATCATGTTTCACAGATGCATTTCAAAAGAAACTGTTAGAAAACAATGGATAAAGTATAAACTCTTCAAAGCGTATTGGGAAATTTTAAATCTTAAATATACTGTATTATAAATATATGCTAGAAATATATGTTGTAACTGTGAAGTACAATAAGATATATTTTTGAAATTTAGAATACCTCACTACTAATGTAGTGTACTGTTGACTTACATGTCAGGGATACAGTAGGAAATGTAATGATAGAAAGGCAGTAAGTGTACTGTATGATATGATGATTTGAAAAGAAACCAGAGCAACCATTATGCATATATATGCACATACTATAAAACTGTTATGTACATATTTTTTTTTTTCCCAAAAAATAAACAAAAATGGAAATAAATAAATAAGGCCATTTTTAATATTTTGAAATATATTAGATTTTATATATATATATATATATATATATATATATATACACTACCGTTCAAAAGTTTGGGGTCAGTAAGACTTGCAATTTTTTTTTTAATGAAGTCAAGGCTG
Organism: Cirrhinus molitorella; assembly: GCA_033026305.1. Lineage (NCBI taxonomy): Eukaryota > Metazoa > Chordata > Actinopteri > Cypriniformes > Cyprinidae > Cirrhinus > Cirrhinus molitorella. The sequence goes on along the minus strand of CM065118.1, from coordinate 37,807,632 downwards.
CATTTATTTGATCAAAAATACAGAAAATAAACTGTAAAATATAAACTGTAATATTACAAAATGTTATTACAATAGAAAATAATGGTTTTTATTTTCATATACTTTAAAATATAATTTATTCCTGTGATGCAATGCTGATTTTTCATCAGCTGTTACTCAGTACTGTCTTACATTTTAAAATCACTTACAGAGGAAGTTTGGTTCCATCAGGCTAACATGACATTCAAAACTCATGCTGCTGTAAGCTTTTCGTTTTTCTTTTTTCAATCGCGTTGTTCTAACATTACCAACAAACATTGCGTTTTACGCGGATTTGGCGCCACCTATAGTTGTGGGTGTATTATTGACATGTCAAAGTCTAGACCCTGAATATAAAACAAAAGTTTTTTTAGATGTATTTCCAAGAAAAAAAAAAAAAAAATGCTCAACTTATATTCGGGTCAATGCGGTGCTAAATGTTTCACCACATGAAATTTGTTTTCCATTCATTTCCAATTTTTTTCCAATCTTTTTACAATCATGTCCATGATAATTAGTCCCTATGATTTGTGTGTGTTCACATAGTGCCAAAACTTTTACCAAGTTTCATACTACTTAGATGAAGTAAAATTTAACCAGTCGGTTAAAGCAAAATGTTGTGCTTTTATTGTCTACTCTAGACAATTGACATATTCGTCCCTGTGTCTAAGATTCAAAACTTGACTTACATCACTCATAACCCCAACCTTAGACACAAAAAAAATCATGATAACACATTAGCTTAGGGACCAATTCTTACTATTAACTAGTCGCTGCTTAGCATGTGTATTACTAGAATATTGCTGTTTATAAATACATATTAATGCCTTACTCTGCATGACAATATATTAGATCTCTTAATCCTACCCCATACCAAAACTTATTATTAATAAACAGCAAATTAGGAGTTTGAGGCAACAGTTGTAATTAATTGTTTAGTAAATACTGAGAATTTGTGAACTAAAGTGATCATATTCAAATAGCCATGTATTTTTGATAAAAACGTACATTTTGCAGTGTTGTAACTAACTAAAACTTAATCTAAAACTATGAAATAAAACTAAAATATAAATATAAGATGGAAAAACAAACTAAGATAGTACATGAGAATATGAATTGAAGAAAATTACAAAAAATGCAAAATTAAGATTAAAATCTCACTTATTTATACAATAATAGTTATTACACAAAACTATTACTAAACCACTGGAATTTTTAAAATTTCCACTCTGTGCTGAAAAATACGTAAAACAATTAAGCAATAGAAGAATGGATTTTTCATATTTAAAGATGTCACACACCTTCATCATGTCACGTATGTCATGTCTTTCATGAAAGAACAAAACCATTTCACAATCAGAAAACTTGTTTTCATCCTTTAAAAGAAGAAGTGAAAAAAGAAAAGCACAAGCAAAATATTTTTAACAATGTTCTGTATTTATTGAATGTACAGTTATATTATTTATCGAGGCAATAAAAATTACATCCAGAGTAATAATTTTCCCTTTAAACAAGGCAGACCAGTACATTATCTACATACAGTGTTAACAAAAAAAGTGTTTCAGTAGGAAGGTGATAAAGACATGCAGAGAGAGAGAGAGAAACTATGAACTCATGAAACTATGAGATATGTACTTGGTTAAAGCTGTAACTGAGGCCAAGCAGAAGTTAGCCCTTGGGTAAGCATGTGTTGTCCCTTAAAGTCTGACTGCAGTCCTCATAGATTTCAGTACACACACCAGCATCACTCAGTTTGGCCCACATGTGTGATGGACCAGTCTGGCTTGTCCCCTGAGGATGTCTGATTATAGATTGAAATGCTAATGTCTGCTTTGAAGAAGAAAAAAAAAAAACTGTACCACTAACTCAACTGAATTTACATGACATGCTTTATAAGCATTAAACAAAACAAAAAACGAAAGGTGCTAAAATCAAAATACATTTCTAAATCAGAACAACCACACAAATTCTGCCCCATTTTAAGACACTAAAAAGTTGGTTCCTAAATCGCATGATTTCAAAAAAGGAATTGTTGGAAGGATTTGTTGTAAAATTATAAAATAGCGCCATTCAACCATTACTACTGTCTATAGACATAAGAGAACCATAATGTGATATTTATATTTACGCACAATACAGAGTCATGCCACTGTAAAGAACAAGACAATCATAAAGTGTCCAACAAAAAATTACAGGCCATAAAGTATTAGGGTGTTTCTCAATAAAAAAAACAAAAACAAACAAACAAAAAAAAACACCTGCACCTCATTTTAAGCAAGAAATAAAATGCCATACAGGCAGCAGAAAACAGATGAATGTTGTTTATATGAATGACTGTATAGTGTGTGTGTGTTGTTGGGACACTAGATCAGCCTAAGACGCAAGCAAAAAGACAGACGTCACCCTCAACTTCTCTTCTAGTCAGTAGTAGAATTCATTTACATCTAAAATGGAATGAATCATATGTAGGTCGATATAAACTCTCATGTGGTTTCGACTGAAATACACACATTAATATTTCCTGGTAGTATGTACAACAATAATGTCCCTCTCCAAAGATAATGAGACACGGAGAGAGGAAATGTTTACATGCAAGTACCATTTATCCCTGTTCATACGGGTATATAAAGCTATTGACTTAACATATAAACACATTATATGGGCTGAGTCACATAAACTCAAATCAACAGCAAATCATCAATGCTCTCTTTTAACCGCAAAAGATGGTGTTGTCCATCTCATCTCACTTCAGCCCTTTTGCCTTCTGGCCTTCTAAACTCTACTGTGCAGTGTTCATTCTCACAGCCAGCGCTTACCTCACACACACACACACACACACACACACACACACGCACTTTGTAAATTACACTGGGAAATATTATCAACCAAGCATGGAGAAGAATTGTCATGTCCATAATGCATATTATGTTACTCACTCAGCAAATGTAATTGTTTGATAATCATAAGTGCTGTAATCATTGTCTTTCTCAAAGTGCATCCATCGAGATCATTAAGCACCAAACACACCAGTGTGAATGATGCTCACTCAACTCCAACTGCCTTAATATTGAGCCACGGAGCCCTGAGAGACACAAATAGAATGGAAAAAAAAGGTGGGGAAAAGACACACATGGACATAGAACCAAAAAACTGACCAAATATACGCAAGTAAACAGGAAGTAAGGGAGGGGGGCGACAGCAGACCAGATTACAGTACGAGAAAGCAAAATCCAACCATCATACATTCTAATGGATTAAAAAAGCCCTGGATTGTGGTGATCAGAGCTAAGCTGTAAAAGTCTTGCTTCAATCTCACATTAAAAATCATCTCATATGCTCTGCTTTGTTGCACATTATGCAACATGACTCTGAATAGACCCTGATAAAGCCAGACGAGGGATTTGTGTGCAGCGTTCCTGAGACGGGATTTGACATGGAAATGCACCTAGAACGTGAGCAGATTCAACAAGGTTTGGGCAAAAATAAAATGGTGGTGCATAAAATTTCCTAGACATCACTGGATCACTGGTGAGATGCGGGATCGCTGCCAGTTACACAGAATCTGGATTAGATTAGATTAAACCAACTGATAGAGAGACAGATACGGGGGAGGTACGGGAAAGAGAGCTAGTGGGATTATGGGATTTTAGAAAGCATTAACTGGGTGAGAGAGTTCAAGTGAAGTACATGTAAATGTGAGGCACTTAAACATTTAGGTGTCATCGGACACAAACACAAAATATACACTTTTAGGAAAAAAATGTGCAGAAATCGCATCTTTAGGCCTACAGCAGCTTGTCACTTGGACGGCACCTTCAAATGGAGACTTGGTACCTTATTTATTATTTTAAGGGTACATATTACTCTTTAAATTACTAATATGCACCTTTTAGGGGTAGGTAAGGCACAAGCTGTGTAATTTTTGCACATTTTTCAGATTCAGGACCTAATTAACATTCACAAAACAGGATGCTTCGTTGCTGTGAAATGAATTGTGTTGGGGGTGTGTAAGCAATAGTCCAGCTGTGCATTATTATGTAAACACGTACCTTTTAGACTAAGCATGAGCCTAGCGCTAGCATCACAGCATCAGAATAGGCCTACATCACTGCCAAATTTACACTGCCACCTTCAGGACAACTCGCCACACTACATATAAAGCTGGAAAGTGCACAATATACAACAGAAATAAATAGAAAACCCCATCCCTCTGGTTTCCACAGGTATCTTACGTACAGGTGGTGATATGTACGAGAGTCCACATTATTAAAACTAAATAAAACCCATTGTGTTTATGGATTAAAAGAGGAATTTGGTTAAAAAAAGAAAAAAAAGAAAAGAAAAGTAAAACAACGTCAGAGTTGATTCAGACAGATATGCTTGTAAAGTGTACGCAGGTTCCAAAAAAAAAAGTAAAAATCCTCAAAATATGCATACAACTTTTAGTAATACTATATCTACTCTTAAAATCCACTGCAGACAGAAATGGATTGGAGAGAGTGATAAGAAAAACAAAGAAAACGAACGGTAGTATCGCTAGTACACTCCTGTAGTATCTGTCTCTGACTTGACGGGAGTGTTTGAGGTGGAGGAGTCCAGCAGTGAGGATGAGATATTGCCCATGTTGCTCCAGCTGTGGTTGGGGGAGGAATAAGGGGGCGTGCTGCAGTTAGAGGGGGGGCCGGAGCTGGGGCTGTCATTGGACTGACCCATCAGAGTGTCTTTACGAGAGCCTTTGCTTTCGAGCTCTTGCAGGTACTGAGAGATCTCTTCCGGCAAGCACTTCAGCTCTGCTTCGCAGTCACGTGTCAGGCGGGCCTGATCCTGCAGAGAAAGGATGATTCAGAGTGACATTCAACACTTTATTATGGGATCAAACTAAGATTTATATGACAATATGAGTAATTTTATTTCACGTTAAAATGTAGTTACTTATGCTGGAAATAAGGTTGTCACAATATCTTACAATAACTTACAATACAATAACGTTTTTTGTTCACTTCAAGAACAAAAAAAAAAAAAAAAAAAAAAAAAACACAGATAATTCACTCACCCCCTTGTCATCCAAGATGTTAATATCTTTCTTTTTTCAGTCGTAAAGAAATTATGCTTTTTGAGAAAAACGTTTTAGGAATTTTCTCCATATAGTGGAATTCAATGGTTCCCGTAAGTTTGAACCTCCAAAATGCAGTTTAAATGCAGCTTCAAAGGGCTCTAAACAATCCCAGCTCAGGAATAAGGGTCTTATCTAGTGAAACGATTGGTAATTTAATTAAATAAGTTAATATTTATACAACTTTTACCCGCAAGTGCTCATCTTGTCTAGTTTTGCAATGCACATGCATACTCTGTGTACTATGGTTCAAGACAGTTAGGGTAAGCTGAAAAACTAGCATCTCATGTTCTCCTGTTTGATCTTCTTTTCATCTGTACTTTTGCAGCAGTGTAGGACAATTTTAAAGTTGGAGAAGAAAATTAGATGGGAGTTTTTTGACATACCCTAACTGTCTTGAACATGCAAATCGAAGAGCTAGAAAAGACAAGCATTTGTGGTTAAAAAGTGTATAAATATTAATATATTTAGGAAAATGACTGATCTATTTGCTAGAAAAACTAGCATCTCATGTTTTCCTTAAACTTCGAAATCACCCTACATTGCTGTTTTACCTTTTTTTGTAAAGGGTGTTTGATCATCTTCGCACGTAGAGTTTGTAAACACTCGGCCAGTACTGTTGCAGCGATGTATGATGATTTTGAAGTTGGAGGAAAAGATTACTAAGAGTCTTGAAGGGGGGGCTAATGGTTAGAGAGTCAGACTTGTAAACGAAAGGTTGTGAGTTCGAGTCCCAGGTTCGGCAGGGATTGTCGTGTGATCAGCGCTCTCTCCACCCTCAATACCACAACTGAGGTGAGATCCTTGAGCAAGGCACCGAACCCCAACTGCTCCCTGGGGGCCGCAGCGATAGCAATATGGCTGCCCACTGCTCCGGGTGTGTGTTCACGATGTGTGTGGGCAGTTGGATGGGTTAATTGCAGAGCACAAATTCTGAGTATGGGTCACCATACTTGGATACACATCATGTCCTTTCCTTTCCTTGAACATGAGCTCGCACAGTACACATGCAAATCTCAGAGCTAGACAAGACGAGCAAAAAAAGTGTAGAAATATTAAATTTAATTAAGAAAATGGCTGATTGTTATGCTAGATAAGACACATTCCACGGTTGGGATCGTTTAGAGCCCTTTGAAGCTACATTTAAACGGCATTTTGGAAGTTCAAACTCGCAGGCACCATAGAAATTCAGTATATGGAGAAAATTCCTGAAATATTTCCCTCTAAAAGCATAATTTTTTACGACTGAAGAAAGAAAGATATGAACAAGGGGGTGAATAAATTATTTGTAAATTTTTGTTCTGGAAGTGAACTAATCCTTTAACACCAATTTCGCAGTAAAAACAAATACTAAACTTTAACTAATAAGTAAAAAGTTCAGTAATAAAATATAAGAACTAATTACAAGCAATAAGGCCAAGGGGGGGACAAAGTTTATCTATTAAACAGTGTTCAAAACGGAGTTCTCTTTCGCATCTTATTGTACTTGAACAGTTTCAAAATCACTGGCTAAACTAGCGTGATTGTGCAGCACTGCAACATCGAATGAGCATAACCATGACAATCTGAAATGTTGTCAAATTTCTGTTGGGTTATCAAGTCAAGTATATTGTCCATCTCTACTTCAAACAGTCTAAGAATCTTTCAGAATCTACCATTTCTTTTTCTTGATGACAGTGGTGACATGATATCTATGTAAGGGATTGTTTTTTTTGCCTTAAATAGGAGGAATGGATCAGTAAAAGAAAATAATGTGATAATGAACAGAGACTGAAGGTGGAATAAATATGTGCATGGACTGACCATAGGAACCTCCTCCTCTATTTTCTGAAGGATATCCTTGTGAAGGGATTTTAACTTATCTTGACGCTTCCCCTGAGACAATTCCAGCTACACAAAGAGAGAGAAAGAATTAAGGGAATTTATGATGAAGGATTGACCTTGTTTATTTGTTCGGTAAGACTCAGTAACACTTTGTCCTAGTTTCTGTCAAAAAGCGACAAGACATTCTGTCGAGTGATTGTTTACTAGATAGCTTTGTGGAGAAGGACTACTCAAATTTCACTGTGGGTGGAGCAACCCAGTGCTGAAATACAAATTGAAACATCTAATATCATCTGATTGGCTACGATTTTATGTCGGCTGAGTTTTTGTGACTGGCTTTTCATCTTAAGGAACCATAACACAAGAAGATAATATCTCAGATGATTATGCTTAATAGATTGAGAGAAGCAGAAATTTCTCTCACACAGGTGCAGAACTTGTCACATATGGTAACAACAGAAATGTATTACATTCTGGTATTGTACTAAGCCAAAATTGTGGTACTGAACCAACCATACACTTTCACCTAGTTCTTTGATGCCAGTTCGGTATGTCACTGCCTTTATGCGTTCAGTACATACAGAAAAATGTTTAAAAAATTACAATGATAACTTGATTGGCACCTAATTAGGACAAAGAGTAAAGCCTTAAGATTGTATTAAAAAATACATTTACACAAAAAATCCAAATAACACTAAATTAATCATTAACTTTTCCACAACTCTACTCACCTGACGGATTAAGCTGACCGAATCATTGATATGTTTTCTATTGATCTCATTCAGCTCCCTGCTGAGTGAGAGAATGACAGAAGGTTACGTTGCTTGTATATTACAATAGAGGCTCTAATGATGTTATTGGGTCGATAAGCCTCAGCAGCACATTCACAGATGTTCCAATTTTCTCTGTGTTTATCCTCACATTTTACCTGACACAATAACAGTTTCAATAACAGGACAATGAGAAATATGGCTGCTCTTAAATACATCTCTAGGCATCTTAGAACATCTCTGATTAAGATATAGGTCAGATGGTTTTAAAAGAATTCTGAAAAAAAATTAGGGGATGTAAGTCTATTTGTCCATATAATGAAAGCCAGTGGGCTCCAAAACAACAGTGAGAATGATGACAGAATTTTCATTTTAGGTAAACTACCTATTTTAGCAGGTAATGTCCATTCCTTACATTAATAAATATCTCATTTCCATTTATCATTTAATTATTGTGACATCCTAAATCCATTGTGCAGAGGCAAGCCACTTAAAGGTATAGTTTGCCCAAAAATGAACATTCTTCCATCATTTACCCACCCTTATGTTGTTCCAAACCTGTAAGACTAACTTTTTTTCTCTAAAGCACAAATTAATACCACAGTGGAAATCAATGGTCACTTAAACTGTTTGTTACAAACATTCTTTAAAATATCTTCTTTTATGTTCTGAAGAAGAGAGAAAGTTTTACGGGTATGGAATGACAAGAGGGTGAGTAAATTATGACAGAATTTTTGGAGGAGAAACTAACCTTTTAAGACTGTCTAGACTGTCCTAGACTGACCTAGACTGTCACTGGCACTGTCCTTGAGATGATCAAAACCATTACTCACGCCTCAGCCTTGTCCTTTTCTGCTTTCTTGGCCTCAATGATGCTGTTCAGCCTTTTCCTGTCCAGAATTTTCTGTAACTCTTTCTTTTCTCTGCAAATATAAATGTGACATTTTAGCATTTGTCTTCAAACACACAAATACAACTCAAATGCAAAGAAACAAAGGTAAGTTTCTTACTTGTCACACACTTCCTTGAGTTTCTTGATCTGGGCTGCTTGGCATTCTTGGGCAATTTCCCTCAGTTTCTGATTGGCCTGACATAGAAGCACAGAGTCACAAAGAATTAGATTTTTTGGCAATGCCATACAGAGAATCTGTAATCGCTTTGTCTTTAGACTATTGTTGTGTCATACCTCTTTGAGGTGGCATTGTTTAGCCTCTTTCTCTGTCTGATGTTGTGCCTGTCTAAATGCAAGAAGCTCTTGCATCTGCTCCTCTCTGAACTGCTCCGACTGTCTCTGCAGCTCCAGATCCAGCTCGTTCAATTCCTTCTGCACCACTTCTGACCCACTGCACGCACACAAAAAGCAAACACCCATTTACTACTACTACTAATCACAAATAAATGATTTCAAGCGAACAGTTTCCAATGTTCTTTTAACCAAGGACCAGCAACCTTTCTGACACTACTGATGTTTCATTTTTCTGGGATTTTTCAACAAAATCTAGTTTGACCCTCTAAAGTTATAGGATTTTGATCAATCTAAAACTAAGAAATGTTCTGCTGTAAAATGAAGAAATCTGTCTGATTCTAAACTTTATCTAGGTCACTAATAAAATAAGCGAATTTGTGACAATGAGCATGTTAAAACTGTTTAAAAGGTCAGATGTTCTATGAAAGGTCAGAGTGTTTGGTTTCTCATACAACTTATAACTACAAAAATTAGTCTGCCTTCAACCATAGGTCTTGCTCCCTGTTTTAAACAATAAATAAAATAAAATATCCACCAGAGGGTCTGAACCCATCCCCTTCCTTCATTCTCTGCTTAACACAATATTCCTCATGAGAATTGATCATTCATTTTAGTTATGGCTGCTTTACTACTCTGAGCTCCTGACCTCTTGATCTCTCTATGATCATAGTATGAATTACAGCAAATAGTTAGTACTCAAGCACAATATCCACCTGGCCAACATTATTTAAGGTCAAAAGATCAATGTTGGCTTTAAATGTCCTCACTTTTTCTTCAGACTGGAGCGCAGGCGCTTTTCTATCTGACTCCGTTTCCTCTGGAGTTCAGAGTTCAGCTGATTACAGCGAGTCCGTTGATCCTTACTGAGAGCCCACATCTGAAACACACAAAAACACCTTTACTTCTTTAAGTTTTGCTGAAAATATACAACTGAAGAAGAGAGAGGAATGGGATTGCCCAAAGCATTGTTGTGGCATTTGTAAGAGCCATTCTTGTATCACAGCACTGTTGGCTGCTTGCTTCTGACTGGCTGATGAGCTTTCAAGGTATTAATTCATTTTTGACAACTGCATGGCTATGAAGTAATTCCTGGTCTTGATTGTATTACTGTGCAATATTGCTTCAGCAAATTATCTGACCTTCAAATAGCCATACAGCTAAGAAAATCTACTAACACCAAGATATGCACATATCTGGATAAATGGGACTATGATGGTACATTCCTTAAATAACACATAACTGTAAGTGGTGTTGCAGTATAGAGTGCTTTTGACCTTTTTGAGATGTTTCTTTTTCAGCTCCTTGAGTTCCTTGCTTTGCTTCTTCAGCAGCTTCAGGTAGGAGTTGTGCTTTTTGAGCTCATCAATAGACTGAGGTTCAATTACTGCAAAACACAAAGAGACAAAGCTTGTCCATGATCTACAACACCTCTCAGCTCTTTGCAAGGGACGAGTGACTGATGAAGATGAGCGTACAAGATGAGGGTGAGTGAATCTTACCTTTAAGAACATTGTTGACTAAATCTTCTTTTTGGCCTAAAATATATTACACACAAACATTCAGGTCACTTAATGGACATGACATGCATACTTAAAAGTAGACATTCGAGGTATAATGGTTTCCGGTTCAGTGCATATTGCTGATTTGAAGTCACCGTTTCAGTACATTTTGGTTTAGAAGTGGGAGGATGGGAGGTGTATTTATAATATATAATTAAAAAAAATTCACAGGAAGTCAATAGTATTTGGTAACAGTCTGCCTTAACTTTAAAAATCTTGTTTTAAAGTAGTAAACATTTTTATTAAATAAACTGCTCTACATTGTGTGCCAAAAACAAATGTTATAAGCACCATAGTAAAAAAAAAAAAGTTTTATGTAAATGTAAGGGATTCTTTATTATGATTTTCTTAGTTAATGTTCTTCAGAGAAAAAAACAAAAAGAAATTAAGTTAAATTTAGAAGTCCTAAAAAAAATATTTAAAAAATAAATATTTAAGTAAACAACATTGTTCTCCTTTCTGATTTGCTCCATTTTGCACTAGCATGAAGTTAAGCAATTACTCGCTTGCTGTTATATATATATATATATATATATATATATATATTTTTTTTTTTTTTTTTTACAGAGAACCGTTACACCCCTAGTAGACATCAGTGGAGAAATGAAATGGCTGTAACATTATGGCCAAAATGCACACATGCAGAGAGAGAATGATCGAGAGAAAAACAGCAGAAAAAAGTGTGACTGTTTCACAGGTTAGACCGAACCTGATGCAGGAGGGTTCATGACCTCAGTGAGCACAGAAGGAAATGTTGGAGACGGCAGAGGGCAGATAGGGTCAACAGAGGTCACGCCAGAGTCAAACTTGTCTTCATCTGGTTTCACAGGTCCACTCTGAAGACACACACATACACGCTGGTATTGGTGGTTTACGGGGACGTTCCACAGGCATAATGCTTTTTATACTGTACAAACTGTATGTTCTATCCCTACACCAACCCTACCCCTCACAGAAAACTGTGCATTTTTATATTTCTGTCATGACAACTCTCGGAAAGATTTAGCATGGTAATGGTTATGACTATGTTAATGTATTTGGTCTTGGCAGAATAGATCTGCTACACTGCTGCTGAATTGCTATTGGTTATTGCTATAGTTGTAGATTATTGCTGCTGCTGTTGCAAGCAACTACAGGAACTTGCTACTGCCAAAGCATATGGCGATACGGTGCTGTGAATATTTAAGACATACTGCTGCTGTACAAATAGCATATAAAATAACCCCCAGCAGATCTATACAGGTGGAGCTGAGGAAGGAGGAGGGTTTCAGAGAAACTCTGAAAGCGCGCTGCCAAATGCCTAAGTGAATCCTACCAGCCATTTAAATGTTATCAGCTTGTGCCAAGTTGTATACTCTGTCAATATCATTAGTTACGTTAACAACCCATCAGCTTGTGTCATCTAGAGTTTCATGGCAGAACTAGGTATATACAAAAAAAAATTTAGTATGTTTTTTTTTTTTACTTTTGAATTCACCTTCACAATGTAATATCTCTGCCATACCCATGTCATTATACAAACTGACATCCCCGTAAACCACCCAAACCAGTGCACAGTCACTTAATGGCTGAAATATCTACAACATCCTAGTTCATGTACAGGTCCTTCTCAAAAAATTAGCATATTGTTATAAAGTTCATTATTTTCTGTAATGTACTGATAAACATTAGACTTTCATATATTTTAGATTCATTACACACAACTCGAAGTAGTTTAAGCCTTTTATTGTTTTAATATTGATGATTTTGGCATACAGCTCATGAAAACCCAAAATTCCTATCTCAAAAAATTAGCATATTTCATCCGACCAATAAAAGAAAAGTGTTTTTAATACAAAAAAAGTCAACCTTCAAATAATTAAATGTTCAGTTATGCACTCAATACTTGGTCGGGAATCCTTTTGCAGAAATGACTGCTTCAATGCGGCGTGGCATGGAGGCAATCAGCCTGTGGCACTGCTGAGGTGTTATGGAGGCCCAGGATGCTTCGATAGCGGCCTTAAGCTCATCCATTTACCAGTGGTTTTGGCACTGTGAGCAGGTGCCAGGTCGTGCTGAAAAATGAAATCTTCATCTCCATAAAGCTTTTCAGCAGATGGAAGCATGAAGTGCTCCAAAATCTCCTGATAGCTAGCTGCATTGACCCTGCCCTTGATAAAACACAGTGGACCAACACCAGCAGCTGACATGGCACCCCAGACCATCACTGACTGTGGGTACTTGACACTGGACTTCAGGCATTTTGGCATTTCCCTCTCCCCAGTCTTCCTCCAGACTCTGGCACCTTGATTTCCGAATGACATGCAAAATTTGCTTTCATCCGAAAAAAGTACTTTGGACCACTGAGCAACAGTCCAGTGCTGCTTCTCTGTAGCCCAGGTCAGGCGCTTCTGCCGCTGTTTCTGGTTCAAAAGTGGCTTGACCTGGGGAATGCGGCACCTGTAGCCCATTTCCTGCACACGCCTGTACACGGTGGCTCTGGATGTTTCTACTCCAGACTCAGTCCACTGCTTCCGCAGGTCCCCCAAGGTCTGGAATCGGTCCTTCTCCACAATCTTCCTCAGGGTCCGGTCACCTCTTCTCGTTGTGCAGCGTTTTCTGCCACACTTTTTCCTTCCCACAGACCTCTTGCTTGAGGGTGTCAATGATGGCCTTCTGGACAGCAGTCAGGTCGGCAGTCTTACCCATGATTGCGGTTTTGAGTAATGAACCAGGCTGGGAGTTTTTAAAAGCCTCAGGAATCTTTTGCAGGTGTTTAGAGTTAATTAGTTGATTCAGATGATTAGGTTAATAGCTCGTTTAGAGAACCTTTTCATGATATGCTAATTTTTTGAGATAGGAATTTTGGGTTTTCATGAGCTATATGCCAAAATCATCAATATTAAAACAATAAAAGGCTTGAACTACTTCGAGTTGTGTGTAATGAATCTAAAATATATGAAAGTCTAATGTTTATCAGTACATTACAGAAAATAATGAACTTTATCACAATATGCAAATTTTTTGAGAAGGACCTGTATAATGCGATAATGCAGAGCCAACAGTAATAGGAATAAAAAACAAATTTTATTCCAAACCCATGTGCTTTCTTCCATGAAAGACAAAAGGAAAATAATATATTTGTCACTTTTTTTCCATTTAGTCATAATGGGAACTGGAGCATTCAAGATTCTAAACATGCAAAAGTATAAAAAAAGCATCACAGGCATAAGTAAACTCGATCAACTGATTCACTGAAAACATATGATTCAAAAGATTTATTTGCTCAGTAATAAGATAGAATACTGATAAAGGAATACTTTTCAGTGAACAACTTATTTTAGTCTGTTTCTCACACAAAAATAAAGTTTGAAACAACAGAAATGTGAGAAAATTAAGACCTCTTTTTGTTCATTTTATGGTGGGTTGCAAGTTCAGATGAGAGATCACTAAGGGGATTGGTTTTCGCAGAAATTCAAATTTAACGACAGTCTGACGGCAGTCACTATTACCATAACTTTATATAAGCTACTGTCAGACATTTGCTAAATGGCATCCATCTAAGGTAACGTCGAGGCTGCCTTCAAATACACACAAAAACAGACATCACTGACCTCAATGGGATCCTCCATAAGTGCTAATAGCTGCCTTTCTCTCTGGGCCAGCAGAGAGAGATGTTTGATGGGATTTGTCAGAGCCTCTGCATACTCTACACAAAATTGAGGGAAGACAGTGGAAAAACTGTAAGACTCTGCTACAAAAGGCTGACAATTATTGTACAGAGGGTAAAGATCAGGGATTATAAGTGAAAGACTGTTGGTTCGAATCATACTCTGGGTGACCCATGAGCAACCTTTTTATTTTATTAAAATATACATACAAACATTTGTATTTGCACAGCAATATATTTCACCAGCTGCTAATATTACAAAGAAGATTATAAACTTGTAATGGCATTCATAGTCCAGAGATCTCTCTCTTACCTTGATGCTCATTGGGAATGTAGTCTTGTGCCTCAGTGTACACAAGCAAGGATGACAGCATGAGCGGTTGGTTCAGCTCATTCTTCAGACAGATGTAGTGATATCCTAATACAAACAAACACATATAGCAGATGTGAGTAGATATTCAGCACAGTATCAGACTAACAAGTCTGTTAGATGACTGCTATGTGTTGGCACAAACCTGGGCGCAGTGCCGATACTGGCAAGACACGATGGCCAATAAACTTCCCATTTTCTTCATACACTGCTACTCGCAGAGATGCTAAAGTGGGCAACACCACCTAGAAAGACAGCATTTCATTTAATAAAAAAAGCATAGATTAGTATAGTATTAAACATGACAGTTTTACACATGACAGAACTGTAATTTTAGGATGAACTTTAACTTTCATTTATTACCTTGTTGAACACAAAGGTTTCATCATCCCAGACTGGGTCCAGAGAGTTGTTGTTAGAAGTTTTCGTTCGATATTTCCTTTTAGTGTCTGCAGGAAGTCCAAACATGTCCACTTCCACATAAACGCCAACCTTTTTATCATTCAAAAACTGACCTGAGATGATCTGTGTATGTGAGGGAAAAGTGAGAAATGATTGTACATATTACATTTGAAATTACAAAGCAAAATAACTGACTATTACTATATCTTGGAACAGCACACTACATTTTGACACAAGTGCAAATACCTTGATTTTAACTGTGTTGGCTACGATGCCATCCACAATGTCCATAGTAAAGGGGTCAAAGTGTTTGTCTGTGCGTCTCATGAACTCTGGCTTTAGCAGATAACCACAGTGGCCGTTATATTCAAACACCCCCATGTTTAGCTGCATCGGCAAGTCTGACACAGAGAAGAAAGCTTTTTTAAGATTTGAAGGCTCCTAAATATATACAAATGCAGAAAAAAAAAACTAGACAGAAGGAAGAGTGCTGTCTGCATAGCTGACCGAGAGTTTGGAAGTTTAGCGCCACCATTTGGCAACCCACGTTCCAGAAGAGCTGAGGCATATAGTTACTAGAGTCCACACGAGTCCCTTTGGGGTAGATCCGACTTAGCTGCTTTTTATTGTATCTGATTTCAGACATTTTGCTCAGGAAGAACAACTTTACTTGAATATTAAAGCGCAAACACATACACACACCAAACACGCAGAGTGAGGGAATAAATTATTTGATCCTCTGCTGATTTTGTACATTTGTCCAATGACAAAGAAATGAACAGTCTATAATTTTAATGGTAACTTTATTTTAACAGTGAGAGACAGAAATACAACAAAGAAATTCAGAAAAACTAAGTTAAAAAAAAGTTATAAATTGACTTGCATTTTAATGAGCGATAAGTATTTGATCCCATATCAATCAGCAAGATTTCTGGCTCACAGGTGTCTTTTATACAGTTAATGAGCTGTGATTAGGAGCACTCTCTTAAAGGGGGTGCTCCTAATCTCAGTTTGTTACCTGTATAAAAGACACCTGCCCACAGAAGCAATCAATTAATCAGATTCCAAACTCTCCACTATGGCCAAGACCAAAGAGCTGTCCAAGGATGTCAGGGACAAGATTGTAGACCAACCAAGGCTGGAATGGGCCACAAAACCATCGGCAAGCAGCTTGGTGAGAAGGTGGCAACAGTTGGTGTAATTATTCGCAAATGGAAGAAACACAAAATAACCATTAATCTCCCTTGGTCTGGGGCTCCATGCAAGATCCCACCTCGTAAAGTTTCATTGATCATGAGAACAGTGAGGAATCACCCCAGAACTACACGGGAGGATCTTGAGGATCTCAAGGCAGCTGGGACCATAGTCACCAAGAAAACATTTTGTAACACACTACGCCGTGAAAGACTGAAATCCTGCAGCACCCGCAAGGTCCCCCTGCTCAAGAAAGCCATTAAATCTTGGGTAAGAACATCTTTCCCTCAGCCAGGCCACTGAAAATGGGTCGTGGATGGGTATTCCAGCATGACAATGACCCAAAACACACGCCCAAGGCTACAAAGGAGTGGCTCAAAAAGAAACACATTAAGGTCCTGGAGTGGCCTAGCCAGTCTGGATCTGCAAATAGGAGTGGGACAAAATCCAAAATGTGTAAAAACCTGCTGGCCAACTATAAGAAACTTCTGACCTCTGTGATTGCCAACAAGGGTTTTGCCACCAAGTACAAGGTCATGTTTTACGAAGGGGTCAAATACTTATTTCACTCTATAAAATGAAAATCAATTTATAACTTTTAAAATGGGTTTTTCTGGATTATTTTGGTGTTATTCTGTCTCTCATAATAAAAAAAAATTCTAATTGTAAGTGGGCAAATGTACAAAATCATCAGGGGATCAAATTACTTTTTGAAATCCCAAAACTTGCCTACTCCTCTGCTACACACTTAAAACAGTTTTCTTCACAAAAAGTGTATATACTTTTATGAGATAGTAGTTAAACTTGAATGCAGCACATTATAGCAGTCATTATCCGCTGACTGAGGCTAGTGAAGGATACTCAACAAACTCGCTGGGAGAGTTCTTCAATGTGTCCATGCCTTTGGTCTCCACAAAAGATGACATCTCGAAATACTTATTCCTCTCTGAAAAGAGAGAGAGAGGGGGATCATTGTTAAATTCTGATAGACATCTGATAGACTAGACAATGATTCTATAAAGTGGACAGATAATTCTGTACTGCTTCTAACTGGTCAACACAGTATTGGTTTCAGTCATAGAACACACAGCTATGATGTGACAGGTATCATTACTCACTGGATGCTGCCTCAAAGGATTTAAATTTGACAGGTTCTATGTAGTTGACCAAGGTAGACATCTCCTCGGTAGCGTTAACCTCACTGTACGCAGTACCCTGAAACAGAGAGATACATCAAAGATGCGCACAGAAAGAGAGACAGACAGAGAGAGAGAAGAACAATGAACAGTACAGTTTGGCATAAGTTACCTCATCAGTGTTGTTGTGTTTCTTTGGATCTGGAATGGGTTCCTCTTCCTCCTCTTCATCACTTTCCCCATCTCCCCGATCTAGAAATTAATATAAAAAAATAATACACACACACACAAAGACACAGAAAATTGAATATACACCATAAAGGCATTGACTGTGAACTTCCATACTGGTGCCTAAGTGACATCAGTCTTCATCTTGTTGAGACTTCATGTCAACTAGGCACAAACCCACCAATAGACTTGCGGATATCAGAATCTTTGGCCATCCTCTCTGCAAGCTTCTCGCCCCCATTGGACATGAGCTGGCCCACCTCCCCATCAGACAATGGACAATCTAAACACAAATCTCATAATGAATGGGTTTGAATGTGACATGAAACTAGCAAAAGAAAACAGTGTTATGTGTAACTGAATGGGCCAAAAAATAGCTCAAATTACAACTAAAACAGACCCTAATGCATTTCAGTTGCAAAATGTAGCTAATGAAGACACGAAAAGTAAGCAATGACATGGTTCATGACTCATAACTCACTAATCATGCTGATATGAGAGAATAAAATGGCCCATGAGAATAAGGTATGAACTAAAAATCATGCCAAAATGAAATAAATGTTATGCTTTGTTATAGAAGATCAGATGTGAAATGATATTTGAAGACTGTGTAATACTTGATAAGACAAAGGGGTTGACAGTAAAGGTTCTTATTTTTGTTTTCATTTTTCAGTGAGTGAGCTTGCTGTCAGACTGATTCAGCTTATGTTATGGGTTTGAGACTGACTGATTAACTGACTGATTGGTTGAAAAGAGCCATTTAATTACAAATCAGACATCACGGGTTACACTTATTGCTGGAACAACAAGCAGCACAGTGCAACAATGCTGAATGCTGATGCAGGAAACACTGACATGCACTCTAAGAAACCGTTCACACAGATTTTTTAACTACACACTGTGAACCATTAGTTAAGCATTAGTAAATAGTCAATTTATTTATAAATCATTATCTCTATATTAATAGACAGTAGTAAGTAGTTTATAAATGCAGCTATAAATGCTTTGTTCTTGATTTTTAAACATCAATAATGTGTTTAATAATTGTATTTTCCTATGTTATTAATGATCAATTTATCATTTCTATACACACACACACACACACACACACACACACACACACACATACACATATATATATATATATATATATATATATATATATATACACACACATATACATATATATATATACACATATATACATACACATATATACATATACATACATATATACACATATACATATATATATATATATATATATATATATATATATATATATATACACACATACACATACACACACACTCACACTCCCCTCCAAAAGTATTGGGGCAGTGATGCCAATTTATTTATTTTTGCTGTAGACTAAAAACATTTGGGTTTGATATCAAAGGACGAATATCAGACAGTAGATTTACATGCCAGCTTTTATTTCCAGGTATTTACATCTGAATCTGACAAAGAACAGAAGATATCACCTTTTGTTTGAACCCACCCATTTTTCATGTGAGCAAAAGTATTGGAACAGATATAATTAACATAGATAAAGTGAATAACACTTAATATTTAGTTGCAAATCCTTTACTTTCAATAACTGCATCAAGCCTGTGACCCACTGACATCACCAAACTTTTGCATTCTTCTTTTGTGATGCTTTTCCAGGCTTTCAGCACAGCCTCTTTCAGTTGTTGTTTGTTTTGGGGGGTTACCCCCTTCAGTCTCTTTAGCAGAGAAAAGGCATGCTCTATAGGGTTTAAGTCTGGAGATTGACTTGGCCAGTCTAAAACCTTCCACTTCTTGCCCCTGATGAACTCCTTTGTTGTTTGGGCAGTGTGCTTTGGGTCATTATCTTGCTGTATGATGAAGGATCTCCCAATAAGTTTGGTTGCATCTTTCTTTAAATTGGCTGACAAAATGTTTCTGTAGACTTCTGAGTTCATTTTGCTGCTGCCATCATGTGTTACATTATCAGTGAAGACTACTGAGCCCGTCCCAGAAGAAGCCATGCAAGCCCAAGCCATGACATTTTCCTCCACTGTGCTTTTTTGGGATCATGAGCAGATCCTTTCTTTCTCCAAACTTTAGCCTTCCCGTCACTTTGGTAAAGGTTAATCTTTGTCTTATCAGTCCATAAAACTTTGTCCCAGAAATTTTGAGGCTCATCTCTGTACTTTTTGGCAAATTCCAGCCTGGCCTTCCTATTCTTCTTGCTGATGAGTGGTTTGCACCTTCTGGTGTAGCCTCTGTACTCGTGATCATCAAGTCTTCTGCGGACAGTAGATTGTGATACCTTCACTCCAGCCCTCTGGAGGTTGTTGGTAATCACACGTACAGTTGTTTTAAGGTCTTTACTGACAGCTCTCACAATGTTTCTGTCATCCACTGGAGTTGTTTTCCTTGGTCTACCTGTTTGATGTCTGTTACTCAGTGCACAACTGGCTTCTTTTTTCTTCAGGACATTCCAAATGGTTGAAATGGCTATGTCAATGTGTGTGCAATGGCTCTGATTGATTTTCCTTCTTCTCTCAGCTTCACAATTGCTTGTTTTTTGCCCATAGACAGCTCTCTGGTTTTCATGTTGGTTACAGCTATTTATCTATAAATGCACTTTGAACAGGCAAAACCCAAATCTGAAACTGAGCATAGACATTCGGTGCTAATTATTGTTTGAATAATCATTGTGATAGGACACACCTGGGCAACAAAATACACCTGTCAGTGTTCCAATACTTTTGCTCACATTAAAAATGGGTGGGTTCAAACAAAAGGTGATATCTTCTAAGTTGATTGTCAGATTCAGATGTAAATACCTGGAAATAAAAGCTGGCATGTAAATCTATTGTCTGATATTCGTCCTTCGATATCAAACCCTAATGTTTTCAGTCTACAGCAAAAATAAAGAAACTGGCATCATTGTCCCAATACTTTTGGAGGGGAGTGTGTATATATATATATATATTTACAAATATACCTCCACAACAAAATGAGAAAAAAAAAAAAAAGCAAGAATGTAAATATAAATGAAAAGTTAAAATAGAAAATCAAATACTGTATATATTCAACAAACAATAAAAAATATATATCTTTATATCTGATTTCAGAGGCGTAGGTTCATGTTACTGCTAAGTTATGTTTTCTGGAGATCTAAGGAATATTTATTTTTCTATGGCATTGCAGAGGTTTATGTTTCAATTTATAACAAGTTTTTTGCATCTTGAAAAATATTTCTATGTTCACTGTATCACTCTGTTGTATGTTTCCTTTTTCTGTTTAGAAGATAGCTAAATCTGCTTTGTGAAAGTTTTACGAGGCATAAATAGTCTTCACTTTAGATGAGCTCACCTGAATAGATAACTGACAACTACTAAATGTTTTATACCTACCTGAATTAATCATGAATTACAGTAAGAATGTGTTAATAAAGCATTTATTAACACACTGAGTAACTATTATTGTATGTTTAAGTAATATGTATAAGTTTATTATCTTATTATTTACACTTTCTAAGTGATCTTATGAACCTCTGACAACTCCTAAATAACTGGACTGTTAATGATATAATACTTAATTTAGAAATGATTAATTTATCATTAATATATTATGAAATTACAATTACTAAAAACATTATAGATATGCTTATAAATCCGGAACACCACATTTATAGTGGAATTAGTAGCAGGATAATGCTTTATAAATGATGAATTGACTATATACTAATGCTTAACTAATAGTGTGTAGTTATTACAAAGTGTTACCGATTTTTTTTTTTGTATAACACTGCTGTGTTCAAGGTAAAACAAGTTTAACTTTTGCAGGGGCCATGACATTAATTTTTTTTACAATTATTTTAACATGTTTCTTGAGCTTCACTTTTTATTTTTTTTGCAGAAATAACCTTTATTAACCTTAATTCTGTCCCTTTTTCCAGAAATCCACAAATGTCAGATGTTTTTTCCCCCCATTGTCATGTGTCTTTCTTTTTAAAATGCAAAACAACATGTGAATGACCCCATCTGGACAAGTTGCTACAGTATACATTCAGAAAATATTGTCATAATTGTTTTAATGCACTGGCAACCATTCTAATCACCATCACTTTTGTGCTAGAATTGATCAGGCTAGGTTTTGGTATGTGCGTGTTCACACCATTCAAAGGTGAGGACTGTTCGTCTGTCCCATCCTTGCGTCTGATGCTCCCACCATTAGAGGCCCTGTGGTGATGTTTCTTCTTGTTCTTGATCAAGATCTTCCCCATGAGTTCCTGAGGGCTTGGCAGTTGTTGACCAGGAACCAGCTGTAAAAACAATAAGACTGTAAACTTAAAATCTACTCTAAATCTAAATATATAGTTTACTACTCTTATTATTACACAACTCTCTTGATTACAACTGCCAAATCATTCTATGGTTAGAGTTTGCCTTTTTTATGGTGAACTACTCACCGGATATTTCTCCAGGGGATCAATGAGCAGCGCGTCCCCAAACATAGAGCGACAATACTCTGCCATTTTAGCCTGCTGCTTTGCCCTAAAAGACCATACAATAATTGAGATAAAAAATTAACAGGATAAAAAAAAAAAAATTAAATATGCATTATTACACAATTATACTTACGAATCAACGTGATTTTCAAAGGACAGGATGAGAGGGTAGGGAGACGTCTTAAAAGCACTTTCAGCGATGGCCTCGATCACTTCCTAAAAACACAAAGATTGAAGCATTACACACATTGTCTCTCACTGCAGTTTAGTGTGTGTAAACTTTACAGTGCCTTTAAATTACTTGTTTTTTTTCCCCACATCAATCTACACTCCGTACACCATAATTGCAAAGCAGAAAACAGGTTTTAAACATCTTTGCAAATGGACTAAATATAAACTTGATATATAATATAAACTAAATGATTTCATTGCCCAAGTATTTATTCCCTTATCTGGGACCGTTGAAATTTAGCTCAGGAGCATTCACATTGCTTGTAGACGTAACTACACTTCGAGTGAAGTTAACCTGTGGCAAATTCAATTGAATGGGTATGATTTGGAAAGGCACACATGCCTTAATAAAAGACCTAACAGCTGAAAATGCATATCAGAGCAAAAACCAAGCCCTGAGGTTAAAAAAGGTTTAAAAAAATCTGCCTGTAGAGCTCAGAGACAAGATTGCATCAAGCCACACATCTGGGGAAGAGTTCAGAAAAAGTTCGGCTGCATTAAAGGTTCACAGATGCATGTAATCTCTGTTACACTTAATAGAAGCAGTTTGAAACAGCCACGACTCTTCCTAAAGCTGGGCTCCTTGCCTAACTGAGCAATTGATGAAGAAGGACCTCTGCTAGAGTGGTGACCAAGAACTTGATGGTCACTCTAGTTGAGCTCCATGATCATATATGCTGATGGGAGAAACTTGCAGAAGAACAAACATCACTGCAACATACTGGGCTTTATGGCACATTTGGGTCTTTCCGTGTCAAATCAACCAAATTTCAGAAACTTCTTGACTCAAATTTTTAATTATGCTAATATTTTTTATTCTGAAGAAAGATAAACATGTATAGTGACGATATTAAATGTCAGATTAATATTTACTGAGTAATCCACTATTTTGTAGAGGGATGTCAAAATGGCAATTTTCACCTTAGATTCTGAGCCAAATTACAGGAGAGTAAAAATAACTTCAGAAGGATGGCAGCATCATAATGTTATTGTTACATAGAGATTGGTAATTCTGTTAGTAAAATCTGTTGAGTTTAGCAATCTTTGTTGCATTATGTGTCAATGGTGACCATTCAAAAATGGGGAAACTGCACTTTTCAATTTTTTCTCCAAAGTTTGCATGCCTGTAACTCAAGTATTAAAGATATCTTAATGCCTGTTTAGATATCAGGTCTTAAACTTTCATTTTGGCATCTTTATTTTAAAAGCACAATATAATTTGGTTTCAGAGATATTGGTATTTCAATATGGCTTAAAATGTACACATTATCAGTGGTCAAAAACCAAATGTGGGTCAGTTTGCAATAACATGATATTTCTTTTCTTTTAAAGAGGAATGTCTGAAGAACAAATAATGTTGAAACCAGAGGTGTATTTCATTTTCTTCTGTCAAAACAACTGCATTGAACATACCTGTCTGAGTTTCAAAAATGTTTGTTTTCCAAATTTTCTGGATTTTAGATTCTAGTTGTTCATAAACTTTTCTTTTAGAATCTTAATTTTTAAGGCCCTACATCATTCAGTCCTAAGAGATATGGGGAACTCAATGAGGCTTAATGTCCAGATTGTTAAATATTACCCATTTTCAGTGGTTAAAAAACAAATTTTGGTCAATTTGTATACAGCTAATAATTACTTAATAGCTAATAATTTACTTAAAGAACATGTCATGTTAATGTTGATATGAATGTGACCGCACCATAAGAACATGATCATAAACACACCTTGAATGAAATCTCAGTTGTCATGGTAAAACCGTGTGTGATGATTGGCTCTTCTTCAGGTGGGCGACCCTTCCAGCAGTCCAGCTCTATACAGCGGCATCCTGTCAGCAACACCTGCCTATACATCTCCACTGATGACATGCCTGTCAACTGTCCCACTGAAAGGGGAAAGCACAGAAAGAGCTTAAGTGTTCGCGTTTATTAACATATTTGTGCCTATGAGAGTGTTTATGCATTTGTGTACCTGTGAGGTACGTGTTGTGTGAGGAGTTGATGAAATAGTGAGATAGGGGTTGGTTCATATCATCGATGATGTCCAACCTCTCAGGTGGAACCACAGAGTTTTCCTCCCCACCAAGATACTTTGTGAAGCTCATCAGGGAGATCTGATCTGTTCACAAATGGACATGTGAAACAAACCACCATTAGTCTCTGCATCACCATGTCTAAATGAGTGTGTGAGAGTGTGCATTTGTACCTCTCTCCAGTTGGCTGGCATTGGTCTCATATCTCTCCATGAGCTGACGGACCTGTTCTCGCTTGAGTGGTGGATAAAGAACCTCATTTAGTCGAGAATCTCTCTGTTTGCGATTTATAAAGTCCATCAGCTGATCAAGGGACAGGAAGGGCTTTCCTCTGGAGCCACTGCATACATAGTAAAGAATTAAACATGTCAAAAACATTTAGAAAAGCATCTTTATTATTAATGATTATTATTTTGAATAGCATGTCTTGTTTTGTACTTTACAAACATAAATCTTTTTGTGAAATGGTTTCTTGAAGTGTGTGCTTGCGCCATTTTTCTTAATGCATTTTATAAATGCTTTTTGGTTGACATATTACATAAAAGAATAGCATTCATACATTTATAAATGTGGCCAAGTGTACAAATACTTTTTTTTGGCTCTACTGTATTTTTGTCATTGCAGTTGGACTCCGTTTACTCACACGTCCACGAAGATACGCTCCACTTCTGGTCTGGGACTTAGTTTGTTGAGAAAGTTCTGGAACATTTCCCAGGTGAAGTCATCTGGCTTTATGCCCTCCGCCTGAGGAAAATGAATGAATTAAAATGACAATATGAATTTTAAATCTGCAAATTTCTATTACAGCTATTTTATTGTTAAAAGTAAAAGCCAATGAAAAACAATTTTTAAAGTATTTGGGTCTGTGGTATATTTTAATTTAAAATTATATTGATGTTATGAAAAATAAAATGCGGAAATGAGCCCCACAGCACAACCCATATTTGCATGACACCTAGCACAGAACAATTCAATTTGGGGCATGCTGCAATCTAAAATAAACATCTGTTCTGCACTATGCAGTAAGTTGTGCTTGTTTTGGGGTTTCTTGATAAACAGTAATATTGGTAAAGTAACTGACTAGAATATGCACTTAGTGTTAAACAGGTCATTGACCCCTGGTAAAGGATATGGCCCCTTTAAGTGTCTCAATTCAAGCTGAAGTTCAACCAGCAGAGGGCAGTGTAAGACAGTGAACAGATTGACATGCCGACCTGTGCTGATCTAAGACCAGCTCCTCTGTGTCCAATCTGAGCCATAAAAGGACTGATTCCAGATCACCACGGAGTGGCAAAGAAAAATAAATTATATGGAACATGTGACGTGAAGACAAAGGGACACGCAAATGGACTAAAGGGATAATCAGTAAAATCTTAGCAAGTGTGGGTTATTTATAAAAAAAAAAATGCATTTATATTGGAACAAAAAAGAGACAGAAACAAACATGTTTCATTGAACCACAGTTAAATTGATTAGTTAAATGTGTCAAACTGGTTATTGGTGCATGACTGATTACCCTGTTATTGACGAGACCGCAGTGCTCCAGTGCCATCTCCACACGTTTCTTATCTGAGAACATTTTCAGGATGCTAAGAGAAGTGAAAGAGAAAGAAAAAGAAAAGAAGTGAAAGGAATGATGAAAGAAGAAGTGGCAAATTAGCAATAAAAGCCCTGAAGAACTGGAAACAGCTATGTTTGTGTAATACAACTTGTGTTTACTCACTTCTTCACTGGGATTCTCCCATCCTGATTTATCTGCAACTTCAGCTTGGTGTAACTACATAAAAAGACAGTAAGAGACATATGACCCTATCACATTTCATTATCTTTCATCTTTCTCATTAGTCTACACCGATTAATTGCAATTTAAAAATCTAAGATCGAAAAAACGAAATCTTAATGTCAGTAATACTATAGATTCTCAGAACAACAATCACCTGACATCAGCACTGCCTCAGACTGATAACAATAAGGGACAATACATTTTATTTTGGTGTAATTTGATCTATCTATCTATACACTTGTTTATAATTTTGATTATATATATATATATATATATAAACATTTCATATATAAAATATAACATTTTTCCTTAATATATACATGTTTGTGTGTGTGTGTGTGTGTGTGTGTGTGTGTGTGTGTGTGTATTTAGATATACATAGTATACAAAGGAAACACACATATAGTAAACAAACTTTTATTCTGAATGTGATTAAATCACAATTAATCGCTTTGCAGTCTTAGTTGAGAAGATTGAAGAGTTAAATAAAAAAATTTGTGAGATAATGGGTCACATTATAAAGCACAGTTACGCGAAATAAGTCACAATTATGTGAAATAAAACTTTTAGACATAAGGTTGCGATTTCAAGATATAAAGCCACAACAGTAAGACAAAGCTGCAGAGAAAGGAAAAAGGCAATAGCATTTTAAAAGATTTAAAGTAGCAATGTAAGATATAAAAGTTACATTTTGAGATTTAGTCACAATTGATCTACCAGTAAGCCCTGCCCCCACTTGGTTACTGTTGTTCACTCGGACAAACAGAGTTCCCAACTGTCTTATAATGACAGCTGTCAGTGTGAAAACCTTGTCCCAAGATGTTTTTATACATTTTTAAACACAGAAGGATCACCTCTCGTCAAGGAGCATTCAAGTGGGACTTAAATATGCGTTGGTGGGTAAAAAGATTAATTTGGAAGCAAGGCTTTACAGATTGCAATGCAAGTGGGAAAAGCCTCATGTTAAGGTCGTGGCGATCACAGATGACAACACCCAGGATCAACACTGTTCATGTACCAAAGTGTAAGATTTAATTAATTTACATTTAATGAGTTTAATATGGAGAGACACTGAAATGTGTATCTTTGTTTTGACCTACACTGTACATGAATTAAGAACAGTCAGCTATTTAGGTTTATAAGTTAGCATGGACTCACTAACTTTAACATTAGCTAGTTTTAGCCAGAAATAACTTGCTGAAGCACAAGATGACATTTACGTTCTGGTTGAGCAAATGAAAAATGAAACTTAAAGGGTTAGTTCACCCAAAAAATGAAAATTAGCCCATTATTTACTTACCCTCATGCCCTAGGCATATATGACTTCCTTCTTCCAGACTAATCTAATTGAAGTTATATAAAAAATGTCCTGGTTTTCTAAAGCTTTATCATGGCAATAGGCAGGTGTTTCTCTTCAACAAGTTAAAACAAGTCCAATAAAGTGCATCCATCCATAATAAAAAGTGCCTCACACGGCTCCAGGGGGTGAATAAAGGCCTATTGTAGCGGATTGATGCGTTTTTGTAAGAAAAATATCCATATTCAAAGCATAATAATCACTTTAATCTAGCTTGTGCTCACTGTTGTACACAGAAGCCGTTGCGGGAGACGTACCACATCGGCGCTGGGCCTGTGATTCTTGTTTACAGTAGCAAAGTTTCCTTACTTTAGCAAAAGAAAACCAGTTTCTTCTTGGCTTATATTGAAATCCTCCAACATTCTTCTTTACAAATCCTCGTTTTGTACTTCTAATTTGTTTGTACTTTTGTTTTGATCTCTCCACTTCCGTGTTAAGTCAATTCTGCGGCGCATGCACAACATCTTCCTACATCATCTGCCTGCTTCTGTGCTGCCTCTGTGTACAACAGTGAGTGCAAGCTAGATTTAAGTGATTATTACGTTTTAAATATGGATATTTTTCTTACAAAAACGCATCAATCCGCTACAATAGGCCTTTATTCACCCCCTGGAGCCGTGTGAGGAACTTTTTTCTTTATGGATGGATGGGCTTTATTGGACTTCTTTTAACCTGTTGAAGAGAAACACCTGCCTATTGCCATGATAAAGTTTGAAAAAGCCAGGACATTTTTTTTTTATATAACTCTGATTGTATTAGTCTGGAAGAAGGAAGTTATACACGGCCAGAATGGCTTGAGGGTGAGTAAATAATGGGCTAATTTCCATTTTTGGGTTAACTAACCCTTTAATGAGAATGTGACTACCTGAAAAGGAACGTTAAATAATAAAATAAATTACAAATTCCATTGTCTATTCTTTCTGGATACCTGGAATCAGTGTTGCTAGTACCCCAGACACGTTTTACCTTTTTTGTAGTATAAACATCCTCAAACTGATGAGTGCTTCAGATCTTCCAATGTTTTTCTACTGCACTGAACCCTAAAGATAGGGCCACGTGTAACTGATTGGTCAACTGAACTGCCATTGGGTCATATGCATTTGAGGGATGAATACAAGAAATAAAGTTGCATTTTAATCAATGCAACTTTAAAGGAATCAAAAGAATTAGTCTCAAGCAACTGTGCGATATTAAGTTTAGTGAAATGGACTGAGCTACACTAACATGTCACTTTGGCCTCAAACAACAGTTTTAGACACACACACACAGAGTACTCACGCTTTGAATAAGAAGGTGTTGCGGGAAGCATTCTGGGACAGTATGTTTGTGGCAAGTTTAAACAGTTCATCAGTCCACACCTGGAAACCCAATCATAACAAATAAATGTGCGTAAGTGAACTTGTACATTTATGATGTAAATATGATAAAGAGAGAGAAAAGAAAAATATAAAATGAGAGTCCTCTAATATAGTTCATTTAGAGTGCACTCTTGCAAAGACAGAAAGTGAAAAAGCAGAACAGAGAGAGAGGGAGCGATAGCATGGACGTGGTATCTAGGTGACGGGCCGGTCGTCGTGGTTACCTTGCAATAGCCATCCTGCACAGCTTGGAAGTTGAGGAAGGAGATGTTGACCAGGTCGTTGCCGTAGACGACAGTTAGCAGCTTTGAATCGGAGTTGCAGTCTCCTTTGACCAATCCTAACGTGTCACGTATACGTTGGTCCTACACAAACAGGCAAACCTTAGTACCCACGTGTACTATTCTGACATATGAACCTTTACAAACATAACTTTCATACTGACTATTTACAACACAGGTACACATAAAAAAGTACCTTTGGCATCTTGGCAAACCTCCCTGTCCTGGTGTCCCTGATTTGACTGATGTCCAGGATTTCCACTTCCTATAGGAAAAAGAGATACACAAAGAGAAAAAAATAAACTAGAGAAACCAAATCAAAATTACTTAAAATCTTTTGGACAGAACAAGCTTAACAACTAAACATAAGTATATAACTCACACTTTCTTTAAAGAAGGTTCCCTCCTCAAATATATGTAAATTTATGTTTTCGTCTAATCATGCGGCAAAGTTTAATGGTTAAAGTTAACCCCAATAATGGGCAATAATAACAGATTTGTCATTTACTTTCATTTCTTCATTAAAATTGTAAGTGACTGGCATACATCCTACATGTCAAATCAGAAGTTTGTGACTTATTGTCTATTTCTCTTAAATCCAATGCCAGCTATATGCTATATTCTCTCTAGGTACTCATAAACCGTGACATTGTCACTTACACATTAACTCTCCTGGGAAAATAATGATGACTCATTCTGCATGGCACAGATTTCTGTCCAATCAGATTACCTTAAAAGTGAAAATGCTCCACCCCCCAATACCACCTGTCACCAACTATGAAGCAGCAAATCATGGCTCTTAGCTGTATTTTTTACAACTTGAAATAACACTGAACAGAGGTCCAGAGAATCCCTGACACACCACACACACAAACAAAGTGGAGAAGCAATCATAAATTCTAAATGAACTTTATGACTTTATGACAGATTCACTCAACGCTTCAGGAATCACATCTCAGATCAAGATCTCTAACTTGTTCTGCTTCATGTGTTCTGGAAGGAGAGTCAAACAGGATCCTGGGCTCGTAAAGAAAATAGCTGAGTAAATGAGCTGGGGCACTGGTTGGATGACTGTGCTTGTAAACTTCAACAATAAACAAAGCAGATCTGGACTGTAAATACTTGCTCTATAGCTGAGGGCTCCCTCCTTTTCTCTTTCGTTCTTTATCATCTTTCTCTTTCCTGTACTCTTGTCCCCCTCCCACTATGGTGTGTGACAGTGCGGATGAAGTTGCTGAGTTGGACGTTCCCCAGAGTGTGTGCGAGGGTCATGGGTTACTGGTCGAAGTCTGCTAAGGACTGGTTTTAGTCCAAACAGGCCAGCAGGATGGACCCGCACACACACACACACACACACACACACACACACACACACACAAACAAACAAACACACTCTTGAATTTTCTCCCTGCAGCTATTGACTCATCATGTAATACTGGCTTCCTGAAGTGACACTGGGACAATTTATTTACATTTTGATGATTCATTTTTAGACACTTTGAGCCAATGTTGTCTCTTGTCTATACACTCTAAAAATGTTTTAACCCAAATGCTGGGTTCAGCCTGCTGGGTCATTTAATTGAGTTGTTTTTAATATTTTTACTCGGGTGCTGGGTAGTTTTGCTGGGTTATTTTTTTAACCCAAATGCTAGGTTCAGCTTGTTGGATCTTTTATTAGGTTATTTTTAATATATATATTTTTTTTTTTACCCAGGTGCTGGGTAGCTTTTCTGTGACTAAAGCCCCGTTCAGACTGTCAGCCCAAATCCGATTTTGTGCATATCTTTTTTTTTTCTATCCAACCGATGAGTTGAGCCTGTCCCCGATGAAACAACGCAGCTGCTTAGTTACAGTCAGTGCATGGGCTGTTTGCGTCCTCTACAGGAGAGAGCCACCAACTTGGTGCACTTCTTCAGTGCAAAGGACGAGATGTCAGTCAGCTTTATTCATAATAATACTGAATTTAATTTTATGTTAAAATATTTTCTCTAATCTCAGTAATGTTAGTTCATGGGTAGGTTATGGAGTCAGTCATGACATCTTTCAGCTACGAGTGAAATGCGAGGCAGCAGTTTAAAGTTCATAGTTCCCCCGGCCCATCGCTGGTTTAGATTTCGCATAGCATGAGAATTAGCACTATTTCTATGAAAACTGATTAGAGAGAAAGGTTGAATACACTTTAATTCAAATGCTGCTTTTAAATGTTTAATTTAAAAAATGCTTGTTAAACAAGTTTAACTGTTTTATTTAGTACAAAACAAAAACCAGTGACGTCTGTCCATACATGTTGTTAGTATACAACTGTGTGTTGTTATAAATAAAATATAATAACAACACACAGAGAGAGAGAGAGAGAGAGAGAGAGAGAGAGAGAGAGAGAGACATACACACACACACACACACACACACAAAAACACATTTACATATATGCATACATACACATATACATATATGTGCACACACGCAATATTTTTTCACTTGAATGTATAATATATATATATACACACACACACACACACACACACACATATATATATACTACTATTTTATATATTACTATTCTTTTTTTTATTAAATAAAATGCATTTAAGTGAAAACAAAACTGATAGTATTTTATTTAAGATACTGAATTGACCATAAAATTGTCAAGAAAATAAAAATTGGAAAGCTTTTAGCCCTTTTTCACACTCTGTAGGTGTGATTGCAGATATAAACACTAGTAATCTGAGATTTCTACCTTTGGTTTACATATTAAAACAAAAATCTAAAAAGTTCACATTCAAACACTATAATATTAACAATGAATACAACTAATTTAGAGACACACAAAGCTATATTTACCACAGTACAACTGCAAAGTAATGCCACATTGATAGCATCAACAGGTTGCATCCGACTAACCACTACAGGCTCAGACTTGTGAAATATCTTCCTGAAAATTAAGCAAGAGTTTCTGCACAAGGGTGTTTGCAAGTGTGTGGCTGTTCCTAGCATACATACATTCCCCTCATTCCTGGCAAGCAAAGACTGTTGACCTACAGTTTAATATTTAGCCCACAATGTCACTGTAGTGTTATTATGTCATTTATAAAGTTCAGAAAGAGAAACACAATAAATGCACTAAATAGACACAAGTGGTTCTTATAAAAATGTTATAATTTAATTTAATTTACAACGGTTATATTATATTGTTACTTTGGCTTTGTCTTTAAAACAATCGGACCAAATAAAGCACTTTAAAACAGATTTAAATCTTTGTTATATTGGAGATTAACATCTCATGTGTAAAAGATGTGATATCTATATACAAGTCGCCCTTCTACAGAAAGTGCTGCAATTTCACTAACTAAAGCAGGAATAACATAGCCTTGGAGCGAGAAAAAAAGAAAGGGTATGCAGGAATCTCCAGGGTACAGTCATTCAACCTATTACAATGCAAAATTGTACAACACAATAGTAAGACACCACACCCTGACCCCAATTTACTGTCTTTGGTTGACAGCTATGCCTGTGAGATAAAGAGTGCTTTTTCATGTAAAAAGGTGATCTATATAAGTGCAGAGATCATATGCTTGACAGATGTGACGTCCCCTCTACTGCCTCTCCCACCATATCTGCCACAAAGCCCCAGGGGCTGCTCCCTGCCCTGCACCCCGTGGGTGACTGGCCTTCTTGTTGCTTCTTGTGGGGTCAGACCTTAATTATAAAAACAATTAATCTCTAAATATAAAGTCCTCCGCTTCCCCTGCTGATAAATGAACAAACTCATGAGCACAAGAGAGAACATGCACACAGACAATTCAGGTTAAAAGGAAACTACCATGTGTGTTACTGTGAACATGTCTTGTTGTAACTTCCTTGTGTAGCCCTGGCAACAGTCACTTCCTGTCGGGTCTGGCACTGGGGCGGGTTTGCGGGTGTTGAGAGAAAGCGAGTGGGCGTGTGTCAACTGTAATGATGGTAAAATCCCATGGCATTGAGTAGCATTGTTGAAATTTAACACCCATGAGAATGACACACCTTTCCATACAGACTCACTTTTATGTCTTCCCTCTTCTCCTCTGTTTGTTTCACTCAAGGTTACTGACATCTGGAGTGATCCCAGAAGACTTGAGAAAAAAAAAAAAAAAAAAAAAAAAAAACAATGGGCCTCAAACATAGTTATTTCTGTGGATTACTTTGTACTTGTATGTACATAAGAATTTCCCATAAAGAAATCTCTGCCTAATTCACAATACATATGCACACAAATTTGTTCGGTCTAATGTTTTTGTGCATTCTAAATAAGTGACTATCTGCAAAAAACACACCCAAACCATCTCCAAATAAAGACACGCATGATGTAAGACTCTCAAGCAATACCAAATGTACTGTCCTTATTGTCCTTTCTCTTTTACAGTTCATAACGAAATATTTTTAAGATGAAATATCCATGTTTGTGAAATATATATATATCAGAGAACATCAGATTATCTGAAGCTTCAATGTAACTGAATGATGCAGCAAGACAATGATTCAAAATACAGAAGCAATTCCAAATCGAATGGCTGACAAGAAACTAAATTAAGGTTCTACAGTGGCCTAGTTCAAGTCCTGACCTGAATCGTACAGAGGTGATGTGGCAGGACCGGTTCAAGACTCACCAAACTGTCAAAGTTTTTCTGCGAGGAAGAGCAAGCCAAGATTCCTCAACAGAGATTTGCAAGACTCCTATTAAATGACATGCGTGTTTAGTTACAGTGATTGCTGCTGAGTGCTGTCAAACCAAATATTAGGCATTTACTTTTTCACAGGGTCGATATGAATCTATGTTAGTGGTTTTCACAGAGGACCAAAAAATAGGCTAAAAGAGGCAATTTCAATCTGATAGGCTGATTTACGCAACTTCTGGGAGTCATCAGTCCACCTGGAAATGAAGCATGATAAAATGGCCAGGATGATAAAACAAGCACTTCTGAGGAAGAACTAATCACCGGATTTGGCACAGTTAGTAAGGAAGTAAGTGGAATATTCATGAGCAGAACTATATGTTAATGTGATGCAATAAAAATTCTGCAACAGAAAATATGAAGCTAATTTTTTTTTTTTTTTTTTTAGCCAGTGATGTTTAATTAGCGATTTTAAAATTATGTAGCATGCCTCGCATCTAATAATCACAATAAGCTTTGTGCTTTGCTACTTTGGCTATTAAGTCTCAACTTCAAATTCTGTCAATTTCATCACAAAATGTTAACAATAAATGTTAATTTAGTGCTCTTTCATCGTTTATCTCTTCCTCTTTAGAGCACAAAATAAGCATGAATCAGAAGCTATGTTAAAAGAAAATGTACAACTTGCTGAAATCAATTCCTGTCCCATAATCACCCAATCAGTGTTAACAAATGCAGAGTAATTTTACATTTACATTCAATGTCCATAGCCCATTAATTAGAAAGAAATTAACCTCTGTCACTCTAGCTCTACCCCTTCACCCCCTCTCTCTTTCTCTCACTTTTCTGTTTCTTTCCTCTTTTTTTCCTTCTGTACAGATAATGAAATTGGTCTGGGTCAAGAGTTTGTGATTCCTGTCATTCCTTTGCCACATAAGGATGAAAATCCTCTTTCAGCTCAGAAGTACAGCAAGTGTTTTATATATATAGAACAATGATAGAAACACCTGACCACGGAGTATTAATAATGACTTGTACAGGCTTGCATTTTAGGCACGAGTCCAGAGCCATCTATAACAGGAAAATTAGATGTCACAAATAAAAGCCCACTTGTGGAGGAAGAAAGAAGGATAAGGATATGGATGAAAAGGAAACTATTATATAATCAACTCTGAAAACACATTTCCTGTCTCTGTGTGTAAATGTGTGTCAACTTTAGATGGATTAGTTTCATTTTTACAGTAGCTTCAAACTGTGTTTGCAACATACTGTCGTTGCAATTTCCGTATTGGAGGATTTGTATGAATTTGTACAATCTGCTTATGCGCCACTGACGGTTAGGTCATTAGGTCATTTACATTTATACTTTACATCAAAGACTTTGCATCGACTTTATTAGTGTTAGTGAGTAACTCAGCTAGGAGAACTGTACACTTGAGAGGAACTGCAGTCACACAAGGTTTTGAGCGTGTGAAATTACTTCAGCATGTAAAATCTTGTGACTCTTTTGCTGCTTCAGATTGGCTGAAGGCTACAGTTTGTTCAGTCAGAAAAAGGATGTCTCACTCTGGTTATAGTCCAAAATCCATAATCAAAATCTTTATTGAATGTGCAAAAATATGTGTGGGCAGTATGATGCACACACTATTAATATAATGTACTTTATCAATAAACTATTTACTGCATGTAGCCTAACTCACTTTCCCGTTATCATCCTCCTGCTTTCTTCTCCGTCACTTTGCAAACTCCAGTGGAATGTTTGGTGTAGTCCATTTTGCACTGAACAACAGGGGTGACTGGAAGAGTCCATGTATTAAAGGGTGCCTTTACATTCTACAGCTGCCCCCATATTCTCAGTGTGAATTTGACCAATTAAGGATGGCGTTGCTATATTAAAGCTGCAGTCCTTAAGTTTTGCCTCTTTGTCCCCATGTCTGTTTCAAACCTGCAAATGCAGTTGTTTTTGAAATTATCTTCTTTACATGGGTTGTAATTCCTTGTACAACCTCAGTAGTGGTTTGTCTTGACCTGATGGAACATCCCACAAATGTACCTGCTAATGGCTATGGAATGTTCTCAGAAATGCAAAAGACTTGGAAGCAAATAAACAGGTTTAGCAGTTAAAAAAAAAAAGTTAACTAAAAGCCTGTTCTGTACTAAATCTCTCCAGAAAGGTACACCTGTTCAGGAGTGAGTTTTTAGATGTAGCCTGCTTGCTGTAGCCTGACCATCTCCTCTTGGTATGCGGACGCTTAATCCAAATTTCTCTGCAGTCAATTCTCTATTCTCTTTAACTGGGGTTGGACAGCTTCTTTGGTTGCATGGATGCGAGACATATCTTACACACCTTAAAGGGAGGTCATTAAAGGGGGACACTTTCTACAAAGGAATTATAACAAAATTTGGCAACACGATATGATGCGTCACTCCAAAGGCTTCTGTTCAATGTCCAAATATACCATCATCGGCGTGAAAACTGCAAACCTACAGCTTTCAAGTTTTTATTCTTTGTATTGAGCCAAAAAGTCAATCTGTGATATTTAGACCTTCTGTTCATCAAACACCATTTTGCTATACAAACTGATAGGCCAGAGTTCAACAAACTTGAACTTTGGCTCAGTGAAAGACAAAACTTCTAAGGACCACTTGCATTTTGACTCTCCCATGTTCATGTGTGTGACTGGCAGTAAATATAGCATAGTATCTAGTTTGACCGCACCTTTAGTAAGGGAAAAGATCATATTACATATGACTTTGCAACTTGTTTAGATGTCATTTCAGAATATTTTAAAACTGTCTTTCCAAAACACAAATTTATAATTAAATATGCAATCTATCCAGACTAAGGCCCTGGATAGATGGCATATTTAATTATACATTTGGGTTTTGCTGTTGTTGTTTTGTGTTTGGAAATCACATGAGGGTATGATGTCAATGTCCACTTCCGTTAAGTGTCCAAGTAGCTTTGGGAGCACCTGTATATTACACAGAGTTCTATAAATGTTCTGTTAGATAAATAATCTCTTTGGGCAGTATCAACCATTTGAGAAAAAAAATAAAAATAATTTTATATATTATATATATATATATATATATATATATATATATATATATATATATATAATAACCAGCAGCAATGACAAATGTCACTCTTCCTTATGAATGAACTATGAACAGAACATCACTGAACAGAAATGGAAGCCACTGGACTTAAGATTAATACATAACGGAACACAGATTAGAGTTAGATCAGGCCTGACATGGCCAGACAGTTCTGAGAAGCTTGCTCTGACTTATATCTCTCCTCCATTATCTCTCCTACGCACTCTTTTTTCTGTGTGGTTCTGTGGTTTGGTTTCATTAATGGGCTTTGTTTTTCCTGAGGTATTTTGAAAATGTGCTCTTATCTTTACTCAGTCTACAGGGCATGTTTTAATGTTGTGTCTCGAGGCAGTTTGAAACCACAACTTTTTAAAAGGATGGCAATTTCGTTCTGTCAGACTATTTGATTTCATTGTCCCAACCCAGAAAAAGAGAAAGATAGAAAGGGAAAACAAAACATTAAGGTTGTTGACTGGTCTCCCAGTCTGGATAAACTGGTTAGACTGGGTTTAGAAAGGTTTTGTGTCAAAAGTGTCAAAAGAAAATTTTACAGTGGGGTAAAATGTTTCTTTTTGGGAATTTTCTCATAATATTGAAATATTACAATTACAAAATTAATGTACATTTTAGCATTTTTTTATGTATCTTATTCCGGTAATGCCAAGGCTCAATTTTTAGCAGCCAGTCTTTAGTATGATTCTTCGAAAATCACTTGGTGCTCAAGAAACATTTATTATTACCATCAACGTGGAAAACAGAACAGCTTAATAATTTTGTAGAATTAGTGATACAGGTTTCTGAATGCTTTAATGAATAGAAATCTTTTGTAACAATTAATTAAATTTAATTACATTTAAAACATCCTTCTTTAATAAAAAGGAAAAAGAAAAAGAAAAAAAAAAAACACTGACCACCTTTTATATTTTCCATTGCAAGCTACAGTAATAAAAATTAGGTCTAGTGCATTTTAAGATGAATGGAAAACAATAATATGATAATTAGTGTCAGAATTCCTTGTTTGACTTCAATGTATTAGAAAATCTTTTTTAATTTTTCAATATTCATTTCTCCATTTTACATTTTCCAGCTTACTTTTGACTGATCTCCAGACTTTGAATCCCACATTTTTAATGTGGATCCTGGGTCGCCACTGTACATAAATCTTTCGACACTCTAGGCCATTTGTTCACCACTCAAGGCGAAAGCAAGAGAGCAAAAAAGAGGAAGAGAGCGTGAATGAGTAAGAGAGGCACAGAGAAAGTGAGTTCAGTTTTTTTTTTTCTTTAGAGGGCATGCCATTGGTGGAGGGCACAGAGCAAGTTATGCTCCAAAACTACCCTAACAGTCTGAACGATTTCCTGTATGCTTTCCCACGCTTCCAGAAAGTGAGAGGGTGAGAGAAAGAAACCAAGAGAAGTGAAAAGAACGAGAGGAAGGGAGATATTACAGAGAGTGATATAGAGAGGAGAGAGGAAGTGTCATGTCTCCGTTTACAATTAACGGATGCACTGACGCCTTTCTGTTCCTCACTGATGACAACCAGCTGTCCCTGACAGAGAATGACAGCGCTGAGGAAACAAAAAAAAAAATAAAATAAAACGCAGAGAGCAAGGGGAGAAGAGAAAGATGTATGAGGAGTAAAAACAGACACATGGGGAGAGCAAGACAGTTAGAATGAGTCTGTGGGCTAAAGCAAACCAGAGAAGAGAGGCTAATGCAGCCTAAACCCCATCACTAGCCATTAGCTTCAGCACAGATGGGCTCCTCATACTGCTTTATCACAAACAAATTCTGCTAATTGAAGAATAGCAAAAGCCAAAGTGCTGTTGCCCTCCAATCACAATCTGCCATTAAGGACAACAATACCAATGGACACAATTCCACATCCTTTAGAGAACCACAAATTTACTCAAATCTATCCAGATGCATGTCCGATGGAGCTTTCCAATGCTAATGCTAATCTATTATTGATTCTTCATAATAGCAGTGGTTTACACGTTATGTAAAGCTTCCTTCTATTAAAAAAGCCATTAGTGCAACATGTCATTGCTTAGCAAACGCTAACATCATGTTTAATATGATCACCTCACTTTGTCTCTAATTCAGTTAGTTTTATAGTTTTGCTAGACACTATACTCTTAAAACCATAAAATGGATGTTTAAGCTTCAGCCAGTCAGACAGTCAAAAACGATTTCTTTAAGCACCCAATAAAAACTATACAAGACACTTTGTCAATTCATTATTGATTTTTTAAATAGCTACACTGGATAGAAGCACAGACCGATCTCTGTTGTCTTACTGCCAGGTTACTTAAACTGACACTCATTTTGTTTACATGTGCAGTTATAATCGAGGTGCAGCACGTTTTTGCGTAGTTGTGCATATGTCTATCCAAGCATACAAGACAAAATGCTGAAAATTTAAAGGATAAATAGATTTTGCTGATCACCTCTGTATTTTGAAGCAAGTTCACAACATCAAGGCCAATTGTAGTCTGACTGACATGGTGACAAAGACAAGCTACGTCACATTATCCAGGTCTGTTAGTCTGACCATTGAAAAGACTATTACTGCTTTAGTCTGACTGATATCGAACTTTTAAAGTGCATGCAAACACATGTATTGACAAAGCCATTCTTAACAAAAAAAGATTTCAGTGTACTCCAGACTATAGCAATAATGAATGAATGTAATGACAATAGTACACAAACAGGACACTGGTACTGAGCAACCTAAAGAGCACTTGAAGAGAGTCCAGCTTTGCACTCAGTTATGTTAATAAAATCCTAAATTAAACTGATTCATTGTATAAATCTCTCTGAAATTTTTGAAGCAACTAATGTGTTGGTATAATGGAAGAACGGGGGGACAAAATCTCTCAGGTTTCATTAAAAATATCTTTATTAGTGTGAAAATGATTGACAGTTTGCAATTTTTGTTGAAATTAAATTATATGATTAATAAAAAACATACAATATACAATTATTTATAATATATAAATGTATCATGTTTATAAAGTTATGTGTAGCTTTTGCACACAAATCAGTTCACTGAGAGGCCTGTTCTTCAAATTAACCTGTAATTATTTATCTGATCTACAGCAACAGAGAACAAGTCAGTATTACGTTGGTAGGTTGAAAGTTCACGTCATTAACTAATCATTAAAGTGTCAGACTACACATGACCAAAGTCCCATTCAAGAAAGGTCTGTTCACTCAGCGGCCATATCAGTAACGCTTCTAAGCTTCAAGACCATCTACCTGAACTGGAAAATGACTAAATCTCCAACACTGGATGAATTAGTGTATACTTTATAGTGATAAACAGTAACAATCCAAGTCCCTGCATTACATCACATTATATTTCATATATTATAATAATTTTGTATCCATTTTTACTGTGCCACCTTTATTATTATGGTGGTTTTAAAGGGGTCATTGGATGCCCATTTTCCACAAGTTGATGATTCTTTAGGGTCCTAATGAAAAGTCTATAACATACTTTGGTTAAAATTTCGCAATGGTAATGTAAAACAACACCCTTTTCACTGTCAAAAACAGTTCTGTTCACAGGAGTCTTTTCGGTACATGTTCCTTTAATGGCTAATGACCTCTGCTCACCCCGCCCCTCTCTTTCCGTAGGGTGATGCGACGTTTTCTCTGAGACTGTAAACTTTAGCTACATTTAGCTGCGGAACTTGCCAACTATCACACATTATTAGGAAAGGTGATTTGCAAAAGATTCATAACCCTTATACTCACTTCTTCTGTAGGTGAAGCTGGATCACAAATGATTTGCAAACAGATGCATTTAGGCTGACCATGGGGCGCAATACCTTCAAACACGAAAGTAATTCTCTGTGTCTTCTGCAGCTGGGTGGATTTTTAGGGTGGATGTGTACACACACTGCCAACATACATTTATGTATAGACAACATGTAAAAGTGAATTTTGCATCAGAGGACCCCTTTAAGTACATTTTACACTAATTTGGCAATTCCAGCTTGGTTAATTATTTTACTAGATGAAATACAGAGGGAAGTTGTAAAACATGCAAGCACTAATATGCCATCTTGTAATAACTGAAACATTGTCATTGTATTTTTACTAAAAATATCTGGCAACCACAGTGGTAATTTTTTACATTTATATATCTGAAGACTGTTATTTAGATGTTACTTAAATATATAACATTACATACATTTTACAAACTATAGTAAGTACATTTAATATATTGTATATAACATTAATATAAGATATTGATAATAATATATTGTTATAAAATATTACGGGCTTCTCATTTCTAAGTTGCTTTGGGTAAAAGTGTCGGTAAATGGATAAATGTAAATGCGAATATTTATTCAGACACTGCCCTTTCTAATAGTAACATTGTTCTGGACATTCAGACAACAGGAATTCAGTCTTGCATCGATTTGTGCAGGTTAGCATAGATTATGCAACACATTTCCTATGTTACAGAACACATAAACTTGCATACACAAACAAACACACACACACACACACACACACACACACACACACACATCAATGCGTTTAGTTTATAAGGAGGAACAGTAGTGCCCTTTTACACACACACAGAGTTTTTTTCCTCTTTCTCCTTCCTGTGGCATGACCTTGCTTATAAGCAAAAGTGACTTCCGTATTCTGTCGTATTCTTACCTGTGTGACTTAATGTGATGAGGCTGGACATGTGCCAATGGACAATGGTGAAAAGTCCTATAAGAAAACTGAAACCTGCTATTCATGTCGCAGCCTGTAGAGCTGAAGGCTATATGTGTAATCCAGTAACCACTAACCAGGTAATAGATTTGCCTTGAAAATAGGCCACACATTGCCAAAGCCCACAAACGTGGTACACAAAATAACAGAGCATTGTGACAGACACAGACGCAAACCTGCCCTTTCAGTTCAGAGGGCAGCAAAGTGACATTGTGGCTTAGCCACACACAAACAACAACAACAACAACAACAACAACAACACAAAAACCTATCAGGAATTCAGTGCATGGGTGTGTTTCCCTGCTCACAAAACCTGTTCTACCACAACGTTGTGTGAA
Source organism: Cirrhinus molitorella (assembly GCA_033026305.1). Lineage (NCBI taxonomy): Eukaryota > Metazoa > Chordata > Actinopteri > Cypriniformes > Cyprinidae > Cirrhinus > Cirrhinus molitorella. Next base: position 37,765,769 of record CM065118.1, on the reverse strand, counting down.
TACGCCTCTGCAAAAAGTTTCATTTCTTTTCTGTTCCTGATGAAACGTTAATCAAGCTTGACTGCGCATGTGCTGCTGAGCCTGTGAGAATGAGCGTGTGCACTAGAACTTCATTGAACTTGGCAAAAAACAAAAATGGAACTGAGAATGACATAAACTGGATTCATGGAAGTGAGGCTGACTTTTAACAACCTTTCAGTACTTAGAAGGAAAAGAAATGGAGTGTGTTTGATAATGGCATCATTAAATATAATAATAGCGACATTAAATATAAATGTGCCTGAATGTGCAAGTAAGTTACTGAAGAGACGAGATGAGGTGGCCTCTTTACTATTAACTGGAGAGGACAGGCTCCCCAGAGCCAATATTCCCTACGCCAAACAAGGTTACTGCCTTTCCTCCGGCAAAGATTGGCCTAGTGTCCTAATACCATATCGCAACACATTCAGCGCAACACCAATGCAACATTCACATCGATTCAAATACGCAGCAAAAAAAAAAAACACTCAGCTTCTTGCGTCAATGCTTAGGAAGTAAACAAATTAGCACCTTCGGCACATGAAGGAATCTCCAAACAAAATACTCAGCTAGAAAAATAAACATTTGTTTTGGCAACTGACATGAAATTGCTGCCAAATTAATGTGAGTATCACTCACACTGTGCTATGTCTCCTTATTCAGCAGAAAGTCCCTTTTCTAAATTTACTGGAACCAGCTTGAGCTGTGTCCCCATACCACACATGCCACACTGATCAGTAAAAGAACAAGAGAAAAGAGGGAAAACAACATATCTAATAACTAAAGAGAGAGAGAGAGAGAGAGAGAGGATGGGAGGATGCCTTGATTGAATTTCACTGGCTAAAATTTAATTTGATTCATGAGCACTCACATGATAAGCCAGTAGCCTGCATGGCATTAGGAGAGCGAGCGGGGAGACATACAGAAACAAAGAGATGACGCAGGCTGGACTGATAATAGATAGGGCAGAATTGGCAGCACAGGTAAATTAAGTTACCATTAAAGACGGAGGGGTAAATAAAAAGTGTAGTCATAAAACAAATTAATCATGTTTCTTAAAAGATGTGATTGAAAGACACAAGTCTTTACTAAAAGCTTCAGTGGTCATTTCATTGTGTTTGTGTACTATATTCTACCTCCTTGTAAGTTAATTTTCTTTAAGATTAATGCCAAGAAAGTGGTATGCAATTTAACAGATATTATTCTGTGGGCTGGAATTAATTGTGCCACAAGCATTTTATCCTTTTAATTAAGCACCATGAAGTGACAAAACTATAAAGACAGCAATCAGAATTGAGAAAACTCCTCATTAGCCAATGTTTACAAACAAGTTGAAAATCATACAATTGATCTGAATATCACAAAACAATTTAACTTTAATTAAAGCAGCATTTCAATCCCAGGTTTTTAAGACACTGGGCTATTTAAAAGTTTTCACAGTGTAAGTGAACAGAACTGTTTCTAGCGTTTCTACATTGTACGCTATAAAAAAAAAAAAAAAACTTCTTACTTGCATCTGAACAACACATTCTCAGTCCCAACTCGTCACATAATAACGCTTGGTCAGGACCCCTTGACGTCACTTTTTGACACACAGGTATTTTTTTTTGACGTGTAGGGTCGTCCATTGTTGTAAATAAGAAACCTTTGGCATCAATATGCTGATGCAAAATTTTATCGTCATGATTAAATTACATATTAGGTAATAATTTTGCTATTATTGCATATATGTTGAGGTGTGTTTTTTTAACATAAACAGTCAAAACGGTCACTATTAACATTTATGAGCACGTAACCCAAGTCCCTGCCCCTGAACCTAACCATTTGTCTATATAAAACACAGGATATAAAAGGAAGATACAACTACAGTCACAATTTATTTAAAAATTATTAATATTCTCTCGGGAGTATCTTTTTGAATGTGATATGTGCAGGAGCGAAATCATCTTCAGCGATTAAAACCTTATGATTCGTTCTATTCTTTGCGTAAAGATATCCAAGGACTTGGAATGCAACACAACTTGTTTGTAGTACTTTTATACTGCTTTTTATTCTCAGTTTTTCCATTAAACACTTATTTGCTTTTTGCATGTTTTATATTGTTTAAAAGTTGGTAGGCTTAGGGTAGAGGTCAGGTTAGGTGCTCTAAATATCTATGTATATCCAAGTATAAATTTATATAAAATGATTTCTATTTTGCAAACGCAAAATGGGACACATAATGCAAACAACTAAAAGCAATGGAAGACCTTGTACGTACAAAAGTGACACTAAATGGCACCCTTAGTGTCAAAAAGTTACGCCAAGGGGTCCTAAACAAATGTCAATATATGACTAGTTGTGTTAATGCGTTGGCCTGAACCAGTATATAAATAAACTAATATTATAATCTCAAACTAATATTAAAAAGTTGAGCCAAAATAAATAAATAGAATTCTGTCATCATTTACTCACCCTCATATCATTCCAAACCCATTAGACTTTTGCTCATCTTCAAAACATAAACAAAGATATTTTTAATGAAAATAATCCCTCCATTTAAGTTGCATGCAACCGAAAACTGACATTTAAAAAAAGTTCATAAAGACATTGTAAAACAATCCATACGAATCGAGTGGTTCGATTGAAGTTTTCCGAAGAGACATGATTGCTTTATATGATGAATAGACTGAATTAGAGCTTTGTTTGACATTAAACATTAAATATGGTAAACGGAAACATGAACGTCCTTGCTTTACGCACAAGAACCAATAGGTCTTAGTCAGAGTTGTGCCTTGTTTAATTTAGGAGGTTGAGAAACAGAAGAACAGTGTGTTCAACAGATTGTACTGTTTTTTAATAACATATGGATTGTCCACCTGACAAAATGTCTTTCTGAAAAAGACTTTCAGTAGACAAAAACTTCACAAAACAGTCTTTGTTGTGCGTTATTACTATATGTATGAAAATTACTATGCCAATGAGGTCTGAGGTTGCTTGGTTCCACAGACTTTCAGTGGATGGTCAGCAATGAATATATTAAAAATATCTTTATTCATGTTCAAAGATGGACAGAAAATCATACAAATTTGGAGTGACATGAGGGTGGATAACTGATCACTTGAACAAACCTATCTTATTTATTTAAGATAACAATGTTTTACATTGAAGCAAATGTAGGTGTTTTTACTATGTTCATTTGAGAATTGGGCTTTAATACACCACAAACTTCAAAATTTAGCAATTACAAGGGACAACATTTTAATCAGTTGTAACATTTCCAGGTACCTTGTGTCCCTAATAATTAGAAGAAACCTGGCAAAAGTGATTTACCACATTTCATGGATAGTTTATGTAAAATTCAGTTAAAACAATTAAATCAAGCACACAGTACTTCCAGACTTTTCTAACAGAAAGAACTTTCTGATAATATGGTAGAACTGAAATTGGTTAGTACAATTAAAAAAAAAAGAAAGAGAAAGAACTGACCATGTTGGTCCCTCCAACCCAGTAGAGGAAGAATCCATCTGAGTCCACTTTAAGGGTGACAAGGATGGGTATGCTGCTGGCCTCCTGAACACACAGAAGTGAAAAAATTGATTAGGAAGAATTCATACAGAGAGAAGTAGAAAGTCTATCATTTAATAATATGAACAGCATTAGCAACACGAATGCTATTATAGACTAATCACTGAAAAACAATAACATGGTTTGGAACATTTATTACATAGAAATAATTGTTGTTAATTCAGTTGCAACTTAATTAAACTGATACTATGGTAACCAAATCACAGTGGCAGATATGCCAATACTACACATCAATAATAAAAATAAGATAATAATAAGTAGCCAATAATAAGAAGAATGGCAGGACATAACATCGGCATAAGATTTGAAAGCAAGTTAGATAAATAGGAAGTGCCCGGAATGGGTGGATGGTCCTGAGGGACAGTGTGATTTAGAAATTAATGTAATGACTGAAACCAAAACCTCAAAAACCACAGAGAGAGACATTAGGGGAGTTTAATGCACAAGTCATAGAAGCTAATATCTGTTACTGGAAATGCATATTACCAAAATATACACTTATTTTCAAGTATGTAGCATGTATACTAAACAAAGTTCAGTACGCTATTCAAAAGTTTGGGCATAGTAAGATTATTATTATTATTATTATTATTATTATTATTATTATTATTTAAAGAAATAAATGCTTTTATTCAGCAAGGACGCTTGAAATAGTTTTAAAAGACCTTTATAATTTCTATAAAACATTTCTATATCAATTAAATATAGTAGATAAATATTGTAGAAATATTGATATATATATATGAAGAGTTTGGTTCCAAAATGCTATAAATTCATTTTGTTTAATTAGAGTAAAAATGTGTTTTCTTGACCAAGAATGTGGCAAGCTGAAAACCACTATTTCGGTTTCAACCTTTCACATAAAATCTTTAGGTTATAATCACATTAAAATTTCAAATCCAGATTTAGATTTTCAAAGATTTATTATAAAAACTGAATATTTTTTCCCTCAAAATGCAATAAATCTAGCAGGGCTCTACGCTTACTTTTAGTTAAAAACTTAAATTTAGGGCCACAGTCAAAATTTTAGAAGCACCTTCTAATCAATAATTAAAAAATTTGATTAAAAAATAGCCTTCCCATTACGAGGTGACATTTGACTCCTTGGGAATGTAGTTTTTACCTTTGTAATGCATTTTTTTCTAACTTTATTAAAAGTATGTCATCTTTTATGTCACATTTTAACAATAGAATAAGAATAAGTTACCAATCAAATGAAATCAGTATAAACAAAATTGATTTGTACTACAGAGGTGGCACAGAAGAACCCCAAAGTGGCTTGTAGGTGTATTTTCATGTTTAATGAGGCTCAGAGATGGCATGCATGCAAACAAATGTTGAGATTAATGTTTTAAATATAAAATTTTGAGTATAGAAATATTAAATGATTTAAAATCACTGAGAATACACTTTAAAAGTGAAACCAATACTGCCAGTAGGTGCTTCAAGTCACTTATTTAATCACTGAATCATGTCATTCATTTGATTCTTTCGAACGGCTGATTCATTGAGGAATAAAGTAAGTGACTGTCTTTATGAATGGAAATTGACTCACTAGATTGACTCACTTCAAACTATTTTTCACAAAGAAATAGAGCAAAATCAGGCAATAGTGTTATAGTCAGACAATGTAAGTAACTTAATATTACCTATTGTTTATTTAACTGTTTTAAATCAATATTTTATTTTTAAACTCCCTTAAAAATCATAAAAAAAAAAAACCTTTGTATCGCATTTTGCAGAGAAGAGAGACTGTCCATTTTACTAAGTGGCAACTTAGATATTTGAGTTGATTCAACTTACCATTTTAAGGCAGCCGAGTAACAAACACATTTTTAGTTTAGTCTTAAACTTATTTAAGTTGACTGAACTTAAAATTTTAGAGCAGCAGGCTAACAAATTATTTTAAGTTGACTTAACTATTTTTTTTTTTACAGTGTAGTAAATATTGTTTTGTTTGAAATTTCTAGTTATCAAAGATTTCTGATCAAACGTATCAGTTTCCACAAAAATATTAAGCAGCATCTCATTATATTTTGATGATAATAAATTATGTTTCTTTTACATCTTACCAAAAGAACTTATTTTTACGTCTTACCAAAAGAAACTTATTTAATTAATTAATTATTGAATGTTAAAGGTCCCACTTGTCCTCTTTTTATAATACATTGAGCCAAAGTGGGAAACCAATACTTAAACATCTTATGAGAAAACTATTTTTTCATTTAGAGAAAGGGTCCCTTTAATTAAAAACCACTGTTATGCTCTGAAAGTGTAAACCCATTGAGCAGAATACAATTTACCTGAATTCACCCTACATACAGTTAAAATACTGTTTTATGTATTACCGGTCAAAGCCAACTGTTTCAGGTGACATAAAAAAATGGTGTCCTCTGGAATAAAACAAAACTCTGTTTGCACGTGCATGTTTTTTTTTTTTTTTCTAAAATCCCTTAACGTTCATTTACGGAAAAGTTTCAAAGACACCTACATCAGGGTACTTATCTGATGTTTTTGGACATCAGTTTAGAGCTAATCTTATCTGTATGTGTTAGAGGTGACGAAGAAGTAACATTCGGCTGCTGAGCTATAGAGGCAGTCTTGTGGAATGTTTGCATATGATTAAATTAATCTGCGAGCACAGATTTCCTTTACAACTTCTCTGAAAAACTCCACCCAGTGCTGGGATATTTAAAAACAAACACACACACACACACACACACACACACACAACTGTCTCCAAACACAATCACATACATTTGCATGCCGACTGCTTTTAATGTTTGCATAAACAAATATGTTAGTGTTAAGATCCTACTGCTGAATAAGCTTTATTTGAAGCACCGTTTCTTCTGTGTGCACAGACCTCTCAAAGACATCATACGCGCTGATTAAAACACAAAAGACAAAGCTATAAAAAAAAAAAGACAAACAGCATATGAGAGAGACAGAGAGAGTAGCAGACCTTGGTCAGGGTAAACAACATATTTCATCTGACATGAATTAAAACACGGCTATGAAGGATAAAAGTTCAGTACGTTCAACAGGTCGTACAGTCTTAAAGGAGAAGTACACTTCCAGAACAAAAATGTACAGATCATTTACTCACCCCCTTGTCATCCAAGATGTTCAGTCTTTTTTTTCCTCAGTCGTAAAGAAATTATTTTTTTTAATCTCAGGATTTTTTTCCATATCGTGGATTTCAACGGTGCTTGTGAGTTTGAACATCCAAAATGCAGTTTAAATGCAGCTTCAAAGGGCTCTACACTATCCCAGCCGAGGAAGAAGGATCTTATCTAGTTTATGCATTTTGGAGGCACCACAGAAGTCCACTATATAGAAAACATTCCTGAAACTTTTTTAAAATGAATTAATTACTCACTTTCGTGTTGTTCTAAACCCCTAAGATTTTGGTTCATCTTCAAAACACAGATGAAGATATTTGTAATGAAATTTGAGTGGTTTGTGTCCCTCCACTGACAGCCTACATAACTACCTATAAAAGCCTACAAAAGGTATTAAAAACATCACTAAAGTAGTCTATGTGTTTTTCTATACAGTGGAAGTCAATGGTCATGGAAAGTGATTGGTTACCAGCATTCTTCAAAATATCTTCTTTTTTGTTCCAGCAGGAAAAAAAAAGGTTCGGAATAACATGAAGGGGAGTCCAATGACAGAATTTTCATTTTGGGGTGATCTAACCTTTAAAGTCCAATGTTACTAATCTCCAAAGAGGTTTTTGATACACTGGTAGAATTTTGAAAAGGCAAAACAGGGTAAACAACATTACAACTTGAATGAACTGTACAAAGTGTGCGAGTATGCTTCAAATTAAATATGGCTTTGACCCTGACTAATGACCATAAAGAAGGGCTCAAGCTTTCTATTCATTGAAATTATATTTCATGAACCATTTAAGCCAGAGTGTGCCTGTGGGTGTGTGAAGGGGAGTGAAGTGACCCTTTACCCTGTAACGGTCTCATTAGTGTATGTGTGCAGGCTTATAAAAACCTGTCAAGCTTCTCCTACTACTAATGTCAAACCCTGATCTGACACATGCAAACATTAACACTCACACAAAACATATATATATATATATATATATATATATATATATATATATATATATATAAAACAAAGAATGGAGAGATCTGTCTGTAAGTTTCATCATAGGTACACCACAACTGTGAGAGACAGAATCCAAAAAAAGCCCTCCTATCCTCCACTCATTACCTGTATTAACTGCACCTGTTTGAAGTCGTTACCTGTATAAAAGACCTGCACAAGACCTGCATAACAGACCTGCACAAGGCTGGGATGGGCTACAGGACAATAGGCAAACAGCTTGGTGAGAAGGCAACAACTGTTAGCGCAATTATTAGTAAATGGAAGAAATTCAAGATGACTGTGTATCTCCTTCGGACTGGGGCTCCACGCAAGATCTCGCCTCGTGGAGTATCAATGATCCGGAGAAAGGTGAGGGATCAGCCTACAACTACACAGGAAGACCTGGTCAATGACCTGAAGAGAGCTGGGACCACAGTCTCAATGGTTACCATTGGTAACACACTACAGCGTCATGGATTAAAATCCTGCAGCGTGCGCAAGGTCCCCCTGCTTAAGCCAGCACATGTCCAGGCCTGTCTGAAGTTTGCCAAAGACCATCTGGATGATCCAGAGGAGGCATGGGAGAAGGTCATGTGGTCAGGTGAGACCAAAACAGAACTTTTTGGTAAAAACTCCACTCGCCGTGTTTGAAGGAAGAAGAAGGATTAGTACAATCCCAAGAACACCATCCCAATCGTGAAGCATGGGGTGGAAACATCATGCTTTGGGAGTGCTTTTCTGCAAAGGGGACAGGACGACTGCACCGTATTGAGGGGAGGTTGGATGGGGCCATGTATCGTGAGATTTTGGGCAACAACTTCCTTTCCTCAGTAAAAGCATTGAAGATGGGTCGTGCCTGGGTCTTCCAGCATTACAATGACCCCAAACTCACAGCCAGGGCAACTAAGGAGTGGCTCCGTAAGAAGCATTTCAAGGTCCTAGAGTGGCCTAGCCAGTCTACAGACCTGAACCCAATAGAAAATCTATGGAGGGAGCTGAAAATCTGTGTTGCCCAGCGACAGCCCCCAAACCTGAAAGATCTGGAGAAGATCTGTATGGAGTAGTGGGCCAAAATCCCTGCTGCAGTATGTGCAAACCTGGACAAGAACTACAGGAAACGTCTGACCTCTGTAATTGTAAACAAAGGTTTCTGTACCAAATATTAAGTTCTATTTTTCTATTGTATCAAATACTTATTTCATGCAATAAAATGGCAATTAATTATTTAAAAATCATACAATGTGATTTTCTGGATTTTTTAGATTCTGTCTCTCACAGTTAAGGTGTACTTATGATGAAAATTACAGATCTCTTTATTCTTTGTAAGTGGGAAAACTTGAAAAATCGGCAGTGTATCAAATACTTATTTGCCCCACTGTATACACATAAACATACATACACACACATGCACACGGAAATGTATAACTTTATATAATAAATATGTATTATATAAAGTTGAGCCAACTTACGACTTCAATGGAGTAAACCATTAAAGTGAACTAAAGCTTGTGGCCTGCACACAACAGCAGTGCATGCATTCTCTTAGACAGAGGCACACAAAGCTAATGCATCAACAATGTCAGTTATTTCAGTGGGTGAGTGGCCTGCACTCTTGGCTCTTGGGTGTATTTGGCTTCCAGTATTTACATAATGCACATACACACACACTACAACATGACTGACTTTAACACCTCAAAATCTGGGAATGCAGATAGACAGTGGACAGAGGGACAAAAAAATTTTTTGTTGAAAATCTGCATAAATCAAAACTACCATTAATAAACTTGAGTTTTGTTTGTCAGCATGTAAATTTTATGTGTCTTGTCAAAATGCAGCGATTTATATCAATACTTAATCTTTGGACTCAACAGATTAGCAGGGCATGGACACATGTACATACAGGTAAGTAAGAGGTAAAGCCAGTCACTCATTATTGCTAAATAGATTGAAGTGAGATCATCAATAGTGATGAAAGCCAAAATATTAAATGTCATGGATGAATATTTACTGAGTAATTCACCATTTTGTAGAGGAAGGTCAAAATGACAATTTTCACCTGAGATTTAGAGTCAAGTTACAGTGGGGTAAAAATGACTAATTTTTACACAGAGATACTGTAGTATTAGTCAAATCTGTTGACTTTAGCAACAATTAAAAAGGGGAAAACAGCATTTTAAGTTTTTCTCCAAAGTTTGCATGCTCAAGAAGCATTAAAGATATCTTAATGCCCTTTTAGATATTGGGTCTTTACAAACTTTCCTTTTGGCATGTTTATTTTAATGCCCTATTAGATTCTGTTCTAGAGATTTTCAGTTTTCAAAAACCGAATGTGGGTCAGTTTAAAAAAATTGTACTTCTTTTCTTTTGATGAGGAATGTCTGAAGAACGTATAATAATGTTGAAACTAGAGATGTATCTCGTTTCCTTTTGTCAAAACAACTGCATTGAACATACCTGTCTGAGTGCCATAAATATTCTTTTTCCAAAGTTTGTGTGCCTATAACTCAAGCACTATTAAAGATATTGCAATATGATTTTAGATTGCAGTTGTTAATAAACTTTTCTTTTGGAATCTTAATTTTTGGTAAATGTGCTAAAAAGGATAGTTTAATTTTTACATCATTCAGTCCCAGAGGTATGGGGTTCTCAATGAAGCTCAATGTTCAGATTGTTGAATATTACCCATTTTCAGTGGTCGAAAGCTGACCAGAAACTTTTAATCTTATTTCATTTAAGCTTTAGTTAAGGAATAGTTCACCCACAATGACAATTCTGTCATTAATTTCTCACCCTTGTGTCGTTCCCTTTGGTCATCTTTGAAACACAAATTAAGATATTTTTGACGAAATCCGAAAGCATGCGCATGCGTCGTGATACTCTCCAAAATGGTGCTAGTGTAGCACAGAAGAGAAGAATTGTTGAATAAAGTTATTTTCACTTTTTTGCGCAACAAAAATAATTCTCGTAGCTTCATAAAATCACGGTGGAACCTCAGATGTCACACAGAATATCTTGTTGATGTTCCTGGTACCTTTGTGGACCTTGAACGTGGTAGGACCCTTGCTGCCTATAGAAGGTCAGAGAGCTCTCGGATTTCATCAAAAAATAACTTAATTTGTGTTACAAAGATGAAAGGCGGTCTTACGGGTTTGTAACGACATGAGGGCGAGTAAATATTGACAGAATTTTCATTTTTGGGTGAACTAACCCTTTAAGAATAATACTCGCAAATTTATATGAATTAATTAATAGATTTGACTTGTCTAATATAATTAAATCCTTACTACTATTTTACTTTTAAGTCTTTATGGCCTGTTCACACCAACACAAATGTTTGGCATACAATTTGATCCAGTTCGTAGGCAATTTGTCTGTGTGGGGTTTATAAAACAACACTAAATAGACAGAAATACAGTTTCAAATTCTTCTGCTAATCACTGTCACACAGAAAAATACTCTTTATGAGTGCCACAAAGTCATAGTAACAGCAGTGGCTCTGGGCATGTGACCAAAAGTACAAATCTTATTGGTTGGCCAGTTTTCTTTGCAGTATGTTAGAAAAGAAATTAGAATACCTCTACATGATAAAAAGAAGAAGAAAAAAACTAAACACTGCATTATCAACATGCAAATGTTTGTGTCTGAACAGACATAACCATTTAGTCAAAATAAAAGGTATAATCACACAGAATTTTCACACCAAACTTTTGTCTCTGTGTCAAGTCTTTATGGAGCATGTTTATGACCTTGTTTACAATGTCAGGTAAATGTGACCCAGTTCCGATTTTATGCTCATATGTGACACAGATCGGATGTGTTCCATCACCGTGTAAACAGGAAAAAAATAAACACATGCATTTGGATATTTCAAGATCAATTTCAGGCCTCATTCATATGTGGAAATAAATCAGGTGTGTGACAATGTGACTTACGTAAACAGGCAGATCGCATTTTTTGAGTCACTGCATTCTGTATGTCATTTGTGCATTCTGTATGTCAAAACTCTGACAATTTGGTACTTCTGTGGTTCAATGACATCATATTTTTCTCAGAACGAAGCATGTCTGGAGGGGGTAAATGACAACATCATAGTGATGCTTAGCGAACTTCGCATACAGTACATCGCAGAGCTAGCGTCAAGCATATTGAATGGCGGCTTCTGCGTTATGATTGATCAGGTTGCCTGTCAATCAAACTATTTGCGAAGGGTCAATTGAAAGAATGGACAGTCAAAAAAAAAAAGAAAATTGGAAATAGGCAACAAATCAGAATTGGGCATCAATACCTGCAGTTTAAACAAGGCCTATTATTTCTTCATTCACTAAATGAATCGAAAAGAGGGACAAGCACAGTCTTCAGTCTGTTCAACAAAAGAACAAAAGCCATACAGAGTTCTGACTGGAACAACATGAGTGTGAGTAAATGATGACAAGTTTTATTTTTATTTATTTATTTATTTAGTATTAGGGCAAACTATCCCTTTCAGCACATTAACCAAGAGGGATAAAAATAACCACTGAAAAAAAGGAATGACAAAGAGTGGGAAGAAAATGTCAAAGATCTCCCAGGTTAAGGTAAATAAAGAAAGAGAGAAGGAAGGAAGTAGGAAGAAAGACATTTTCTAACGCACTATAAAGGCTGATTTACAGCAACCTTTCATAAGAGCGAATGTCTTGGTCTAAATTACACAGACACAAAAAGGTCTCCTTCCTGAATGAGAGGGCGAAACAGAAGGAGAGGAAGGGCTGGAGGGGGCGAGCAGAGGTCAAACACACCCATATGTGAACTGTGGGTCATCGACTCTGACACACGCTCTGTTTGAATGTGCAATAACGCCTCTGTTCTTCACGTTCCTCTTCGGCCTCTGTTTTCTCCTTGCCGAAAGTGTGCGGAGGCTTGTTTTGCAGTGAGGTGAGACTCCATTAGCGGTGTAGTAAGAGTCAACAAACGCAAGTACAGCTGCAGTGGGCCACCTGGATAAGTGTTCCCCTCAGCCTTTCCAGGAAACTGTTCATAGACAGCTCTTATCCTGAATAATAAGCAAAGGCAACCGAACAGCTCCTAAATGCATGTATTTTCATGTATTTTTTTGCTGCTACTTGTTTCCTATATCCTTTCAAATCAAATCATTGTTTTCTGGCAGCAAACCGAAAACAACATGCTGACACGTATAAGATGGTATGAGGCCAGTCAGGTTTTGCATGTTGCAAACCACATCAACCCCTTGTATTGTGCATCTGTGTGCACCAAAGGCATTTTTCCCCGAGGAGGCAGGGAGTCAGTGCCTTTACAACAAATTTTAGATGAGAGAGAGAAAAAAAATAAATAAATCAACAGTACAAAAAAAATAAATAAAAAAATATTACGAAATATGAGATCAAAGCACATTCTTCTAAAGCAATATTATCCTCAAGTAACACTAAACGATCAAGTTTCAGAGAGAAACAAACATGTTTTTTGCCTCCTTTGAGATCAGTGCATTCTCATTGAGGTTTACAAGTGGGCCTCCATGCAGCTGTGATCGGCTGCTTACCTATTACATTCGCAACAGGGCAGCAAATCACCTAGAACTGGTGGTAACTGATGTTTAATTAAGTAAAACCGCTAATCGCTAATCCAGTCTGACATTACTTTCACTTGAGTCGGAATCAAAAAACTTGACCAATTAAAGGATTAGTTCACTTCCAGAACAAAAATTTACAGATAATTTACTCACCCCCTTGTCATCCAAGATATTCATGTTATAATTTCTTCATGACTGAAAAAAGAAAGTTTTTCGAGGAAAACATTTCACGATTTTTCTCCATATAGTGGACTTCTAGGCTGACCGAGAGATTGAACTTCCAAAATGCAGTTGAAATTGCAGCTTCAAAGGGCTCTAAACAATCCCAGCCAAGGAAGAAGGGTCTTATCTAGTGAAACGATTGCTTATTACTCTGTGTTCCAGTTCAATACAGTTAGGGTATATCAAAAAACTCCTCCGAAAAAAAAACTAATTTTCTCCTGTAGGATAATTTCGAAGTTGGAGGAGAAAATGTGATTTGAGTTGAGTTTTTTCGACATACCCTAACTATCTTGAACCGGAATACACAGAGTTCACGCAGAGTTAGACAAGACAAGCATTTTTGACTAAAGAGTGTATAAATCATCTTTTTATAGAAAATGACATATTTTTTCACTAGGTAAGACCCTTACTCATCGGCTGGGATCGTTTAGAGCCTTTGGAAGATCAAACTCGGCGGGCACCACAGAAGTCCACTATATGGAGAAAATTCCTAAAATGTTTTCCTCAAAAAACATATTTTCTTTACAACTGAATAAAGAAAGACATGAACACCTTGGATGAGAGTAATTCATCTGTAAATTTTTGTTTGTTTAGATCGTTTAGAGCCTTTTGAAGCTGCATTATTTTGGAAGAACAAACTCGGCAGGCACCACAGAAGTCCACTATATGGAGAAAATTCCTAAATGTTTTCCTCAAAAAACATATTTTCTTTACAACTGAAGAAAGAAAGACATGAGGGTAATTTATCTGTAAATTTTTGTTTGTTTTACCCATTTACCATAACTGACATGCTCTATGTATGTGTGTTGCTTAATGGTATGCTTATATGTAAATAAAAGCCTAAAATAAAACTGTTTATGATAAATAAAGTCTATTTATCATAAACAGTTTTATTTTAGGCTTTTACTAAACTGCTCAGTTCAATATCTTGTCTATGAAAATTTTTTCAGGTGTACTGTACACTTTTGGTTTTAGTTATATATGTTTATAGTCTTGTAATTATCTAGTCTTAGTAGTAGTTTTTCCATATGTCTTCAATCTGTAAACAGCATAAACAATAAATAGAAATGTAAAAAAAAAAAATTAATTTAATTAAAATGCCAAACTCAGAAGACTTGCATGCACATGTGTTCTGACAGCATGTGTGAGCTTTCGTGTGACAAACACTGGAGATGTGTGAGGAATGAAGAAATGAAAAGGGGAGGAGAATGAGATCAGTTTGGTGGGAGGACAAGCAAAAAATGAAATGAAAAACATAAGGAGGCAATGAATTAGGGACAAAATTTGAAGTAATTTACATATGGCACTTGCATGTAAACGCAGCCTAACATAGTCTAAAAGTAGTCAAGTATGCTTACAAGTGTTACACATGTAAATATACTACTATGGTATGTGCATGTTGTGATTATTGTGGCTGGTTGCCAGGACGTTGCTATGCCGTTTCTGGGTGTTCTGAGTAGTTTTAGCATGTGCTCCAGAAGTCTGTGGTCAATAAGTGAGCAGCGCCTCACGGTACCACCATAGAGAGACAACAAGATCACTTCCCAGAACAATTTCATTCACTGTTTCTAGCTAGTGGAATGATCTTTCTAACCATATCCGGAGAGCCGAATTCCTGACAATATTCAAGAAAAAACTCAAATCTCTTCCATGAGCACTTAATCTGTTCAAAAAAGAAAAACACACACTTTTTCCTATTCTTTCTTCTAGCTTGAAGTACTCTAAACAATGTTTGAAACTTTTCTAGCACTTCTGGTGTCAGTACCTCCTTATGACTGTTGTATTCTTCATTTCTAAGTTGATTTGGTTGAGAGTCTTCTAAATGAATACATGTAAATTCTGTTCTTGGTTGGTGGCTTACTGGCTCAAGTAAAAGCAAACAAAAAAAAAATGGAACACAGAATAGCACACATTCTTCAACAGTTGTGTGTTTACCAAGTGTTTTGTTAAAGCATGCCTTCAGCTAAAAAAATATAAAATTACCAGCATAACTTAACTCGTTCATTCTGTTTATATCCTGAAAATGTATAATATATGTAAATATATTTCCAGAAAATGTGAGAAAAAAAAGTATTGTCTTTCTTAGCTTGATCTTGGTCTCTAGACACAAAAACACACTGCCTCGTTTAGTATATTTAGGGAACCATCAAAACGTAAACAACATTAATATTATATTATGTGGAGCAATTCCCTTCACAGGATGTGCCAAGCTCTTGTGTACACATGCGCACCAGACATGACTAAACATGCACAACTCCCTTCTTCCTCAAAGTCAAATAGTATCTTAAACACACATACACACACAAATCACACAGTTTGTGTCACACTTGATATAGTCAAAACAATATTATTTAACTTGTGGGTGTAATAGTGTGACATTTCCAGATTTACCACACCACATACAAACACGCATATGTTTCGCGCCTGCTAAACGGAGTGGTTAGCACGAGTACATGACGAAGGATGAGAAAGGGGAGGGAAGACAAAAGTGGAAAGAGACTGACAAGTAAGGAGCCAGCAAGTGGGCCATCACAAACAGAAGCAGACTTCTAGTGTTCGTCAGTTGTTCTGTGATTTTCTCCTCTCTGCCTACATGGTCTCTAATTTCTCTGTGCCTCAGTGTGCATGGCGTCAACTCTTAATATTTTCCTCCATGTTATCTCCTTGTTTGGCCTCCGTGTATGAAACCTCTCTCTGCTCACGCACAGTTCACCCTCCCTCCTTCCCTCTCAGAATTATCCTCCTACACCAGCCAATCCCTCACTCAGTCACCCTGTGCGTCCAAGTCGTTGTTGTTTTTCTGCTCCATTGAGAGAAATGCTTGCATAGTTGCTTGCAGTTCACACAGTTAATCACAAACCCTAAATACTTCCTGTGGAATTCCCTTGGAGAGAAAAAGATGAATATTATAGTCCCTGTGAATCCTCTGTCAGATTGGTTTGTTTAGACAGAGGGTATGCTCATTCCAAACTGTCCTTACTGGGTTTGGACAGCATTTATATTCCCGCTCAAAAAAAAAAAAGATTTATGCGAGACAGCTACATCTGTCTATCTTTCTCTCTCTGTCTCACACACACAAACAAGCAGGATTTGTCACACTATCTTAAGTATGACTATTGACCTCCTCATGGCTCCAAAATATTCCTATAGCTACAATTCTCAATGCTCGCTTTTACCCCAGACACCTGTCAAGAGGAAGAATGAGGATAAATTTGCAAGTCAAAGTTCACAGCTAGCTTATGTGCCCAGGGGCATCAGTACTACAACACTGTCTTCACTGAACTACATGCAATGTCTTAATTATCCATCTTAAAATTAAAAAAAAATTAAGTGAAATTTTAGTGAAAAATTAATTTAAACAGAACATGTTTATAAAGAGAGATGGAGAACTTGTACATACTATAGTTCAAAAGTTTGGGGGTGGTAAGATTACGTTTTTAATTTCCAAAAGAAGGTATTTGGTCAAAAAATATAACTTTTTTCAATTTTACTTAAGCACTGATTTAATATTTTTTTAAATATGTATATATTATAATGTAATGTATTCTTGTGATGGATAAGATGGATTTTCACCAGCCATTAATAAAGTCTGCAGTGCCACATGATCCTCTAGAAAACATTCTAATATATAGAGTTTAAGCATTTATTATTATTATTATTATTATTATTACTACTACTATTATTAATACCGGAGACAGCTGGAAACCATAATTTTCAGGTGATTTTACATCTTGCAATTCTGACTTTTTTTCTCAGAAATGTGTGATACAAACTCACAATTGTGAGTTATAAAGTCAGAATTGAGAGATATAAGCTCGATATTCTGAGAAATTAAGTCAGAATTGTGTGATATAAACTGGCGAATTGTGAGATATATACACTCGCAATTCTGAGAACATATCAGTCTTTTTTTCCCCTCAAAATTGGACTTCATAAATCACAATTGCCAGTTTTTATCTCACAATTCTGAGAAAAAAAAATGAGAATTACATAATACAAACTCAGAATTGTGAGATATAAACTTGCAATCGTGAGTTATAAGTCCGAATTGTGAGATAAAAACTAACTTGCAAGTTTATATCTCATAATTCTGACTTCATAACATGCAATTTAGAGTTTATATCTCACAATTCTGAGAAAAAGTGTCAGAATTGCGAGTGTTTATCATGCAATTCTGAGAAAAAAAGTCTGAATTGTGAGATAAAATGTCACAATTACCTTCCATAGAATGCACCCTTGCCGAATAAAAGTGTTGGGTTAAAAAAAGGAAAAGTGAAACCAAATTTTGAAGGATAGTGTATATGAGTGGGGAAAAACTAAAATATACTAAATACTAAATATACTAAAAACTAAAAAACTAAATATGGCTGTAATTAAAAAAGCCAATCATCACTCAGTATTGCAGTTATAGGAAGAAACATTTAAAAGAGCCAATTACCTTTTGGTTAACACTGTAACCTATGCATTAAAGAGATTTGAACATCAGTGTCATTAACTACTCACTCTCATGTCACAAATTAAGATTTTTAATGAAATCCAGGAGCTCTCTGACCCTCCACAGGCAGCAGGGGTCATACTACAAATAAGGCCCACAAAGGTACCAAGAACATCGACAAAAAAGTCCTTGTGACTCCTTGTGATCAGTGGTTTAACTGTATAAAGCCAAGAGAATACTTTTTCTGAGCAAAAAAAAAAAAAAATAACGACTTTACTCAATTATTCTCCTTGAGATACCATCTTCCGCCATTATTGAGAGCTATAATCTATGATGACATAGAACTCTCTATAACGGCGTGTTAAGAAGATAAACAATGTCTTATGTGTTTGTAACTACATGAGGGTAAGTAATTAATGACAGCATTTTCATTTTTGGGTGAACTGTTCTTTCAAATAGATCAACTGGAGTGTCTTTAGCTGCACTTGTGTGACTAGAAATAGTTCCCAGGGACATTACAAATATAGTCAGTGAACAAAATGTAATCATTTACAGAGACTTTGATTTAAAGTCATTGCTTTTAAACAACATTCTAAGTGTTTAATGCTTATAATTACATCACTGCATTAAGTCGCTCAGTTGATCAGTCAGAAGAGGAGTGACAACCGTATTTAGCTGCAGTGTATATGTAGCCAGAGAGGCAGTGGTCTTGATGAAGGAGATTAAGTTTTGCTGCAGTCCATTTCATGATCAATTGGGATCCTATCCAAGTTGGCTTTCAATGCCAGACTAGCCAAGTTTTGGGAATTGGTTCATTGAATGTTTAAATGTGCACTAGAGCATTACGTCTTACTGTCTGACTCACACCGGTTCATTCTGAGAATTAGATAATGTATTATAGATCATTAGATCACATCAGTAGCCACAATGTTTGACAGCAGTTTCCTTCAGAGAGAAGGAGAGATTAACAACACACAAACAGTAGGGTGGTAAAGAAATGAACAGAAAGACACTTTTGCATCAACCTCTTCCTGGTTGAAGTCTGAAATTCAGCACCATGTGAAACTGAGCCCTGTGCTGTTTCATTTCCTCAGTGCACATCATCAGTGACACAACTGGACAGTCACCGCATTAGAAGCATGCAAGACGTGAAAGGGACTCAAACACACTGGAGACTGTTACTTCACAAAACAAAAAAGCCATACTATTGCTAAAAGAGTTCAGGCCCTGACATGACATAATTATGTATTGTGCATTTACTTTCACAGATTAAAAGCTTTTATCCATGTCTGTGTTATTTAAAGTGCATTATGCATTATGACATCAGAAACAGTATGTGACTTACACCTTTCGCCTTAGAGATATAGAGCTAAAACATAACACTGTTTTTCCCCCCTTACGTAACTTAGCAGCATTTACCTGTGATCTTTGAAAACCATTAAAAATCCACCTATTGCTGATTATAACAAACGATTACTTTGAGAAAAAAGCGTATTTTGCTAGAAAAAAAAAAATCAGTAACACAATTTGAATAACAGGAAATGTTAAATAACTTTGAGACACAACTTCCTGGTTAGTTTCTTCACTTTTGGTGAAGAAACTAACCTTCATGAAGAAACTCATTTCATAAACTCATATTTATAATAAAAAAACAAATTTCCATTGTGATTGTATCGTGGGTCCACTTTGCACAGCCAATGCAACAAATCCAGTTGTCCCCACTTATGCAAATTGTTACGATAACTATAGGTGCTACAGCTGCTATCTGCTGCCAAGTAGTATTTTAAGAGAAAATTATATCCAAGGGGACTTTTACCTTGGATATGTCTTTAGATCCATTATACCCTTATTAAGATCAATATGGGTGATGGGCTAAATGTAGTACGAATACATCAATAAATAAACTTCTCGTTATATAGTTAAATAAACAAACAAATGAATGAATGAATTTCATTCACATATTCTTGACAAAAGTCAAGGAGTATTTATAGCACATTCTTTAGCAAAAATGGGTCAAAGATTGCTTATATTGCCACAACAATAGAAGGTTAAACTGCTTTTCTGACAGATTGACTATTATGTCCTTAACTATAGCTATGACCTCAGTTAAGGATATAATAAGACCCCATTGCAGTTAAATACAGCTAGTTATTTATTTATGGATGCCTCTAAAGACATAGACTCATCTGCCAATGGAACACACTCTCCAAATGAAATGCAGTTTTCTATGTACGATGGTCAGAACAGTTCTGTAATATTGAAGGTTTATGACAGCCTCCCTCTCTTTCACATACACACACACACCTGGAGCATGTCTAAGTAGAAGCCAAACCAATACAAACCACTCAGCATTTATGGGCTGCTTAAGTTAATTATTAATGACTTCTAAGACATGAAATACATCAAGTTGTACAGGCCACTTTATCCTTACTCAACGCTGCTCTTATCAAAAGGTGTTGGCTCTTTGAGCTCCAATTAGGAGCAGTGGGGCTCAGCTAAAGCAGTGCTCAGTGATTTGATCAAATAATGGAAAAGACGCGAAGATTTTCTCCCCCCTAATCCTTCAACATAATTACAACTGTAATGGCTATCCAATGCAAGATTTGAAACATGATCCGTACACACACACACAAACACACACAGGGCCTTGTTGCCAGGAGAGCAACTACACGGAAGAATTTAGAGGAGATGGTGATTTCTTGTAAACATATGGGTTTATGTTGCCATTAACCCTTTAGAAGAAATACTCTAGGGGGAATTATATTTTCTGTTTCAAGTGAATTAAATACATTCTTGAACTTATTTCATTCTGACCTTTAATGAAATCACAGCTGTCCTGAAGTGACATTTGTTTACAACAAATCAAAAATGTTTTCATAAGAAAATGTAATTTATCTTGTTCCAGTGTATTATTAACTTATTTTATTCAAATTGCCTTCATATGAGCAGTAGTGATGTGCTCTTCAAACTGTCCCGAACAAGGACATCTTACCTTGATCTCTATCAGTGGCAGGCGGATAACTTAATCATCTAGAAACATTTTGGAAGGCTACCTTTATGTAACATACCTAAATCAACTCATTATATCATTAATACATGACAAGACCAGAAATGGGTAAACATATGTTATTATTTTATATATGGCTACTCCAAATGAACTGGACATGTGTGTGTTGTTTATCTGTATTACTTTCAAATGACTGATTGAATGTACCTGTTGGTTCAGATTTTTAAAAGTATGATGTTTAAAATTAGTTGTATTTCTACATATATTACATTTCTGATATCATGTTAATCTCCTAATATCACTTAATACCAAACAATTTTCTAAATTTTAACCTACTTTTGTGAGGATACTTTTGAACTAATGTTTTTCCTTTAATATGAAAAAGTTTAAAAAACCCAAACAAAAACATGGTTTCCTGTCTAATGGCACTTAGGATGAGGTTTGATGATCATGGACCAGAAAATGGTCCTGATCCACAGTGTTTCTTGTCTGACACTAGAAACTGTATTAAAGGGTTAAACTCAACTCCATATGCAACACAACTTTTGAATTTCATGATCACTTTAACACTTTAAGACAAATTGTGTTTTTCTCACTAGAGATCAATGTTTAGATTGAGAGTAGAACAACTTAAAAAATATTTTGAACATCAACGCATAAAGAAAAAAAACATCAAACAAAACAAGTTGAGTGTTATGAACATGAAACCCAAAACACAAGAACTCGAGATCTCCTGGAAGAGTGTTAAACTCCAAATCCTGGGTGTCAGATGTTCCCCTGTAAAGTACTTCAACATGTAACTGACTATCACGCCACATAAAATCACAGACAAGTCCACAGACTATATCTTCTTACCTCGTCCCATTTGATAAACTTGCTCCCCCGTTTGAGCACCTCATGGACAGACACCGGTTTGAGCTGCAACGCATGTACTCCCGGTTTCGCCCCGGCCATGACTGCTGAGTCGACGGGTGGCGACGCCTCTTGCTTCTCGGTTTGAAGTCTCTGAACTTCAGTGGACTGAACCAGAGCCCGACCCAATGCCTCGAGTCCGCCTGGCTCAACGCACGCGGGCGCGACTGTCACACATTCACAAGCGAGCGCAGTTTATGGCTTTAGCGATTGTTTATTCATCTAAGCGCTTATCACGGCAAGGACTCGAATTGATATTTTCCTTCCTGTCCGTCCATCCGCTCGGTAATGATGAGATCCCAGTTCAGGAGTAACTTTCACTTGACTTTGGTCCCCGCTGGAATTTGCTCCTCTTTTCCTTCATGTTTTCTCCGAACTAAATGGGAGCGCGAGAAGGACAGGGAAGGAGAGAGAGAGCGAGCGAGCGAGAGAGAGAGAGAGAGAGACGGGGGAGTAAGGAAGTGAGGGAAGAAAAAGCGAACAGATGAGGGAGTGTTTTTCTTTTCTTTTCTTCTGTCTTTCCGTTGTCATTCCAGTATTTAGAAGCATGTGCTGCTGGTAGGATGTATCTAACGCAAGGAATCATAGCTTTCGCTTTCCTCTGGTACAGATTTCCCCTCTGTTTATGCTTGTTTTTCCTCTTTCCAAGAAAGAATGTTAAACACGAATCGCGCTGTGAGCCAAAAAACTTGAGTTCTTATGTAAAAAACAAAAAAAAAACAAAAACACACACACACACAAACAAAACCCAATAACTATATTAGCTCTAGCCAACATTATTTAAAAATAGCGAAAATCATAATTTTTCTTTCTTTTATAAATTAAATGCATTCCAACCTATCAATTCTTAGATTTACACGTTACCAAGTCTAATCTTAATTAATGAATTAGGATATTTATTTTCAGTGCTCTGATATTTACAGCACCAGCACAATTTACTGTTTGTGTTACTTAACTTGTCTCTGTTCACGGTTGAGGAACATGAGCCTATTTTCACCAGCAGCTGTGCTAGTTTGTCTGCAGCCAAGATCAAGTTTTTCAAAAATTCAGAGCTGCCCTGTGTCTGAATATATTTACATTCACACATAGTATGCGAAAAATAGTATATGACAAGAGTAGTATGTCCGAATTCATAGTATTCATAAAACAGCAGGTGAAAACTACCCAGATGACTTACTACTTCCATCAAGATTCAGAGTTGCACATCCAGTGGACACTATGAGGTCATGGGATAGGAGTTGTAACTGGCTGATAATGGTAGACATGTAACAATGACTACATGAGAAATGTAGTGTGTCTAGATTACATGCATACACACCTTCATACCATACATTTTTAATGGTCTTACATTCAAATAAAGTACCTATTCAAAGAGTAGGCCTATGTGATTTCAAACACAGCCATGGTGTAACACAGCAAGGATGTACAGTACATGTAGTCTATATAAAAATATAAATAATTATGTGATTCTGCTTAAAAATTATCCATACTTTAAGTTTGATCCAATCTCTCAATTACAAACTGTATAACCATCGTAAAGTTAAAATATCATGATAAAATGATTCAGGTGGATGCTTGATCCAGATTTTTTTGCTGCATACAGGAAGGTTCCAGCCTGTCAGCACCCATTAATACTACCCCCTTCCTCCTCCTCATTCCTGAACAGGTGTCCTCTTCCCAGATGAAAATATACAGCAATTCTCCAGGGAGAGCCAGAAAACAGAAAGACAGTCAAACAGTGACCCTTCAAAGGTGCACCTTGCAAGTGTTCTCAACTTTTATTACTTTTTGGGACACTCACCACACACAGAGACACATATTTTCAATGTCAAGCCCAGCTGGGCCTCTCATTCTGTGCTCTGATTGTGTCGAACAACCCTAGCTGTGAAGAATGTGATTTGTGGACTCAAGAGGGCATGTAACTTTGGTAAAGCTGGAACAGAAAGTTTGATGCAGAATAATACCCACTGCAGAAAGAAGGAAAGATGAGAATATAAGGTCATGAGAGGAGAGATAACTGAAACTTCAATAAGTGAGTGGTCCAGTCACTCTAATCAGAGACTATTTCTGACCAAAAGTCATGCACTCACAAAGACACATTGTATTTTAGCCCAGAGACACAAGTTAACAAACACACACACACACACATCCTTATCCAGAACACACTGGTTTAGAAAACATGCCATTTAAAGATGTCATCCGAACTTTCTACAAAGTTCTTTCTTTATTATTTGCTTTGTCTTTTTTCCCTGTTTCAGCTAATGAGAAATCCCTGACACAGTCTACAGTAGCAGCAAAGGCTGATCACATTACTTTTTAGATAGCAGAAATGTGTGCCAAAAGCTCTGAAACCTCCTCAAAAGCTTCTTTGTTACAGTCAGGCAGGACTGACTTAAGGTCTTCCACAGTCAAACAGTCCACTGTTGCCATCTAGTGTTATAGCATACACATGGAACATGGAATGGTGATTACTAACCAGCAGGGGAATGAATCTGTTCTAAACACAGGGGCTACATGCTATATGTGACTCAGGACCACAAAAGCAGCCATAGCCAACAATACATTGCATTGGTCAAAATATTTTTTCTTTTATGCCAAAAATCATTAGGATATTGAGTAAAGATCAAGTTCCATGAATATATTTTGTAAATTTCATACCGCAAATATATCAAAACCTTTTTTGATTAGCAATATGCTTTGCTAATAACTTCATTTGGACAACGTTAAAAGCTATTTTTTTTTCAGTATTTAGAATTTTTTTTTTTTTTTGCACCCTCAGATTCCAGATTTTCAAATAGTGGTATCTCCAAAAAAACCATACATCAATGGAAAGCTTATTTATTCAGCTCTCGGATGGTGTATACATTTTAATTTAAAAAAACTGACACTTATGACTGATTTTGTGGTCCAGGGTCACATATAGTATTATGAAACTATAGCATTGAGTTGATATAATATTTAACAACATATAATAAATGGTCAGAATATAAATGAAGAGTTCAGATGCAAAACCCCCTAAAAGCCATCTTGGTCAAAAATGAGATAATGATACTAAGTGAATGCTCTCGACACATATTATACATCCATCAAATACTTTTACTTCAAACTTTCTAAAATCCCAGCCTTAGCACAATCAGAAGTACCGGTGCGTAGGTAGAAATCTATACATTGGCACCTGATGAAAATGCTTTTTCATCAGCTGGATTTAGAGGCTTTTGCATCTGAACTCTTCAAATGTTTTTAACCAGGCGGCCTCCGTAAACTTCCAAGGGAGCATCAATATGAATTAATCTGATTTAAAATAAAACAAAACAGGCATTAAAATAATATTGTGTTTGTTTTTTGTATTTACCTCACTTAATATATTTAATATTTAATGCTTTAATCATTATCCAGTAAATTATAAAAAATCTGGAAAAGTCATGAGGCCTTTAAATATTGTTGTGGACAATGGGGGTCTTGGACTCAAAAAAAGCACTGTGTTAGAGACTGAAATTTTACACAAATGCTTAACACAACAGCTGTGTAATAAATGCATTGGTTTTCTCATCATTCCTTCAGTTTCTCTCAGTGACCACAGCTGTGGTCTAATCAAACTATCTCTCATCAAAATGGCGCTTTTGTTTCCTCTCCCCACCCACTGCAGGCATCCTCACTTGCTCTGTTCCTCTTCAGATCCTTATCTCACTGGCTTTCTGTTGTTATACCCTTAATATAGGTCATTTTCAGTTTGCCTAACACTGATGCTATTTCCCTTTCTCTATCTGTTGTTGTTGTGTTCACATATTTCAATTCAGCCAGGTGGCAGCAGTAACAGCAGTGAGATTAATGTCTTGGTTGTTAATTCACACTAAGTATATGTACTGTCTTTCTCTGTTCTGGTTGCGTAATTTGATACGTATTGGCCAAAATTTATTTCGAGGTAGTTATCTGATACTGGGCCAGTCATAAAGACAATGAATCATGTTGTGATTTCAGAAAAATGCTTTTTAAGGAAGGGTTTGACAAGCGGAGATGTAGCACACCACATTGTTTATTTTCATGAATAATGTTTTGAGAATGTGTTCTGTAAATCTGCTCAGGTCTGTGTCAAACGTAAGGTAATCCAGACCCCTGGCGGAAATACGGATATTGCACATGCGTTTATTTCAGCCTTGTACTGCTGCCATTTTTGATTACTCAGGACTCAGTGTGACTGAACTCTCACCTTGAGCTTTTGCCTGGGTGATTGTCTGCAGAAATCGAGGAAGGTTTATTTTGAGTCATTTTTCCTCCCTACTTTTTATCCAAGCTTACACAATAATTTCACTTTTTAGAATAAAACTACTCATCTTGCACAGCACATCCAAACACGAGTAAAATGACAAGTATTTTATTTCATTAGGATCTGACGTGATTTGTTGCGTTTTTTAGTCTCTGGGTATATCCTCTAGTATTAACCATTCTTAGGAGATTATTACAAGTTCACACAAGAATCAAATCACAAATCCAGCACATGCAGTTTTACCCACGTAACCCTCACACATCTACATAGGGATCATAAAATGCTGAGCTGGGTTGCAAGAGTACATGTACAAACCTGCTCTAGATTTATTAGCACAAGATATACAATTCAGTAGCAAATAAATAATTAGTAATGATCTCTTAAAGTACTACATATTCAAATATTTGGAGGTATGTCTGGATTTATAAATGCATGGATGAGAAAAACTGTGTCACAGTATGCAGTGGGTTTATTGGACTGTAAGATCCAGACACAGTATTTTGAATAATTCATTGTCTTCATGCCACTTGTAAAACGTCATAGTAGACGAATGTGGCCTCTATAATCAGCCTACAGCAATCTAACAACATTCCACTTTTTATTATTTTGTTTTTGTTTGTTTGTTTTGTATTTTAATAAATGATGGAAGACTTAAGCTATTTTTCTTTAGGTTGCTTTCAGTAAGCTTTGATTTAATTTGAAATGTCAGATTGGCAGTTCTGTCATAAGACGTAAATTGTAGTAAGCTTGCATATTATTTCAAATTAACTGTTCATGTTTAGCTGACTTTTTCAACCCAACAGTATCGGATTGGGACTAGATGCAGGACTAGTTTGTTGACTAAATGCTGCTTCTTCAGTAAAGTTGTTTGTTTATCTTTTGTTCTTTTTTTATTTATGTTTCTCAATTTGTGACCCTAGACCACAAAACCGTAAGTATCACAGGTATATTTTGTAGCAATAGCAAACAATACATTGCATGGGTCAAAATTATTATTATTATTTTTTTAATGCCAAAAATCATAGGATATAAAGTAAAGATCGTGTTTTATAAAGCTATTTTGTAATTTTTCTGCCGAAAATATATCAAAACTTAATTTTTGAACTTTATTTACTCAAAAACCACCCTCAGATTCTAGATTTTCAAATATTGTCCATACATCAATGGAAAGCTTATTTATTCAGCTTTCAGGTGATGTATAAATCTCAATTTAAAAAACAAAATAAAAAATAGACCCTTATGACTGGTTTTGTGGTCCAGGGTCACATTTCATACCATACATTCACATATGGGGAATTTTTTTTTAGATTGAATGACAATATATTATACGATTTGGTGGTTCATTGTTAGTCATGTGATGTCAATTTGGCAGCGCCCATGAGGGGGCGACCCGCTCTACATAGAATAAAATCGCTTCTAGAAGACTGGTTTGTCTGGAGGTCACAGACAAAAACGATAATTATTGGCGTCCACACCAACAGACGATAACTTCTGTGTATTATGAGTGAGCTACACATTTAGGCTATGCCTTCTGCTACTTTAAATGCTCTTTAAAGCTTGTGACTGGATTTTTATGTTTTTTTTTTTTTTTAATCGTTTATAAACTGAAAGTGATTCCAACACATTATTTTTGTAATTGTAAAACTTCAACGTCAAAGAAACCTCGTTTTTTATTCCTCACTCATTTTGCCAACTTACTTGAAATAACAGGATTATCTGGTTGTATTTAGCCTGAAGTGAGGGTTGGTGAACTTATTAGTCAGCGTTACAGACAGGGGAGGGAAAGGAAGAGAGAGACAGGCAGAGAGGGAGGGAGAGAAAGGACAGCCGTGGCTCAGAGGGGGTTACATACACATCACTCGGGTGAGGAAAGCAGAGTAGGAAGAGAGAGGAGGGGGAAAGGAAGGACAAAAAAGAAGGAAAGAAGGGGGACACTGCACTGTTTGTTTTCGTTTACATTGCTTTGTATTAGAGGGGAAAAGTCTGCCTTTCTCTTTAAATGAACGGATAAATCTTTGCAAACGGCTTCCATCTTTATTTGAAGGAAAACAGTGGGCCACGAGGAAGACACCGGAGTTTGAAGTGATTTGAGCGTTTGTGGCTTACTTTTTAGAGCAAAGGGAGACACGCGGTTTGCTGTGCTGTAAGTGCTTAGCGACTTGATAGATTGTAACACGACCAAGCGAAACAAACAATCAAATATAGAACTAACTTTATGTGACTTTAGAAATATTATTAAGTAGTTGCCAAATGCCATTGAATTCTGCGAGAAGGAATAAATAATAGCTCTATTAGTGGCCTTTAAAATCACATTGCTCAGCAAACACGGGGAAGAAAATCTGATTTACTGTATCAGCCGGTTATTCACAGCATATTAGTGGACTATGGCGGCAGTAACAAGTCCAGAATCGAGCCAACAAGCTCGCGTTTACTTCCAGACGCCCCCCGGCTCAACCGAAGAAGCCGAGACCCCGGTCCGCAAGCAAGGACGGGTCACAGTGAAATACGACCGGAAAGAACTGAGAAAGAGACTTAATTTGGAAGAGTGGATTATTGACCAGCTAACGGATCTCTACGACTGTGAGGTAAGATTGGTTTGTGAAAGCTTTACTAACTAAAAGTAAGCTAGTCGTTTAGAATCATCAAACTGTATATTGGGGTAATATTTACACTAAACAAAAGCCGTTATAAAGTCAACAGCAGGTCAAGAACCCATTGCATATTCATAGATAAGTGTGCTTTGTAATTGCAGCAGTGCTCAAATTATCTTTACGCAGCCGCCGTAACATCATTACGAGCCAATGGGCAGAATATAAGTGTATGTTTAAGCGTCAATCTGCAGTTGACCCACATTCTATTTCCAGAAACTTTAAGCTCTAAAGGGAGAGCGCATTAGTTACTACGTTAACTGTATTTCGACTACTTATGCGCGTTATCCAGTAACTAGCGGTGACGTCACAAACACGTATGCAGCGTTGAATGTCAGTGAGGTGATGAGCTTGATGAAACTTGCAATAGTTAAAATATTCTATATGTGCAATTTAATTTAAAACCCCTCTAAATTTTGGAAAATGTGAGACTGACCATTATACCATTTCGGCAGGGAAATTGTAGAACTGACAAACGTAATGAACCCTGGTGTCTCTAGTACACATAGCGGCGATTTTTCATTCAGTACAGAGATTATATTATTTGCCATTCACTAAGAATAATAATTCAGTGACCCTTTCTGTAAAATACATCGTTACACCAGTAGGTGGCGAGAATTGTGTCCACGCGTCCAGAAATATGCATACTTGCTATTAAACATAGCTTGTAATATAGGACATGGCTACTAACAACCACCACAAAAATAATTCACTGTTGTTAAAAAAGTACAATTTAAGCATGATGAACAACTCTCCAGGTACCTATTGATCTTACACTGTGTTGTTATTATTACTTTGCAATTTGATGGCTCCTTTTACTTAGAGACAGCAGTGGTTTTGATACCAAGAACTGTTAGCCAACTGGCTCTTTTTTGATATAAGTAAAACTAGGCAAATTAATTAATCCTAAAGATTATTTTAAAAAACATTAAAATACTTCATTTAGGTGAAGTCAAAGATGAGTGAAGATTAACCGTAAACCTGTCTCAAGAGAAAACCTTCAGTACTTTGAAAAAGAGATGAACATGTGGTTTGGCATACACCTCATGTCTCTCGTACCCTCCCCCAGTCTATAAACCACACAACCAGAAACAAACATACCCACTCGCTTCCTCACATTATCCGAACCCATGTCAGCATGCTAAATCCGCTTTGCCAACTTTCCTAGCTTTTTAGTAAACAATAATGCATGACGTGGCGGTCCCTTGAGAGTCTTAATCCTTTTCATTTAAAACTACTTAAATTGTCAGAAGCAAGATACCAATTTTGGCGTGGAAGGAGTCAGTGTGGCATGCTGCCATAGGGAGAAGCAATCAAGTCATTATAATCTCACTTTCCACACAGCAAGTGTTTGGTTTCCCTGGATATGAAGTGTATAGTATTTTAAAAGACTTAAAAGACAGAAACGCTTCAGTAACAATGTTACAGATGTGGCTTGGTGTTAAGGAAAATTGCTGTGGGTAATAAAAGAGAGGAGAAAACAAAAATACAGACTGGGAGGGTAAAGCATGAGAGAAGAAAATGATTTTTTTTAAATTCAGTGAATGTATTTTCAGTGCATGATTGACTGAGTCACTGCATTAAACTGAGACTGCATTAATGATGAAGTCGTTTAGAAATTGAGAACGAATGGCGGTGTTAAATGAAGTTAAAAAAAGAGGATGCAAAAATCAAGGGAGAAGTAAACAGACAATCATTGATGGAGACCAGCAGACGGTCTGTGAAAGAGTTGGAGGGAGGGAGGTATAGAGAGGGACAGCTGTGGCTTTGGCCAGAAACACAAAGATGTGTTTTTTTTTTCCTCTCCTTCCTCTCATTAACAATCACACAGTGTGTTGCACTTTGCTACATAAAACTGCACTTTTTGACATATGCAGTCACACATGTAATTGCAAAATAAGTGTCTTATTTGGACTTTGAACACTGACCTTGTTGAAGTAACAGGGTTTGTCCACAAGCCCGCAAGGAGAACCTGATTTTGCCAAGTGTGACACGTTCCTGGATCAGCATCTTTGTTGACCCTGGAACAACATTGTGATTAACCAACCAGATTAGACAAAACTGTTTATAGTTTTTGTGAAATTTAGACTTATAATCAGTGTTTGGTGCTTGTACATCAGTGTCATTCATCTGTCATTTCCTCTGATTTTAGGGATTACTCATGGGTAAAGGTTAGGTTTAGGTGTAGGGATCTGGTCAAGACTAAATTTTTAGATGAAAACATTGTTTCAGGGTCAACAAAATATGCTGACCCAGGAACACATCAAACTCAGCAAAATCAGTCATGTTGGCTACAAGTTCATTCATTTTGGAATGAATCAGCAAATTTCTCCATAAAAGAAGGGGAAAAGCAAATGAGCGAAAGAACAAGAGGATGAAAGATCTACTGACAGGCTTAGGAGGAGAAGGAGAGGCATAATTGCAGTTTCTAGGATCGTCGGGTTGGTGCCACATAATGGAGACTGCTGAACCATGAGTCATGACCGAAGGAAATACCAGTGACAGGCGAAACTGCAGGAAGTGTGTGTGTATGTTGTGACTCTCTGATGTTTTAAGAAGGCAGTAAAGGTCACAAGAGTCGTGCGACCTCAGCTTTGGTGAAGTCCTTTTGAGTGCGTGTGCGCATTGATGAACAGTGGCAGGATGTTGAGCCACTCTGTTTTTTGGATATTTGCTGCATGTTGAGTTCTCTAATCTCCTTCCTTCTTTACACTCACTCTCAGACCTTATTTGAATACTTCAGTTCCTCACCTGCTGGTGGCTGTCAGGCACATCCCCCTCCTTGTTGCACCTGTGTGAGAGTGTGTGCTGCATGTTTCTGCATGTATGTGTGTTTTTGTGTGTAGGGGAAAGAACAGGTTTAGGCATGTCTATAATGCTGACGTCACGGTCAAAATACTTATTTAAATAAACTGTTTTGCATGTCTGTTAGAGATTTGCAAAAGAAAAATACAATCTACACTACCGTTCAAAAGTTTGTTGTTAATGCACATTACCATTTTAGATCGACAAACTGTAATATCGTATAAGATTTTTATTTGAACTGCATAAAAAGCATAAATCTAGGCTGTCTGCAGCCGTTTTTCAAAGCACAATGCAAAACTGTGACATTTTTATCTCTGAGGTTTTTAAATCAGCAGCGCTAAACCCGGCAGCGCGTATACTTACTTGCAGACAACCCGCCAAATTAAAAGCTTATTGATTTTAAGTTTAAAAATTATAAATTCATATAATAGTATTATCACATGATTTTTATCTTAATTACAAAAAAAGTAATGCAACATATGGTTAGAAAGCATGAAGCTTGCCGTGTCAGAACGCCACTCTATCAGTCAAATCCAAAGCAAGACGCTACACATTGCAACGTGTTATGACGACAACGTCTCAGATAGTCTGACGGCAGATGGAAGTAAATGATAAATGAATGAGAAATCGCTTCAAAAGCTTACATCAAATACACAAAACATGGACCTCACTGTTTCCTTTTAATGGTGGTTGGCAAACCCACTTAAAGGTGCAAATTGCCGCACCTGCTGACGAATGACGTTTGGCATTGCGCATGTGCCGCTCAAATGTGACGAACGTGGGCACTCCGTAGAGAAAGGTAAACAAAACACCAGTCACAAATTAGAAATTCAAAATGAGGATTTCTAAAAAAAAAAAAAAAAAAAATGTCTCAGGATTTCGATATAAACCAAGAGGAGACTGGTTTTCCTTTGCTAAAGTAAGGAAACTTTGCTTCCTTTGTTCCTGTAAACAAATGTTGCTCCTGTAAACAAATTTTTTTTCACGATTTTTTACGTCCTACATCATCTGCCCGGAGCTGCTTTCTTTGCCGCCTACTGCAAAAGGCTTTATATATAGGAAGACTGTGCACTCCTATTACTTATGAATAGACTCTTGACTGGTCTTTTGGATTGGCTGGTCTAGCATTAACAACTGGCCCTTTTTAACGGTATTTGAACATAGGAAACAAGCTTTATGAGACTGTTATCAAATTTCCTAGGTGTTTTCAAAATGAAATTTAATCGTAAGCTCAGTGAACAGTTTTGGAGAACTTGATGTGAACTTTTGTGAACACAGAGCTTTTTTGAACTCCATTCAGAGAGATTGGAGCTGCACTTGCATGCCCGAGAGGTGTTTCAAAGAAGGCCGCCAAATGAAATGACTTGCCTGAAAGGGACTTTGCAACTGCATGACGCTGGCATGACAGCTGATGCAAAATAAGGATCGTTCTTAGGAAAACTGATACCGATCCGTAAAAACAAAAACAAAACCTTGATCGTTCCCAATCCTGATCTATGAGATCAGCTTGGATATCCCTACTTTACAATACTACTGACTTATTGTGTTTATGATAAAATAAATGCAGCCTTGGTGAGCATAAGAGACTTCTACCAAAAAATCTTATCGACCCCAAACTTTTGAATGGCAGTGCACATAACTCATAACCAGAAGTGAGTATACGCTTCATTCCACCACCCCATCGGAGTGGGCGTGGGTGCATCAGGCGCAGTCATTAGACATATTTCACAGAAAACGGCGCCACGGTCTTGACCGCATCATTACTGTCTTCACTGGGTGTTTTTAGCGGATATTAGCATTTATTCACATATGACTGGATGTGGTGGACAGGCATGAGTTTGGCTAATGCAGGACACTACTGAATGATGCACAAAGAAGTGGGTATATGCAAAGCCGCCTGATAAAGAAGTGGATATGCTCCATATACCTGCGTATACCCTCCACTGCACTACTGCTCATAACAATACCAAGAGTAACTTCTCTGAATGTATCTCAAAAGATTTTCATTTTTTTCCTGAAAATTGATTTTTCACTTCTGATGTCAGTACACTCACTTTAAGTAAACACACAGTTGTTTGTTGTATTTATCTTGATAAAATTTGGGGGTTGTAACTTTTTATTTTTATCCAAAAATTAGCCCATTATTTACCTCCAGGCATCCTAGGTGTATATGACTTCCTTCTTTCAAACGAATGAATAAAGGCCTTCGGTCGAATTGATGCATTTTTGTAGGAAAAATATCCATATTTAAAGGTAAGCATCACTTTAATCTAGCTTGCCCCAACTGCTCGAAAACAAAAGCCACTATGGGCAAAAGATGAATGACGTTGTTATTGCGCATGTGCTGCTCAGATGTGACGAACGTGGGCGCTCCATGGAGAAAGGTAAACAAAGCACCAGTCACAAAAGTTCTAAATGTGGATTTGTACAGAAAAATGTCACAGGATTTCGATATAAACCAAGGGGAGACTGGTTTTCCTTTGCTAAAGTAAGGATACTTTGCTTTCTTTTGCTCCTGTAAACAAACGTTGGTTTTCACGAGACTCACCGGTGCATGCGCAATGCAAACGTCCTACGTCATCTGCCCGGACCTGATTCCGTGTACAACTGTTAACGCAAACTACATTAATTTGATTAGATATGGATAGATATGGTTATTTTTTTCTTACAATAACGCATTGATTAGCTACAGGAGGCCTTTATTTACCCCCCGGAGCCGTGTGAGGCACTTTTCATTATGGATGGATGTAGGGCTGCTCGATATTGGAAAAAATTCACATTCCGATATTTTGTTTTTCTGTGATAAATATTGCGAAATGAAAACAAAACGAAACAAAAATCACCAGATTACTTGAATAGCTATTTGGAAAAAAAAGGATTGAGGTGATTTTATAGGTGAGTAAATCAACATTGAAAATAAACTATTTACAAACATAGATAAATGTAATAGAACAAAGATACAACTGAAATAAAAAGTGTTTTATATTTTTCAGGTAAGTCCAACAGTATTCAGGTAGAGAAATTGAATAATCAAACAGTAGTCTTAACTGTATAAATTAAATCTTATAAATCTGTGTTAAAGCTACAAAAGTGATTTTTCTCTGTGTTTTGCTGTTTAACATGCATGACACAGAAAGACTCAGGAGCATTAAACTGCTGTGAACCTACTGTTACACATCCATTTTCTTTCTCAATTGTTTACCTTCACCTAAGCAACTGTTTATAAATATAATAGTCAGTACATCACACATCCTGTGATATGACTATTGCAGATGCGCGCATCACGATATCGATGCTGAAACGATATATCGTGCAGCCCTAGATGGATGCACTTTATTGGATTTGTTTTGGTCTGATAAAGAGAAACACCCGCCCATGCAATTCTAAAGCTCGGAAATGCCAGGATAATTTTTAATATAACTCCAATTGGATTCATTCAGAAAGTCATATACACCTGGGATGCCTACAGGGTGAGTAAATAATGGGCTAATTAAATAGTCTTAAGTAGCATGGGTATATTTGTAGCAATAGCCTAAAATACATTGTATGGGTCAAAATTATTTTTATTTTATGTCAAAAATCATTAGGATATTACGTAAAGATAATGTTTCATGATTATATTTTGTAAGCTTACTACTGTAAATATATCAAAACTTAATTTAATTAGTCATATGCAATATGCATTGCTAAGAACTTCATTTGGAAAATTTAAAGTTTTTTTTTTGTTTGTTTGTTTTTTTTTCTTTTTTTTTTGCACCCTCAGATTCAAGATTTCACATGTTTGTATCTCGGCCAAATATTGTCCTATCATAACACATTATACATCAGTGGAAAGCTTATTTATTCAGCTTGTAAATAATATCAAGCTATTTTAAAATAACAGCCCTTATGACTGGTTTTGTGATCCAGGGTCACATATGGTACATCCTAAAGAGTAGAAGCAGTTTCTGGCATTTTCCTTTAGACCTTTCTTTTAGAAGTCTCAAGAAACTTGAGTTGTTACAGTTTACAATGTATGAAGGGAATTAACATTTCATTTAAAAGTAATTAATTTATCTTGAAGACAAAATGGATAGCAAGCGGATATAGCAGTTTTATAATGTAGTAGCATGTTATTGGTGCACTTACTAAATTCTTAAACGTATAGACTTTCCCATTAGCAGTGTAGTATATAATTTGTTCTTAGTATAAGTGTGAATTTGGATGCAGCCAATGTCTTAAATTGCTCAACATCTAATTCGACATTCTACCGTTTGCATAACTGTATATTTACACACCCGCTAATCACAGAATCTAATTACAGAGAGGGAGAGGTGAGTATACACACTAATGCTGAGTGGTTATTTGCCTTACTTTTCTCACTGTAAGCCTAGTTAGCAACCTCTTATCTTGTGTGTTATAGATTATGTATGTTTATGATGTTCTTTTCTCGAAAAGTGAACCACAAACCATTTTTAATGGTACTCAGTTTTGGACAGAGAGAGACTTATTGATCTCAACATGCACAAATAGATGTCTTCTGTTCTTGCCTGTTCTGTCTGTCACTCAGTGATTGTTATGTAAAAGGACTCTGATCTGGCTGGAAATAGCTTTCCCTTTTGTACACAGCCTAATTCAAGAGCAGAGGATTCAGCAAAGTGGACTAAGATAACTTCTGCAAACAGACAGACTGTCTGGCTCTTTAGCTGTTTATAATCTAGTTAAGTAATGCTGTGTTACTTCTGAAAGTGACTGTACATTGAAGCCAAAAGAGCCTAATAGTAATATAGTGCACTATAGTTTGATATTAGTCATGGGTCACAATGGTTGACTAACAGAAGATTTGTCAATTTGTGCAGTTAATAGTTGGTCAGATGTTTCTCCCTGCATTGTACATGTGACAGATGTGTTTAGAGAGCTAGAGGCGACATGAAGAAGTAAAATGTCTATTCTCATCCTGTCTTAAATGCATTTAGACCAATCTATACATTGCGAACACATCTGCAGGGCCGGGACTCTAAATGTGACATCACCAGCCATGTATTAGGTCAAAGGGTGTAGTCACAGAAATATATACCATTCAGTCTTTTAATGATACCGAAACACTTTCATTAGTCTAAAGGGTTTCGTGATAATTACAACTAGAAACCTGTAATTACAGAAACTGGAGCAGCAGAGCACAGTGACGTTTTCCTATTTCCCTCTTTGATTTTTAGCTTCATGTATAGGCAAAAGTTGATGTTTCTTTTCAGTGTTTTTTTGCCCAAAAACTATTGTTAATGAAGGTGCCATGTTTTAGAAGTTTTGGTGGATTAGTGAATTGGACTTTCAATCCAGTATGAATAGAATACACATGCACACACACTTGCAAGCGCCCAGACTGAATATCCTAAAGTGCTCTAATCTAGGGAATATGATGAACGCTTGCCTGCTTTATTCTGCTCCAGAAATGACAGACGACTAAGAGAGAGGGGCTAGCAGGTGTTAGTGTTGGTGTTTCTGTTGTCACCTCTGCCTTTTCCCTTTTCCCTTCCAACATGTTCTATTTTTAGAAAGAATGACCACATAGCCAGATTTATAAAGACTAAAGCACATGGGAATGCCTTTGTACACTATTTGATTCAAGGTCTCATGATGTTATAGCTATCTGATTTCGTACATCAATTGTGTGTGTGTGTGTGTGTGTGTGTGTTTTCTGTTCTGTTTATCTAACACAGAACTTTATCAGCTGAACCCCTCTGACCTAAAATATTTATGTGAATTACCTCATGAGATTTTAAGTATCAGTATTTTAATATTTGACAACACATCTGCATGTTCATTGTTCTCTGATGTTGGTTAATGGTCACATTTGATTAGTTTTTATTTAAAACATTTATTATTTATTCAGTTCAGGAAAACCCTTTCTAATATCTCTAATATCGCTTTTAAATAAATATGCTACATAAACAGGAAACCAGCTATTAAAGATGTGTAAACACACAAAAGTGATTAGAAGTGCATAGTGCTAAAGAATACAGACAAATGTGAAATGATGAACAGTTTTCTGTCCTATTGTTTCTATTGACACAGGAAGTTGGGACATTGAATGGTTACTACATTCTGTTATACCTGGATTTGATAAATGTTGTACTATACGATAAATCTGTAACATAAATGTTGATTTATTTAAAGAATGTTTAGTCATATCTAGACAGGCCTATTTTTGAGAAGAGATTTACATGTACATTTACATATTACATAATTATGATATGTGACCCTGGGCCACAAAAAATAAGGGTCATTATTTTAAATTGTTGTTGGTGTGAAAGCTGAATAAAAAAGTTGTCCATTGATGTATGGTTTGCTAGGATAAGATAATATTTGGCTTAGATACAACTATGAAAATCTAGAATCTAAGGGTGCAAAAAAAAATCTAAATGTTGAGAAAATTGCCTTTAAAGTAGTCCAGATGTTTTTAGCAATGCATATTACTAATAAGTAATTATGTTTTAATATATTTACGGTATGAAATTTACAAAATATCTTAATGGAACATGATCTTTACTTAATATCTTGATGATTTTTGGCATAAAAGGAAAAATTTATCATTTTGACCCATACAATGTATTTTTGGTTACTGCTACAAAATATAGCCATGCTACTTAAGACTAGTTTTGTGGTCCAGGGACACATGTAAACAGAAACTGTTTAAATATTAAACATGGATTATCAGCATAGGCTATTTATATATTTTTTTATTTTGATTTTTTTTAATTATTATACAAAAAGCATATTCCATGTGAATGTGTGCAGTTCATTAGCTTGTATAGGTAAATAACTAAAGTATAAAAAGTGCAGTAATGGTAACTAAGTGTGCTACAAACATGTGTTTTATGATTATGTAAATAGCGTATTAAAATGACAACATTTACCAGTTTGCAATATCAAACAGAATAACAGACTTTATTTGTACAGCTACAAAACTAGAAATGGATGACAAGGGAAACTTTGCACATTCAAGTTAAAACTGGCTACACCCGCACTTATGATAAAAACGTTTCCTATAAATATAAAATTCTACTTTAAATAGAGAAAATTATATATTCACTCACCACACTCTAATCAGACATTTACTTTGGTTGCACATATCCTGTAAGAGAGGATGCCAGAAAGTCTAAATGATTTCCTCTCAGATTAAAAGAGATGAATTCAGACTGAGCCAAAATATATTGCTTGCTTTCTAGCAGTCTTAAATCTCTAACAGTTCTGTGGGTTTGCCAGTTAATTAAGCTTATGGACTGATTGTGATTTCTTTCATTGTGTGAGGTCAGTATTGTTTATCTTAATTAGGCCTCTCTGCTTGTCACAGACTCAACAATCCATCCAATCACTACTAGTTCTTACATTTTCTTACACGCTCTACTCAGTCCATCCGGATACTTTTCTCTAATGGCTGTTTGTGATTTCTCCTTTTCTTACATATTGAGGAGGAAGTGGGAGGTCAGATGTGTAGTGACCTGTTGATTTTTCTGTTTGTGTCTGTGTTAGGATGAGCTGTGGTATCTCTATGGGAACAGCTCCCATATGACTTGGTCTCTTTTCTAAAGCGTGCTCTCCCTCTCTAGGGGTCATGGTAATTGCTACATAATGTGAAGATTTTTTTAATGTTTTTAAAGTCTCTTCTGCTTACCAAGCCTGCATTTATTTGATCTGAAATACAGCTAAAAGAGTACATTTTAGAAATATTTTTAACTTAACTTTTTTTTCTATTTTTATATATATTTTAAAATTTAATTTATTCCTGTGATCAAAGCTAGATGTTCAGCATCATTACTCCAGTCTTCAGTGTCACATGATCCTCCAGAAATCATTCTAATATGCTGATTTTAAATGCTAGAAATTAATACTTTTATTTAGCAAGGATGCTTCAAATCAGTCAAAAGTGATGATAAAGACATTTATAATGTTACAAAAGATTTCTATTTCTGATAAATGCTGTTTTTCTGAACTTTCTATTCATCAAAGAAACCTGAAAAATTCTACTCTGCTGTTTTCAAGGTAATAATAATAATAAATGTTTTTTGAGCAGCAAATCAGAATATTAGAATGATTTCTGAAGGATCATGTGACTAGAGTAATGATTCCAAAAATTCAGCTTTGAAATCTCTTATAGCATTGCTGTTGTTTTAATGAATGGTAAAATTTTCTTTTTTGTTGTAATGAAAGGAAAAAGTCCCGCTTATTCCTGTGTGTATTCGTCAGTGTGCTATCTGCTGATAAGCCCCTAGTGTGTGGTGAGAGACAAAGGGTGTGTGGAAATACACCCCCACCCCTCACTGGCCCACTTCAACCCAGCCAGAGGACTCCTGGGGCGGCATGTGTCCCTAGTCCTCCCCTCCCAGCTCTCTGTCAGCACCACTGCTGTCTGTCATAATGTCAAACTGCAGCCAGCACTGAGAATAAATCAATAGTACAGCACGGTATGTGTATGTTTACATGAGATGGATCAGAGGTTAGAAAAGGGAGCTGTATGAGGTGAAGAGTGAGAGATTCAGAACGAGCTTCTGTACATTTTGGGCTTAATGAGACCTCTCATATCTCTCTTGTCTCACCTCTTTTTAGGTAAGAGTTCACCTGGATGTTATAATACTGTGTACAATAGTATGTAGTATTTTAAAAAATTCTATGAAATGGAGTTTGTCGAGCACAGCTTTCTTTCTTTCTTTCTTTCTTTCTTTCTTTCTTTCTTTCTTTCTGAATCAAACAACAATCTTTATACTTTGTATATCAGCTTATTTTTAAAGTAAAAGTGTGCACAGCCATTTTTGTTGCATTTTAACTTTAAGCAAGGCTTCCAGTGTCAGCAACTTCAGTTTTAGCTGTACAAAAATAGGCTGTTTTGCTGCTTTAAGTTGCAAACTGGTATTTATAATTTTACAAACCCACTGGTTTGTAGGACAAATTTATTTTCTACTGCACTTTTGTAGTTGATCATTTACTGTACTATGAGTCTTCTAGTTTCTACCCATTGACCTTAATCAGGTTCAGTGCCATATTGAATTTAACACAGATGAAAACAAGGCTGTGAGGGATAGACTTACAGTCTTTACAATGACATGCACTGTAAAACTCAGAGCTTTCAAAACTGTTTTATGGAGTTTTGGTCTACTGAGAGTTTTTCTCAGAAAGATGTTTTATCAGCTGAACTATAGGTATGTTGTTAAACAACATTAGTCTTTTGACCACACTGTACTTCTACCGATGACAGTGTCAGTTTCATTCCTGTCAAAAATGAAATATGCCACTACCGTGACTAAAATCTACACTGTAAAAAACAAAAAACACAATTTGATGAGTCAGCTTAAAATAATTTGTTACCCTGCTGCCTTAAAATTTTAAGTTCAGTCAACTCAGAAGTTTAGTCAACTTGAAATGTTACATTTTCCTAAGTGACAACTCAGATATTCAAGTTGACTAAACAAAAAAAAAAAAAGTTTGTTAAACTTAACAGCTGTGTTTGTTATTCAGCTACCTTAAAATTGTATGTTGAATCAACTGAAATATCCAAGTTGTCACAGTAAAACGTAACATTTCAAGAGTTGATTTGAACTTAAAATTTTAAGGCAGCCAGGTAACAAATTATTTTGTTGATTCAACAAATTGTTTTTTAGTGTATAGTGCTTAATGAATCAGACTTTTCTCACCTACAGGAAGCAGCTTTCTTCCATGTTGAAAAATAAAGTGAATAGTAGATTTATTTATTTGTTTTTATATATATATATATATATATATTCTTATGACTGACTTTTAAGTAAATTATTTTCAAACCATTCATTTCCAACCTCATTGAAAATAGAAATTGAATATTAACATTTAAATTGATATATTAAACTCAGGACAAACACTTCTTTTTAAATGTTTCCCATTTGAAAACACAGATTTATAAATGTGAATTGCTCATCTAATAGTTTTTTTTTTTTATCTTTCTCCCCACACATCTTCATACAAAGCCTGTGTTGTATTAAACTTTCTACTTTTGTCAAACTGAACTCTTCCCATCTGTGTATTGGCCAATTATCGCTATGCATCCCTGGTCTTAAAAAGCCTCTGTGTCTTGTTCCTTTTGTTTTCAGACAGCTAAGACATCAGCTATGCTCACCGTCTTGTCTCTATTCTTGGTTATCAACGTCATGCCACGTATAAAACGTTTTGCACATGAATTTACTCACATAGTCCACATCATGCAGTGAATAATTTTTTTCTGCGTAATGCTCTTGCAGCCCAGGATGTGGGTTTTTACCAACAGATAAAGTTTTTAAAGGAAGATAGAATTACTCCTCCAGTTACGTTGGATATTGTTGTGCAATGATGAGAGCTGTTGAATGTGCACACCTGGGCTGAACTATAATTTGTCTCCTGGGTAATAGTAAACAACTTTTTGCATATGCTCACAGTATGAGAGAGAGAGAGAGAGAGAGAGAAAGAGAATGTGTGGGTAAAAAGGCTCTTAGATTAATTGATAAATTCAAACGAGTGGAACTGATTGTCTGATGTCTTCTCATTTCCTCCTTCCTGTCTGATCACAGGTTCGTTCTCACTCTCAGTCTGTTTTTTTTCTTCTTTATCTCTGTTTTTTTATTTCCCTCATCTTATCATGGCATCAGTGTTTAATCAGCTCATGCAGAAACCCCTCCAGCCATCACCCACATGTAGAAGAGCTGGCACTTGAATATGTGATCAGATATCAGGCATAAATATCTCTGTCAGTGCTGAGCAAATATACACTTGC
This sequence comes from Cirrhinus molitorella, assembly GCA_033026305.1. NCBI lineage: Eukaryota > Metazoa > Chordata > Actinopteri > Cypriniformes > Cyprinidae > Cirrhinus > Cirrhinus molitorella. Next base: position 37,723,471 of record CM065118.1, on the reverse strand, counting down.
ATCAGAGCATAAAGAATGTAGAACACATGCTCAGAGATAGATGGGACACCTGAAACCTACCTGATCTCATGACGAAATGCGTACCTGTGTTAACTTTTTTTGCAAGATGCAAAATGCATACCAATAAATACATATCACTGCATTTTCTAAGAGAAATTAACACTAGAGGCAGTAAAGCACTTGTAATCATTTTCGTACACGGTTATGATTCACTTTCTGGACCTCCGATAATGAACGTGATATTGAATAGCTTGTCAGTGAGCTATGGCTTTGTTTAGTAAATGTTGCTCCATCTGATAGCACGTGAATGAGATTTACGACTAATCACAGAACTTTATAACTCGCATTACTGACGAGATGCGCACAATAATAAAAAAAGATTATTTGCACAGCCCTGCTATTGCGTAGGTGTAGGTGTATTGCAGGTGGTACGTTATTTTAAAACGTCACAGAGCATTAGAGTTATAGTGCCACAACTGAAATTTCAAGTCAGAACTGCGGTGACATGTACAAAACCAACGTTACATAAAATGTACCATATGTACGTTCATCTGTTCCAGTGAAAACATTCTTTTCACGACACTCTGTGGACATTTCACATTGAATATGTCACAAAACTTACATGGCAATACGTATTTTGCATCTTGCAAAAAAGTTTCCACAGGTACTTTTTCGTCGTGAGATCAGGTTGCCGTAAACTTGCCTAAACAAATGGCACATCAACAACTTGGTTAAAATTTTAGGTGAGAGTAGGGTATGATGTGTCATGCTCTGTTTGTAACCCTTAAATCTAGCAAATTTGTGCTAACTTTCGATCATGCAAGTACCATATATCCATGGGTTTATTTATATACAGTAGCACGTTATACAATACAGTAATAAACTGGAAAACCTGTGTCAATGTTGCAAAGTTCTTCAAATTCAAGAATCAGTCAATTTAATAATTATTATTTTTGTTAATAAGTTAAGTTTTTAACTGTAAGGGAGCATGGTGTCAATTAAGTTCATTTATTCAGCAAACCTTTCAATTGATAAGTTTTACTGATGAGTAATTGTATTTTGTGACAGGATGTTTATCCTGGCATTGAACAAAAAAGTGACTTGCTTCATCGTCTGCATGATAAATGAGGTATTAATCTCTCTGTGATTACTGGCAGTTGAATGATGTTCTGTTTTGTCCTTGATAATGTCATGACGTCAATCTCTGTCCTTCTCATTTGTCATGTGAAGCTCAGAGGATGTTCTCTGTTCAAGACAGGTTCTGTCAACAGCATCTGTGAAACAATGTTGATTTTTAGTCCATTCGAATTTTTAGTTTAACTTTTTTTTTTTTTAATTATGGTTTTAGCTACACCAAACACACACACACACACACACACACACACACACACACACACACACACACACACACAATTGGTTCTTCAGCAGTTCTTTGGGGTGTTTAAGCTGCTATATAGCACCACTGCCATACAAAGAACCACTGTATAGTTCTATAGTTCTTAGTCTCTTAGTTTAGTTAGGGAAAGTATTTTAAAAAGGACATTAAAATACAGTGTATTTCCTGAAGATAGGTTCTCAACCTTTTTGCCCCGAAGGGCCCCTATAAGGAAATATTCCACACAAGACTTCTTGACCACAGGAAAGCTTAAAATGATTCAAAAATGATTTGCCATTGTAGTGAATTTCCATTCATAAAAAAAGGTGTATTGACATTTAAAATCTGAGGAGAATGGAGTTCTTACTATGGTTCTACATGGCACCATTTGACAAAGGTGTATATAAAAAAAGAAAAAGTTGACCGTTAGAATCCCTCCAACTTTTATGACATAATAAATGGAACATTTACTCTTATAAGAGCTAATATAGTTATTGTTTATGTGAACAGACCTTAATATAATAGAATTGTTTACTGATCTTGTCTGTAAAGTTCTGTACAATTATTTACTCTATTGTCATGATGATGAGCAAACTCGTGGGAATTGAGTATATACATTACTAAATAGATAAATTTCGAGTTAAGTATTACCACATCAAAAGGATGATTTACAAAACTACATGTTTGACATGTCTTTTAAAGCCTCTGGAACATTGGTCATTTTTACTTTATTTGTAAATGCTTTCTTAATTGTGATGTTTTTTCCACATCTTTTATTACATTGACAGAGCTTATGTTAACCCGGAATATTGAATGGTATCACTGAAACATTCATATCATGTGATATTGGATTGCAACTTCTATGCTATGCTTGGAAAAAAATGTATCTTATGCTAATGCTATTATCTAATTGGCATTGGGCCCTATCATTCACCTGGCGCAATGCGGGGTCAAAAGTATAAATTATTATTATTATTATTATTATTATTATTATTATTATTATTATTATTATTTATATTAATTTAAACAATTATTATCAAACATAATTAGTAATACGCATTAGTAATATGCGCCTATAGGCAGTTGCACAACGTGCGTACACTCTGCTTATTACACACACGGATACACAGCAGCACACAAACATGGCAAATTTTTAAAATTAAAACAAGCATCACAATCTAAAAGATTATTATTGTGTACATAAAGATGAAATGCTCAGTCTTTGCTCTTGCAAATTCTGATAGCAAATCCACCATGATGCAAGCGCAACTGTGCGCCGATTGTTGTTATTTTTTTTTTTTGTCTTTAAACTAGCAAAAGTTGATTCGGACACACCCTAAGTGCACCTGCGCTTCAGAATATGCACTTAAGTCATGAAAATAGGCCCACTGTTTTGGAGATGGTCATGTAGGAACTGAAATCATTCTGGCTAAGTTCCAGTTATGGCACCTCAAGGGTCCCACTAGGGAGCCCATAATGTCATCATCCTCATCCTCATTGATGAAGACAGCTGTGTAATGTAGGTCAAAGTAGCGCTGAGTCCAAGACCCTCCTGCTCTTATAATGTCACATCAGATTTACTATGACCGCAAGAGACCTGTAGATGCTCATACACACATATGCTGAATTATAAAGGTCACACGAACACAGACACACATTTCCAGACATGAACGCAGTCATCCGTAAATCCAGCGTAGACATGTTCTGACTAAAGAAACTCAACACACCTGCATATTGACTGAGACATGACTCACATGGACAAAAAAAGTACTTAGTCTCAAGCTCAGACAGGCCACTGTTCACTCCCTGGCTAATGAAAATTGTACACAAAAATGATAAGAGGTGCCTGAAATGGCTAGTTCCAGTTTGATTGGCTTGAAATAAAGTTATACTGCAGGCCCCAAGTTTGTTTGTGTTAACAATTTTAAGATGTTCTAAATGTTCAGTTGGTCAGACAGGCTATTTCATATTTGGTTTAAACTGTATTCTGATAGTCTGATGGTCTGGTCCTACTATGCGAACATGCATTACACATTTGATCTTTTACACATGACGTACACTACCGTTCAAAAGTTTGTGATCAGTAAGATTTTTTTTTTTAAAGAAGTCTCTTATGCTTACATTTGGCCTAATTTATTTAATAAAATATACAGTAAAAACAGTAATATTATGTATTATTGATGTTTTCTATTTTAATGTAGTTTAAAAAGTATTTTATTCCTGTGATGGCAAAGCTGAATTTTCAGCAGCCATTGCCACAGTCTTCAGTGTCACATGAGCTTTCAGAAATCATTCTGATATGCTGGTTTGTTCCTTAAGAAACATTATTTATAATTATCAATGTTGCAGACCGATGTCCTGTTTAATGTTGTTGAGGAAACCATGATAACGTTTTTTTTTTATATTTATTTGAACAAAAGGCATTTATTTAAAAATGTTTTACAACAATGTAGTAGTTTTTGACAGTCACTATTTGTCAATTTAATGTGTCGTTGCTGAAGAAATGTATTAATTGTGACTGAATACATGTATTTTATTATTACTATTACTAAAAAAAAAAAACCTCTTTTGAATGGTTGTGTATATATGTGGCCCTAGTTGTTGTTGGATCTCATACTTTAGCAAACGAATGATATTGTATTCCTATGTTGACAGCACTGTTTGATTTAGGATTATTTAAAGAACAACTGGGAGCTTCTGCATAACAAGTGTGCATTGAAAGTGAAATGTTAGCATTTCAATATTTTAGCAATATACATGTCATGAGTTCAACACGGTAACTAAATTATTGTTTGAATATTTACTCTAATAGTTATTTCACAAGTTAGAACTAGCTCAAAAATTACACATGAAAATGAAATTGCACCATCATCATTGTATTACATTTTAAAAACATTTATCTTGAGACCATAAAGGCACTTCCTAATAGTATAGCTTACAAAAATCTCTCATTTGTGTAGTTCTGTCTTTTAACTTCTAGTTTCTGTACTACTCTGAAACTTGTGCGGTATATCACCTATTGTTGTCCTTTTACTATTATTGCTTGTGATGTTCCTCGCTTTGGATAAATGCATCTGCTTTATATATATATATATATATATATATATATATATATATATATATATATATATATATATATATATATATATATATATAAATGACTTAATCTAAATATTATTGGATTCTTAAGCATAAAAAAAACTTATTTAGTATCAGTCAAAAAATAACATTGATCAGTCTCTAGTAAGGTCCTTAACCCCTTCACCCAGGGGTCTGTGCTTATTTATATGTAAGTCGCTTTGTATAAAAGCGTTGGCTAAATGACCATTAATTGGTTGTCTGTGTGTGTGACCAGCTCTCTGTATTAACATAATCTCTAGTTGATTGTGAGAGGCCTTTTGGTTAAATTTAGTTTGTATTTCCTGTCTTTTGCTCAGCATTCTGTTACGTTTTTTATCTTTTTCCTTGTCTCTGTGAGTGACTAGTAGCACATGGTGCCCACATGTTGTGCCTTGCATTCTTTGTCTCAGTGTCGACATACACGCGCACACACACACGTACTGTTTCACATTCCAGCCCCTAACAGCCAGCTCAAGTGGATTTTACAGCTCATTCGCTCCCGTGTACTCATGCACCCTTTAGTTATATGTGCACTACTCAGTCATAGACACAAATTGAAGGTTTGTTAATTCAATGGAGCAATTAATGCTTCCATTCACATGTGATGGTGCCATGGCAATATCATTGTGCCTGAATAAACTGTAGTGTGTGTGCTTGTCTTGGTGAGGGAGCGAGAGAGATTTGGGCAAGGGGTAGTCAGGCAGGTGCAATGACAGCTGGTCTGGGCAGCTCAAACCAAGGGGGAGGAAAAGAGTGGTGAAAAGATGAAGTACTGATAGTAGCATCGAGCACAAGAAAGAAAGGGAGCATTTGAATGAAAAAAAAACAGCAGCTCTAGAAATAGACCTGTTTTTGCAAGTGCCTTTTGATTTTCCATTGTGAAGCAATGGGCAGTTTTATGTTCCTCGCTTCGGTGCTTGTTTCTCTAGACAGACGATATTTTAATATGCTGTATGAGTCACTGCACCAAAACCACAATGAGCTTATGCGTGTTCATAAGGCTCGTGAGTGTGTGTGTCTGGAAGAGGAAGATGAAGTGTGTTTTGGAAAAGGCTCTGAGGGAGCAAATGTTTGCAGAATAGGGGGAGAGGAAACGTGAGAGAGAAAAGGGGGGTGGGGGTGGTACAAGTCTTGTGAACACCATTTATAGCTTTGTGGAGGGAAAGACATATTAACTAGTCTTTATTGAAAGAGACAACTTTATAGAAAGAAACCAAACTGGGAGGCCAATGGGACGAGACGAGAAAAATACAGCAGCGTAGACTATAATTGAGGTTTGGAGGCTCTACTGGCACAGTAGGATTTTCACTTTTAAAAACAGAACTAAAACTTACGTAGGGAGATAATGTTTGAATTTGAATCAGGGCTTTGATTTAAATTAGAGCTGTTAGAGAAGTCGGTTGTGAGCAGAGAGAAAGACAAAGGCGCCTGACTTCAGAAAGAGAAGCAGACAGATCTGTTTCATGGCCAGTGCCTTGCCAACAGCCCAAGGCCAAATATGTGAACTGGACTGATAAAAATAGCCAAACACGGCAGTATTTCTCAAAACAAACTTGCTTATCTGAATGTGTGTAAAATGACATTTGGTCCCAGAAGTTTTGCTGCTGCATCGCAGTCTTCAGTTTCTTTCTCTCTTGATGTTTTGCTCATGATTAAATGATGCTAGACCTTCCAGCTTGGATGTGTAAAGTTGGATGAATTACCATCACATCTTTATCATATTAAAGGGTTACCCCACCACAAAATTAAAATTGTAATTAATCACTTACCTCCATGTCATTCCGAACCTGTAAAAGCTTTGTTTGTGTTCAGAACAAATGTAAGATATTTTGGAAGAAAATCAGGAGCCTGTCCCATTGACTGCCATATAAATCACACTTTTCTGGGCCTTGACAGTGTTAATGACATAGTCAAAATAGTCCGTCTGCCATCAGTGGTTCAACCATAATTTTACGAAGCTACCAGAATACTTTTTGTACGCAAAGAAAACAAAAATAGTGACTATTCAACAATTTGTCTCCACGCCACTGTATCACCATTTTGGAGAGTATCCACTCTCTGTCACCTGCTTCATGCGGATACGCTGTTTTTGTTCGAATCAAAGTGTAAATAAACGTAGAAAGGGTATCCGTGTGCTGCGGCTGACAGAGAACAGTGTATGCTGTTTGCGTCCAGTGGATACTCTTCAAAATGGTGCTACGTTGACGCGGAGGAGACAAATTGTTGAATAAAGTTGTTATTTTTGTTTTCTTTGCATACAGAAATTATTCTCATAGCTTCCTAAAATTATGGTTAAACCACTGATGGCAGATGGACTATTTTGATGACGTCTTTCATACTTTTCTGGGCCTTGACAGTGCTGTTTACTTGGCAGTCAATGGAATAGCCACAAAGCTCCCGGTTTTCATCAAAATATCTTAAATTGTGTTCAGAAGATGAACAAAGCTTTTACGGGTTTGGAACAACATTGGGGTAAGTGATTTATGACAATTTTCATTTTGGGGTGGAGTAACCCTTTACGTCAATTAATGACATCCTCATCATCAAACAGCAGATAAAAGGAATAGATCATCCAAAAATGAAAATTCTGTCATTAATTACTCACCCTCATGTTGATCCAAAGTAAGACCCTCATTCATCTTCAGAAAACAAATATTTTTGATTAAATCTGAGAGCTTTCTGACCCTCTTTAGACAGCACGGGTCCAACCACGGTCATGGCACAGAAAGATAGTAAGGACATTGTTAAAATAGTCCATGTGACATCAGTGGTTCAACCGTATTTTTATGAAGCTACGAAAATACTTTTTGTGCGCAAAGAAAACAAAAATAACTTTATTCAACAATTTCTATGTAGGGTGAGGCAGTTCTCAGTTTTAATAAAAAATATCTTAATTTGTGTTCTGAAGATGGTTTGGAACGACATGAGGGTGAGTCATTAATGACAGAATTTTCATTTTTGGGTCAACTAACCTTTTAAGATGGATAGGCAGACTACATGTATGTAAACACCATGCTAGGACAAGTTGATATGGAAATTCAAAAGGATCATGTGACACTAAAGACTAAAGTAGTGGCTGCAGAAAGTTTAGTATTGCCACCAGGAATCAATTATATTTAGAAATATGCTAAATAGAAAAATGTGCTTTAAATTGCTGTAATATTTCACAGTCCTGTTGTTCTTACTGTATTTTTTTAATCAAATAAATCCAGACTTGGTGAGCATAAGAGACTTCTTTCAAAAGAACATTTTTTCAAAAAACATTTACTGACCCAACCCACACAGGACAAGTAGACTGATCTTTACAAATGGCAGTGAGTAACATAACCATCATTTCCATAAATGGTGAGATTCATGGATTCCACAGAAGTGATTAAGTGGAAAGTAAAGCAAATGGAAACATACCTTAATCAAACAGAAATCATACCATTAGAAACTTCTTCCCTTTGTGCTGATCTGCAAACAGACTGGGTAACTTAATTTTGTACGGTATATGGTTGGGTTCAAAGCTGGCTTTTAACTATTTGTGTTACACAAGAGATACACCTAGTGGTGAAAAGGCAGCATTACATTGATCTCATCAACCCTGTTGGGACTTGACTTAAGGAACTGTTACATTACTGCCTTAGAGACAGATCCCTAGTTTTAACTTAAACACATCTGTGCAACCAGCGCCACTGTTTTTTCATTGTCTTTGCCTAGCTACTGCAATCTCTTTTCTCACTGGGTTTCTTTTCCCTCCGGGAATACTGCAGAATTTCTTAGTGCTGTAGGGAATTACTGAGAATAGTTGTGTAATTTCCAGTTAACTGTTATTTCTTGGGGGTATTTGAATAAAGACATATCCTTGATCCAAACAGGTGACTTTCTTTTATTTCATGTTGCTTGTGCTTGTGTGTCACAGGAGGAAGCAATTCCAGAGCTGGAGATTGACGTGGACGAACTGTTGGACATGGAGAATGATGTAGACCGTGCTGCAAGGGTCAAGGTATCCTTTTTAAGAATTACAGATTCAGTATTTCATCACATTTTCAAAAAGATTTTACATAAGTTTTTTTTTTGTCCAACAGGAACTGCTGGTAGACTGTTATAAACCTACTGAAGTGAGTATATTATATCATATCTAAGAGCAGACAAAATATACACGTGATCCTGGACCACAAAAACCACAAAAAAGGGTTATTATTATTATTATTTTTTTTTTTTTATTGAGATTTATACATCATCTGAAAGCTGAATAAATAAGCTTTCCATTGATGTATGGATGGACCAATTGGACAATTTGGCTGAAATACAACTATTTGAAAATCTGGAATCTGAGGGTGCAAAAAAAATAAAGATTGAGAAAATCGCCTTTAAAGTTGTCCAAATGAAGTTCTTAGAAATACATATCACTAATCAAAAATTACGTTTTGTTATATTTACGGTAGACAATTTACAAAATATCTTCATGCAACATTACTTAATATCCCAATGATTTTTGGCATAAAAGAAAAATCTATAATTTCGACCCATACAATTGCTACATATATACTCGTACTACTTAAGACAGTGTTTTTTTTTTTTTTTTTTTTTTGTGGTCCAGGGTCACATATTTGTAGCAGAATTATTTTAGACAAAGATATTTTAAGTTGACTCATTGATGACAGGCCATTGAATTATTAGAAAATAATTCACACCGGACCGTTATCAATTATTTTGCTTATAGTATGGCTACCACTGCCTGGAACTACTTTAACTAAGCATTTCCCTGAAAATAATTGCTTACATTTAGAATGTTCATCATATGCAAGCATTCAACAGCCCCATAGTATAATTCTCTTTGTAATGTGTATAGTTTTAGAACATAGCCTGTAATAATTATGTGGCAATCTGCAGAATCTGAAGTGCCAACTACCTACCTCTCTGCAAAATTTGATAGCTTCCTTTTTTTCCCTCTGTAGGAGTTTGTAGCTGAATTGCTGGACAGGATCCGTGGCATGCAGAAGCTCAGTACTCCTCAGAAGAAATGAAGCTTCTCCCACCTCCACTCTTCTTCAACCAATCTTATCCCTCCTTTTCCAATTTTAGGGGTGTGATTTTTCACCCCTGAGCAGGTGCTCAACCAGTCCCATTGCCTCTTTTGTGTCCGTTGGGGAGGAGGTGGAGGCAAAATTATGGGAGATTTAATCAGATCCTTATAAGCAGGGCTTATTTTTCTCATTTTGTTTTTTTATTTGTATTATTTTATTCCATTTCACTTTTTTTGTAAAGGGGGAACGTTTTAAAATGTTTTTAAATGTATTTCATGTTGGTGTACATTACTGTGCATACTAGTCTTTGTGCATAGTATGGTTTTATTTTATGAGTTTGGATTTTTGTTAGAATTTAGTTTTCAAAGCTTCCTGCTCTGTCTCACTGAACACATGGACTAAAACCCTTTGTGAAACTGTGACGATACTTGGTTTAAAATTACATCAGAGGTGATTAGACAGTAGCAGCCTTGTGGATTTTTCTTTTTTTTTTTCTTCTTTCTTCCTTGAATAAGTGTGCAGGAACATTCATGATTATTTTAATAAAAACTAATAAAGAGAGTGATTAAAACTGTTTTAAAGCAAGGGGGTTACTTTAGATTTGTGGTATTAACAGGGAAGGGAGCTGTGTGTAGGAAAAAAATTGGGGCTTTGATTCTTGTCTTTAATTTTCCCCTGTCTTGCCACAAACACACACACATACGCACACACATTTACTCTTTGAAATTCATGGGCATCACCACCCTCAGGGATCAGGAGAAATTACCACACACAACCACAGCTGTGGCTTATGGGCCTCACACACATCCACAGATGTGCACACTGACTCTTCCAGAGACCGATAGGGAGGGACTGGAGAGCAGGCTAGACAAGCTGCAGTGCGTCATGGTCACTGCCAAACGTACGTTTAGAATTAATCCTCTCACATGACTCTCCTAAATCATGTTTCCCAGGAAGCCATCTGCTCTTTTTGTCTCAGCCAATCAAATACTATAATAAGAGGGCTAATAGTCTCACTCAGTGCTCTTGAAATTCACCAATCCAACATTTCCAGCAGGTGTTTTATGAGAGCTTTTCCCATAACATGCTAACACATCACTAGCATCTGTAGATATTAATCATTCACTGATGCTTCTCCTCATCCCATCTGAGTTAACTTGTGAATTAAATGAAATCGGGTACAATGACATCTGTCCTGAATGTGTAACAACTATTTTCTCTTTTTCTCTGGACACTTTTTTAATTTTATTTTTTTGGGAACCCATTTTAATTTCTGTCTTTGTCTCACCTACTCCTCAGCATTTCATTTTACACAAGAGTCACTCTCTCTACTTTCAGATGTTGCCTTAGGTTACATTTATGGTATGACAACCAAATGAATTTAATCATGTTTGAGAAACATACAAGAATTCAAATCTTTTTGAAGTTTTAGAACCTTTTTGAAGGTTGTTGTATTTTCAATTTTTTTTTTTTTTCTAGAAAAAGAAGTTGAATATATACCAAGCAATTTTTAGATGCATTAACTATTAAGATAACACAGAGCCATCTGTTTGTATCAGTGCTGTTGATTTCTCTTTTCTGTGTCCAGTGAGACACTGGAGGGAAGAATCAATTGGGTTTAAAAGAGAAACAATAATATGCATTTAGGAAAAATGTAAGCAATTGTGCAAGACTGTACTCAAGGTCATACCTTTTGGAGAGAAAAAAAGTATCTTTGTAGCAATACTAAACTGTCTTGTTTTTTGCCCAGTTTTGTTACTTTTATGCAACTTTAATAAAAATATGATAAATTACATTTTGTGTCTGTTTATTTTTCTTTGCTTGACTGAATATAAATTATTGTATTTGTATTTAAATGTTTCTCTTCTTCTTCAAGCCGGTGTTTTTAGGGAAGCCTTGTCAGTTGTTAGAAAGTTCGTGGATTTTCAGCTCCAAATGCTATTGGCCAGTTTGACCACCATACTGAAATCGATGAGACCGCGGTTGTTCACCGTTGTGCTTCTATTGGTTCTTAGAAGAAGCGAAGCCTGCATTGATTGGATAGCGCCTCAAAACGACATTGTGTTTCAACAAACGTATAAACGCCGAGGAAGTAGACTTGTCCGATGTCAACTTGCCCTGATATGCAAATTCAGTCGACAATATGTGATATTTTTCATGACTTAAACAATCATCGACAAGAAGGTAAGCTGTATAGTTGTTGTTTATGCACTTAATAGAGTTTGTTTGTAAGATCGTCGTCTAACGTTATTGTTATCCTGTGTCTTGCATCGGTTAATTTGCGAACATTCATGGAGCGATCAAGAGATTGAATGCAACGTTACGAAGTGAATTAATCCATTACTACATTGTAATTGAGCCTTTTTAAAGCCACAACTGTTTGTTTTTCCACGCTCGTGCGTTAACATTAACGTTAGTTACTGTACCGCGCTATACCGGACACTTTATGTCTCTGAATGAAGTGTGGAGTTATTCAGTTGGAAAACGAGTTTTTATAACTAACTTAAATGCACAATTATATGTGAACAGCACGAGACTGTAAATAATAATGTCTCTCACAGCATATCATGTATGAGCTATAGATGTGGGGAATGAGTAATGAGCTTGTAATATAAGTCAGTGCAGTGCGGCCTTTAGAGGATGTACATGATACACGTCGAGTCTGTTAACTCCTGATCTCATATATCCCATTGAAGAATGCTAATTCATCCCACTACGAACTGTATCAGAGGAGTGCATGGACTTTCCGCTTTCTAATTAAACATTAGTGGTTAATAGCTGCTAGTGTCCTCTAAAGGTCTTAGTCTTTACATGCACATAATTTTATCTTCCGGTACTGATAGATGGTGCTTTTTGCGTTTTATGCTACAATGTTTTAAATCATTAATAAGAAATATAAGAAGAATATAGGAAAATATACAAATTTGAGATTAAATAAGAAAATATGCAGTATTATTTTATTAAATATGAATTATTTATCGCCTTTAAAGTTGTTCAAATGAAGTTCTTAGAAATACATATCACTAATCAAAAATTACGTTTTATAATAAATAAACATATTATAAATATGTTTATGTAAAATTACATATTATAATAATATGTGACCATGGACCACAAAATCAGTCTTAAGTGTCAATTTTTCAAAATATAGATTTAAACATCATTTGAATGCTAAGTAAATTAGCTTTTCATTAATAGGACAATATTTGGCCGAGATACAACTATTTGAAAATCTGGAATCTGAGGGCACAAAAAAATCTAAATATTGAGAAACTTACCTTTAAAGTTGTCCAGATGAAGTTCTTAGCAATGCATATTACTAATCAAACATTAAGTTTTGATATATTTACAGTAGTAAATTTACAAAATATCATCATGGAACATGATCTTTACTTCATATCCTAATGATTTTTGGCATAAAAGTAAAATCAATAATTTTGACCCATGCAATGTATTTTTGGCAATTGCTACAAATATATCCATGCAACTTAAGACTGGATTTGTCGTCCAGGGTCACATATATATATTTAAATATTTAAATTATTTTTAATCATGTATAATAAATACATGTTATATGCTGTAATTTATATATTTGAATTAATACATTATTGATATTTGTTTTATTTGCTGCACCAAACACCATGAGATCTCACCACTGTTATTATACTGTTTAAGTGCTATAAACAGTCATGCCAGCTCAGCCTGCTGCCAGAGAACCAGAGGAGGAGATGGAGACAGAGGCTGACCCTGAGGTTCCTCAAACTAACGGTGAGGTTGAGGAGGAACAAGAGGGAGGAGAGGCAGAAGAGACAATGGAGGAGAGTGGAGAGGAGCGGGACAGTGACTTGGAGGAGAGTGAGCCAGAGGAGGAAGAGGAAGAAGAGGAAGAAAGCTCAGGTCAGCTGACTAAATATTTCATAACTTTCCCAGTGTGTTGTCTTATTAACTGTCTGCAGTTGAGTTGCAGCAGCAGGCAGTAATTATAATTCTTTTAATTTTTTTTGCATGACTATTGTCAATTGACAACCCCCCCAACCCCCCCATAATCATATAGTGATACATAAAATCTAGAGTAGTAATGTGAAGATTGGCTGTATTTGATAGGAAAATAGAATGAACAGAATGGATGAACAACATTGATCGAGAGTGAGTTTTCTCTTTTTTTAGAAATGGATGATGAAGATTGTGAGAGAAGACGAATACAGTGCCTAGATGAAATGTCTGACCTGGAAAAACAATTCCTGGAGTTAAAAGACAAGTAAGAACTCTTTTTTTTCTGATTGGTTTAGGCTAGGTGGCATTTTTAATTTTGACTAATAGGAACCAGGCCATCCTCTGGGGTCAATGGCTACCAGTAAAAATAGTATTTTCTGTATTGTATTGAACTAAATTCTAGAGTTCTATACATGGCTCTAACTTTCTTAGTGGGTCGCAGGAACACATCATTTGCTTGCATGGGATTAATCAATGCATGCTGATGAACTTTTATTATAGTTTATAGTTATTTCATCTTTTTCCTCAGTAGTATTATTTGTGATTTGAATTTTGTGAAAGGGAGTTCCTCTTTTTATAAGTTATAATGTTATATGTTATAAGCTGGGCTTCGGATGCTTTCGCTTTCAAATTTGCGATCTTGTTGTCACGTTTTACAAGAAAAGATAATTGTCTCTTTTGCTTACATCTATACACCTTTCACTTTTTAAGACTACAACAAAAATTGTTATTGGCTTTATTATTATTCTTAATTTAAAAGCACAGCAACAACAACAACAACAACAACAAAAAAACAGTAGGCTACAATGACAAACTAGCTTACATATCGTTTATTAACAAAACGTGAATAAGGTATGGCATATACCACATGTTGCATTATATACTGACTAATAAATTACAGAATGTTTAGCAAACACTGAGGAATCAAATAAATAAAAAAAAAAGTGAAAAGAAATCCTCCATAGCATAAAGTGTGGTAAACAGCAAGGTAAACTGGTTGTCGGTGACAATGCTTGCATGTTTTTGTTTTACAAAAATACCAACATGTTCAAAACCAAATCAATTATGCTATCGCTTCCTCAATATTTGTGTCATTTTCGCACACCTTTGCTCTCATGTTGATGCAGAAAGTATAAACCAGGCTATATACCAGAAGTGCTCGCACTCAAAGCGCATCTTTGGTTTTTCCTACAATGTGCCATGGCTCTTCAACGCATGCTGTTTGGAGCACCGCAGACCATACACTCACTCAAATGTGACCATGTCAAATTTTAACTCGCATTCTCAAAAAATGGTTGCAGTCTAGTGCCCGGTCAATAGATGATTTTCTCTTGACTTTCAGGCTTTTTCAAGAACGCCTGAACCAGGTTAAAATGAAGCTGGACGAGGTTTTGACAGGAAAGGCAGGAGAGTACAGAGAACCCTTGGCAACACTGCAGCAGAACCTACAGCAAAGGACACAAGTGGCAGGTGACACATCAGGACACACGTCTGCTTTATGATATCTCTCTTACATTTGAACCGCAGGTCTCAGGTGCACTGTTAACTTTTCCTCTGTAGGTGTTTATAGAGAACTTTGTCTGCAAGTGGTCAGACACAAACATGAATGTGAAGTGCAGGGAGCAAGACAACATCTAGAGGTAACAGGGCACAGCAGACTGACATATCTAGATGTAGCATCCTTTACAAAAAGCAAAATTACCACGGTGCTAAATGATTGCCATATTCATGTACCATGAAATTTCAATGTAAAAAGAAGTTATTACATACAGTAATGTTATTTTACTCGTACCAATCTTAAAAAAACATGATTTGTGTGATTTGACTGTTTGTATTTAAACATGTCAATACACAGATACGCAATACGCAAACCACATTTATCATAATCTAGAAGAAGTATCACAGAAAACACATCACAGTAAAACCACTTCTGTAAATAGACTTGCATGTCTCTGCCAAAATAGTTGTTTGTTTGTTTGTTGACAGTTCAGGGATGATCATGAATCATATCGAGCCAGTTTGTGTGTATGTAATGAGATGCTTGTTTCTCTAGAGTGAGAGGACACTCTTGTTTGATGCCATGAAAACAGAGCTGTTGGAGAAGATCCGCAGACTGGAGGAGGACAAACAGAGTGTAGACATCACTTCAGGTACAGTACACACACACACACACACACACACACACACACTGGTTTCCATGTTTATGGGGACATACCATAGGTTTAATGATTTTGTACTGTACAAACTGTATTTTCTATCCCCTTACACCTAAAACGACCTCTTACACAAAACATAGAGTTTCAAAAAGCTTAATCCTATATGATTTATAAGTTCCCTCATGGGGACCAAAAAATGTCCATTTAGTCCACATAATTTACCTTGGTGCCAGAATAGGGATATGTGTCCGCTTAGATGTCTTTTGTTTCATATAAAATAAAATAATATAATATAAAATATTATTACTACTTCTGAATCTAACCTTAATAGAGAATGTGACTCGTCAAATTCGCCTGTTTTTTTTCTATTTTATACTTTATACTTTGGTTTTCTGTTGATCTTTGTAATTCAAGGCCAAGTTTGTGTTTATATAACACCATAATAGCGACACAAGTGTTTACCAAAATAAACATCATCTTGCAATGAAACAACAACACAGATTAAAATATAATAAAGTTAAATGATGTTATTAACTGGATTATGTAGAAACAGCGAATAATGAAACATATAACAATTTAAAGGTGCTGTATGTACGTTTTTGACTCTTCTTAAGCCAAAAAATAACGTAATGTGTTTGTAGATATTTAGAAAACATATTACGTTTAAATAACTGTTTCTCTGAAAACTAATGCTATAGCCAGTAATTCTACTCTGAAATATGCATTTTGGGCAGATTCCAAGATGGAATTGCAGTATCCATTTCAACCACTAGCTGGCAATATTACATAATGCACAATGATCTATGAGCAATGGAACATTAAAACACAGTAAATTAATTCATCAAATTATAGTTCAAGGCTAGTCGCGTGTCCTTAATCTGGCAAACCCGCGTGAGCGTAGAGTCTGAGTAAAAGAAAACGGTAGAAATGGTTCTCTCCAATATTCTGGTTTTGGACTGCAGTACCCATTTCAACCGCTAGCTGTCAATCTTACATACTGCACCAATAAAATAATTTAAATACAGTTTTATACAGCCTTATAGTGTTTGATATTAATATAGGCAGAGGGCAGAGAAAATTCTGACAGCTTGCAATGTGAATCAGTGAGCTCTGTATAACCGTATACTTTATATCTCCCAATGTGTTTTAATAAAATTACATTTAAATGTTTAGTTTTTGTGATCAAAGCTCTGCAGTTTTTATTGTGGCGGGCAAAACACAATGCAATGAAATGAAGAGATGAAGAGACACTGTCTACATTGTCTAAAGCCTGATGTATCTTTTTGGTACATTTTAATTAGATTTTTTAGTCCAGTTATTCTTATGTTTATTTTATAAAAGGGGGACATGTTTAGAATCATAATAAAAGTAAAAACTATCAATTAGACAACAAAAGCCATGTACTGTTGTATTCAACAGTTTTTTTTAGCAAAGTTTTGATCATGTTGATAATATAGAGGTCTATCAATTCATAGTAAATATAATACAGTAGGCCTTATTGGGTTGACATACCTTAAACACTGTGTCAGAGCTATGTGAGTCTAGCATCTGGGTCAGACACACACACTCTCTCATGCACTCAATTCATGCAAATCTCTAAACAGTATCCCTAAAAGAAAACAATTTATTATTTGTGTGTATTTGTACTCATAAAATTTATATGCATTTGCAATATTGAATTATGGGGACATTTTAGGCATATTTGTTGACCAGGAATTTCTAGGTTAGAAACAAAAAAATATTCTCTAGATCCATAAAAACACAAACTTGCTTTTTATCCATCAGAGTGGTGGAATGATGAAGTGAGGATGAAGAAGTGTAAGAGAAGGAGTCACCTGATTCGCCCAGACAGAAAGAAGAAGGCAGCTCTTGTGTCAGGTAATGAAGTATTCTCTTTAGATTGAGATCCATCCTTCCTCTCTCATTTAGCCACAACTTACCTTCCAGATTAAATCTTGTTTCAGCACCAACAGTTACTAATTAGACAATTATCTGAAACTTTATCCAAAAGGTCTTACAATAGATTTAAACCGTTCACCAGAGGCAGCCGATTAACAGACTGATAATACAGGAGTCAAGCGTTAATTAAATAACCTATCTGTCTTTAAGGGATAGTTCACCCAAAAATGAAATTTCTGTTATTACTCTTATGTTAAGGTTCCAAACCTGTAAGACCTTCGTTCATCTTTGAAATACAAATAAAGTTTGTGCTTTCTGACTCTCCATAGACAGCAAGGGTCCTACCATGGTCAAAGCATAGAAACGCAGTAAAGGCCTTGTTAAAATATTCTATGTGACATCAGTAGTTCAAACGTAATTGTATTAAGCTATGCGAATACTTTTTGTGCGCAAAGAAAACAGAACTTATGACTTAATGACAACAAATTCTTCTTCTCTGCGTCACCCTAGTGTCATTATGGAGACTACCATGACATAACTTTCCCTTTTACATTCATTGTGTTGCCCTACAACATACTGTCCGAAACGGTTTGTTATTGTTTGGACCTTTTCTCGGAAGGAAATTTTGAGGCCAACCAGCAGGCTCCTTTAACCAACATGCTATACTTCTTATCTTCACTCTATTCAAAGTAGTTGTCTTTCTTCCCGTCCTGCTTGCTTAACACATCTGTCTGTTTTTCAGGGCCATACATAGTGTATATGCTAAGAGACATTGACATACTAGAGGACTGGACGGCCATCAAGAAGGTATTCATGATGAGATCTGCCCTTCACTCACAGTGAATGTGTTGAATGGATTGTGACTTTTATCTTTCTGTCTTTCAGGCAAAAGCGGCACTGATGCCCCTGAAGAAGAAAGCAGACAGTAAGTCAGTTATTAAATGCCACTGTGTTCATTTAAGCACTGTATTAAAGCTTTCCTGTCGGTCGCCGTCTTTTTCAAGAAGCTACACAGAGAGGTCAAGGACCTCATGGTAGTCAGGTGACCCTTATTAAACTTTGACTGAATTAACTCATTGTATATTTATTGAAAGAAATCATATGTGCTGACCATGAGAGACCTTGCCTTGGGCAAAATGTAACCACCAATGATTTTTTTCTCACTGCAAGCTTTTATTCCATAGTGCAATATAGGATTCCCTCTGTCTTTAAAAATGTAACTGTATAATCAGTTTTAATACAAGTTTCATGTTTGTTTTGGAGTATCTTGTATGTGTTAATCTGGTGTGATACGACTTCCTAGTAAACTTGCATTCAGGGATACTCATACAGACAAACATGTATAGTGTTACTGTCTGCCTCCAGCTTAAATGGCATCAAAGGCTTAAGCATGTTCTCCATTGACATCCCAGTTGCTTCCATTAGCCCTGACTCTCACTCACAAGCTCTATCTGTCTGGCCTCTGATTAAGTTAGATACAGACGCTTGATTTATAGAGCCATTTCTCTCTTTCTGTCATTCCAGACTGATCGACTTAAACTACTTTGGCTTTAATGTCACATTTAGAATCTTGTTCTGTCTCTAAGAAAAATGGCTTGACATGTAACATTTGATTTCGCTCTGTCTCTCATTTACTGATCTCACTTTTTCTTACACTCTTATCCCTCCATTCCTGTATTGTCTTTGTTTGCATCATAGAAGTCTGTTACAACCAAGTACAACACTGTTGTAATACTGCCCTTGTGAAAAAGAAGTGTACTTAGTTCTGTTGAATGTGCACTTATCAAGTACTTCAAATCTTAGAAGTATATGGGTCCGTTCACAGAGCTGGAGTTGGAAACATCTTTAAAAAATTGTCTTTTTCCAAAAAAAATTGTATGCAAATTGTATAATATGCAAGGCACACAGTAATTGTGCAGTTAATTCTCATTGTATTTTCAGAAAGTTTTGGAATATTTGTAATAATTTAATTAGGAGGGTTGACCTATTAATATTTTGCTTACATCTACATTTAATTATTATTATTTTTTTTTGCTATATTATTATTATTATTATTATTATTATTTTCTAAATCATTAACAATTAAATTTTTAACAATATAAAATGCTTACATATTATATAAAATATATATTATAAAAAATATATTGAAATATAGGGGTTAGGGTTTGGGACAGCCAAGGAAATTACCCAATAAATGATTTATATTTATATATTAAGTTTACTAATATTTTAAATATTTTGGGCTTCAATAATAGATAATATAAGGCTCTTAGTAAACATCAAAGATTTGAATGCTTTTTAAATGTGTTTTTTGGTTGTGCGGCAGCAGTTCGGACCAGTTCTGGAAAAATGGGCAATATGTAATACTATTTGCAGATAATATATTAATTAAATAAAACCTTTTTAATTACATTCTACCATATTTTAGTTAACTATAAATGTTTGTCAGAACATTCAGCAGTACACTTTAACTTTAAGTATGCTAATGTATACTTTTTTCACAATGGTGTACACATCTACTGATGCAGTTTTCATTTGATAAACAATCAACTAGTCAAACTCAAGACAAATCCACACTAAACATGACAATCAGAATAGATGAACAGACAATGTCTGATGTGTAGTGTTCTCTTATGTAGAGCAGGATTTTAGACCAATCAGGTTTCAAAGGCAGGCAGAAATGGAAACTAATCAACCAAATCTGTCACTCATCTAATTGCAGTTGCAGCTAGTTCACAGATTTACTTGAAAGAGATACCTTTTGTCACTTTTTTGAATGCTTTCACTCAGAAAGATACAAAGCTGTCACTGGGGTGGTACCCTTTCAAATATGTACACTTTAGGTACTAAAATGTATCTTTAAGGCACTAATTTGCATTTGTCAGAGGTAAATAAGGTACAGAGGTGTATCTTTTGAGAAAGTATTGCCTTAGCTTTTGTACTTTTTTTGTGTTATCTTGTGTCTGTGAACCATTTAATGATAGCAATTTCACTTCAGAGCTAGACAGCCCTGTAAAGTGACATAAAATGTCTTGAAAACAGACAGTTAGAGCATTATGGGCCATTGAAGCGTAACATGTTGAAGATGGTGTGCGTGTCTGTTTGTCTCTCAGACAGGCAGGTGTCCGTGCGATGTGAAGGTGGGGCTCTCTTCTATGATGGAGAGAGATTCTCCAAAGGCAGCAGTGTCGTTCTAGAAGTCAATGACGACAGCCCGGCACAGTCAGTAGAGCCTAAGACATAAGACCGCATCTGTCTTCGCTTTGGCTTGCTTTGCAAAAACATTTTAATTGAAATGGTCTTCCTGTTTTCTTGTGTGTTTCTTTCAGGGCCGTAATAACAGGGATCAGCACAGGAGAGGTCTGGTTCAAGCGCACAGATGGCACTAAAACCAAAATCTACGTCTCCCAACTGCAGAAAGGCAAATACACCATCCGAAAAGCTTAGAGAAGAAAAATGTTATGCTCGGAGAGCGTGTGAACCTACCCTTTAATAATTAACAAATAACACACCAACTTACCTACACCTTTAGAACAGCTTATAAAAATCCTATCTAATGCTATGCACTAGCGTTGATCAGACTTGATCAGATCAGAGGACTTTATGTATAGCGTCCTAAGATCTCAGATTCTTTTGACCCTTTATATACATATTTCATGATGAATATGATAATAAGCGGGATGTGGTTCCAGATCAACGCTGTTGGCATCAAGTGGGCAATTTCTGGTGCAGCTAAAGTTCATTGATTATTACAAACACAACATGAGCATACAAAACCTGTTGACCAAATGCTAACAGACCATATGAAGTCTTTTTTGTACCATATAAATTTGAGTTTCTCACAGGGAATACATTCATAATACTTCATAGTGACCTTATATGTAGTCTGATACACACTCGGATCATTGTGGGTTTATGTGTTTGTCATTTAAAATGATTTGAAATGTCCATTCATGTACACTAAAGACACCACAGGGGTGAAACGGACTGCACTCACACATTGACTATTTTCTATCTTTTATGTTGCAAAAACTGCTTCTTTAAACTGATCTTGGATCTGATTTTAATAGCTATGGTTTGTATTATAGAAGGTAGCAGATCAGGACTCAGTGAAAAGCGCTGTCTCTACCACAAAGAAAAGAAAAGAAAAAAACAAAAAAAACAATCAAACACATTTAATTGTTATTGCACTTAAAACAAGAGATGTAACATTTTTTTCAGTACTTTTTGAAAGACTGTTAATACATTGTATTTATAGACACCTGTAAAGTGATCTGAAACAGATGGTGCTTTTTAAAACTTATTTATGATGTGTTTAAGATAATCATGTATTTATAACAAGAAGCATTATTAAAATCTAAACTTTTATTACATTTGCTGTTCAATGGCTCGTTCATTATAAAGACTTGGAGGCTTGTGGCCTTCAGGGGGCGCTGTAGTGTGTAACTCCATTTTCTTTACAACTAAATGAGCGATATGTTTTTAGCCGCTAGAGGGGACTAACACCAAACGTAACATGTAAAGACACTGAATGGAAAACAAATAATCATTTTCTCTCTTTGCCAAACTGATGCGCGCTCAAAGGGGATTAGAAAACTCAAGAAGTTCTCATTTGAATTTATACATTCGAAAATTAAAAGCTCCAGCCATGGCGTACATCCAAGTACAGACTCTTCTGCTTTCAATTATTGGGTCGTTGAAATTTAATGAATCTAACGATTCAAGAGCCTCTGAGTGATTCGTGATTCATAGAGTTTGAAGAGGAGGTGCGCAGACAGATGAAGAAAAGGTACAATCTTGTCTTGAGGATTTAAGGTGGAGAGATTATAAAAGTGTTGGGAGAAAATGGCTGGTCTGACCCATAAATACTCTACACAAGAGAGCTATAAAGGATACAGTGGTGTGTCCTGCACTTTATTTAGGGAATAAAGGACGATAGGCTGTGATTATATCACAATATAGCACAACCTCGGAGGCCTTTTTAAGAACAGTTTTTAGTAGTACCATTAAAAAAAATATGTTACAAAGCAAATTCATTAAATGTCATCTTGCATATACTCTCTTGGGGACACTTAATTTCTAGCGAACATTTAACTGAGCTGGCTGATAACATCACTAAATTCAGTGATTAATTCCCTTTAACTGAAAATTTGTTTGCTGTTTCTTTTTGCATTATTGACACATTACCTTCCTATTTGATACTGTAAAGTTGCTTTGACACAATCTGTATTGTAAAAAGCGCTATATAAATAAAGGTAACTTGACTTGACTTGACTTGCCCATCTACCTACGATGTGTAACAGCAACTGTCCATGCCAGACATGAATCTTGATTGTTGCTGTCATGTATTTTAACACTGCTAGAATGTTTAATTGACCAATCAGCATTCTGAACTTGAGATCATGACTTTTGTATGCTTTGAGCCAAGGGTGCTTCGTGCCATTTTTCTCTAACACACATTTCTGAATCTCTCACTCCCAAGGCATGTCAACCTTATTCAAAACGATTCACTGGTGTCAGTGAGTGTTTCTGATTGGCTTGAGCTTAGCACTGTCACAAACTGAGCCAAGTGTCATTTCTCAAGAAAACTGTGATATTTGTCAAGGTAGTAGAGACAAAATATGCTTATACAACACCTTTAAAAGAATAGTTTTTGGTGAACTAAACCTTTAAGACTTACAGTTGAAGACAAAATGATTAGCCCTCCTGTGAAATTTTACATTTTACATTTTTTAGAATATTTCCCTTTTAACCTTTTAACAGAGCAAGAGAATGTTTTTACATTATTTTTTTCTTCTAGAGAAAGTCTGATTTCTTATAGTTGCTTGAATAAAAGAATTGAAAAATAAATAAATAAAAACTAGTAAAATAATATGCACTGTCATCAAAAAAAGAAAAAAATAAGATTGGACTTAAGAGAAAGAATTGTTAATGCTCATAAAGATGGAGAAGAATACACACGTTTATCACTTTGGAAAAAAAAAACTAGTGAGAGACTAGTGGGTTTCTAAAGACCTAAGAACAACTGCCAAGACACTAGGGCTGAAACGATTAGTCGACATTATCGACAACGTCGACAATAAAAAACTGTCGACAAATATTTTTGTTGTCGAGTAGTCGTCTGATCTCATATGACCTAATGTAAGAGCCTGCAATAATGCGGTTTGACCAGTGTGGCGCTGTAGCGCAAGACTGTAGAATGCGATTCAAGAGAAAAAGAGAGCGCTTCAGAACAAACGCAGTTGAATCTAAGTGTCGTTTCTATGAATACGTAAATGTATTGCACGCGTTCCTCTCAGTAACGAAGTAAACAACGAAAACTGACAACAGTGTGAAAGCAGCAGTTAAAAATGCACCTGATTACAACGATGTGGATGTTTGCACGAGCTCTGCAGTTCAGTAACATTAACTTACTCCAGTAATGTCCGCTCACATCATGTGTATTCATACAGTACATTATGCAATAGATGGCCTTAAATCAAACAGCTTTACGGTATTTAACATGAAAACCCCGTCGCTTTCAGTTAGAATTACAACTTGATTTCCTGTTATAAAGCAGCTCTCTCCAATGTAGATGGCTAGTGAGAAAATATTTTTATTAGTGAGGAAAATTAAAAAAAATTTCATTACAGTGATAGTTTGGTTTACAGAGATCAAAGCTTGATCTAGCTCAGAACTATTTTGGTTATTATAACCCTATAAGGTATTTTAAGACATATTTTGAATAAAATAGTTTATCCAAAAAAAAAAACAAAAAAAAAAACAATAGAGCATCTTATCACTTACCTTTATTATGTTGCTTATCCTTATGTCTTACAAAAGGAGATGTTAGGCAGAATGGTGTGTATAAGACAGTTTCTCTGTCTGTCATCTCATTTTGTGTGCCAAATATATCCATTTGTATAATGATTTGGTAACACTTTACAATAAGGTATCATTTGTTAACATTAGCTAATGTATTAATTAACGTGAATGAACAATACATTTATTACATTTATGTAATCATTTTTTTTATGTTAGTTAATAAAAATGCAACTGTTCATTGTTTGCTCATGTTAGTTCACAGTGCGTTTACCAAATATTAAAAAACAACTTGTGATTTTTATAAATGCATTAGTAAATGTTGAAATTACCATTAACTAAGACTAATAAATGCTGAAAAAGTTCATTCTTAGTTCATGTTAACTAATGTTAAGTAATGAACCAAAGTATTACCAATTCATTGTATAATAATTGTAATTACATAATATGCTAAAGCGATCTTAATTTATGTTAGAATATGTATAACATAATTTTTTACTAATTGCAAAAACTGAAAATCAAAGTATACTGATTAGCTAGTAAAATAATCAACGATTAGTCGATTAATCGTTCTAATCATCGTTAGATTAATCGATTATCAAAATAAATGAAGACAGTCACAGAGCCCTGCACAGGAATGAACTGCGAGGTTGCCGAAGAAAGACTCCACTTCTGAAGAAGAGACACCTCCAAGCTAGAATGAAGTTTGCTACGGACAACCTGGGAGAATGTAATGCATACTGGAAACGTGTCCTTTGGTCAGATGAGACAAAACTAGAGCTTTTTTGACCATAGAGATGTTGCCTATGTTTGGAGAAAGAAGGGAGAGGCATTCAACCCCAAGAACACCGTTCCCACAGTGAAACATGGTGGTGGGAGTATAATGCTGTGGAGATGTTTGAGTGCGTTTGGAACTGGGAATCTTGTCAGGGTTGAAGGAAACATAAAAAAGGAAAATTATAAGAAGATTTTGAAAGACAACCTCAGACAGTCTGCAAGAAAACTTGGTTTGGGTAGACATTTTGTCTTTCAGCATAATAACGACCCAAAGCATACCTCACTTCTAGTGAAGAAATACCTCCAAATGAGCAAAGTGAGTGTACTTCACTGGCCTGCACAAAGCCCAGACTTGAATCCAATAGAAAATCTGTGGGGCACACTAAAGTCCAGAGTTTGTGCCAGAAGACCAACAAATCTGGAGGAGCTTGAGAGATTTGATAAGGAAGAATGGGGTGTCATTCCTCAGGAGACATGCTTGAAACTTGTTGAGAACTACACCAAATGACTAAAGGCTGTTATCAAGCAAAAGGGATACACTATTGACTATTAACATCAGAGGGCTAATAATTTTGACCAGTAGAGTTTTTAAAATTCTTGGTTATTGGTTATTTCTATTTGTATTACAAACCCTAAAAGTTTCCTGAATAAAGTATTATGTTTAAAAATGCTGTGTTGATAAAATCGAAAAATAATGAAATGTTTTATGTTGGGCTAATAATTTTGTCTTCAACTGTATATTATATTTTATGTACATCAAACTGTACATTCACAATATATTTTTCTTTCTTTTTTTTTTTTTTTTTTTTTCTATAAATTTATTCTGCTAACACCCTAGTAATTGCTCTGTCTCCTTTCACACCTAGAACAAACACACATACACACCTGCTCTCATGCACACAACCCCTTTCATTCCTGCACAAACAAGTCAAGCGAAAACAGATAAGACGGTTTCAAATATAATTTGTCCCTTTGTTCATCCTCCATTTTTTTTTTGGCCTAGTTACATGTTCTGAGCTCCCCATCATTCATATGTGCGGTGGGGTGGAGAGGCAGAGCTAAATGTACAGAGACACTCCAGCGACTAGAGCAGAAAGGAGAGCAGGCTTGACGGAGTCAAAACAAAGCCTGGGTGACGGTACCGGACGTGGGCAGCATCCCGTTAAAAACACACAAGTCAATCAGAGTCTGTGTTTATTAGCACTCCTTTCTCTCTCAACCTCTCCTGTTTGTTATCCGTCCTCCACAGTTTTCATTGCACTTCCTCACTCTTATTTGAGCATTTTTTGTTCTTGCATTCTGCTCTTGCCATGTGTTTTTCTTTCCCAGTTTCTTTGGCTGCACTAAATATCCTGCTGCAAAGACCAGCTTAGATCAGCATGGCTGGTTTATACTTGTTTGGTGAAACTATCATTCAATAGAAGGTATAGGCTAGTTGTCTGCTGCTATAAGCATTTTTTTCTTGTCTCTACCTTTTGACACATCACTGGTGTTCTGGGAAATCACAACTGCAACAGTGATATTTCAAGCAAAAATGAAAATTCTGTCATCATTTACTCACCCTTGTGTCATTCCAAACCTATGAGCCTTTCTATAAAACAAAAAAATACTTTGAAATATTGAGAAAATCACCTTTAAAGTTGTACAGATGAAATTCTTAGCGAGGCATATTACTAATCAAAAATTCAGTGTTGATATTTTTATGGTTGGAAATTTACAAAATATCTTCTGATATATTCTGATGATGTATTTTTAGCTATTGCTACAAATATACCCGTGCTACTTAAGACTGATTTTATGGTCCAGGGTCAAGCCGACATCAGCATCAGTGCCAACTACCATTTCGGTGTGCAGTCCTGGTGCGATTCTTCTTGTGAACTCTGGTCTCTAGTGTTTTTCTAAGTTCTCCATGCATATCCAGGCTTCCTCTTCTCATTAACATGTCCAGTTTTGTGACCTCCTCTTCTCTCTGATATCTTTGGCTGTGCTAAATATCATGTCACTGGAGATGCTCTCACATGCTCGCCCTCCCTCTCTCTTGATCTCTTAGCACTTCCTCTTTCCCTCTGCACACTCTCCATCTTGCCAAGCTGCAGACGCAGCGCTATTATCCCAGCTTGTGGGTGTGAAGAGTAGGAGACGGACAAAGAGAGAAAGAGAGAGCGAGCTGTATTTGAAAAGGATGGAAGATAAAATAGTTCTGAAACCTAGTGAACTCTGTTCAAGAACCTACTGAGCAGCCTACAAAGTCATTGAACAAAATGAGTTTGGGGACTGGCTAAATGTTAACATTACTATAAATTTCCTTGTCATTTAAGGTGTAACATAAAAGCACATACAAGCAGGTAAATTATTTGTTTGCCAAACAATGGTAATTTTCAGCAAATCTGTGCCAATTATGGAGGGATTCAGGTAACACAGCTTTGGCGCCTATGCTATATAGCTGTGAATCATCATTGTTGTTCTGCATTCTTATTTGTTTGTTGGCGTGTTTCTGAATTCACATGCAAGAAAAGCTGTCCACAGTATGGGTATGCATAACAAACTTCCGTATTCTGTAAAACAGGTCACGTCGCTTCCAGTTCAGGTCTTTTGTATGTGCTTTGTTAAATATAGAGCCGTTTAACTCAAGGTTCCTTCAAAGGAGATACTAAAAATGAGCATAAACAATGTCTATCACATATGCAGATTGACACATAAAAGTTTTTTTAATTCTTCTCTCTAACATTTGAATTTCAAAATTGAATAAAATGCTAACAATGTTTACCTTAAAAATCTGTGAAAAGTCAGTCTTCCTGAATGGGAATGCGTACATAAACATAATCTTACTTTTTTTCAATTGGTTCCAGCATCCAGGATAAGTATAGGTAAGTACCATTTTGACGAACAATAAAACTCACAACAAACAGCGAATTATTATATTATTTGAAAAACCTTATTATATAATTTACTTCATTAAGCTAATCTTACACTGTTAAAAAATATGTAATTTTACAGATAATTGTCTGTAATTTTTTACAGAATTTTACCCTTTTTTCGTTATATGGTGAAATACCTGTTGTTTTACAGATATTTTCAGCATTTTTAAAGTCCGCCATTAAATTTACAGATAATTACTGTAATTTGTTATTACATAGATTTTCTGTTTTTTTAAATGGTAATTTTCTGTATTTTCACAGAATAATATGTAATTTAACATAAAATGTTATGAATATTTACAGAATATTCCTGTAAAAATGGGGGAACCACAAATCATTCAGTGTTTTTATTAGCTTACCACTGAAGACTGTTAATCATGTGAGGGTTACAGTGAGATTTTTTTAGTTCAAAAAATAGTATTTCTCCATACAGTATTCTACATATACTATAAATTATGCCTTGTTTCTTTTACTAGTATGTTAATTGTCTTACAAACGGACGCAGATTCAAACTTGCCGCCAATTTAGCCCCGCCCATGCTGATTGGCTGAGCTGTAGCTGTACTGTAGGACAGTGGTTCCCAATTCCGGTCCTGGGGACCCCTGCTCTGCACATTTTGCATGTCTCCCTTGTTTAACACACCTGATTGAGATCATCAGCTCATTAGTTCAGTTTCTGTTTTTGCATTGCGTTTTTGTGTTTGTTTGTGTTGTGACTATTTGCAGCTATTGTTACTATTTGCTGTCAAACTGATGAAGATGTTTTCTTAATTTGCAGATTTATTTATTTTTATTTATTTGCAGCGCGTTGAGCTCTCTCGGCCACTGCAGAAGACATGAAAACCATCAACAACAAATATGCAAACAAGCACCTAAAGGATCCTCAGACTGTGAGAAACAAGATGTGGTCTGATGAACCTCAATTCCAATCATCATGTTTGAAGGAAACTAAGCACTGCTCATCACCTGCAGAGTACCATCACCAAAACTAAAACGTGCTGGTAGCGAGGCTGTTTTTCAGTGGCAGGGACTGAGAGACTCATCAGAGTTGAAGAAAAGCTCAGTGCACCAAAATATTGAGATAGCCTTAATGAAAACACAGTCCAGAGCATTCAGAACCTAAGACTGGGCAGAAGGTTCACCTTCCAGCAGGGCAGTGAACCTAAGCACACAGCAAGAATGCCTTTTAGACAACTGTGAACATTCTTGAGTGGCTCAGACAGAGCCTGGGCTTGAACAGAATCAAACATTTCTGGAGAAACCTGAAAATGTCTGGCAGACCCCATCCAAGCTGACAGAGCTTGAGGAAGAATGGAAGACATGACGAATGGCTGTAGAGGTGAGGCTGTAAAGGTGTTTCAGCTAAGTACTGAGTTAAGGGTATGAATACTTTTGCAATGTACTTTTGTATATAAATTTATGAAGTTGTGACAATTCAGCTTTTGCTTTGTCATAGTGCATGGTGTGTAGATTGATGTGAAAAAAAATGTAATTTAAAACAGTTTAACAGGCAGCAACATAAAATGTGACTAAAAAATTAAGGGGTATGAAGTGCAAGGCACTGTATATACTGTAGACCATACTTTTTTAATGGTCACAAAGTGATTACTGATTCAAAAGAAGTTCCGCTTTTGAGGGTACTGTAATTTTGGATACAGCCAGTTGATTGTGAGATTGGTTTTAGCATATTGCTAAGCTACCAACATGATGCTTAGCACAGATATTATGTTACACATAATTAACATAGATTTATCACACACAAACACTGTAGAAATGTGTAATATATATATATATATATATATATATACACAGTGGGTACAGAAAGTATTCAGACCCCCTTAAATTTTTCACTCTTTGTTATATTGCAGCTATTTGCTAAAATCATTTAAGTTCATTTGTTCCTCATTAATGTACACACAGCACCCCATATTGACAGAAAAACACAGAATTGTTGACATTTTTGCAGATTTATTAAAAAAGAAAAACTGAAATATCACATGGTCCTAAGTATTCAGACCCTTTGCTGTGACACTCATATATTTAACTCAGGTGCTGTCCATTTCTTCTGACCATCCTTGAGATGTTTCTACACCTTCATTTGAGTCCAGCTGTGTTTGATTATACTGATTGGACTTGATTAGGAAAGCCACACACCTGTCCATATAAGACCTTACAGCTCACAGTGCATGTCAGAGCAAATGAGAATCATGAGGTCAAAGGAACTGTCTGAATAGCTCAGAGACAGAATTGTGGCAAGGCACAGATCTGGCCAAGGTTACAAAAAAATTCTGCTGCACTTAAGGTTCCTAAGAGCACAGTGGCCTCCGTAATCCTTAAACGGAATACGTTTGGGATGACCAGAACCTTCCTAGAGCTGGCTGTTCGGCCAAAACTGAGCTATCAGGGGAGAAGAGCCTTGGTGAGAGAGGTAAAGAAGAACCCAAAGATCAATGTGGTTGAGCTCCAGAGATGCAGTCGGGAGATGGGAGAAAGTTGTAGAAAGTTAACCATCACTGCAGCCCTCCACCAGTCAGGGCTTTATGGTAGAGTGGCCCGACGGAATCCTCTCCTCAGTGCAAGACACATGAAAGCCCACATGGAGTTTGCTAAAAAACACCTGAAGGACTCCAAGATGGTGAGAAATAAGATTCTCTGGTCTGATGAGACCAAGATAGAACTTTTTGGCCTTAATTCTAAGCGGTATGTGTGGAGAAAACCAGGCACTGCTCATCACCTGTCCAATACAGTCCCAACAGTGAAGCATTGTGGTGGCAGCATCATGCTGTGGGGGTGTTTTTCAGCTGCAGGGACAGGATGACTGGTTGCAATGGAGGGAAAGATGAATGCAGCCAAGTACAGGGATATCCTGGACGAAAACCTTCTCCAGAGTGCTCAGGACCTCAGACTGGGCCGAAGGTTCACCTTCCAACAAGACAATGACCCTAAGCACACAGCTAAAATAACGAAGGAGTGGCTTCACAACAACTCCGTGGCTGTTCTTGAATGGCCCAGCCAGAGCCCTGACTTAAACCCAATTGAGCATCTCTAGAGAGACCTGAAAATGGCTGTCCACCAACGTTTACCATCCAACCTGACAGAACTGGAGAGGATCTGCAAGGAAGAATGGCAGAGGATCCCCAAATCCAGGTGTGTATATAAATATATATACACTCATTTGAATGCAGTACATTTGTTATTCCTCCCATGTTGTCAAGGATATTTATTTATTTTTTTATTGCAATGCTTTCTATTTCCGATGCTGCCTCAGAATTCGGCTAAAATTGTAGTTTTGCAAAGCAGCATGATTATGCTGTCCATCATATAGAATGGTCTTTACATCGGAAATGTGTCTGTGATGCCTAAAATTGCTGCGTTGTAGACATCTCACCAAGTTTTGAAACACCACCATATAATAGGTTCAGGTACGTAATCTATTTTATGCTATAATCTAGTGAGAGTAACATGTTTTGATAGAATGAAAAAGAATGAGACATGAATACAGATTGGAGCATTATAAGCATAATACAGCCGCTACATACAGACAGAGTGAAGTGTACTCTCTAATCCAGGCAGGTGTTGAAGTAGCATATGTGTGTCATAGACAGTCTGTCCCAGTTGGCCAAAGCAGCAGAAGTGAATCATGGGAGTCAGGAACATGCTCACAAAGGTCAATGTGTTTTCCTCTGTGTTTCTTTTCATTCTCACTCACTTTCATAAACCTCCCCATGTGTAAAGTGCTGTTACTGACATTAAAGAAACTCAAGCATTTTATCAGAGCAGGTTTTCTCTTTCTCTGTATAGTCTATGCACTATATGAAGGTGTTTTAATAAATAACATCACAAGATTTCTCAGGTAAGTAAACATACCGGTTTAATTGAAATATTTTGTCAAGTTCTGCTTCCCATCATGACAACTAAACCGTATCAGGAAACAGTTGCTGGAGAAGGTTACTGCTGACCTTTCAAAAATCTCATTTTATATAGGTTGAATGTGTGGTTGAATGAATGGATTTGTTCAAAAATGTATTGGCTAGTAAATATCATTGTGTAAGCCAACATCATTAAAAAATCTGTAATAAAAAATTAATATGGCTTTATTCTATACCAGTGTTGAACTATTGACATTGATGAAGTCAACATGATGAAATACTTCTAATAGAAACTGCTGCTTGAACCATGTAAGTAATAATTGGCATCTTAACACATTTGAAACTGTATGTGAGATGCTATTATTCAGTTCAGTAAATGAATTATAATTATGTTATGTTTGATATTTGATACTGTTGCTTGTGTATATATATTTGTGTTTCTGTGTGTGCTGAAAGCATTAGTATGCAGTGTTCAGTGTGGGTGTGCTTGTGTGTGAAATGTGTTTGTGTGTAGTACAAAACCCCTAACAAAGCAGAGATGACAGTAATTAAATAAATGAGATAAAACTTTACCTGTGGGTAGAAAAAGAGAGAGGTTAATTGACCCTAAGGAACATGCTAAAGTGAGTGATACACATAGAATAGGATTCTTAACTCAGGCACACATGCAATGTCACACACATGCACATCTTTTAATATCATCCTCCAGTGATTGACCTTGAGTTTGTCTTTTAATTTTAATGGGAACATTTTTTTCAACACCACTCAGTCTCTCTATTTTATGCCGTCTATCTTTATGTTTTGTTAATTGTCTTAATAATCTAACCCTTGACATGTTGTGTGACTCATTCATCATGTAAATCATACAGAACTCCGTTCACGTTTCATGTAGAAGTATATTGTCGTATGACACCAGCAAACGGCAACAGACATACACTTGTGAGTCTCAAACACACAAGCTCACCAGGTAATCCTCTGTAATAACACAAACTCACACACATCGCCTCCAAGCAGCACCTGAAATAAGAATCAGAGCCTCATGCTCTCATTGGCAATCCAGGCACCCATGTTTTGGAGTCTCGTGGGAGACACACTGCCAGAGAACCAGTAAAAGGGAGAATGGGCACGAAGGCTGTCAGGTTGTCCAACCCTGGCTAGACAGATCAGACTGCCTCTGGGTATGACAAATCCTGCCTCAGGTTTTAGACATGTTAATATATATATATATATATATATATATATATATATAAACATACCGCTTTATTTAAGGAAAAACAGAAACAAACTCTAGGTGTTAAGACAGAATTACACAGACAGATATACAGACAGAGAGGTAGCAGAGATAGATTCATTAGCAGCATTGGAAACAAGTTCAGAACATAACAACTCAAACCGCGGGCTACCAACTGATCTATAATAGAACATGCATATTTTATGTCATTTATACACTGTCAGAAAAAAGTACAAAATTGTACCTTTAGCGGTACAACAGCTTGCCACTAGGGCAGCGCCCTCAAAGGAACAGAAAAATATCCATATTTAAAACATTATAATCACTTTTCTCTAGCTTCCGGGAGGAGTACATAGGATACATAGCTCATGCACCGCTGATCTTGCAAAAACTAAAGTGTTTTTTGACCTTGCATACATGTAAACCTGTTTTAGGAGACTCATAAAACAATATTAGCAACCTTAAAAATGACATAATATGGGCACTTTAAATATGGATATTTTTCTTACAAAAATGCATTGATCCTGCTTTATTCACCTCCCAGAACCCCAGAGCCACTTTTTTATTATGGATGGATGCACTTTACTGGAATTCTATTGAACAGACACCCGCCCAGTGCCATTATATATTATTAATAATTATTGCCATTATTAAGCAGTAAGAAATTGTCAGCCAGTTTTGAAGCCAGTTTGAATGCTTTTGAAATACATCATAATGATGAATTAATAATATTTAGAAGAGGATCTATGACTGCTGAAAGCATCTCTTTTAGTAGCTTAGATGGTATAGTGTCTAACATAAATGTGGTTGGTTTAGATGATCATACAATTCATCCTCTTCTATAGCACAGAATGAATGGAATTGTTCTTTATGGGATCTATAGTGCATCTAATAATAGTGCATGATAATAATTTTATCACTAATAGTATCAGTCTTGAAAGTAAAGTAGTTCATAAAGTCATTATGGCTGTGCTGTAGCCACTATACTGAATAAGTAATTGGGGTTGTGTTTGTTTTCTTCTAAAAGAGATGGAAAATAATCAGATCTAGCACGGTTTTTAAGATGTTTGTGTAGGAGGGATTAATTTCTCCCCATGCAATATGAAATACCTTTAGTTTTTTTCTTCTCAGCTGCACTCCATTTTCTGGGCTGCTCTTTTTAGGGCGTGAGTGTGCTTGTTATGCCACAGGGTCGGACTGTTTTCTTTAATCTTCTATAAGTGTAAAGAATCAGAAGTATTTAAAGTGCTAAAAAACGAGGGAACATCGAACTGCGTCCCCTAGAGGCCGCTATGGGGGAACGTCTCCTTCATGCTGGTTGCACTATCAATGATGTCATAGGCTGTCGCCAGCCAATACTGTTGTAGTTTTTGTATGTAAGCTTCAGAAACGGTTCACGAAGGCGACGTTCCCCCATAGCGGCCCCTAGAGGATGAAGTGTCTTGTTCCCTTCTCAGGGAACCATGGTTACATCCGTAACCTTAGACATTTCTGTTAATCAAGTTTTCAAGCTATTGGATATGTTGAGGAAGAGAGACAAGATAAGAAGATTATTAACAAAGCAGTATTTCGTGGTAGAAGTGATGGTTCTACCGTATTTGTAACAAGGAGTTGAATTTACAGCTTTAGCTATGTGAAATACACACAAAACTAGATAATAATCTGAGATATAATCAAAATGCAAAATATCAGTGCCATTAACATCAATTTCATGTGACAGTATTAAATCTAGAGTATGATTTTGACAATGAGTAGATTTTGACACGTTTTCTAACCCCAGTAGAGGGTTAAGACAATTAAGACTTTATCTGCAGCCAGCACGAACTCAGATAGAAAATCAGCAAATTGTTCGGTGAAGTCTGTGTGGTGCCCTTGTGGCTTATATGCTGTAGTCAGTATAAACGTCACAGGGGATTTATCAATAACACTTATTACTATAGTTACTGTTATATAAAGCACAATCACTTTAAACGAATTATACTTGAAACCCAACCTCTGAGAAATAATGAAAATATTACTTGCAACTGTAGCAGCATCAACCCATTTACCTTCTTTGCTCTTAAATCCTGCATATTAGTACCTTAGAGTGGTGATATGTACCCTTAAGGTAGTAATGTGTATTCTTACGGTACTGTTATGAACCCTTTAGGCGTAAAGAAGGTACAAAGGTGTCCCTTTGACAGTCCTGCCTCAGTGACAACCTGCCATACCTCTAAAGGTACAATTTTTGCAAATTTTTTTGTGACCGGTACTACCTATATTGCTAGCGGTGGCACAATAATGAAAGGCTGTAATACATAATCTGTTATCACTCAGCAGGAATGATCTGCAGTATAGCTTCTTAGAGTGCCTTAATGAGACTAAATACAGGATTAAAATTTTGTGCAATTTCAGTTCATGTGTAAAGGGCAAAACACCAACTGAAACTGATCACCAACTTGATATCTATTATTATTTCATGCAAATAGATCATGCATCAATATAATCACCAGTATGCCTGGAATAAACTGGAATGGTTTAGTGAGCACTCATCTCAATGGAAGTAATTCTGCATCTCCTTTAATGATAATAACGGTGGTGTTTACAAAAGATTTGATGACTGATGGACAGGAGAAGTCACTAATAATATTTAAATGACACACAAAATGTTTATATGCTTTTGATATTAACTAAAACCTAGTGGTATGTTAATATATGCTAAAACCATTCAAACGTTTGAGGCTGGTAAGATCTGCTTGCTAAGAATGTTTTTGAAAAAAGTCTTATACTCACCAAGGCTGCATATGTGATAGATACATTTTGAAATACAGTAAAAAAAAAAAATAAAATAAAAAAATAAATAATATAGGCAACAATTTCTATTGTTATATATTTAAACATATATTTGTTTCCCAAAACTAAATTTTCAGCAGCCTTTACTCCAGTTTTCAGCATCACTTCAGAAATCATTCCAGTAATATTTATTTATTTATTTATTTATGATTATGATTATGATTATGATGATGATTATGATGATGATTAATATTATTATTGTTATTATTATCACCACAGCTGTGCTGTTTAATATTTTGTGGAAACCATAAAACATGTTTGGAATTTGTTGATAAATCTAAGAATTCAAAGGTCATTTGTTTAAATGAGAATTTTTATATAGCATTTTTTATATAACATTTTTAATCAATTTTAATT
This sequence comes from Cirrhinus molitorella, assembly GCA_033026305.1. Taxonomy (NCBI): domain Eukaryota; kingdom Metazoa; phylum Chordata; class Actinopteri; order Cypriniformes; family Cyprinidae; genus Cirrhinus; species Cirrhinus molitorella. The sequence continues at coordinate 37,687,132 of CM065118.1, read as the reverse complement.
TGTCCTTGCTTAATAAAAGTATTAATTTCTTAAAAAAAAAAGTCTGACCCCAAACTTTAAAACATGGACACTGTTTAAACATGTAAATGAAACTTGAACTTACAAAAGAGAATGTATTTCATAATTTCAACAGACCACCAAGAGTCAAATGAATGAATATGTAGGGCAGGAATCATTTGTGAAGGCTCTAAACAAGTTCACTGGATTCAATATACAATTTCAGTCCATATTCTTAAATGACATTTTCTTAAAACCGTGTCAGGTTGACATAAAAGAAAAAACTGCAGGGTGTCTCTAATGTTAATCACACATAGACATTTGCAGACATCATATCATTTTAGACAAGCCAACGGCAAATACACCCCCACACACAGCACACACACACACACACACACACACACACACACACACACATTATGGCTGTAATATCAAAATGCTGGCGACCAGACAGGATGTAACCGAATCAGCGAATGTTCGTTTAACGGATGAATAAACCAGAGCCTATGTGTGTATGAGTCAGAGAGCAGCTGCGCACAGGTTGTGTGGTGTTTAGGGAGAGCAAATCCACGTGCTCTGTACAAGGGGGCCACAGTATTTATACACACATACACACACCAGCATGGAGGCGGAGACAGTAAAATAAGCATCTATGACTCATAAAAGGCCTCCCTTCTCCAGCTTTCTCTCTTTCTCCCTTTCTCAGTATTGTTATAAATAGATCTATATGTGTTTGACATGCAGGGCCCTCAAATGTTCAAACACAGAAGTTTGGTTTACTGCTCAGTAAGGGGGCTTGAAATAGTAAAAAAGAAAAAAATTGGGAAACAATCTCCTCATCCCATTCACCTCATCTTGTGTCTCTCTCTCTGTCCCCTTCTCCTCCCCCCTGTTGTGACAGCACAAGGAGGGCCATTGACACAAACACGGAATGACAGAACATTCCTGGAGATGAAAGGGCACTGTGAGAACCTCAGGACCCACCACTGAGATGACACACACACGCTCACACGTGACTGTGTGCGAATACACCGACAGACACACTTACCTGTCATCTGCGCAACATACGGGCTGACACACACAGCCAGGCCACCTGTCCTTGCGACTACACAGCCTCAGGGATGAATTCACTGAGATAAAAAAGAGAGAAAGATGGTAAAAGACAAACGAGAAGGGCGATCGGACACAAGAGCAGCAGTGTGAATAAGCTGGATTCTGGAAACCAGCAAGATAATGATGCAATACAACAAAGGGAAGCAGATGTGTGTGAATAAGAATTGAAAGGATTTAAAGGAGGAGTTTGCCCAAAACTCATCATTTGCTCTCCCTCATGTCATTTCCAAAACCTGAGAAAGAAAATACATTTTCTTTCTTCTGTGGAACACAAAAGGAGGATTTTGAACATTTTTACTGGTCGTTTCCCTACATGTAATTACAATAAAAGGGGACTGAGGTTTCAAAAAGTTACAGAAAGAATGCAAAAGCACCAAAAATGTCATAAAAGTGTTAACACAAAGATATGGTATAGCTTTAGAAGACTTTGAAACAACATTTTGTTTAACATTTATGCAAGTGAATCGTGCCCACAGCTAAAGTAATTTTGTGGTTTACACTCTTAAAAATAAAGGGGATTTGAAAGGTTCTTTAAGCGATGCCATAGAAGAACCATTTTTGTACATATAATGTATCAATCGTACTTACAGGCTGTGGTTTGGAGATGCTTGTTGAATAGAACACAGCGACTTCTTGACATGATGTAAACACTTACTAGCGGAAGTGTTTGTGTTCGTATTTGGCTTGCTCAAAGGGGATTCGAACACTGGTTGCATAAGGCGGGCACACTAACAAGGAGGCTAAAGACAGCAGCCACTAGCCGAATACGGGGCATGCCACATCTTGGATACCTCGTCGTGTACCTCAGGGAAGAACAGGGCGGGCCTTTGTGGGCCGGACTCGCGTCGTCGATTAGGCTGCAGAAACCATTCGTCCAGCATATTCCGTTCAGGTTCAGTGAGAGGGGACCACTCCAGGTTCAGCTCTTCCACCGCCTTTGAAATAATGCGTAGCAGTTCTTTATCTACATGAGCAGGCTTGTAAGCCTCATAAGGCTTGTGAGCTCACTGCCAGCAGTGCTGACTTCCATGACCAGTGGCCGTTGCTTCAAGGACAGCGGATGGGGAGTCGACATGTCGCCAAGCACGAGGGCTATCCTGTTACGGAGAGTCCTGACACTCATGGCGTCACAATGAGGGCAGTTGGGCTCCTCAGTGGCTGCTTTCAGTGTGGGCACGGCCTAGGCAGAATACGCACCTGTCATGATCATCAAGGAGCTCTAGAGGTTCCAAACATGAGAAAGTTTAAGGAAACTTTTTGCAACTTTGCCAAAATGCTGAAGAGGACGATCGCTGTGAGGCTTCCAATAATTGAGATGAAGGAGAAAGATTCTGAGGAAAATGGTGCCAAGCACTGCATTATAAGTGGCGCTGCGCCCCCTAGCTTTCGCGTGCTTGAACGCCATTGGCCATTGCCGAGCAATGGTTTTAAGCAAATCAGGCTTCAGTATTCTAAGGAGAAAGGTGTTTCCCTAATGCGTCAGCAAAGCTGTATGCAACGTCTCGTTAACTTCTCAGGGAACCAAGGTTACGTTTAGTAACCGGAGACGTTTTCTCAAATGAAACAGTGAAATGCTAACAAAGTGACTCAGCTGAAGATGATACTGTGTGTTTATATTGTCGTATAGGTGACAGAAGCTAAAAACACAGCGAACGTCATCCGCGGTTTTGTATGTGTAGTAAACAAAGTAGTGCGTTGTGCCATCCAACATTCCTTCATTCATTCATTCAATGGGGATATAGCGTTTACGCATGGTTTCAAATGCTTCTGCAGATTTGTAGTATTACTATATAATCTCACCTGAGCATTGTAAATTTGTTTGTGGTTCTTGTCATTAATTTCTCCGCCATAAGCACTGACTGAATGAGATGCTTTCTTTTGTATTTGTGCAATGTAAATAAGAGGGTGAAATCTAGTGGAGAAGACCAATGATAAAATTCCCATTAATCAGATCTTGTTTTAAATGTTTGCTGAAATAAATATTGGAAAAGATTGATTCTCCGCTTTTGAAAATCAATATCGAATCGACAATTGCCCAGCCCTATTTTTGATAACAACTTTGCAGACTGTTTACATTGACGGATAGCTATGTTACAAACTGCAAAATATATATATTTTTGAAAACCCATATGACCCACTCTTTAAATATGAATAAAGGCCTAATTGTAATGTTTATCAGTGTTTATTAACGCTTTCCTCTAGGTCTTGTACCCTTAAAGCAAGATAAATAACTGTTTAAATGTAAATGTGGATGCAATGTAAGCCAAAGTACATTGAATATCTCATTGATTTGGAATGATATACTGTAAGGAATTACAGAATATTTATTTTTGGTAAGCCAAGCCTTAAAAAAAAAAATATATATATATATATATATATATATATATGTCAGTTTTAATTTCTTTAATTTTCTGTGGACCTCTAGCACCCGTTTGCATCAGTTTGAAAACCTTAGATCACTTTTATGAAAGTTTACTGTAAAGTGCTTATTCTCTTTTGGGTTTTAGGACTACAAACTGAGCAGCTCAATACCTCTTCATTGTCAAGTCAAATAATGTTTGTATATGCTTTTCACAAAACATATTTCAAAGTCATACCATTATATTATGTAGAACATAACATTCCACCCATCTATCACTGTATTGGTGCTTAATACCATGAAGTCAAATCATTAATAATACTGCATTAACCAATAACACTACTGCTGTTTTAATGGATTCAAATATACACTTTTCCTCTGTATTTTTCTCTCTAGTTGTTCCTTTTATGTTCTGCCATGGCCCGCTTTTTTTTTCAAGGATAATATGTATTTTTTTCACTCCACATTAAAAGGTTTTTTTTTTAATCAAATATTATCTGGTGTTTCTCCATTTTATTCAGCAGTGTTTTCTCCACTCTCATGCATCAAGGTTTTTCCCTCCTTTATGTGCACATTTTTTTTTGTTCGCATTGTCTTTGATCAAACATGTGTTTGAATTGCAGGTGTATTTTCTTCAGTACTGTTTTCTCATTTCCACCCCAGCCATGTTGCTTTATGCATGTCAGTATGACTGAGTGCAGCTTTGTTTTTTGAGGATCACTGCTGAGGAACAAAATAATGTGTGTTTGTCTGAACACAAGTGTGTTTATATGTGTACAGATGAAAGAAAGACTGCAATATGTAGTTTTTCTGCATATGATGCATACAAATCAAATAGCAGGCTGAGAGATAGTATATAAATGAAAACCACTGGAAAAGGAAAGAGAAGAATAATGAGAGAAAGTCTGGGAGAGGACAGGCTGTCTCAGACAATGAGGGAAGGTAAAGAGAACTTAACCTTTTAAGGGAAGGGTAAGAAAAAACATTCTTTCTGGATAGATGAAGGAAAGCTGCAGAGCGAGACAGAGCAGGACCTGCGGGCAAAATCTGTTTCTCAGGTCCTTTAATCCAGCTCTCCTCTCACCTCTGCTCTGTTTTCTCTCTGTCTTTGTACAGCCCACGGCTCTCCATCACTTTCCCGCTCTAGATATTGTTGCCAAACAAGATGGAGGGGCTCAAGGAATGTGAAGAAAGCAATAGACATGGGGAAAGAAATGCAGGTAGTTGATGAGAGAGAATGACCCAGGAGGGTTTTGTCCTTGGTTGACCTTAAAGGATTAGTTCACTTTCAGAACAAAAATGTACAGATAATGTACTCACCCTCTTGTCATCCAGGATGTTCATATCTTTCTATCTTCAGTCAAAAAGAAATTATGTTTTTTGAGGAAAACAGGATTTCTCTCCATATAATGGACTTCTATGGTGACCCCAAGTTTGAACTTCCAAAATGCAGTTTAAATGCAGCTTCAAACAGGGCTCTAAACAATCCCAGCCGATGAAGAAGGGTCTTATCTAACGAAATGATCGGTTATGGTAAAACAGCATTGTAGGATGATTTAGAAGTTGAAGACGAAAAAGAGACAGGAGTTTTTCGACATACCCTAACTGTATTGACCCGGATTACACAGACCAGCATTTGAGGTTAAAAAGTATATACATTTTCCATTTGTTTTGAAAATAACCGATCATTTCGCTAGATAAGACACTTCTCATTCGTGTGGGATCAATTAGAGCCCTTTGAAGCTGGATTTAAACTGCATTTTGGAAGTTCAAACTTGGGGGCACCATAGAAGTCCATTATATGGAGAGAAATCCTGAAATGTTTTGCTCAAAAAACATAATTTCTTTATGACTGAAGAAAGAAAGACACGAACATCTTGGATGACAAGGGGGTGAGAACATTATCTGTAAATTTTTGTTCTGAAAGTGAACTAATTCTTTAAGCAGGTCTATATAACAACTGAATGAAGCCATCTGTGAGAATAATTTATTTATTTATAATAGTAGTTATGCCATTTAATGACAGGTGTTTTTGTAATTTTAACTCTAAAATACTTATTTGGTTAACAGGAACTACTGTATACAATGACAAACTGTAATAACTCTATATATACACTGATCAGGCATATCATGAACCCTTTTCACAAGACTGTGATGATGCGTTTCAGTGGCCATCAGCATCGTAAATCCTCAAGTTTTTTATATTTAGATTTTTAAAAAAATCTATGAACATATATGAAAGTATTATATTAGTATTATATCATCTATGCTTCAAATGTAAAAAAAAAACCGAATTAACGCTAGTGCAAGGATGTTTCTAATGCAGCGACTATGGGAGAGACGTAAATTTGAGATTGTTCTCTCTTCTGATTGCCATTATCAGTCTATCCTCTTTTTGAAAGTTGTGAAAAGTTTTTTTTTTTCTTTTGCTGTTTGACCAAATAGAAATGCAAAAAATATATTTGTGGTACTCTCCCATTCACTGCTCTTGAGGTTAATCCAACTATGGAGACTTCCGCTGCCGAGAAACCTGGAAATGTGAAAAAGGTCCATTATGACCACCTTTCAAATATTATGTTGTCTATGGATTGAACTTGTTTGCTCAGCACATCCCGCACATGCTTGATTGGACTGAGATCTGGAGAATTTGGAGGCCAAGTCAACACCTCAAACTTGTTGTTGTGCTCTTCCGACCCTTTCGAATTATTCTGCTGAAAGAGGCAACCAGGGAATACTGTTTCCATGAAAGGGTGTAGATGGTCTGCAACAATGCTTAGGTAGGTGGTACATGTCAAAGTAACATCCACATGGATGGGAGGACCCAAGGTTTCCCAGCAGAACATTGCCCAAAGCATCACGCTGCCTCCGCCGGCTTGCCTTCTTCCCATAATGGATCCGGGTGCCATGTGTTCCCCAGACAAGCAACGTACACGCACCCGGTCATCCAAGTGATGTAAAAGAAAATGTGATTCATCAGACCAGGCCACCTTCTTTCTTAGCTCCGTGGTCCAGTTCTAATGCTCACATGCCCACTGTTGTCGCTTTCGGTGGTGGACAGGGGTAAGCATGGACACCCTGACTAGTCTGCGACTATTCCGCCCCATACGCAACAAACTGTATAAATGTATTTTTCTTTATAGTGTAGCATACAGGGTAGATTTAGGGTGTATGCATTGTTGTAGCTACTGTGTTCTACTGTGAAAGATTGTAATGCCTATTGCTGTTAAAAACAGGTACTACAGAGGCAGCCTTGTTTTACACACAAGATGTTGTCGTTATACAGTTAAAGCACATTCATATGACTCATATCAGGGCTTCAAAGCACTGCTTTGCCCTGCACATGAAAAGTTTTGCAGACAGCATCATAGGACGAGTATAGCAAGAGTGCAGGCGGTGCATTCAGTAAACTATAATGTAGTTAAAGCCAATGAAAGAGAAAAAGTCCTTGCGATGGCTTTGATACAGGAAACACATTTCTTTTCTCTAAATGTCATGATATGCCCATGGCCTTGTGTTGTAAGACTTGGGGATCAGTCTCTCCTCAGTCTTGTTTTGATAATCTAGCCGGCACCACCCACAACATGTGAACTGTCTGGTAAATTGTGCTTTGAACTTTGACCTGTGCTGAGATTGACACTGTAGCATGATGCTTTGTTGGTCTCACCGCCTTGTATATATACAGTAAAAACCACAAATATTCTCAGTATTAATGAACTATTTTGGCTCAATAAACTCCAAATTTGCTGCTCAGTATTTAATAGTTTGTCAGGTAGTTAAGTTTAGGTTTGGGGAATAGGGGATCTAACATGGTCGTGCAGAAAAAGGCATTAATATGTGCTTTGTAAGTACTAATAAACAGCCAATAATATGTATGCTAATAAGCAACTAGTTATTAGTGAGAATTGGAGCCTAAACTAAAGTGTTACCTTTTCTTTAAACATCAAATGCTTTAGCAGCAACAGATTGAATTTGGAGGGCCCTCGAAAGCATGAAATTGGCTTGTTTTTTTCCCTGTCTGCTGCATTTGACGAGTGATCAGTCACATGACAAATGTTTCTGAAACAAACATGGCAGCCTCCAGGCCACGTACCTCTGAAGGTCAGTTAACAACAAAACAACTGCCTCTGAGATGAACCGAGATGTTAACAATTTGTGGCTATTAAAATTATATGTATATATATATATATATACATTAACAATTTAATGTAATTTCTGAGTGACATTTTCAGTGATGCATTAGTGATCAGATATAGAATTACTTTGACAATAAATAATTACCATATGTGACCCTGGATGACAAAACTACAGATTGATACATAATCTGAAAGCTGAATAAATAAGCTTTCAATTGATGTATGTTTTGTTATGATACAACAATATTTGGATTCAACTATTTGAAAATCTGGAATCTGAGGGTGCAAAAAAAATTGCCTTTTAAGTTGTCCAAATGAAGCTATTAGCAATGCATTTTGCATATAGTCAAACATTTTGATATATTTACTGTAGGAAATGTATAAAATATCTTCATGGAACATGATCTTTACTTAATATCCTAATGATTTTTAGCATTAAAAAAAATCAAGAATTTTGACCCATACAATTATTTTTGACTTTTATACCCATGCTACTTAAAATAGTTTTGTGATCAAGGGTCACACATTTACTCTAAGATGTAGTAAGGTTAACATTGTATTATGTTGGGTGTTGCAGATGTGTCATATTGAGTATATACCATCACCTTCATTTCTCCTTGCATTAACATGTGTTACATATCCAGTGACGTACCTAAAAATACTGTATTATGAAAAATTTGATAAGCCTTAGAGAAATAGTCTCTGTTTAATGGCCTACATGTGAGTACAGTGAGTACACTAGCTCATTAAATTCACTTACACTATCACAAATCATTGCATGTCAAACACTGTTTATAAATAAAGTGCTCACGTGAAAGATTTATGTTGTAATTCTTTATTTAATTTATTGCATTATCTGTCCACTTCTATTTAACATCTCTCTAACATGATACTACAAAACAACAACCATCTGGATGTAGTTTGGAACTGAGGACAAGCAGGAAAGAAAATAAACATTCATAAAAGTACACGCAATGTACCACTTGAAACGGAATGGCATCCAAATACATAGTTTAGACAAAACATTAATTTTCAACACAATTTAAGTGATTCAACTAAAGCATCTGGAGCCTTACTTTAGCTTCAATAGTGAAATCCTCAACTGAAAGACTCAAGGACTGAATTGCTAATGTCCTCAGTTCTCCACCCACATAGAGACATAGAGTTTACTATGAATTACAATTTTAACAGTAATTATCTTACAAGGATACAAAGAAAAACCCTTTGATAGGCAATAGTTGTAATTATGAAGATAATTATGAAGTTCCTTTTGTATAAGTAGTAATGTAGTCTAGTTCATTAGAAATGTTCCACATCAAACCCACAAGCTGCTGGTTCCAAAAAGAACCTTACAGTTTCTGATTGACTGAGCTGTTTCCTTGTAAACATCAGAATATGGCAGAAACCAATAAACAGTGTCATTTTTAAAGTGTTTTTTGATTAATTGAGCAGCTTCAATGAATACTAGATCATTTTGCATGTATCCCTGGTAACATGTGGGCGTCTGTATGCATCTCTGGCTTTCATATGCATACACACAAAATCATGCTGTCATACATGCACTCAGAGTGCTTGCAGAGGCTCTCTCTAAAAGCACACAAGAGCTAATAATACAAGCTCAACATTTGTGCAAGTCTTATGATATATTGAAAAGCCATTGTGAAATTGTGGTACAATGGAAGACAGCTATATCTCTCTGCACTAAGCCGTTGATAAGCCAGCCAAAAGATTCAATCAGAAAAACCGAATGCATCCACAAGCTCAATATACAATCACCCATGTCCCCTGATCTCTTCAGGCTGCATCAACTTTTTAATCAGTTTGACCATTTCTATTTTGAACCCTATATTGCCAAAATCCGGATTTTCGATTGTGAATCGCAATTTCAGCTCATATCCACCTTGAAATGTCACAGTGAGGTTTCTATATGAAACTATAATCAAGGCTTATTTCAAGGTCAAGTATGAACTATCTTGTGCAGCATATCATTAATAACACAGACTGAAGACTCTTCCATTATTAATGGCACCCATAATTACGGTCTCTTTTTGTACAGCATTAAAACGTTTTTTTAAAAGCATTCTGCTGAATGACAAAGCACATTGTTTCAGCCTTTAAGGGGGGTTTATGTAAACATATTACACAATTACATTTGCAAAACATTTCGAAGGATTTGTAAAATGAAGCTTCTCTTTGCTGCCCCACAGACATGTTTTGCATTTATTTACTTTATTATTGCTTGTGTAATGACTTGCTGTTCACGTATAGTGGCAGTGCAAACCTGAGTGCTCCTGTGGTGCAAAAGGTGAGAGTGTTTAAAAAGAAGAGCGAGATGAGGGTGAAAAAAATAAATCATAAGAAATTTGTTGTGTGGAAACTTTCAAAGACATTACTACAAACATTTACCACAGTGCATTAGCTACACTCACATTGTTTATAATGAACTTGTCCAAAATAATGGCTGGTTTTGAATCTTTGATTATTGCTGATTGCGTACGTACATCTGTATATATTATAATGTGTTTACAATTACTTTATTGCTTTAGAAAGAAGCACAGAATGACGTTATTATGACGACACTGTGCTAAATGTGCATCTACGAAAATATCTGCTGGTATTAATATTTCACACATTTTAAAATTGATTTTACGCTCCACTAACATGACATTAATATGAAACTGCTGTTCCTCTTCAATCTTACAAATTGCAGTGTTTCTCTCACACACATAAAAATTCAGTTGTCATCCTTGTTAATTTTAATATATTATTAATTCACTTAAAAAAATAATAAAACTGGAATGATCAGCAATGTAGGTATCATGTGCCCTCCCTTCACTGAGGCTGCAAGTAGATTCACCGGATTCACGGTATTCCTCAGTGTATCAAGAGAGCTCTAACTGAATACCAAAGAGTGAATCACAAAGCCTTCTGTAGTTTCTGGTTACAGGCTATAAATATATATTTATCATTCTGAAAGCTCAGGAGGTTTTTACATCATGCTAGAAATCATCAGTAATTACAACACCATCAGTCCACTAAATTACAAGATCACTCTTAAAATGTGTTTTTTATTTATTTATTTATTTTTTTTTAGAAAAGAAACCTTTAACCTCTGTAGCTTTTATTCGGTTATTTCCAGGATGAGATCATCCCCTTCCAGGCTGCTGTCGGCATTGACGTGCACCTTGGATATGATGCCCGAGACTGGCGAATTGACAACGGTCTCCATCTTCATGGCGCTGAGGACGCAGAGAGGCTGACCTTTCTCCACCTTCTGGCCTGGCTTCACCTTTACTTCCACCACTTTACCGGGCATGGGAGCTCCAACCTGTCCCCGCACGTCTTTCAAGGCTTTAGGGTGAAAGTGCATCTCCTGGTGGAGCAGAAAGCAGAATGAGATGAGAATGAGATGAGATTTTTCACATTTTCCCTCACAACTAATTTTAAACTGTCTGTCATCTTCCGCCTTGAAAAATATATAAGCGTAAATGGACCACTGAAATGTTAACAATGAGAAAGATAATTTAATACAAAAAACAAGCAATAGTAACTCTAATCCACTGTTTGTCAAATAAGAGTATACCTCAAACTAATAATATTTCTGCTTTATTAATATATACTCTTGAGTACTACATGACTTATCTCATCATTATTTAATATTAAGCAATATGGTAACACTTTTGAAAAGGTAACACTTATTACTACTAACTAGTTGCTTATTAGCATGCATATCGCTAGAATTTTAGCTATTTATTGGTACTAGTTAAGCAAATATAAATGCCTTATTCTGCATGACCTTATTCTACATTCCTAATCCTACCCATTACCTAAACTTAACATCTACTTTACTAACTATTAATAATCAAGAAATTAGGAATTTACTGAGGGAAATGTCATAGTTAGTAGTGTTACCAGCAATATTTATCTTAGATATGAGTATTATTAATTATGTGCTGTTACTGTAAAGTGTTACCAAAAATGTACTTATTTTCAAAGGTTTGTGGTCAGTATCTTATGCTCACCAGGGCTGCATTTATTTGATAAAAATGCACAGTAATGATAAACAATAATATTGTGAAATATTCTATTTTAAAATGTAATTAAAGCTGATTATTCAGCAGCCATTAATCCTGTCTTCATTTACATGATCCTTCAGAAATCATTCCATACTATCCACCTTGTTTTGCAACGCAGAATTTATTTGCAAAGACTTCTTATTCATTAGCAGCTATAGGTAAATAACTAAAAGAATAAAGTGCAGTTAACGGTAAAAGGATTTGTGCTACAAACCAGTATGTTTATGATTATGATAATGCATTAAAATAATATAACAAAATGCCAGTTTGGCATTTACAGCAGGACTTTAGCACCTGCCCACAGTGCAACAACCACTTGCAAGTGGTTTGCTGACCATGATATTACTGTGCTTTATTGGCCAGCCAACATGCCTGACCTCAACCCCATTCAGAACCTATGGGATATTTTCAAATGAAAGTCCAACAATATACAGACGATCTGAAGGCTCAATAGTGCCTCAGCTTTGCCATAGGCTGATCACTTCCATGCCACACTTCACTGATGCTGTAATATGTGCTGCCGACCAAGTATGAACATACTTTAACATACTTGAACATACATGTGACTTTCATGAGCTTTAAGCTCTAATCATGAAAATTAAATAAAAAAAAAACCTTTTGAAATATTTTAATTTACATGTAATGAATCTAGAATATATGAAAGTTTCAGTTTTTGAAATGTTACAATAAAAAAAAAAACTTTTTCATGATATTCTATTTTTTTGAGCTGCACCTGTACACTACAAGTCAAAAGTTTTTGAGTAAGCAGTAAGATTTTAACTGTTTTTTAAAGAAGTCTCTTCTGCTCAACAAACCTGTATTGATTTGATCCAAAGTACAGCAAAAACAGTAAAATATTTTTTACTATTTAAAATAACTGTTTTCTATTTGAATATATTTATTTATAAAATGTAATTTATTCCTGTGATTTTTAGCATCATTACTCCAGTCACATGATCCTTCTGAAATCATTCTAATATTCTCATTTGCTTCTCAAAAAACAGTTATTATTATTATTATTTAGGGCTGTCATGATTAAACACATCCAAAATAAAAGTTTATGTTTAGATACTAGATGTGTGTTTACTTTGTATATTTATTATGTAGATATAAATACTCACACATACATGTATATATTAAAACAAAATATTTATATGTATATATATTTATACCTGTATACAATTCAGATTATAAATAAATAGAAATATTTTAGATATAAATCTAAAATATTCTTCCTTAATATATACATGCATGTGTGTGTATTCATATATACATAATAAATACACACAGTACACAATTATATAGTATGTAAACCTAAACTTTTATTTTGGATGCGATTAATCGCGATTAATCGTTTGACAGCACTATTATTATTATTATTATTATTGTTATTATTATTATCATCATCATCATTATTATGTTGAAACAGCTAAGTAAAATTTTTTTCAGGTTTCAGTTTTGATGAATAGAAAGTTCAGAGGAACAACACTGATCTGAAATAGAAATCTTTTGTAACAGTATAAATTGTCACTTTTGATCAATTTAAAGCATACTTGCTAAATAAAAGTATAAATTCTTATAGAAGATTTTTTTTAAATATTTTAATATTTTACATTTTTATAATATATTCAAATAGAAAACAGCTATTTTAAATAGTAAAACTATTTTACAATATTACTATTTTTGCTGTATTTTTGATCAAATAAATGCAGGCTTGGTGAGCAGAATATTCTGCAAAAAACATTACAAATCTTAAAAGCAAAAACTTTTGACTGGTAGTGTATATATTTCCAGAAATGTTAACTGCATATATGATAGATTCATGAGTGATTAATTTTTTTTTTCCACAACTAGAGTTACATAACCCCCAGCCTCCTAGCCATGATAAATAAGGCACAACCCAGCGACAATGTTAGCATCTGTCATTCATGTTAACGTTTTAACAAACAGTCTAGAGATAAATCTGATTTCAGTTTCATTTCAAAGGTACCAAAACTTAAGACAGCAGAAGAAAAATGTTGGACCCGCAAAAACAAACTTTACGTGTCATGAGGAGAAATGCTTTTACTAGTTGTCTTCAGGCAGAAGGAGAGCTCTACTGAGCATATGCTGAGTAAGTGTCATCACTCTGACTTATCTGACACTAAGTGTGTTTGGATTGTCCTCAGTCTGCCATACTAAGGCAAAGAAGACAACAATAAACAAAAAGAGCCTCTACAAAGAGAGGAAACCATCTTCCAGGCTAGGACTATTTGAATGTTTGTTTACCAGAGAGAATATCTTATAATGAATGAATCATCTTTAAAATGATGTTTTATGTGTGGGCAATGAAAGTGAGATCTTCAGTTCTGTCAAATCATGCTGTAATCTGCCAAATTATATTTTTACAAGCAATGTGGTGCAGTTACAATTGCTGTGTCCATGGCTGACATAAAATACCTACACAGCACTATTGACTTGTAATGAAAACGTACATTGTGCTTCCTGATCATTTAAAAGTTGTTGTTTTTTTTAACACTGCTGCCTCTACGTGATAAACGCCCATGACAGGAAGAGCAAGATCATTTTTAGCTTATGACAGAAATTATTCACACCTCGAGAGAGAAAAGGGAACATTCGCAAAACATGTCTGAATGATTGAGTGCACTGTTTGCATCAGGATAATTGCTTTTCAGTGATGAAACAAACCAATCTAGGGAGGAAAATAAACAGCAAACAGTTACCTTCATTGCCGCCGTATCCTTGACCAAGACTGAACGCAGTTGGCCATTGAGTTCAAAAAACACCTCTCTCTGACCAGACTTGTTCAAGTCACCCAAGGCCAAGGCTTTGATGTGCAACGTTTTCCCTCTTTCTAACTCAACCTGTAAGAGGAAACAGCCAGAGTCACAAAAAAAAAAACATAGCAAATACAGTAGCTACTGTAGGTATGAGAAATGAAATGCAGTGGTTGTGCTGAAAAAACAAACATACAAACAAACAAAGCCAGACTGAATCACAATAGGCCGAAAAAAAAAAAAAAGATTAAGGCTTGAGTGATTAACACAGGCCTCTGGGAAGCATTAGGTCTGTACCATGTGCTGTTTGGCTTTGGAGGGAATGCTATTTTGGGGTGCGCCTGCGTTTGCCTCAGTGACAGCTTAATATAGCTCATGCTAATCTACGCTAATCAGCCACGACTAACATCTCATTTGGACAGCTCCACTGGGTGGAGAAACACAACACCAAATAACTTCAGTCCCTGAGAAATTTACTATTACGCATGTTAACTGAGGAAAATCTGCTTCAGTCTGAAAGGGTACAGAGAGACCTGGTTTGAAGAATCAGGCCAGAAGACGATTAAGAGGTGCAAGCAAACTCAATCTAGCAGATTTAAAGTGTTTTCAAAGTAAAATGACTTTTGTAGGTAAGTTTGTTTCACTTTCTGTCTGGCTCTTGTCTGCCTCAGAGCGTGATCAGCTATGCGAGTCCTGCATCTGGTGCTCTCAGTTCTCGTGGTGCCTGCAGTAGGACTCCGAGACACATTCATGCCTGCCAGGTAACACCCACTTTACTCATAATTGGGTTTTAGGAGCCAAACACACGGCTAAGCTCTAATCAACACATTTAGAAACACCGTAGGGCATAGCTGGATAGAGATACAGCCATACCAGTTTGAAATTATTCAGAAACTAGCATGGAGGAAGCTAAAAAAAATCACTGACTCACGGAACATTACAATGTTAAACTCTCAGTTAAATTAGAGCTGTAAAACATCGTTTATGGTTTATTTGACTTCACAACACCTTCACAAAGAGAGCCTAGATGTTCAAAGTAATATATTTTGACCACAAAAGAGGCATGCTATTCAATCTTACTATGCTAATCAATTTTACAACCACAGTTGCAATAAAGTATGCTAATAAACTTTGTGAAAGTGGAGGCTAGTTGAGGACACAGGAAATCTAATTTGGCAAATCCCAGTGAGAGCAGTCACGCTCTTGGCTTGAAAAACTTGAAAGGTCAAATCCCATGGTGTTATCAATTTAACAGGGTGAAATATAGTTGAAATAACTTACAAGAAATAAGGCACAGTGAAAAACACACAGTTCTACTAATAACTTTACTTACTCCTTGCAGAATATGCAAAATGTTAATACTTTTAACAAAATTAGAGGGATCATAAAAATTTATATTTACTGATGCTTAAGAAGGCAACATGATGTATTAAAAGCTGGAGGGTGTAAACATTTTGAATTGGATGATCTTGAATTGTCTTTTGGGAAGCGTGTAAGTATTTCATGTAGCTTCTGAAAGGCAGTACTAAATTAAAAAAAAACAAAATATGAAACATGCTGTTCAAAAGGTTACAACCTCTGGATGAAGAGGTTTGTAAACTTTTTAACAGGGTCATTTTTTAAAATTCATTTATTATTTAGCCTTGTAAACAACTGTTATGTGAAATTGCTTTTCATCATCCATCTTATTTTGTTAAAATTATTAATATTTTGCAAATTCTGTAAGTGGTATGTATATGAGCAGAAATAAAACAAGACACGTCATTAAAATCAGAATTGCTATCTACACATACAGTATCACCAGGCTTTTTGTGACGCACCTGAAACTCCTCTGCGATTTTGGGGCCATCCAGAAACAGGCGAGTGTTAAGGCAGTCCACTGGGCCGAAGTTTGATGTGAACTCTTTAAACTCCTGGAAGACCTTAGGGTACATGGCTGCCGACATCACATCTTCAGGAGTTATTTCATCACCATGTGCCATTCGCAGATCAGACTCAAGAGCCTCAAAGTTCATCGGTGGAAGTGAAGCCCCTGGACGACCTTCGATTCGAGGCATTGACTTGAGCACCTTTGAAAAACATTCAATTTGTTACACTCTGAGTAAAAAATAGAAATACTAGAGCTTTAGGGGTACAGCAGCTTGTCACTGGGGCAGTGCCCTTAAAGAGGCATCTTTGTACTTTATTTACCCCTAAATGGTTCATAGTAGGGTACAGATTAATACTTTATAGGGTATTAATATGCACCTTTTAGGGGTAAAGGTACAAAGTTGTCTCTTGTCAAAACTCAATCCTGGAGGGCCACTGTCCTGCAAAGTTTAGCTCCAGCTTGCCTCAACACACCTGCCTGTAATTTTCTAGTTTGCCTAGTAAGAGTTTGATTAGCTGGTTCAAGTGTGTTTAATAGGGGTTGGAGCTAAAACTTTGTAGGACACTGGCCCTCCAGGAGCAGGACTGGATGCTGCCTTGGTGACAAGCTGTTGTGTCCCTAAACAGTGACAGTGTATGGGCATAAACTGAATACAACTTAAGATGAGCACAACTTTCTCTTAAAGAAAACAAAAATGAAAATTTTGTCTATATACAAACCCTGTGAAGATCTCCTTGACATTCATAATGGTTTATTAAAGTAGTTATGATATAAAGTAGTGATGTCTGACTTCTGGACTTATTGATTTTTTGTAAATGTAAAGCTTGACAGTTACTGTCCTGATTCACTTTCATGATTTGGACAGTGGCAAGGATATTCTGCACAAACTTATTGAAGTAAACAATGACAATTTATTTATTATTATTCTTTTTTTTTGAATGAACTACTTCTCTAACAAGACTGAAGAATGGCCAAATATATTTGTCTTGTGTGAAATGGCAATCCAGGTTTTAGATTCTGACAGTTCAGGAACTAGAGAGCTAAAAGAGTCATGGGTCACATCTCTCTGGCATCATTCCTGCAACTTTGAGCACATTTTCCATATTTTTAATGGATTCCATCACCAAAAATCATTAATATTTAGCAAATAAATCAACAGTAGCACAATTCACTATCTTACAATGTTTTTGTCCTCTGGCTAGTGCCTGACTTTGCAAGCTCAAACATACTAAATACATCATTAGTGCTGTCAGAGTGGGCGTTAATGAACAAAGGCAGAAAAACTTTGACAAATAGGTCAATTGCAAAGGAGAAGCTACACCATCAATATGCCATTAAAATGACTCAATTCATTATAGACAAAAACTTGCTGATTTCTTGGTGTTGGCAAGGCAACAACAACCAAGTGACACTATTTTCTCCTTTTTGTTTCACAGCAGTGCGAACGTTTTGAAAAATGGTCCTTGGACTTGCACTGAGAAACAGTCTGGTGGCTAACGGGAGCGAAGTGAATAGACTTCACAAAAGAGCTGGTGCAGGAGAGAAAGAGAGAGAGAGAGGAAAAAAACAGATCAGCTCATAAAACGCTCAGCAGCCCATTTTGTTATTCAGATAAAATAGTTGAAAAGGCTGCCTGCAGTCCAAACCCACCTAACTTTTGAATAAATTGCCACTTAATAGCAGTTGAGTCATAATTTCAGGCCATATGGGTTCCGTTTTGTTTTATGCATACTATAGGTTTATTTTTAGTGATTTTTGTGACTTAGTTGCCCCGTCTGAGCGTTTGCATGCAAGCTTATTTGTCCGGGCTAGCTCTGGGGTAGAAAAGCTCACACATGCACTTCCTTACTTCTAATCTTTATTCTAAATCACTCCATCACTTGAGGGACATTTATTTATTTTTCCACTCCAGTCCTGTGAAACTGATGATTCATATATAACAATTTCAACACCTCAAAACTGAGAGGCTGTTTGTTTTTAGCAACAGAGTAACACATCTCAGAGTCCTCACTAGATGTGTCGGCGGAAGACATTGCAAATTCATTCTTAAAATGATCCAAAGGCCAAAATATCTGCATAAAAGATCATAATTAATATTATAAAGGCACCTTATACACTACACATGGGATGTACACGTTTTGCATATCCCCAAGAAATACATACTCTTTTTGTATTAAAACCTTCTATAGCTAATCTTTAAATATACAGTTTACCCAAAAATGAAATGCTGTAATCATTCAGTCTCTCTCATCTTGTTCCAAACCTTTATGACCACAAAAGAAGTTATTCTGAACAATGCCTCAATGAAAGTCAGTCACATTTCATTGAATAGACAATTTATTTTTTTTTCCCAGAATGTCTTTGTGTTCAGCAAAATAATCATACAGATTTGGAGGGTGAGTAAATAATGAGGTTTTTTTTTTTTTTTTTGGTGAGCCGTCCTTTTAAAGATTGTGAAAGGTCTCTTGTCCACATTTAAAGGGGCAATGAACTGAGAAATCAATATTCCCTTTATCGTTTGACATATAAAATGTCATTGTACTATAAAAACATTCAGTAAGTTTCAGAACTCAAAGTGCTCTCATTAGTCTAAAAACAGCTTATATTGAATCAAATCTGCTAAAACAACGAGGTTATGGAATGTGCCACTTTATGATGTAATAGTGTGGCTAAAAACAGTCTCCACAGAAGAAGATCAATCCCTGCTTCACTAAACTGTCTGTTTAGTCCCACCCACCAATTCACACATGTAGTGTACATGATGACAAAAGCAAATGCAGGTCTACGCAGAAACCAAACGATAAAGATGGCTTGCAAGATGCCATACAGTGCCAAGTTGTGGAAAAACTCATTTTTTGCTGCATTGCCTTCATTCTCATCGCAACATTAGGAAGGAATGGATGAACTTTATTTTTAATAAAGATCCAGAATGCGTTAGTAAGAACTTGGTCCTTTGTTCACTTAATTTCACAGTGAATTTGTTTATAAACAATACAGAATTCCAAGCAGGTTTTTTAAAAAGATTGAAACTAAAAGACAATACTGTACTGACTATATTGGATCCAACAGTAATGTTGCACCACATGAGTGTGACTGTTTTTATTATGTGATCACTATTGCTTTGTCTGTTGACTTTGTCTACTGAGTATTTTGAGTTTTTAACCTAAATCACAGCTGTGTCCATTTGATGAAGGATGTAGGCTGTCAAAAACACACAACTGTTAGCAGTGGGCGATTCTACAATCTGCCACGCCTATTCAATCACCGCGTTCCAAGGGGGGGGGGGGGGGGGTGGGGGGGGGTGGGGGTCTTCTAGATTATGATGTATTTTTATGTAAAAATCTTACTAACATAAGTGGACCTCAAAGAACAGTAGAAAATGCAGTATCATCTTCTTCCAAGGGATGTACATGTAGTCCCAATGTGTAAAAAAAACCTTAAACACAAAACTTAAAAAAGAAAGTAGTACATTTATGGAATTAAAATGAGAAGACTACAAAGCTAGCTTTCCAAGCCTTAGGTAAGGTAAGGAGCTTAAGGAGAAGACTTGAACTGCATTTATTTCATAGTAAGTTAAAGCATGGCATGTATTCCTTATCTGCTCTGTCATTACCATAAAATACTGTGAGAGCAATTGTGCTACTATACAGTGGAAAAAGATGCTTTCTAAGACTGCTGGCATGTGCACTCAGACCTCAGACTCGATACTATAGTTTGAAAACAGTGCTATATGGATTACCAGGTGATTTGCAGAGAAACTGCGGAAAAGTTTATGGGCTCTTGTCAGACGTTATATAATTTCATAACTCAGAAAATAGCAGTTACTATATCAAACATCTGAGGCGAGGGAAGTTGCTAGGGGAGCTTCTGTTTCCCTCACAATGGTTGCTGGGCTGGGTGAAAGGGGATATTTGACACTGTTGACACAGATTGGAAGGAGATGAGATTTGCTCTTTTTTTCCCTGAATCATCTGTCCCCATCCAAGTGTGTGCATTTAGGCTGTTTGTCATTCTCTACTGTCATAGCCTGGCTGGAAATATCGCTAGGGTGATGTCATGTGCTAAACAATCCTCCTGGAAAGATCAATAAGCCTGGGTAAAAAAAGGTGCCACCGAAATATTACCAGTCTGTGATCATTAATCACCAGACATCTGTCTGTCAGTACAAAGATAGGAAGTCGAGTGATGCTTAATTAAATTTTAAAATACATTAAGCGACTTATGAAGAGCTAAACTGATTAAGTTCGTCGCGGTGCTCCACTAAATACGTCAATTAATAATAAATCTACATTCATGTGCCCCTGACTAGTTGATTTCTACTTATAGGAATATTATAATATGTAGGAATATTCACACACAAAATCCACTAAATTTCCATTGAAATGGGCATAAAAGAGATCGCATTTAATTATATGTCTGAAAATCCACTAGGACTTTTTCTGCTCTCCATCTGTCTGAGAGTGCTCTCATGCACTTTAGCTAACAAAGAGACTCATTTCACTGGCCCAAATCAAATTCGTCAGGCGTGATGGTCCATTGCTTTCCTCACAGGATCCACAGGAGAGAAGACTACAAAGCAGTGGGCTGTAATGGGAACTCATGTAGCCATAAAACAGTGTGAAGCTTTTCGCTCTCTGACCTGAACGCATCTTCCTGTGGTCGAGCCTCAGAGGGAGCTGTGTAATTGTTCCAACTGTGAGCATGTTTACACACTAACTGCCAGATCATATATAGAAACATGAAGGAAAATCGCAGCAGATTTTTAGCCGAGGCAGGTGTGTGCATGTGTTTGTGTTAGTATCAGTAAGCACGTGTGTATGTGACTACACTGCCTCTCTATCATGTCTGGCCCTGAGTACATACAGTTTAATATCTTGTAGAACTGTGATACTTGATTTGAGGCACTGAGAATGGCTACCAGTTTAATAAATAATTACAATACCCATTTTAACAAATCTGTTAATACTAATTAGTGGGATTTTTGTTTAAATCACAAATCAGTTTGTATTTTTTTTATACCAAACTTTATATAAAAATGGTTCTTAACTATGTAAAATGTAACAGAATGATTTGAAATGCCATTTTTTAATGCAAAATGTCTGTTAAATGAACATGGGTTTCCCCAGTGTTCAATGTATCTATAAACTGCATCCAATTTGCATATTAATGTTTTTTGGGGGGCAAAATATAATAAAAATGTGTAATAACGAGAGTAACATTTGGCAAGATTTTCATAATAATATCTAATATTCAATAGGAGTATTGATATATAATGGGTTTCCCTATTTACTTGTTTTTGTCTCCCAAAATGTCTAATAAACATGATCCTGGTGTCTTCTGACATCCTGTTTCATAACATAACACATTTTCCTGAGATGTTTATTTATGACAAACCATTAGAAAATTAGTCAGATTTAAATGATGATTACAAAACATTATCATATTTTCATATGGGTGTTAAATTTGATCACTAAATTAATGTCAGCCATTTTTAAAGACCAAGGAGAGGAAGTGGTCACAGTAAAAACTTCCAAACATTTAGTATCTCTGAAAACACTTGAATGTGCTCTTTACAGGACATTTGGGAAATGACATGTAAGGTCTCAGAGAAATCAATAAAAAATAATGTCATATACAGTGGACAAAGCACAGCTGGAAGAAATCAAAACTAAGGTGTTTCAAAGGTATTTTGTATTGCATGGAAGGAAAGTACTTCCTCCTACAAAAAAAACCTTAAAAACTAGATCTAAAAACTAGAACAAACACAACCCCATGCATTTATTCAGTACAGTGGCTAAATTAATGAAAAATAAAGCATCAACAGGTGTTGCCACTTAATTTCTGGCAATATTGCCAACTTGAATGCACAGATACTATTTGAACTGAACCAAGCTGGACGATGGCATCACTGAATCGATGATTTGACTTTAAATTGAGAATTATGTGTTTACGGTTGTCCTCTTGCATTGACACATTATTTTCATGTTTAATGCTGTGAAGCTGCTTTGACACAATCTGTCTTGTAAAAAAAGGTAAAATAAGAGAGGTAACACTTTATTTTGATGGTCCCTTTTGAACATTCTGTTGACAATAAGTAACGTTGCACCTACATGTCAACTCTCATTAGAGTATTAGTAGACTGTCTGCTTAATATCTCCTAACTCTTTATTGAGATGGTCTCCCAACAGACGTTCTACTGACTATAAGTAACTTTGCAAGTACATGTCAGCTTAATCTAACCCTAACTCTACCAATCTACCAATACTAAAGCCTCGTTCAGACTGTTAGCTCAAATCAGATTTTGTGCATATCCAGATGGAATCTGATTTGAATAACTGACTGTCCACACTGTGTATCACAACTGTTTATATATCTGATTTGTGTGTCCATAAACACTCTGAACGAGGCTTAGTACATATGTCGGTGCAACGTTACTTATAGTCAATAGAATGTGTTAAAGGGACCATCAAAATAACAGTTTGACTTAACTTTACATTTTACATATTTTTAGGAGTAAAATCATATTCCAACATTTTTTTCTACATCTGACCTTTGACCTTTCTTTTAGGGTTCCGTCATTTATAACTGACATTGTCCCATTAGGGTAAATTCTTTTTGGCAAATTGTCTGAAACTTGCAATCAAATGCTTTTTCACTATCTAAAAGAAGTGAAAAGATCTTGTTGTTTCAAAAACACATTAAAAATTTAATGAACATTCAATTTCTTGCTGCTATATTTGATTTGGTTTGAACTTTCTAAAGCATTAAAACAACTTTAACATTATATTTCATCTTGGAATTTCAATCAGTTATCATAGCACAAGTGAAAGTCAACAAGACTCTTCTTTTTTAGTGTACCCCACACATAAATAGGTGTTGACTTGTGCAGTCATCATTGGAGTGTCGCTGCCTTTCAGTATAGTAATGCTGATAGACATTGCCATCTTTTCTTGACCTTTGGTTATTGTATGGATCACATCTTTCAATTCAATCTTTCTTACAATAATGTACCCAAATGCCTGACTTCCACAACAACCTATTCTTCCTTACTGCCCTCACCCTCCTTGCTTCTATCCTCCTTTGGTCGTCAACAACTTATTTTATTACTACAGCCTGATTTTCTGATTCCATCATTACCTTCTGAAATAAGTACAGATTTGTCATTTTATCTTCCAAAAAACTTACAAAAATGAACCTAAAACACACCAGCTACACCAAATATGCATAGGACTTTGTCAGTTATGCATGACGCTCAGATTTTTTGATTTTAGAGTTATTGTTTTTGTAAAATTGCATTAAAAATTACAAAAAACTTTAGAAAACACATTTGGATGTACAATTATATTTTTTAATAACTTGAATTTATATGTATTTTCTAGTCTAAAATGAGCTCACTGTGGAGCCCTGAGAGCATGTGACCTAACATGTGTAAACACCACCTTTACTGCATTGTTACCAAAAATGTAAAGCACATGGCAAATAAATTCATTCAAGTCATTTGACATCACTAAAATAAAATTTTGTTGATATTGTAATTAGTATTGTATTTTAAATGTCATTTTCTTAGTGTCATTTATAAATGACAATATCCCATAGAGGGTTAGGCAAGACATATTGATAAATAAGTACTGATGTAGCTTTTTCACTTATTGGTAAAAGAAGCTCATTACCGGAAAAATATTCTGTTTCGAAAACAGCTGAGCTACTGTGATGCTAATGGAAGTTACTAGCGTTACTACTTTTAGTTTGTTATTCCCCAACACTGCTGTAGAGGTGAAATAATGACAGGTACCTATAGGGGAAGTGTACATTCAAGGCATTAGGACTGTGCCTATGGGCTGTGACAGAAATGATCTGGCAGATTCAGAGTTGAAAGGGATGTAAAGAAGTGTGCTGTCATTCACACACATCCTCTGAAACCTGTCTTAGTCAGTCCATCAATCAATCAATCAATCATCCAACACAGTTAGAAGTGTGCAGATGAGTATGATCAGTCTGGACTGATAAAGAACCCATGTGATGGTAGAGATTCCATGTGGTTGTTTATCCTTAACAAAGTCTGACAGATATTTCATTTATGACTCACCTACAACTCTTAATCTGAAGATGAGAAACAGGAAAGCCTTTGGACTGCGCTTTTATCCTACAATCTCTTTAAACAGATATTTTAAGACCTACTCAATTTCAGCAGCATCTCACTAGCTGTGTTTACATGGACCCTAGTAATCCGATCGTAATAGGACTAGAAGCACAATCAGAATAAAAAAGTCACATGTAACCACGTCAATCGGATTGAATTGGCCAGATCTGCTTAAATTTTGATCAGATTGTAAGGGGTGGGGTATCCCTTTTGTAATCCGAGTGAGAGGACATGTAAACACTAGATCGGATCAAAAACCGAGACTGGAGAGTACTGCGCATGTGCAGTGACGCTAAAATAGCATAATGATGTGTGACACCTGGAACGAGCTGTCCTTTCTGGTAAATAAACTGTCATAAATGAGCTTTAGTCATTCTAAAATTAGAATTTTGGTCAATCTAAAAAAAGTGTCCATGTAAACGTACCTACTGACGTGATCAGTCAGCATCTTGAGTGTGTTTTTTGGCAAGCAAATGTATATGTCAAATACATAAGAAAATCACAAGAAAATCCAATTAGTGTACTATTAGTCTGTTCTAGTATTGAGATTTTTTTTTATTTTTATATATCTAATCATAATCAGGTGTTAAATTAGTTAGAATGTCTCTTTTAGTTAGAATGTCTCTCAGAAACTGATGAGCAACTAAGCAGCTAATTAATAGTCATAAGCCCTTTTTTATACTGTGACATCAAAACCTGCCCACTCTAAAACTATTGCCTGCGTCGCCATCTACTTCATATAAAGTTCAATCGTGTCTTGTGAATTGCTCACGTCATCAGTGTGTAGTGCCAACACTCTCCAGACCTTTTCACGCATCCTAAATTTGATGTGACATACAGTCCCATGATCGCCCTGCTTCTTCGATTAAGTGCTAAAGTGTCTCTGCCCTAGATGAGCCAGTTATTAGCACATTCAGCCAAGCTAATGCATTTTAAATAATACATAAAACATGCTGATTAGTGTATGGAGGAGCTCCCTGAGGATTGCCGGGAAAGGGTTTAGAGGCTTTTCCCTTGGCGGAGGCATGAGACACAAAAGAGGGCTCACCAATTCTATTAGTCACAGTGGCTGCAGTTCAAAGATGCTCCACGCTTCATTCAGTCACTCTTCATTAATTTGACAGCTTTTGAGGCCATTTATAAGCCAGGAATATGTGTGTGTGTGTGTGGTAGGAAGGGTTTCTAAAGATAGAGTAGTTAATTGCCCTTAGGATTGAGACTAGAGCAATGTTTAATTGAAGTGTCTGCTAACGTCACTAAAATCGCATGCGTATAGGAAAAGGTGTGAAGAGATTTTATCCACTCAAGCTGCTTCTTAGTCGCTACAGACATAAATACAAACTTTAAATATTTAGAAAGTGATGGATGAAGTGGCAGATGTTTATGTGGAAGCCTGTGGTCATGTTTTTCCCTCTCAATTCATTGCAAATTTTTAGACTGCTTGACATGATGACGCATGACATGTTTTGATCATATCATTAAGACTGTGGTTGTATTTCTTCCATCTCAATTTGTTTGTACGTGGAAAAGTGTGTTTGTGCATACGCCTGTGGGAGAAGATTGCCCACTCTTATCAGCGTTTGTCCAGTGGTGTGTAACGCACCACGTCTGGTTATCTGAGTTTATCTGGATGAGCTGATTGGCAGAGATAGAGCCACGGATGCATGAGTGAGTCACCGTAGGCCCTGCCGCATAAACCCTTCCAGCCCATTATGACGAGTGTGTCTCAAATACACCCACAGACACATATGTTGACCATGCCTAGGGCTGTAGTGGTGTATGTATATCCCGGTCAGAGGACATAGCATCATTAGCCTTTTAAAAAGCTCTAATGCATTATGGGTAATGCCCCAAGTCAGTATTAGGGAGCGTATTTGTGCCAACTTGTATTTAGTCACTGGAGGTGACAGAACAACAGTACCACACTGAGGATATTTTTTTGTGTAATGTTTAGAGATGATGCATCAATGCGGTATATAACTACAACGCAGTGTAATGAAACATGAGTGGAATAAACAGGTGCAACAGACCTTAGTCAGGCTGGATGTCATATTGAATTAAACACGGATAAAAATTAGGCTTTGAGGGATAGATTTAGCGTCTGCACTGTATGCTTCTAGATCTAGACAATTTTTAAAACTCAGAACTGTTATGAAGTATTTGTCAAATGAAAGTTGTTTTTCCAAAAGCTGCTCTGTCAGCAGAATAATCAGTATGTTGTTAAATAACAGTACAGTCCACTATTGATTCAATCCAATGATCCAATGACATGTAATTTGTCTGTACACACTGAAGGCAAAAAAATCTGAGGCATGACAGAATATATTAGGTGCTTGATATTCAACTATATTAAGTGGTTGAGATTTCAGTTTGGGCGGGTGTACCCAGCATGACATTACAAAAATAAAAACCAACATGTCCTGTCAAAACATAGGGCCAGTTTTACTATCTTTTGGCGTTAAAATTGTACTGTCAGGTTTTAATAAAGATGCGCAGTAAAGAATTAGCACTGAAAAGGTGTGGACACAGTTATTTTTGTGCCTGACCTTATTGAATATGCATTAATAGAAGTTTCAGACACAAAATTTATGGGAGGAGAGTATTCAAATGAATCACGAAACATGTTTTAATGATGATTGCACTTGTCAAATTAGTGGCATTTGCACCATTATTTAACGGCCAAAAAAAACATGTCTTAAACTATTTTGTGCTTGAAATGGCTGCAATTATTGATGATAGAAGTTGTGCATGGTAGAAGGGAGAGGATTTTTGTCCCACATGTATTAATTTATTTGGGATGCCAGACGAACACATTTAAACATATAGTTTGCCAAGCCATGTTATTTTTAATTTGCTTCAGGAAATAAAACCAAAAAGTAGTATACTTCAAGTTTTTTTTTTTTTTATTAAGTATACTTAAGTAAAGTTCAAGTATATGTTTAAGTATACTTTATGTAGTAAGTATACAAATATCAGTGTACTAGTAGTATACTTTTAAGTGTACTATTTCAGTACTCCTTGGGACTAAATTGGCCCACTTTCTAGTATATAAAAGTACACTTTTAAGTATACTTTAAGTATAACAGTAGTAAACTTTGAGTACACAACTAGTTTACATCTATGTTTTCAATTTGTACCGCAAGTATACCAAAAGTGAACTTATAGTTACACTGACAGTTTATTAATTAAATATTTTTAATGCATTTTAGTACACTTTGAAGTGTAGTCTCAGTAACTTTACATCATACATTAAGTATACTACTATGTCCCTATTTAGGTATTAATTTGTATATATTTTGTTATAGGAATATATGAACATACAAAACATCTGCTTGTAAAAAAAAAAAAAAAGAAAACTTTTTATTCTAGCTTCATGCATTCTTTTTTTTTTTTATAAACACTTGAATGTGGGTAAGTTTCATAAATAAATAAACAACATTCTGAACAAAAAGGTAAAAAAAGACTATTCATAATAATCAAAACATAGATGGAGTTAATCAACACCCCAAAGCCTGACAATTATCCTTACCTCTTCTAAGTTGACATTTTATGTTTTACATATCTATGGTTTTGATGCTGTTTTATGTCTGACAATTGTGTTACATGTGGCAGCATCTGTTGTTTCGGTTTCTTCTTCTGTACAGAAGATGTGCAATAGCGCCCCTAGTGTATAACAATGAAAACACAGTTTCTCATTCACTCAGTATAGTTCAAATATACTTAGATTTTTCTAAGTATAATGTCATTTTAATTATATTTCTGAGAAGTATATAAAAGCACATTTCTGAGAAGTACATAAAAAGTATCGTCGCTGTCGGGCGGAATCCTCGCATCTCCAAAACCATAATTTCCGTCTTTTTCCATCAAAGAGTCCGTCTTTTTTCCCCTTCTCCCAGAACAGCTTATACTACTGTTTCAGCTATTAAAATAGTTACATTTTGTATGTAATGCCAAAGTGGTTATATTTTGTTTAATTTTTTTAAAGGTTAATTTAGAAAAACTTTCGGAGCATTTTTTGTACGTTAAGTATAAGTTTTTGTTTTTTTTAAAGTAATGAACAGACTGTTCAAAGTCTGATCAATTTGCCTTTTCAAATCATCATGACTTGCATAAAATAAAAACTATAGATCTAAAACAGTTAAAGTAGCTATAGAACAATGTCAGTTTAAACATTAAACCTAGATAAATGTATGCTATTAGGTGCTTATCGTTTTTGGTGAGGGGGAGCTGAAACCTCTTTGCAGAACATTGAGGCGTCAGTGCAATCATTTACATTTTTTCAGCGAATACATGCCTCACAAACATGATAAATAAATAAATAAATAGAAAACTTTAAATTATTACTTAACAAAATAAAACAAATCGAAAAAAAAAACACTTTCATTATGTAATCCGTAACGATGCATTTCTTTCTAAAGTTGCATCCAAAGAGGAGATTGCGAGTCAGGGTCTTTGCGACACTATCTCGGAATACACTAGTTTATGAATGGATCATTCAAATATCTCTTTACTGTTTCCCCCAACACATTCATTGCTAATTATTTTTGCAGGTGCTTTGTGACAAGATGATGGAAGGAGACATATGCCGTGAAGCTCCCGCGGAGTGAAGAAGAGATGGAGTTACGAGCTCTTCTCAGACAGTTTGGACATTAATTTGGACATAGGAGGTTTCCGACTGACAGTGATGGTATACTGGAAGTATGCTTTCCTATTTTTAAGTTTAAAAGAAGTATAAAAAATAGCACACTTGAATAAACTTCTTTTTCGAAAGGGGAGTCATGCAATACCAGGTCTATCAAACCTTCTAGCAAACCTTGTTCTTTTCAATGTACTGTGGCTTCTTGGTATACTGCGTTGGTCGATATGTAAATGAGATGTTTTTTAATTTGCACATTTTTAGTAAATCACTTGCAGAAATGTCCCTTCCAATTGGCGCTGTTTTGAAATTTGATCCATTTAGTAAAACTGGCCCATAATATTCTGACAATTGTTGATTGTTGGTTTTTCATATCATGTCATGCCTTATACAAAACAGCCACAGACTGCCCAACCTTCATCCACACCACACCACCACACATCTGATGCTTATGGCCCAATAAAAAGGTAACATTTTGGTAAAATTAAAAGTCTTAATATGATTGGCTGATATCTATCGGATTTCTACCTAGTCTGCAGAGGTCTACAATGGTCTGCCAGGAAACAAAAGAGGCAATCATCATGTTTTGAAATCATGAAGCGAGAAATATCAATGAAATTATGTACAGGTCCTTCTCAAAAAATAAGCATATTGTGATAAAGTTCATTATTTTCTGTAATGTACTGATAAACATTAGACTTTCATATATTTTAGATTCATTACACACAACTCGAAGTAGTTCAAGCCTTTTATTGTTTTAATATTGATGATTTTGGCACACAGCTCATGAAAACCCAAAATTCCTATCTCAAAAAATTAGCATATTTCATCCGACCAATAAAAGAAAAGTGTTTTTAATACAAAAAAAGTCAACCTTCAAATAATTATGTTCAGTTATGCACTCAATACTTGGTCGGGAATCCTTTTGCAGAAATGACTGCTTCAATGCGGCATGGCATGGAGGCAATCAGCCTGTGGCACTGCTGAGGTGTTATGGAGGCCCAGGATGCTTCGATAGCGGCCTTAAGCTCATCCAGAGTGTTGGGTCTTGCGTCTCTCAACTTTCTCTTCACAATATCCCACAGATTCTCTATGGGGTTCAGGTCAGGAGAGTTGGCAGGCCAATTGAGCACAGTAATACCATGGTCAGTAAACCATTTACCAGTGGTTTTGGCACTGTGAGCAGGTGCCAGGTCGTGCTGAAAAATGAAATCTTCATCTCCATAAAGCTTTTCAGCAGATGGAAGCATGAAGTGCTCCAAAATCTCCTGATAGCTAGCTGCATTGACCCTGCCCTTGATAAAACACAGTGGACCAACACCAGCAGCTGACATGGCACCCCAGACCATCACTGACTGTGGGTACTTGACACTGGACTTCAGGCATTTTGGCATTTCCCTCTCCCCAGTCTTCCTCCAGACTCTGGCACCTTGATTTCCGAATGACATGCAAAATTTGCTTTCATCCGAAAAAAGTACTTTGGACCACTGAGCAACAGTCCAGTGCTGCTTCTCTGTAGCCCAGGTCAGGCGCTTCTGCCGCTGTTTCTGGTTCAAAAGTGGCTTGACCTGGGGAATGCGGCACCTGTAGCCCATTTCCTGCACACGCCTGTACACGGTGGCTCTGGATGTTTCTACTCCAGACTCAGTCCACTGCTTCCGCAGGTCCCCCAAGATCTGGAATCGGTCCTTCTCCACAATCTTCCTCAGGGTCCGGTCACCTCTTCTCGTTGTGCAGCGTTTTCTGCCACACTTTTTCCTTCCCACAGACCTCTTGCTTGAGGGTGTCAATGATGGCCTTCTGGACAGCAGTCAGGTCGGCAGTCTTACCCATGATTGCGGTTTTGAGTAATGAACCAGGCTGGGAGTTTTTAGAAGCCTCAGGAATCTTTTGCAGGTGTTTAGAGTTAATTAGTTGATTCAGATGATTAGGTTAATAGCTCGTTTAGAGAACCTTTTCATGATATGCTAATTTTTTGAGATAGGAATTTTGGGTTTTCATGAGCTGTATGCCAAAATCATCAATATTAAAACAATAAAAGGCTTGAACTACTTCGAGTTGTGGGTAATGAATCTAAAATATATGAAAGTCTAATGTTTATCAGTACATTACAGAAAATAATGAACTTTATCACAATATGCTAATTTTTTGAGAAGGACCTGAATGTATTCAAGTGTTTTGTTTGAGGCACTTAGACTTATACATTGAATGTAAAAGAGATGTTTTCACATGTTTACCTATGAGATATGGGGAAAGTATCATCTTTCTTGGCTGACCCTTTGCCAGCATATGAAAGGACCGCAGAGTGATCTCAATTTATTAGCTGTATGTCCTCTTACATCTCACATCATAATGTAAGATCAGGTGAATGCCTCACTGAAAAAGCAATATCAACAACATATGAAAGTAAATATGAAAGTGCAAATGCTCACATCACAGCCCACTGATTTAGTATTGCATCTGAATCATCTGAACTGCTTGTGGGCACTAAAAAGCAAGGAGACATGCTCCAACAGATGTGCACTATGAGCATCTGATTGGAATGGCTGTTGAGAAAGTGCACGCCATTGAAATAAATGGGGCTTATTTGTTTAGATGGATTAAAAAACAAAAACAAAAAACAAAACAAAGAATATTTTCTCATTTGTTTTAAATGCAGTAATGCTATTATTCACTATGCTTTAAAATACATGCTAATCTTGAATGAATGGTGTATGAAGTACTTCTGTCATATTGAGCTAAAAAGCCAATAAATACTACTGGAAGAAGAACTACACTGTCTTTTCTTCCATAAGTTGTATATAAAACAGATTATTAGAGTACATTCCACAAGAAAATACTATTTGTGACCCTGGACCACAAAAACAGTCATAAGGGTCAATTTGTTGAAATTGAGATTTATACATCATAAAAAATGCTTATTGAAATATGTAAGCTATATGTAAATAAACTTTCCATTTATGTATGGTTTGTTAGGAGATATAACTATTTGAAAATCTGGAATCTGAGGGTGCAAAAATCGTACTCAAAATAGTAAGAAAATCGTCTTTAAAGTTGTTCAAATGAAGTTCTTAGCAAGGCATATTACCAATCAAAAAATGTTTTGGTAACACTTTCTATAAAGCCCATATTTATAATACATTATAAGGGTATTATTAAGACATTATAATGAATGCATAATGCATTATAAAAACCCTTATAATATGTTATATCATCTTATAAATACTCATAACAACAATTATAATACATTATAATGCTTATGCATTTGTGGTTATAGCATTTAAGAGTATGATGATTTCTAACTCACAATGAACATGTTGCATCCACTTAAGTTACAATTGATTATATTTCTCATAGTTATAATGTATTATAAGTCTCATATCTTGCCATTTTTCTTATGCTACTTTACTTAAAGCCATCAACGACCACTTATAAGTATAGTCATAATATTTTTTGTTCTCAAATAGCCATAAGATATCAAATCAGTTGAATATGTGTAATATGACATATTTGCTTTGAACTATTTTTATTGTAATATCAGTTTGATTATTTTGATGTTGATAAGTAACTTTTCAACTACATGTCAACTAGCAGTCATTGGAGTATTAGCACAGAATGTCTGTTAAATATATGCTATCACTTTATTTTGATGGTTCCCAACAGACAAACTGACTTTAAGTACATTTAAGTTGCATTTTTTTCAGTTGAAATGATTAACTAATTTCAAATTACCCTTACAGGGAACATTCAATTAACACTCCACACCTACTTAGAAAATATAGTAAGATACTATGCAGCTCTTAAATAAACAATGTCAAGATATATAGTCCACTATAAATGTAAAAGTCAATTTAATCATTGTGGGTTATAAACAATCAGAATTTTAAAAGTTATAACCACAAATGCATAAGCATTATAACGTATTATAATTGTCGATATGATTATTCATAAGATGATATAACATATTATAACGTTTTTTATAATGCATTATGTATTGATTATAATGTCTTAATAATACCCTTATAATGTATTATAAATATGGGCTTCATAGAAAGTGTTACCAATGTTTTGATATATTTACGGTAGGAAATTTACAAAATATCTTCATGGAATATGATCTTTATTTAATATCCTAATGATTTTTGGCATAAAAGAAAAAAAAAAAAAAAAAAAAATATATATATATATATATATATTATTTTGACCCATACAATGTGTTTTTGGCTATTGCTACAAATATAACTGCACTACTGGTTTTGTGGTCCAGTGTCACATTTTAGTCTTTCTACTTGAAAATTTCACATTTAATTAAATGTGTTACTTGCCATTTCTTTGTAATTATTTGTAAAAGTTACTAGCAATTTCTGAGTGAAAATTGTACACCTTTTTTCACTGTAGCTGTAAGAACTACTGTACATGAACTAGCAACAAACTTTCTAGTTACTTAGCAACTTCAGCAAGGCAGGAAGTACATGGGGTGGTTTTTTTTAGTAATTGCTGGAACATTTATGTCAGTGATCACACATTTAGACACCAATATCAGAAATATCCTTGTTGCCCGGTGGACAAGTAAGTCATAATTTTGTCTCTACGCTAAAATATAATGTAGCCCCATGGTTGTGTTTGAAGTAAATTTAAAGCAGGTTGCAAATGTCAGTCACACTTACAAAGTGTAGTTGACTTCATTCAGAGCCACAGAATAATTCATATTATACTTTATTATATTATTTTTTCTGTCCTACTAAGACACAGAATTAAAGGCGCTATGTGAACTGTTCAAATCTCTTTCTCTGCTTTTCTGTCTGTTAAACTGAGGCCACACGTTGAGCTCTCCTACATGGAAATGCTGCCAGTGCTGACAAACAGCGTTTGATCTTTCATTTTTGGACTTCAGAGTGCTTTAAACGGGTTTGTCTGTCTGTCTATGTGTGTGTGCCAGAGAAATAGTAAATCAAAGTAAATTTACCTTCAGCTGTGCAAGCAGGATGTCTGTCTTCAGTAACCACGCCATTTAAAAACTAAGCAAAAGACTCTCCTGTGACCTCAAGACTGTAGATGTGTCCATGTGTTTGTCTGAGTATTTCTGCGTGTGTGCATTATAGTGGATCAGACTGACTCTGCATGGTTTCTTTCTGAGCAAGTCTTTCAGCACAAGAAGATGGAAACGCCATAGCCACTACTGAGAAAGTGCCTGGCAAATGACAAGCTTTACTCAGCCTTAAACCTTTAGTCTCTTATCCTGTCTTTCACACATATACACAAACTTTGTGACGGATGCACACAAAGCTATTCTCTCAATCTCTTAAACTGTCTTTCTCTCCTTTATCACATTTCTTCTTCTCTCTTACACTTTTCCTTTCTATGTGTGTCTAGAGATTATTCAAAAACAATGCCACTGTCACTCTTAACAGCAACAACAAAAAAAGGCTTATGTTTTTCCTCATTTGAAGGCGTCTCGGTTAATAGCATCTGCTAAATGACTGAATGTAAAATACTCAATTCTCTCAATTCATTTCTATGAGAAATTAAGTGACACTTCTCAGTGAGTTCTTAAACACTTTTCCCGATCTAATCAAGCTACTGTTTTGTTTGCATTGTCTAAAATGCTGGGAGTTCCACTTGTGTATTCTTGAGTGAAAACATTAGAAGAGTCAATCCTGTTTATGCAGTACATTTTTACGATCCCAATCTTATAATAATTTTTTAAGGATAGAAATCAAATTAGTTAGTTTTCTTAACTAACAAGCAAATACAGTAGAAGTCAAAAGATTTCATACACAACCTCATGAGCCCATGAGTTAGAAAAATCCTTCAAGTCCCACTAATTCTTTGTTTTTTCAGCATTTTGTGTATTTGAACCCTTTCCAACAATGACTGTATGATTTTGAGATCCATCCTTTCACACTGACGACAACTGAGAGACTCATATGCAACTATTATTGAAGGTTCAAATTAGGGCTGCACGATTAATCGAAGTGAAATCGCAATCGGGATTAATCGAAAGCTGCGATTGTCATGCGTATCTTTTAGAAAAGCACTGTTCTGTGTTTAGTAAATCTTCATCCGAAGGCCAGAGGGCGCTCTCATTCTCACGCGGAAACTCAAAATACGCCAGAAGAAGTGGAATAGAAACGCATCTTTGCTATCGCTGCAGCTGAATAAACAAGATTTAACTGCTGTCATTGATTCAACGTGACTAATAAACCCACGACTACAACAATATATGGTTTATCTGACTTCTTCTCATTATAATTTTCCTTATAATGCAGTATATAATAATGCAATGCCTTTATCACTGCTTAGAATACTATTCGTGCTTTATTCTGTGTAAATAGCTATACTATCTCACAGAAAGATTTATTTCAAACACCCTCATTATTAAGAAACAAGCGTATCAAAACTTTTGAACGGGGTAATTTTTTTTTAATTCAACTATTATTTTATGTATTATTTTTAGTGCTGTCGAATCGCGATTAATCGCATCCAAAATAAAAGTTTATGTTTACATAATATATATTTGTGTACTGTGTATATTTATTATGTATACATAAATACAAACACATGCATGTATATATTAAGGAAAAATATTTTAGATTTATATATATATATATATATATATATATATATATTTATTTATAATCTAAATTGTATACAGGTATAAATATATATACATATAAATATTTTGTTTTAATATATACATGTATGTGTGTGTATTTATATGTACATAATAAATATACAAAGTAAACACATATAGTATGTAAACATAAACTTTTATTTTGGATGCGATTAATCGCGATTAATCGTTTGACAGCCCTAATTATTTTCTCTTTTACGTAAATGTCTTTTATTTGAAATATCTTATTCAGGTCAGTAGTAAATAAAATATAACTTGCATTTTGTATGATCCCTCTTATTTTGGTAAAATAATGACCATTTTGCAGATTCTGCAAGGTGTATGTAAACTATTGACTTCAACTGTAACAAAGATCTCTTAACAAATAAAATTCAGACAGTGAGAAAAACATGAAACAGTTTTGTTTTCATTCAACTGTGTGATCTCACCTTTGACCTGAAGGGTTCAGGGAATCCTCCGTGTGGTATTCCAATGTGTCCTTGCAGGAACTCCACAACAGACAGGGGGAAGGAGAGCTCGTCTGCTCTCTCTTCTACCTCAGCCCGTGAGAGAGAGTTCTGCACCATGAACTGAGCCAGATCACCCACAATCTTAGAGGAGGGGGTCACCTAAAGAAACAAAATTGATATAAACACAGAAATTATGTATGTAAAAAGAGAAACTTTTAAAACAAACTCACACAGCACATTTCAAAGGGATATACTGCTACCTCCTTAGTCAGCTTGAAGTGTTCACCCTTTTCAAAATGCTTATAATTCTACTGACAAATTGAGCATAATAATCAATTCACATTGCAATGCTACATACCCCTAGAAGAGAACATGAACTTTAAGAACATAAACTCAAAACATTTCAACAAATCAAAAGAAGAATTGATTTTTGGACAGGTCAGTTTGAAACAAGGAGTTAAAGAATAGTTCACCTATCAATTACTCGCACTCATGACTTGCATTCTTCCTCAGAGCACAGAAGAAGAAGAATATTCTGGTAAAGCATTCAATGAAAAGATCTGAATCAAAAAAAGGAAAATACTATAGTTAGCATTTGCTATAGTGCACGTGTTCTCCCACTTCTATGATTACTTTATTTAGCCTTATAATACTGGTTGCTCTTTTAAGGATACTCTAAAAATTCATCTTGTGCTCCACAGAAGAATTTAATTCATAAAGTGTTTCCTTGAAATGTGAACAACACCAAATAATTAGAACAAAATACTTCAGAATCTATTTTAGACACCCGTTAAAGGTCATTCAAATTCAGCCAATAAAGTGAATGAATGAAGAGTTAAGGATTTAGGCGAGAAATAGAAAATAACAAAAGAAACCAAGAGAACAAAACAGAGTGAGAGAAATGTATGAAAATAAGAGCTCTGTGAGGATTTAAAAGGAGGAAAGACACACAGGGTGAATACAGGAAAAAGCAAGAGATTCAGGAAAGTAATACAATGTTAAATGTCACGCCATTTTTCTTTTACAGAAATAGTTCAGCACTCTCTGAAAAAATACCTTATGTACAGCAAAACTGCTGTCAACTTTTTAACTTGGAGTGTAGTCAAGATACACTTTGATAGTGTTGTCTTTAAAAATGTACCATAGTACAGTATTGGCATATCAGATATTTTAATGATTAACATCATGCTCCAAGATATTTCGAAGGATATCATTGTATTAACATGGTATTACTATGTTACCTTGTCCAAAAACATAGTTCATTTTTGTATAAATTTAACAAACAATCTACCAAACTACACTCCAGGACACTACACTCCTAGTTGGGAGTAGGTCAAAAAAGAAAAGAAAACTGTGACATTTAGGATTAAGTTTTGTAATCGAGTCCAAAACAAAGGTTACGCAAGGTTAATATCCTTGTTTAAATACAAAGCCACAGACATGACATGTGCAAAGGCTTTTTGAGAGCAAAGGATTTAGCAATAACCCCACAGACCCTGAGTGACTTGAGCACTGCTGGGACTGTAGAGGATAACACAGTGGAGACCTCCGAAGTCTATGTGAGCAATTATAAAACTTCTTATGCACATAAATGTCAACTTTACAAACCTTTATATAAGTTACACGTGTTCTTTGAACAATATTAAAATTCTGACACTCTTGCATAACCCTCTTCTGCTTCAGAAGTTTAGTCATCCCAGCCAGGGAATACTGCTCATAGAGAAATGACTCGCCGTAAGATGAGTACTTAACTGTCTGGTTAATCAAATGTGATTTCACTAAATTAAGCGTGAACGTTTCCTTCATCCTGCCTCAGTCATCTGAAGTCAAGATGCTGAAGCTCACGTTAAATCAAATCCTAAAGACTCATGGTGGCTGGGGTGCTCCAGCTTGGTCATTTGACATGAAATACTGGTTGTGTTTAGAACAGCAGAGTACTGTACTATTTTCTATTAATGTACCATACTATTTAACTATATTACACAGTGTGTTATTGTGGGTATTGCTCACAATTGTAATCAGTTTTACATTTGCTAAGTGTTCATAATGTGAGATACTTTTTATTGCTTAGTATTGCAGTCAGAATGTCATAATGTTTTGAAAATTCATAATAGCCCTTTTTAGTATTTAAAAATAATACTACTTTATTTTCTCAAATGTTAATACTTTATTCTTGTTAAAGGCCTATTGTGAGATTCTCAAAACATAATACATAAAAGCAGGTAATAACAATAAAACCCTCGACTCGAAACAGGCAAAAATGATTCGCTTAATCTCTTATGCTCACCAAGGCTGCATTTATTTGATAAAAAATACTTTACAAACAATAATATTGTCAAATATAATATTTTTATAACCTAAAATGCCTGAAATGTTCTATTTTAATATATAATAAAATGCTATTTATTCCTGTGATGGTAAAGCTGAATTTCTTGCAGCCATTACAGTCTTCACTGTCAACATAATCCTTTGCAAATCTTTATTTTATAAGAAATAACTGTTATAAATAATTATTAGCATCAATTTGAGATCCTTGTTTAAAAAGTGTTAATTTCTTTCATAAATACATACAGTATCTCACAGAAGTGAGTACACCCCTTACATTTTTGTAAATATTTTATTATATCTTTTCATGTCACAACACTGAAGAAATGACACTTTGCTACAATGTAAAGTAGTGAGTGTAAAGCTTGTATAACAGTGTCAATTTGCTGTCCCTTCAAAATAACTCAACACACAGCCATTAATGTCTAAACCAGTGGCCACAAAAGTGAGTACATCCCTAAGTGAAAATGTCCAAATTGGGCCCAATTAGGCATTTTCTCTCCCCAGTGTTATGTGACTCAGAGTTACAAGGTTTCAGGTGTAAATGGGGATCAGGTATGTTAAATTTGGTGTTATCACCCTCACTCTCTCATACTGGTCACTGGAAGTTCAACAAAGCACCTCATGGCAAAGAACTCTCTGAGGATCTGAAAAAAAGAATTGTTGCTCTACATAAAGATGGCGTAGGCTATGAGAAGATTGCCAAGACCCTGAAACTGAGCTGCAGCACGGTGGCCAAGACCATACAGCGGTTTAACAGGACAGGTTCCACTCAGAACAGGCCTCACCATGGCCGACCAAAGAATCTGAGTGCACAAGCTTGGAGTCATATCCAGAGGTTGTGTTTGGGAAACAGACGTATGAGTGCTGCCAGCATTGCTGCAGAGGTTGAAGGGGTGGGGGGTCAGCCTGTCAGTGCTCAGACCATATGCTGCACACTGTATCAAATTGGTCAGCATGGCTGTCGTCCCAGAAGGAAGCTTCTTCTAAAGATGATGTACAAGAAAGCCCACAAACAGTTTGCTGAAGACAAGCAGACTAAGGAAATGGATTACTGGAACCGTGTCCTGTGGTCTGATGAAACCAAGATAAACTTATTTGGTTCAGATAGTGTCAAGCATGTGTGGCGGCAACCAGGTGAGGAGTACAAAGACAAATGTGTCTTGCCTACAGTCAAGCATGGTGGTGGGAGTGTCAATGTCTGGGACTTCATGAGTGCTGCCGGCACTGGGGAACTACAGTTCATTAAGGGAACCATGAATGCCAACATGTACTGTGACATACTAAGGCAGAGCATGATCGCCTCCCTTTGGAGACTTATACAAGCTGTACACTCACTACTTTATATTGTAGCAATACTAATTTATATTGTAGCAAAGTGTCATTTCTTCAGTGCTGTCACATGAAAATATATAATAAAATATTTACAAAAATGTGATGGGTGTGCTCACTTCTGTAAGATACTGTACACACTTATCTCAAACATTTAAATAGTCATGTATCATAAACAACTAATTTACAAATGTAAATATTAACCCAACACATAAATTACATTCATAGCATGCCTGTTCAATGTCCCATTTTTATCTCTCCCTACAATCTGACAGCTACTGTATTTTCTCTGCATCATCAGCCAGTTTTGATTTATTTTTCATCAGTCTGATTGTTTATATGCATATTCATATTCATACATAAATGATGACCTACTTTCACAACTGATTTTGCAGCAAGGTCTCCACTTTCAGTACTTTATCTGTTATGTTTTTCCCCTTAACACATTTCTTTAAACTTTATCCATTTTTATCCATAACTATGATGATATACCCTTAACTGTTCTGTTAAGCTAAATAAACAAAAACATTGCACATTATTGCATCACACCTTGCTAGGAAACAAGTAACTCAAAAGACAGTTCTTAGTATATATATATAAAACATTTTCAGAAATTAATTTTAGGTCCTGGTACAAAACATGACACTGTACCTGCACTAGAGCATTTGACCAAAAGTCACTCCACACTTAAGCAACATAGCAACGGGCTTCATGTAAAAAGAAAAGTGGCATGTTACAATTTGAAATACAGTCAAACCAAAATTTGACACCTTCAACATTTCTCATATTATCACAGTTTATTCACTATAGTTTAGAAAAAGGTAATAAAATATAACAAGAACTCAGTGTTAAACTGTGTCAGATCAAATTTATCTTGATAATGTGAGATAACTTTGATAGAAATGTATGTAATGGAATACAATCAACCAAAAAAGTGTTAGTATGACAATATTTACACAATTAACAATACTTGTGACCAATACTTATTGACCAATTACCAAGCAATGCTTAATTTCGCTTAAGGTCACATTAGCAATTAAAAAAAAAAACACTTAAGCAAAACATGGTCAAGTCAAAGTGTCTAAATAATTTTTGGTTACAAATTTGTACCAATTTTACTGGTAGTCCACTGTATGAAGAATGTTTGGGTATATTATATAATAAGTATAATAAGGTAAATTATAGTTCATTTATGTAATTAAGAATAGCAAAAAAAAGTACATTATTTTGCGATCCTCACTACTATACTCACAACTATAGTGTCCTGCACCCACTAGTAAAAAAATATTTAAAAAAGTATATCTGGTGTCTGAATAATTTTTGGTTTGACTTAATATTACATATGTTATTTTTTTAAAAATAGCAGGATTTAAACAGTATATACTGGCCAATATAGGGCTGTCACTACCATAGAAAATATCTGATAATTCAGAATAGTGGCTAATCAATGGTCAGTTTTTAAACATTTACATTTGTGACCCTGAACCACAAAACCAGTCTTAAGTAGCTTAAGTAACCAGTCCTAAGTAGCAATAGCCAAAAATACATTGTATGAGTCAAAATGATACATTTTTCTTTTATGCCAAAAATCATAAGGATATTAAGTAAAGATCATGTTCCATTCCATTTCCTACAGTAAATAACTTAATTTTTGATTAGTAATATGCATAGCTAAGAACTTAATTTGGACAACTTTAAAGGCGATTTTCTCAATATTTCGATTTTTATGCACCCTCAGACTGCAGATTTTCAAATAGCTGTATCTCGGCCAAATATTGTCCTATTCAAGCAAACCATACATCAATGGAAAGCTTATTTATCCATCATTCAGATTATGTATAAATCTCAATTTCGAAAAATTTACACTTATGACTGGTTTTGTGGTCCAGGGTCACATTTGGTATATTGGAATATTTTGCTATATTGTTGGTCTGTAGCTCAACGGGATTGTCTAAAGCCAAAAACAAAAAAACAAAAACAAAAAAAAACATGTTTCTGGTGAAAGACTGAAATGACGAGGATGCTGCCCTCAGTTACTGAAAAATCCTTCAACTTCTGTCTTCACTTGGAATGGAGAGAAAAATCAATGGGTTGTTAATTAAGTAGAGGATTTGTTAAGTACCCAGACACAATGCAAAACTCGGTCAGGCCAAGCCACTGTGATGGAGGCTGTCGGGGAAAGTGTTATAAGATGAGACTGAGACGGGATTAAGAGGGGATCAAACACACGCACACACACACACAGTAATCCTCATGCCCGTCAGTGTCTCCTCTTACTGCTTTTCTGACGTACTGTAATCCTTCTGTGTACATCTCAGTTGCTCTCTGCTTCTGTCTCTCAGTCTTTCCTTCCTCTCTCTCTCTCTCTCTCTCTCTCTCTCACACACACACACACACACACACACACAAGTCTAGAAGTGTTTACTCTCTCCTGTGTTATTGTGCAGGGTGTCTCCGGCTAACTGACAGGGTACATCTGTTTGGCCATCGGCATGGACAGAGAGCGCTTTGAACTCAAGAGAACGGTTTGTGTGTGTCAGTGCTTGCTGCTGCTTCAAAAGAAACAGAATTAGTGGAGTGTGTGTACGTGTGTGCTGGTGTGGGTCTCAGCAAACCGGATAGCAAGAAAGAGCAAGACATGAAGGTTGTGTTCAGAACGAAAAACTAGCATAATGCTTACTGTGCAAAAAATACATTATGCTGCCTGATATTCTTAAATAGAGATTTCTTTAAATGTTTTTTTTGAAAGGTTGCATTTATTTGATTAAAAATCTAATTAAATTAAAAATCACAAAAAAAAAAATAAATTTTCAGCAGCCATAGAAAGTCCTTCATTACTTTCTTCTTCAGTGTTCCATGATAATTCAGAAATCATTTTAACATTTTTTTTTTTTTTTTTGCGGAAACTGATACATTTCTTTCTGTATTCTAGCATTTATTTGGAACATAAATCTTTTAGCAATATTAACTGACACTTTCTTAATTGTTTTATATATTTTATTTTGTTTTTACTTTAGGTGAATAATAAAACTTTCCCCTAACATTTGGTAAAGGATGTCACTCTTGATTCATTCATCATACCAGAGATGGTTTTAAACAGCACATTCTAGGCAAATATAGTAGGCATTCAAGGCCTTCCATGCATAAAGAAAATTCACATACTGTACAAAGTATAAATAATGCATGAGGCTACTACTATCTTTCAAAAATAGAATGTGGCATGCTATTCTGAACATAACCTGACACAGAGAGAGAGAGAGAGAGATGGCAATAGCAATAGGAATGTAAATAGAGTATCACCACAATATCCCAAAGTCCAGCCCATTTCCCCCCAACCCACAAACTAAATTGAAGGGAAATGGCGTGGGAAAAAAAAGACAAAGAGTGTGAATTGAATAACAATCACATGCAGAAAGACTGGAGGTAAATAGAAACTTCTATTAGGAGAATCCCAATAATTGATTGCCCTGAGTGGAAGGCTGAACCAAACGATGCCAGACACATTTCAGCTGATCGGTTAATTTGGCCTTAGAGGCCAGAGTGCAGCACAGCAGAAGCCAACATTGGCAGGTGACACTGACTGTTGGTATCAGGTTATGAGGTTATTCATATTGTTCTTATGTTAGCCAAATAAATGTTAGATAGTGACAGAAAGAGAACTATAGATACTAAAATAATGTCGTAATATGTAATTATTTTTTATTTTGAACAGAGGAAAGAATGAAATGTGCTTGTGATGAAATTGTTATTTTGTCTTCATGCACAATTTAGGGTACACTGCAGCAATTTTTGTATATTTCAAGCTAATTGTTAGGTTTGAATCAACAGAGGGACGAAAGCTTCGACTATATACTTTTGGAATATAAATGACAGCAAATCCAGTAGAAAAGAA
Organism: Cirrhinus molitorella; assembly: GCA_033026305.1. Taxonomy (NCBI): domain Eukaryota; kingdom Metazoa; phylum Chordata; class Actinopteri; order Cypriniformes; family Cyprinidae; genus Cirrhinus; species Cirrhinus molitorella. The sequence goes on along the minus strand of CM065118.1, from coordinate 37,643,399 downwards.
AAAGCCACTTTATTCACTGCCCTTCAAGGACACTCTTCAGTATGTGAAACAGGAGAACAGGAGAGGAGGAGAGAGAAAGAAAGAAAGAAGGAAAGAGAGAGTGGGTGACACATTTGGAATCAAAATTAGATTTTTGGAGGTCTTACTTTGATAAGGTCTCCCAGCAGCTTGTTGGCTTCGGCGTAGGCTTTCTTCACCTCTTTGAACTTGTTACCGAGGCCCATGCTGTGGGCCTGGAAGTGTAGGTTGGTGTACTGGCCCCCTGGGATCTCATTTTCATAAACATCTGCGTTACCAGACTTCATTGTGGCTGTGCAGTCGAAGGGAGCATACAGACCACGAGCCACTTCCCAGTACTCGCTGTAGTCAAAGACTCTGTCCAGAGTAACACCTACATGACAGGAGAAGTGTGTTACAAATACAGCAACTTTATTAAGGGTAATAAGCCATATGACTTTATATATACAGTATATCTATCAATTGTTTAAATATATTTTTAATCTACACTGTAGCTCATACATATAACATTTACATAAGTATTCAGACCCTTTACTTAGTACTTGGTTGAAGCACCTTTGGCAGTAATTACACCGTCAAGTCTTTTTGGGTGCAACAAGCTTTGCACACTTGTATTTGGGGATTTTCTGCCATTCTTCCTTCCAATTCTTCTCAAGCTTGGAAAGGTTGAATGGGGACCGTCAGTGGACACACATTTTTAGGTCTCTCCAAAGATGTTCGATAGGGTTCAAGTCAGGGCTCTGGCTGGGCTACTCTAGGACATTCACAGAGTTGTCCCTAAGCCACTCCTCTATTGGCTTGGCTGTGTGCTTAAGGTCATTGTCATGTTGGAAGGTGAATCTTTGACCCAGTCTGCGGTCTTAGGCGCTGTGGAACAGGTTTTTTATTGAGGATGTCTCTGTACTTTGCGCCTTTTAGCTTTCCCTCAACCCTGACCAGTCTCCCAGTCCCTGTGGCTGAAAAACACAGTATGAAGATGGTACTCTGGAGGTGATGAGCAAAGCTTGTTTTCTTCAGACATGATGCTTAGAATTGAGGTTTATCAGACCAGATAATCTTCTTTCTCAGAGCCTGAGGGTTCTTTAGGTGCTGTTTTGCAAATTCTAAGTGTTTTCATGGGTCTTCACTGAGGAGAGGATTGAGTTTGGCCACACCACCATAAAGCTCAGATCGGTGGAGTGTTGCAGTGATGTTTGTCCTTCTTTAGGTTTCTCCCATCTGCATATATGATCATGGAGCTCAACTAAAGTGACCATCAGGTCCTTGGTCACCAGTCTAGACAAGGCCCTTCTACATTAATTGTTCAGTTTGGCTGTGCGATCAGCTCTTGGAAGAGTCCTGGTTGTGCCAAACTTCTTCCATTTGATAATTATTGAAGCCACTGTGTTCTTGGGAGACTTCAGTGCAGCCAACATTTTTTGTAGCCTTCCCCAGATCTGTGCATCAATACAATCCTGTCTCTGAGCTCTGCAGGCAGATCCTTTGACCTGGCTTGGTTTTTGCTCTGATATGCATTTTCAGCTGTGAGAGATGAACTTTTATAGAGATGTGTGTGCTTTTCCAATCATGTCCAATTGATGCAATTTACCATAGGTGGACTCAAGGCTTAAAAACATTTCAGTAATGATCAAGAGAAATGGGAGGCACATGAGCAAGTGTTGTTGCAAAGGGTCTGAATACTTATGTAAATGCAATATTTATTTATTTTTCTTTTTTTTATAAATTTACAGACATTTCTAAAATGTTGTTTATAAGGTAGGGAGTTTAGATTAATGAGAAAACAAAAATAATTTAAATAATTGTAATATCAGGCTGCAACATAAAATTGAAAAAAGTGAAGGGGGTATTTACATGTATATATTTTTATTCATATAATAATATTACGTATAAATATATTAAATATATAAACATAACATATTTTTCTTAAATATATCCATGCATGTGTGTGTGTTATACAGGTCCTTCTCAAAAAATTAGCATATTGTGATAAAGTTCATTATTTTCTGTAATGTACTGATAAACATTAGACTTTCATATATTTTAGATTCATTACACACAACTCGAAGTAAATTTTTTTATCTCAAAAAATTAGCATATTTCATCCGACCAATAAAAGAAAAGTGTTTTTAATACAAAAAAAGTCAACCTTTAAATAATTATGTTCAGTTATGCACTCAATACTTGGTCGGGAATCCTTTTGCAGAAATGACTGCTTCAATGCGGCGTGGCATGGAGGCAATCAGCCTGTGGCACTGCTGAGGTGTTATGGAGGCCCAGGATGCTTCGATAGCGGCCTTAAGCTCATCCAGAGTGTTGGGTCTTGCGTCTCTCAACTTTCTCTTCACAATATCCCACAGATTCTCTATGGGGTTCAGGTCAGGAGAGTTGGCAGGCCAATTGAGCACAGTAATACCATGGTCAGTAAACCATTTACCAGTGGTTTTGGCACTGTGAGCAGGTGCCAGGTCGTGCTGAAAAATTAAATCTTCATCTCCATAAAGCTTTTCAGCAGATGGAAGCATGAAGTGCTCCAAAATCTCCTGATAGCTAGCTGCATTGACCCTGCCCTTGATAAAACACAGTGGACCAACACCAGCAGCTGACATGGCACCCCAGACCATCACTGACTGTGGGTACTTGACACTGGACTTCAGGCATTTTGGCATTTCCCTCTCCCCAGTCTTCCTCCAGACTCTGGCACCTTGATTTCCAAATGACATGCAAAATTTGCTTTCATCCGAAAAAAGTACTTTGGACCATTGAGCAACAGTCTAGTGCTGCTTCTTTGTAGCCCAGGTCAGGCGCTTCTGCCGCTGTTTCTGGTTCAAAAGTGGCTTGACCTGGGGAATGCGGCACCTGTAGCCCATTTCCTGCACACGCCTGTACACGGTGGCTCTGGATGTTTCTACTCCAGACTCAGTCTACTGCTTCCGCAGGTCCCCCAAGGTCTGGAATCGGTCCTTCTCCACAATCTTCCTCAGGGTCCGGTCACCTCTTCTCGTTGTGCAGCGTTTTCTGGCACACTTTTTCCTTCCCACAGACCTCTTGCTTGAGGGTGTCAATGATGGCCTTCTGGACAGCAGTCAGGTCGGCAGTCTTACCCATGATTGCGGTTTTGAGTAATGAACCAGGCTGGGAGTTTTTAAAAGCCTCAGGAATCTTTTGCAGGTGTTTAGAGTTAATTAGTTGATTCAGATGATTAGGTTAATAGCTCGTTTAGAGAACCTTTTCATGATATGCTAATTTTTTGAGATAGGAATTTTGGGTTTTCATGAGCTGTATGCCAAAATCATCAATATTAAAACAATAAAAGGCTTGAACTACTTCGAGTTGTGTGTAATGAATCTAAAATATATGAAAGTCTAATGTTTATCAGTACATTACAGAAAATAATGAACTTTATCACAATATGCTAATTTTTTGAGAAGGACCTGTACATACATACATAATAAATATGCACAGTACACACACACACACACACACACACACATATATATATATATTATGTAAACAAAAACTTTTATTGTGGATTTTTTTTTCACTTTTTTTTTTCCTTTTTTTTCCTTCAAATCAAAGGTAATAAAAGTTCATGATTACCCTCAAAGCTGGTTTATTTGGGTCATGCAGAAAAAAATAATCAATATTTCATATGTTTATTTATTTATTTGATAAGTAGCCACATTATTTTTGCTCCTATATGCAGAGTAGGGGTCTGTATTGACTGAGATTCACCTTTATTTAGTCAAAGTGTAGGCTGTATACGAGCACCATCAATTTAACAATCAAAAATCATTCAAATGGTCGCAGTTTTGGCTATAGCAGTTATTTAAGCATATTACTATTCCATCTTCATAATATGAATTTCATTGCCTTTTCAAATCTGTTTAACAAGATACAGTGACGTGACTTCTCAGAGTAATTAGTGATTAGACTCACTTAGTAATTTCTTAAATCCTATTTAAAGACAGATACGCTGTATATTAAAGATAGGAACCATTGGGCTGAAAGTATTAATTTAGTTAAATTAATCACCCTGTTCATTCATATTAATTTAAGTGGTAGTATTGGTAGCTGTGTCTTTCTCTTTTTGTTGGTGGACATTTGACTGACAGATACTGTTGTCCCCATCTGACACATCACAAAACACACCATCAGTCCATCAATAAAAGCCCTGCATAAAGTCAGACTGTAAAAATCAATGTGGATTTAATTAAGCCTGATGCCACAAGAGTCATATTTCCAGTCTTCAGGCCACACAACACACACACACACACACACACACACACACACACACACACACACACACACACTCACTCACTCACTCACATGCACACTTTTATTTTTACCACACTCGTATGTCATCAGTGAGAAGTTCCCTGCTAATATAATGCTCATGCTGAGTTGCCGTCACTCCAACAGACAATAGTAACCAGTCCATTAAGTGAAGTCAATGTACATCGTGTGCTGTTCTCAATGTACTACAGTGGATAATTGTCCCTAAATGCTTCTAAAATGAATTTGTGTTTATGAATGTGTACTTGTATTATGTATGAATGTGTGCTTGCATGAGCTGTGAGCTATAAATGATGGTACAAATTTCTGACTGGCTGATTATTTTTTGCTGTGTACAGAGCTTTAGGCTGTCATAGAGACAAGTGTGATTTCTCAGGGCACCTATTGCAGAGATGTCTGTCAGGTAATAGGAATATTCAATGCATGGTATTCTAAAAAAAAATGCCTACAGCAGATTTAAGACAATACACTAAATCTCACAAGTATGCCATTCACCTGCTGGGGGGAAAAATAAAAAACCTAAGGTGGTAGCCTGGTCTCCCAGTGTGGTAAAGCCTGGTTAATCTAGCTGTTTTTGATGGTTTAAGAGTGGTTTTTAGTTAGCTAGGACACCCACTTGGATCAAACTAGCAGTATGAGAGTAAAGCTTAAAATAATGTCAGACTGTAAAACAACGTTGCATTACAAAATGAAATATCATGCTGCAAGTTATAAAGTCAGACTGTGAGACATAAAGTCATTATTGGGAGATATAAAGCTGCAATAATAAAAGTAGCAATTGTAAGATTCAAAGTTGTATGCAAAGTCAGAAACAGGTTTCCACATTGGAGTCCAGTTAAGTAGCTAAGATCAGAAAACGTTGGTTTGAGGTGTTTTACCACCAGGGAAAACACACAATGACACAATTATATGAAATAATTCTATACTTTCTGTTCTCTGACAAAAGCAAGGACTGAAACTTTAGTGTTCTAAACTAAACAAAGCTAAGCTTTGTTGCATTTTGTGTTGAGCTCAGAGGTCAGAACAGATTGTTCATATTATGCTGGAATTTACTGACATCAGTGCAGACTGGCTCAACATTGCAAAGATTGTGTGTGTTTGTGTGTGTGTAGGAGAGAAAGAGAGAGACTGAAGACAAAGCAGAAAGCCTTTTAAAAGTGAACATAAAGGGCTTGCAAAGGGATAAAAGGTTTGATTGTGAAAGTGAGTCCAAACTTGTCTTTCCACTGAGAATTGAGAGATGTAGAGAAAAAGTGACAGATGGAGAACGAAAGAGAAGTGTTAGTGGAAGCAGTGGGCTTGAAGACTGCATGGAAAAACATGAAAATGGAAGAAAAGGAACTTACAGATATAGAAGGACAAAAACAAAACACACACATATAGGGACAAATGAGTGTAGGTGAAAGAGAATGGGCGACAGGCGAAAGAATATTTGAGAGACAAAGTGTGCTACAGAAAAGAGAAACACTAAATATGGAACTCAGCCAGAGAACACAAATCAATAGCAGGGCAGCTGGAAGGGGAAATACAGACAGATATATACAAACAAACAAACAAATAAATAATAAAAAAATAAAAAATAAAGAGAGAGAATAACACATTAACACATGCAAGACGTGTAAAAGGCTTTAAGAAGTGTAGGGTACAATAGTGGGTACAATAAATGTCTGTTTAATCGCACATACAGAGACATTGCGCTAGAGCTTTACCTGGGCTAGCTTGCTACACTGGCAACTAAATTAACCAGCGCAATACACTAGAGAGAAAACCAATGACAGTAAGAGAGAGTGATGAGAGGGAATAAGGGATCTTCAAGAAACTAGAGGTCTTCCGTGACCAATTACCTCAACAGATGTGCTCATGAATAAAAAACTGTGTACTTAACACACAAACACACATGCTTAGGTGTTAGAAAAACACAAAAGACATCTAGTATGTATATCTTGATCACATTTTCCCATTATTTGGATGGGGCGTAAAATACATATACTCAGATTAGCACAAACATTTGCAGGCTTTTTTAAATGCTTTCATTCACATGCCCAGAGCCAATGCATTAAACTCAATTATGAACAGACTGTTTTGCTAAGCAACTGTGTATAGCTAAACGAATAAAGGTACAGCAGAATCTGGAAATAGTTCTATTGTCTCTGTATTTGGTGTTATTTGATAAACACCACTGTGAATACAAAAATCTGAACGGTTGTCTGAAAACATTTAAATGCTGTTTTAATTTCCTTTCTTCTCTGTGTTAAGCGGGTGGAAGTTATATAAACAGAAATTTATGTAAGAACAATACATAAAATCAGCAAATAATAATATATCCAAAATGAAAAAAAAAAAAAAAAAATACTATCTACTCCAATTTCCTGCAACACTGCAAACCTGCAGCTTTAAAGTTTGTGTTCGTTTAATCATTGAAGAGGTCACAGCGTGGCATAGCAATCTTTGATTTGTCACAAGTCTTCACATGATATGAATTTGCAGGTCAGAGTGCATCACAGTGGAACTTTGCAATCCAATGAAAGGCAAAACTTCTTTGCATGTGCTTGCATTTTTGGACTCTAGCATTTACATCTGCATGAATGGAAGTCAATGGAATGAAAAGTGTGCTGTGCTCATTCCTTAAACGGGGTAACCTGACTACTTTTTTTCTTTTGTAACTGCCATCTATGTCAAAGGGTGAAATTGCATTTTCATTCATCAGTGTTTTTTATATAACAATCTGAACCGACAAATTGCACGTGAAAACTGGCAACAGAACTTTAGGGTTAGAGATTTAAATAAAACCTCTAGGTGTTAAAGGTCAAGATGTAAACCTGCTCAAATTGTGTTGCTGACATGAATGATACTGCAAATTGTGTAGCCTTTATATAGTAGAAAATGTTCAGTTTTCACCTAGCAGACATGTGAAAAATCCTGTTGGCCATTTAGTCTGGGGACCAGTTCTCACTATTAACTTTTAACAAATATTTTTGTTCAAATATACTCATAATTTGATGCTTATTAATAGTTAGTAAGGTAGTTTAGGTATGGGGTAAAATTAAGTTATTTATTATTTTATATTATTTGAAACCTTTCCAACAATGACTGTATGATTTTGAGATCCATCTTTTTATACTGAGGACAACTGAGGAACTCATATGTAACTATGTCAGAAGGTTCAAATGCTCACTGATGCTTCAAAAGAAAAAAAACTATGCATTAAGAGCTGGGGGGTGAAAACTTTTTGAATTTGAATATCAGTGTAAAAAACTTATTTTTAAACTTATTTCTTCTGGGGAACATGTAAGTATCTTCTGTAGCTTCTGAAGGGCAGTACATGAAAAAAAATATATTTAGGCAAAATAAGAAAAATGTAAACATCCTCATTCCATTCAAAAGTTTACACCCCAGGTTATTAATGCATCGTTTTTCTATCTGAAGCATCGGTGACTGTTCAGTAGTAGTTGCATATCCCTCAGTTGTCATCAGTGTGAAAAGATGGATCTCAAAATCATATAGTCTTTGTTGGAAAGGGTTCAAATACACAAAAATGCTAAAAACCAAAGAATCTGTGGAATCTGAAGAACAGTGGGCAGAACTGTCCAGGACAAACAAGGGACTCATGAACAACTATCACTTAACAAACAAACAAAAAACAACAACAACAACAGCTGTGGATCATTCAGGTAGCAAAACAGTATTAAGAATCAAGTGTATGCAAACTTTTGAACAGGTTCATTTTTATAAATTCAACTATTTTTTTTCTCTTGTAGACTATATGTGAAATGTCTTATTCAGGTCTTATTCTTATTTTGCTAAAATAATTAACATTTTGCAGATTCTGCAAGCTGTATGTAAACTTTTGACTTCAACTGTATGTGTTTACTAATAAACAGCCAATATGCTAGTAACAGTAATTAATACTGAGAATTGGTCCCTAAACTAAAGTGTTATCACAATCCCATTAAACTTACAATGATAGATGGACCCTTGCTATATCTAGGGCCCAGTATAAAAATATTAGAAATACATGGGATTGGGCTCTTCTGATGTTAGCATCTACTGCATAGCAGTTCTCCTGGCAACCACCCAGAACACTCTAGCAACCGCATAGCAACGTTCTGGCAACAACCCAAAACTAGCATTGTGGTGGTGTGTGTGTGTGTGTGTATATATATATATACACTGTATTTATTTTTTGGAATCTTTTTGGTATCATATTTTGGTAACATTGACAGATTGTTGTGTATGGTGTGGCTACATAAGAGATTGTTCAAGAACATAAGATTATACTCTGGAGAATTTGAAACTGAAGTGCAGGGGCCATTATCTAACCACCCAGCCTCAGAGGAACCATATTTGGGGGGTAGAAGAGAAGGAGAGAGGGAGGGAAAGGCTGGGAAGCAGAGCTACATGATTTAACTTTGACGGTAATGAAGTGGAGGAAGGGGAAATAAATGTGTAAGTGGAGTTAAAAAGAAAATGGGGGAGAGGGAAGGGAAGACTCTCTACCTTTCTTTTCTTCTCCGTCATTAGTCTTTGTCTAGGGTGTGTCAACACATTCCCCTCTCTGCTACTGCAGGCCTTTTGTTTTACATGCCTCTCAGAATACAGCAATTATCACACTCACACGGACAGTAGAGTACCATGCACACAACTGTATAAAAGTACAAATGTATTGATATATGACGACAGCCCCTGCTGGGTCCCTTGATTAATGAGCTTAGCGACTTGACTAATTAGACATCATTAATCAGTTGAGCCTGCCTGAACTTAGGCAACATTAAACTGATCATGGGTAGTCTATGGAATTAAAGAGTGCACGTACTGACCTAGGCCAGAAACACACTTTATGTAAACATAAAAGTATGGAGAAAAGGTCACATTCTGTGCATACATACTCAGTTTGTTCTCACTTCAACTAACTTGCTTAGCACTATTTAGTCTTCAAACTTTTGCCATGCCATGACAGTAGTTGATGTAAAAGACAAAACTAAAAAATTGACAAAAATATTAAAGGGACAGTCAATGTTCTTGGTACCTTTCTGGGCCTTGAACGTGGAAGGACCCTTACTGTCTATGCAGGGTCAGAAAGCTCTCAGATTTCATTAAAAATATCTTAATTTGTGTTCTGAAGATGAACAAAGGTCTTATGGGTTTGGAACAACATGAGGGTGAGTAATTAACAGAATTTTCATGTTTGTGTGAACTAACTCTTTAAGCAGCTGTTAAATATGAAATGGTACACTAGACTAGAATAATAACTGCTAAAAATTCAGCTTTGCCATGACAACAACAAATTACATTTTAAAATACATTTAAAATAGATTTTTTTTTTCACAATATTACTGTTTTCATTGTATTTTTTATCCCCAAAACATTTGAAATGTAGTGTATATAAATAATTGTTTTTATATTTTTAAGTTATATTTTTGAGCATTGACTTTATTTGACAAAAGGAGAGACAGAGGATGATAGGAGAGACTAGAAAAAGAAACGAAAAAAAAGAGATAAGCTTGAGTCAAACTCGGGTCCCCGAGTTGTGTGATATGTCAAGAGCTCTGCCCACTAGCCTATGGCTCTGACTCTTTTTTTCAAAGCTGAACTGCTATCAAATACTTTTAGACAAGATGCAGTAGCTGAAGATGTCAGACTGCATGTCTACATAGTCCAAGAACTAAAGAATGTGCAGATGGAATAAATGTATAAGGATATAGAAATAATACATACATCACATACACCAATCAGGCATAACATTATGACAACCTTCCTAATATTGGGTTGGTCCCCCTTTTGCTGCCAAAACAGTCCTTACCTATCGAGGCATGGTCTCAAGTGACCTATCGGTAAGCCCCGCCCCTTGAATGCAGATAAGCCAGTGGCAGTTGAGTATCAGCTGCACGGAGACTGGAATTTGGACATCTTTAGATTTCAGTGCCATAGAGAAGCATTGGAAGATCCAAAGCTTTCATTTTGATGGTGTTAATGCTACAAAAAGCCTGAAAAGTTGAGCCTGTGGTACTTGTAACACTGATTTCAGATATCTTAAGAGGATTGGCAATGGAATTTGGAATTTATTTTATTATTCAACGTTCATTTTCTAGTTGTCATACTCTCATTAAGTTACAGTTTTCATCCGCTCAAGCAGTTATTGTCTGTTAATATCATTAATGTCTCTGGCTAAAACCAGCTAACATTAAAGTTAGTGAGTCCATGCTAACGTACAAACCTCAGCTAACTATTCTCACGTCATGTACAGGGTAGGTAAAAAAAAAAAATACATAAACGAAGGTTTATATTTTAGTGCCTCTCCATATTAAACAGATTAAATGTATTTTGATTAATCTTACACTGCATTAGTGTAACAGTGTTGATCCTGGATGTTGTTATTGTGGTCGTGATGACGATAACATGAGTTCCCCGTCTGTCGTTCACGTTCGACGTTGTGTCGAAGTGACGACTAGGGGTCGCTCTTGAGAGCCCGAACACCTCTGACAGCTTTGAGAAAAGGCCAATGAAATTGGTACGCAGTATTTGCATAGCCCGCTCCGCCCCGGAGATCCGGGCATAAGAGGGGGGGGCTAGGCAACACTCATTGTTCTGTTTCTTCGGAGCCGAATGCAGTATTCTCTTAGGGGAAAACAGCATTACTCACCTCTTCGTCGTTGGATCTATGGCACGAGCAGCGGTCTCTCCCTTTAACCCTTCTCTTGGTAAGCGAGAATACCCCTGGGTGCTTCGACGACGATCTCTAAAGAGCTTTTCCTCCTGAAAAGGAGTAATTTCTCTGAAAGAGCCGACACGGATGGATTGTGTTTACATTTGCCTTTCCGTCCGTGTCTTCCTGGTTGCGGTTTCCTCATAAACAATAACAATCGGCACGATCGTTGTGCTCAGGGTTGAGCTAGTCTCACGCTGATACATCGCTTCGTTGATAGTTTGTGTTCTGCTTGCGGAAGGGAACATAACTATGGGTTGCTGCTCACGAGCCGCGAAGCCGCGGCTCACCGCGACCGCTTCCGTTCGGCCCTTCTACTTCCGGGTACGAGGGCCGCTGCGATGTGCGTCGATAGCGAGCAATAGGAAATGAGTTAGTTCCGCCGGGTTTCCCCCCGCGGATCGCTCGTTCCTCGCGACCCCCGTTTAGGTTTTTGGACAGATTATTAGTTCTTTTTACAACTTTACTCTGTTCAAAACCTTAAAAGCTGGTTGAGAGGTTGGCTGCAGCATCGGAGGGAGGACTTAAACCATGGGAAGCTGATGCTTCGACTGAGCAAGCTGGGGAGCGAGTCTCAGTTTGAGCAGACGCTGAAGTGGTGGGCGTGCTTGAACAAGATAACCGAAACACATCAGGTTTGAGTGAGAAAAAACCCTCTGCCTCATCCTGTGTGTTCATGGCTTCGGTAACGTACGAGATTGACTATATCGTGATAGGCCTTTTTTTTTCGGCTGAAACACGATATATCAGGTCCTCCTCCCTCATTTCCCTCGATGGCGGTCCAGCGCGAGAGGCTTCGTGGATTCTCCAGGCGGGTGGGCGCTTCAGTACAGCGCCTGCATATCTGATGCCCTGCCCCCTGGTGGGACCACGTAGGCTCTCGTCCAGAGCGTGAAGGGGTTCACGTCTTCTGGACAGGCTGTGTCCACCATGCACACTTTTGCCATCCTGCTGGCTGCCAGGCAAAGTGTTATAAGATCTGCACGAGGGAGATCTCGCCTCAGAGTGTCGCAGGAACTGCGTTCAGTTCTGTGTATGCTTCCGAGCATCAAATGTCGCAACGCAGGCTCTGGGTAGAGCGATGTCCACTACGGTGGACCAGGAGCGCCACCTTTGGCTAAATCTGGCGGAAATGAAGGACACTGAGAAAGTTCGCTTTCTTGACGCCCCCATTTCTCCAGACTGGTTCAGGGCCCGCCTCAGGCTGGTCCTGCACCCAAACCAGCCTTGCCGTCGAGTTCTCGCAAGAAGGTGGCGCCATTAGCTCATTTTCAGGCCGCTAGGAACCCTCATCAGGCTTCGAAGCGCTCCTGAAGTGAGCCGCCCAGGGGAGAGAGATCTGCTGACCTGTCTAGATCCACACTCGGCGAGGGGACGAGTGTGGGCTTCGGCTCCTTCCTGGCTCTGCCTCACGGCGGACAGCCACCACATGGTCAATTTAAGAGCAATTTCTTTCTTCTCTGGGCGTAAAAACCAGTGCGACTGCGTCCCTCCGGGGTACCCAGCCACTGAAGCACGTCAAAGCATGCTCGACCGCATCTCAGGCGCTTCTGCATGCTTTGACAAACCAAGTGCATCCTTCAGTCGACCCCCTGAACTCAGGCGGTCCTCCGTTGGATCCTTGTCGGTTACGATGATCGGTACACCCACCATGGTTGAGTCCCTCCGGGGTACCCAGCCACCAGAACACATCAAAGCATGCTCAACCGCAGGGCCTGCGCTTCGGCATGCTTTGACGAATCAAGTGCATCCATCAGTCGATCCCCTGAGCTCAGGCGATCTTCTGATGGATCCTTGTCTGTCGGTTCCGATGGTCGATCCTTCCATGGCTGGGTCCCTCCGGGGTACCCAGCCACCAAAACACATCAAAGCATGCTCAACCGCAAAACTTTCGCTTCTGCATACTTTGACAGAGAAACAAGCGCATCCGTCAGTCGATCCCCTGAGCTCAGGCGATCTTCTCACGGATCCTTGTATGTCGGTTATGGCGATCAAAGCACCTTGTGTCCTCCGGGACAGCACGCCCCCGAACAAAGGGCTTTCACCACAACTCAGTCACACCGTACCCACCCGAGGTACGTCGGTGGTCCCCCTGAGACCGTTGGCAGAGAGTTTTACAGCTTGGCTCGAGATACCCAACCTCTCTCGCTGGCTTCTCAGAACCATCCGACTCGGCTATGCTATCCAATTCGCACGCAACCCGCCCAAGTTCAGCGGCATCTTCTCTACCGCGGTTCGGGACGAGAATGCTGCGGTTCTTCGGGCGGAGATCGCGACCCTTCTGGCGAAGGACGCGATAGAGCCGGTCCCCTCGGCTGACATGAAGAAAGGGTTCTACAGCCCCTACTTCATTGTACCCAAGAAAGGTGGCGGTTTAAGACCAATCCTGGATCTGAGGATTCTGAATCGGGCCCTTCACAAGCTCCCCTTCAGAATGCTAACGCTCAAACGCATTCTCACGTGCATCAGATTCCAGGATTGGTTGGTGGCGATAGACCTGAAAGACGCGTACTTTCATGTCTCGATTCTTCCAAGACACAGGCCCTTCCTGCGGTTTGCCTTCGAAGGTCGAGCATTTCAGTACAAAGTCCTTCCATTTGGGCTCTCCCTGTCTCCCCGCGTCTTTACGAAAGTCGCAGAGGCAGCCCTTGCCCCTCTCCGGGAGAGGGGCATCCGCATTCTCAATTACCTCGACGACTGGCTGGTCATAGCACACTCTCAGGAGTTGGTATGCAAACACAGGGATGTGGTTCTCAACCATCTGGCCCATCTGGGGTTTCGGGTCAACTGGGAAAAGAGCAAGCTCGCCCCGGTACGGAGCATCTCTTTTCTCGGTATACAACTAGACTCGGTTGCCATGAGTGCACGGCTCTCCCCGGTGCGTGCACAGTCAGTGCTGAGCTGCGTCCAGAAGCTCTCACGCAGCCCGACGGTCCCCCTCAAACAATTTCAGAGGCTCCTGGGTCACATGGCATCCGCAGCCGCCGTCACGCCGCTGGGCCTGATGCACATGAGACCGTTACAACACTGGCTGCGTTCCCGAGTCCCGAGATGGCCATGGCGCCAGGGTTCATACCGGGTGCACGTCACACCCGTATGTCTAAAAACCCTCGGTCCTTGGAAAGACATTTCGTTCCTACGGGCCGGGGTGCCCTTAGGACAAGTGTCCAGGCGCATTTTGGTTACGACAGATGCATCCAACACAGGCTGGGGCGCCGTATGCAATGGGCAAGCAGCTGCAGGGCTCTGGTCGGGCCCTCGGCTGCATTGGCATATCAATTGCCTTGAGCTGCTGACAGTGTTTTTGGCCCTGAAGAGGTTCCGACCTTTGGTTCAGGGCAAACACGTGCTGGTCCGCACAGACAGCACTGCGACTGTAGCCTACATCAATCACCAGGGCGGTGTACGCTCCTTTCGCATGTCACAGCTAGCCCGCCATCTCCTCCTTTGGTGTCGAAACAATGTCAAGTCTCTACGACCCACCCACATACCGGGCGAACTCAATTGGGTAGCGGACGCGCTCTCCCGACAGACTTCGCTTCGGGGCGAGTGGAGACTTCACCCTCAGACGGTTCAGCTGATCTGGAGTCTTTTCGGTCAGGCCCAGGTCGACCTGTTTGCCTCGATAGAGAACACTCACTGCCAGTTGTGGTACGGTCTGTCCGAGGCGCCCCTCGGCACAGATGCACTGGCACACAGCTGGCCTCAGGGCCTCCTCAAGTATGCGTTTCCACCAGTGAGCCTAATTGCACAGACCCTGTGCAAAGTCAGGGAGGACAGAGAACAGATCCTGCTGGTGGCCCCCTACTGGCCCAACAGGGTTTGGTTCTCAGAGCTGGTGCTCCTCTCCCCCGTTCCTCCCTGGCGCATTCCCCTGAGGAAGGACCTCCTTTCACAGGGGAAGGACACGATATGGCACCCACGCCCAGATCTCTGGAACCTCCACGTATGGTCCCTGGACGCGACCAGGAGGATTTCAGAGATCTCCCACTGGCAGTGGTAAACACTCTGTTGCAGTCGAGAGCTCCCTCCACGAGGCGGCTGTACGACCTCAGTTGACGCAAATTCACAAACTGGTGTTCCTCCCGGGGGGAGAACCCACGGAGATGTGGCATCCGAACGGTGCTTTCCTTCCTCCAAGGAGGACTGGATAGACACCTTTCTGCTTCAACACTTAAGGTCCAGGTAGCCGCTATTGCCGCTAACCACGACCTGGTGGAAGGTAGATCGGTTGGGAAGCACAATTTGGTTATACGATTCCTTAAAGGTGCACGCAGGCTGAACCCCGTCAGACCGCGCCTTGTCCCCTCTTGGGATCTGTCTGTGGTCCTCCGGGGCCTACAGTCAGGTCCCTTTGAGCCGCTCCAGTCAGTCGAACTCAGTGCTCTCTCCCAAAAGACGGCTCTCCTGACTGCGCTCACATCGATCAAAAGAGTGGGAGACCTCCAAGCCCTCTCCGTCAGTGACTCGTGCCTCGAATTCGGGCCGGCTAACTCTCACGTTATCCTGAGACCCCGGCCCGGTTATGTGCCCAAAGTGCCCACCACTCCCTTCAGGGACCAGGTGGTCACTCTGCAAGCTATCCCTTCTCAGGAAGGCGACCCCAACCTCTCCTTGTTATGCCCAGTCCGTGCCCTGAGCATTTACTTGGAACGTACTGAAAGCTTCAGACGGTCGAGTCAGCTCTTTGTCTGTTTTGGAGGACAGCAGAAGGGGAAAGCTGTCTCCAAACAAAGAATTTCCCACTGGATTGTGGATGCGATTCGTTTGGCCTACCAGGCCACAGGGGTGCCCTGCCCGCTGGGGGTGCACGCCCACTCCACCAGGGGCGTCGCAGCGTCGGTTGCGCTGGCGAACGGGATCTCTTTAACAGACATTTGCAGAGCTGCAGGTTGGGCTACACCTAACACGTTTGCCAGGTTCTACAATCTGCGTGTAGAACCAGTCTCTTCGGGAGTCCTGAACGCAAGCCCAGTAACTCCTGAAGCTGACACGGTGTAGAAGCTTGCTGAAGCGTCGTTCCCCACGGGTGATGACGCTTCCCCAGTTCAGTAAGTTTCCTGGCGTGAACCCTGAACGACAATTTCCATCATGTTGCACCCGCAACGTAGCTATGTTCAGCGGAGGAACTAGCTATCAGAATCTAATATGAGGTTAGGTTGCCTCTTGTGAACTCTCATATTAGGTTGGTGCCCCACATGTAGTGGCTCCTAATGCGGCCCCATGTGTGTATCTCCACCTATACTCCCAGAGATGCGGTGTTTCCCTTAAGACAAAACTTGTCTCCGACCCTGAGCTCAGCAGTCTCTCCTCATGCGGAGCCTGCCTCAGGATCGTCCCCTTGTTGTGCTCCCCTAGTGCGAGCCCTCAAGTGTATTCTCCACACAAATACCTCCCTCCGGGCAGGGTGTGGTCTCCGTAGTGCCCATCCCCCCCCGGGGAGGACGGACACTGGCCCAATGTTCTCCAAGATGTTCAACCAAAGGTGAGGAAAGGCTGGCTGAAGCTCTTGGGCATTGGAAGGTCACGTAGAGGTGAGTGACATTTATCTAACACGCAAGACCTGTTAATATTTGCACTCCATGCACTCGTGACGCGGTCCGCTGGTTGTGGCGTTTTCAACTGGGACCCCTAGTCGTCACTTCGACACAACGTCGAACGTGAACGACAGACGGGGAACGTCTTGGTTACGTATGGTAACCCTCGTTCCCTGATGGAGGGAACGGAGACGTTGTGTCCCCCTTGCCACAACCTCGGACCGCCTCTGAGTGTAGCCGGGTGCTTCGGCTCCTCAGATCAGAACAATGAGTGTTGCCTAGCCCCCCCCTCTTATGCCCGGATCTCCGGGGCGGAGCGGGCTATGCAAATACTGCGTACCAATTTCATTGGCCTTTTCTCAAAGCTGTCAGAGGTGTTCGGGCTCTCAAGAGCGACCCCTAGTCGTCACTTCGACACAACGTCTCCGTTCCCTCCATCAGGGAACGAGGGTTACCATACGTAACCAAGACGATTTATCCCCCGTTTGCATTGCAATCTGTAAACCCTCGCTTTCATGGATGTGACTTGTTTGTTCAGCACATCCCGCAAAATCTTGATTGAGATCTGGGGAATTTGGGGGGCAAGTCAACACCTCAAACTCGTTCTGCTCCTCAAACCATCCCTTGATCATTTTTGCTTTGTGGCAGGGCGAATTATCCTGCTGAAAGAGGCCACAGCCACTAGGGAATAACATTTCCATGAAAGGCTATATATGGTCTGCAACATTGCTTAGGTAGATAGTATGTGTCAATGTAACATCCACATGGATGGCAGGACCCAGCAGAACATTGCCCAAAGCATCACACTGCCTCCACCGGCTTGCCTTTTTCCCATAGTGCATTCTGCTGCCATGTATTCTCCAAGTGAGCGATGCACACACACTCAGCCATCCACGTGATGTAATATAAAATGTGATTCATCAGACCAGGCCACCTTCTTTCATTGCCTCCGTGGTCCAGTTTTGATGCTCACGTGCCTACTGTTGGCGCTTTTGGCGGTGGACAGGGGTCAGCATGGGCACCCTGAATGGTCTGCGACTATGCAGCCCCACACGCAACAAACTGCAATGCACTGTGTATTCTGACATCTTTCTATCAGAACCAGCATTAACTTCTTGAGCAATTTGATTAACATCAACTAGCCTTGGCCGCCCATGACCCTGTCGCCAGTTCACCACTATTCCTTCCTTGGACCACTTCTGATAAATACTGACCACTGCAGACAGGGAACACCACAAGAGCTGCAGTTTTGGAGATGCTCTGACCTAATAGTCTAGCCATCACAATTTGGCCATATCAAACTCACTCAAATCCCTTTGCTTGCCCATTTTTCCTGCTGCTAACACATCAGCTTTGAGGACAAAATGTTCACTTGCTGCTTAATATATCCCACCCACTAACAGGTGCCTTGATGAAGAGATAATCAGTGTTATTCACTTCATCTGTCAGTGGTCATAATATTATGCCTGATCGGTATGCAAACAGTGTTGGGGTAACGCAAGTTATGTAATCAGATTACTTTTTTCAAGTAACTAGTAAAGTAACACATTACTTTTTAATTTACAAGAAAATATCTTTTCCAGATAAGTAACGGCAGTTACTTTTTTCCCCAGTTATTGATTGGAAGCTCTCCTGTCCCCATGTTGAGGGAAATCGGGAGTAAGATGTTACTTTAGTTCTAGAATAAATGTGAACATGCATTAATTCATCTCACAAAAAACAACAACAGCAAGCTAACAGATTCAGCATTCCTCAAAATGAAAAAAAAAAAAAAAAACTGTGAAATTCAACTCAGAATATGATGCAAACCGGCAATAATTAAATATGTTAAATAATACAAATATTTTTTATGTATTAAATCCTATTTTATTAACCAGTGCTTTTGCTTCTGACCTTTGATGATCCAATGCAACCATACTAATAAGCAAAAATTACGCAAGATAACACAAAATAACAATAAAATAAAAAATAAAACAAAAAAAAACAAAATTTATTTTTCCTTCAGCCTAAAGCTTTTGGTGTGAAAGTGCTTTTATATTTGCTAAAAATATAACTTTTTATATTAAAGTTATATTTTATATAAAAATTATATTTGCTCCTAACACATTACTTTGCATAAAAAGTAACTAAGTTATGTAATTAGTTACTTTTTAAAGAAGTAGCTCAATATTGTAATGCATTACTTTTAAAAGTGACTTGTGTATAAATAATCATTTTTAATGACTTTCAATGCTTTTTGGGTGGTTTTCTCAGTCATTTTGCATTTTGCATTTTAATAGGAATCCATGTGATTAGGAGAAAACAAGTTCAAGATTTTGCTTGTGTTCACAGTTCTGTGTGAAGAGTGCTTTTTTGCTTATGAAATGTCTTTTAAAATTTTGCTAATGTGACCGTACAGTTTTCTTGTTTACTCACCAGTATCAAGTTTGGTTCCTCTGGTGCAGGCTACGATGGCGCCCATGCTCGGTTGAGAGGTCATGCCCGCCATTGAGTCCACTGCTACATCTACTATATCTGCACCTGCTTGGGCACAGGCTAACATTGCTGCGACTCCAGCACCCGCCGTATCATGAGTGTGAACATGGATAGGGACTTCAGGGAAACGGTCCCGCAGTGCTCCAATCAGTAATCGGCTGGCTTCGGGCTTCAACAGGCCAGCCATATCCTGAGGATGAAAAGAGAGCAGAGCTGCTTTTAACCACTCAAGTGCACCCCACAGAAAAGAAAATCACATTATGACAATCACTGTCATTACAGCAGCTCAACAAAGAAAAGAGTGAAGAAACAGAAATAACAGAGCGAGAATGAGTATTACTGTCAATATCTTCAGTCATTACACCCTTGAGTAACTGCAAAACACAGCTGAAAATATCATGCTAAGAGTCCTGACACACAAAAAAACAGCGGTTACATTAGCAAATCCTTCACCTCTGCCTTTGTGAGTGTGGAACATATGATTGTCAGGCCAATTCTGCGTGAGCGTATGATTCTGTGGACATGTGATCTACCTTAATAGCTAGTATGTGTGTTCCAGCCTTAACTAGCTCATTGGCCAGCTTTAGATAGTACTCCAGTGAGTATTTCTGTCTCATGGGGTCAGACACGTCTCCCGTGTAAGAAATGGCCGCCTCCACCACGCCTCCCGCCGCTCCTGCTGCTTCCATCCCCAAAAGCATGTTGGGAATATAATTCAAGGAGTCAAAAACACGAAAGATATCCATTCCGTTTTCTTTGGCCACCTCGCAGAATCTAGAGAAAGAGAGAGTAAAGATAAGTGGAAATAAGGTTGTCAGCTCTGCACTACAGCCAACTCCTTCAAAACTGACATTTATGGTTTATAAGAGTAAAGAGAGACATTTGTGTGAATGCACATTCAAGTCAAGCCATTGACATCAGACATTTTAATGCCTGCCAGAATACTATGCACTTGCCAACAGTTACCATCATAAGTTCTTTTTATTATGGAATGTGGAAATTCTAAGAAACTCACTGCTATTATAAAGTGTTGCGGGTGGTCGAAAGTGCATTGCTATGTGGCTGATAAGGAGTTCTGAGTGAAGTTTGGTGTGTTGCTATGTCCAGTATACTGCATAATATACATACCATTACACACTATATTTACACTGTTTTATTCAGACAAATGAATATGAGCTCCTTTACCAAAGTAATACAATTCAGGAGATTACTGCTGTATTGTTACATTTGTGAGCAAGCTTTTCCTATTATGAAAGCATGAGAAAATCCGAACTGCTGTGTGTACAGTTTCCTGCAAAAATGGCAATAAGTATTAGCTTAATATTTAAAATAATATAAAAAAAAATGTATGTGATAAGCACTGCAACTGTGTTTACCGCTACTGTGGTATCAGCTCTAACTCTCTATGGCTCAATGCACTTGCCTTTTTTTGTGTATGTGTGTATTTATGTTGTACCTACAAATGTAATCTCCTAAATTATGTGCACAGGCCAACAGCACCCACGAGGAAAACAGCTTAATAAACATACTAAACAATATCTTAAACATTTGAATATGCAGAAAGATTTCTGTGAGGGTAGGATATGGATTAGAGAATAGAAAATAACATTAGTCAATGGAAATGTATGTGTGATCTCACTTGAAAACTGCATTATCAGGATAGTTTGTATATCCCACAGCATTGGCTCCACGTAGCAGCATCTGAAATGGGACATTGGGAATCAGAGCTCGGAGCTCCTGAAGTCTCTTCCACGGACATTCCCAAAGAAAACGCATTGCTACATCAAATGTAGCTCCTACAGAAAGCAAGATAGATATTAAGGTCCTGATGTGATCCTCAGTAAGGCAAAAAAACATGCAGAGCTAGGGAACATCTATGGGAAAAACTGTTCTATTAATTTGCTCCTTCTCTGTGAATCTATGCGTGTTAAGATCACTAAAGAGTGTGTTAAAATGTGTCACGTGCCTCCCCAGTTCTCCAGGCTGAAGAGATTATTGAAGTTGTGGCTCACGAACGGAGCAATCTTCTTGAGGTCGTGTGTCCTGACTCGAGTGGCCAGCAGGGACTGGTGGGCATCTCTGAAGGTAGTGTCCATCAGTAGAAGACCCTGGTGCTGTCGAACTGCCCGTGCAAAACCCTCAGGACCATCCTTCAACAGGATATCACGGAAGCCCACGGGTGGCTCACCTGGAAGGTAAAAAAATGATGTGTTGAGTAAACACACACATAAAGCCACCTGACCAACTCAAAACATTATATCTCAATATTTTCTAGCATTTTGTCGATAACAATAATTAGATGACAGATTTTTCTTTCAAATAATACTTTAAATATGAAACTAAAATCAATGAGTAAGCAGTGGTAATTCACTGGATAAGTGAGTCACTGAGTCATTCATGGAACCGGTTCATTCATATAGCTGATTGATTCATGAACAAACAAGTGACTGTCTTTGAAAAAAGAATCATTGAATCACTGACTCACCTAATTCAAAATTGTGGATTCTTTTAATTAGAAAATTAGACTATTTTAGATGGGGAAACAAACAAACAAAAAAAACTATGGGAAAACAGCACTCTTGCAATATTGCTTACCTATAACTCAAACTTTTTTCTTATATCAATATTTTACATTCTGGGGCATTCTAATTGTATTCTAATAAGTTAAATCATGCAGTGAATGTGTGTATTCTTAAAGCGTTTATTTATTTTTTATTTTTTTGTCTTGCACAGTGAGTGACATGCTTGCACATGTTTAAAATGACAGTTACAATAGCATCATATATACATATCACACACCCCTAGGAACTGTATCTACTATTTATCTACTATTAACTACTGACAGTTTTTTGGACAGCTATGAACTGACGTTGCAGTAATCTGACTGCTTTCATTGTGGGCCTGTCACACGTACAGCTTTGAAACAGGTGATCAATTAAATGAGTGCCACTGACACTTCTCACTGATTCCCTGTCATGCAACGTCTCGTTTTGGCAGCCAACTAAAGTAAACTCGAAATAAGAACAGGAACACCACATGAATGTTTGCTGAGGAGAACAGGAAGAAAATGATGTGCTGAATATTTTAAAAAAGGCCACATTTCTCTGCTAAACCTATTGTTTTTCTGCCTGGAGCTTATGGGTCAGTGCCAGACCTACGAGAATCCACCAACCAACAGACAATGGGAAATTCCAACTATTTATAGGCCTCAGATGTGGCAGTTTGAGTGGCCATTAACCCAGCAGGCAGGTGGTGGTACAGTCAGACATACCAACTCTCTCTATTAATGCAAATGAGGCAAACACATAACAACTCTTGAAAAACTGGGTGGGTTGCTAGCTTATTCAAGCAAAAATCAAATCAAATCATGCTGTCCAGTGAGAGAGGGAGTATGAGATAAAAAAGGATGGGGGAGACCAATGATAGAAGGGCAGTAAGTAAGACATTGATGCACAGATTTGCATATTTCAAGGCATAAATACACCCACATGTGAGTTTAAATGTATGTGCTGCTGTGGGAATGTCTCTGTTGGAACGCTGGCGGCCATATGAAAGGAAAGATGAAGGCCAAAGCCTATTTATCGCTCATTGTGTGTCTGAAACGCTCATGCAACACACACAATGCAGAGGAGCTCATGAGGCTTGGGATACACCTACCACAGATGTGACCTACTTACACAGACACTTGCATTTTTTATCCCATGAAAGACCTTTTCCATACAAACACCTACATACACAACACATATTTGGTCCAAATGTGTAGGGGGATGATATTGTACATGCTCTGCAAACTATAACCAGTCCCACTGAGAACTATCTAAACACTGAGAACAGGAAGAAAGTGGGGAAACTTTTTTTGGATACACATATTTATGGGCATACAATCCATCAAGGGACCTTTGGGAATTATTTTACACATCATGCTCAGCAAACAAGAAAAAAGGTATGCCAATGAGAATAGGAGAAAATTTGCTAAATTAATTGCGCACACATATGCATACACATATCTATCCCTTAGGAATCTCTCTCTCTCACACACACACACACACACACACGCAGAGGGAGTGTGGTATGCGGCTCACACACACCTAAACCCCTGTAATGAGATTTCTAATGTGGCCGGATCCCTCTTTCATTTGGCAGAGGGAAGGAGAGAAGGGAAGGATTAAAGCTGCATTATCACACTCTCGTCCATCCACAGAGAGAGAGAGAGATAGAGAGAGAGAACAGAGTGGGGGGGAGTGCTGCCAATGTTTAGGGCAGCTATAAACAAGAGTATGAATTCCACAAACATCTGTTGTGGTACACTTTTCATGTGGCAAATGTGAGATATGTTTGTGCAGGGTTAGAGAGTTAAACTAAACTAAAAGGAGCTAAAACTAATCTAAAAGGAACAATGCTACTAAATCTACGAAATCAAATGAATAGTTTATCCAAAAATGAATATTTAGTCTTATGTAATTTAGGCTTTCACGCACATATACAAAAAAAAAACAAAAAATTGGTCACACGTTTAGTTTGGGGACAAATTGTCACTACTAACTTACTGTTAACTATGACTTTTGCCTCATTAAACTTCTAATTTGCTGCCTGTCAATAGTTAGTAAAATAGAAGTAGGACTGAAGGGATAGTTCACCCAAAAATAAAAAAAAAATTACTCACCCTCAAGGCATTCTAGGTGTGTATATGACTTTCTTCTTTCAGACTACTACAATTGGAGTTACATAAAAAAATGTCCCGGCTCTTACAAGCTTTGTAATGAAAGTGATCCATCCATCTATCATCAAAAGAGAGTGGTGTTCCAGTGGATGGCGTAGATAAAAGCAATAACGAATGCGGAACTGACAAATAACGAAGTGCAGCGGAGAGAGCAAAACAAAACACAGAATGAGGATTTGTTAAAAAAAAAAAAATGTTAGAGGATTTCAATATAAGCCAAGAGGAGACAGTTTTTTTTTGCTGTAAACAAAACTCGGCTCTCGCAAGACTAGCATGTTCTCACTAGAGCTTACGTTATGCCTACATCATTCACTGGAACGCCACTTTCTCGTGTAAGCACGTATAACAGTTACCGGAAGCTAGAGACTGCAGTAAAGTTTAAATATGGATATTTTTCTTACACAAATGCAATGCTTAGCTTCAGAAGGCCTTTATTAAACCCCTTGGAGCTGTGTGGAACACTTTTTACAATGGACGGATGGAAGTCATATACACCTAGGATTAATTGAGGGTGTGTACATTTTCATTTTTGGGAGAACTATGCCTTATAAAATACGGTAATGCAAAATAAGGAAATAATATATGCTCTATAAGTACTAATAAACAGCCAATAAGCTAGTAATATGCATGCTAACGAGCAACTAGTTAAAAGTGTTAAGTGGTCCCTACACTAATGCATTACCAAAAAATGTATTTTTGTTTATGAGATGAATAAAAGTCTTATGAGTTTGGAGTGACATCCTTCCCAAAGCATACAAAAACTGTAAAAGCCTCATGAAAGCAGTCCACATTACTTACTGTACAGCAGTGTTTAATTTCATTGACAGATTTTATTTTTTTTTTTGCATTATTTTCGTCAACTACATTTTTTTTTACACAAAAGAAAGTTGAATTGTTTATTTTGATGAGTATTCATGTAAACACACTCGGTTACGTCTTAGGTAAACAGTTGGGAGAATATCAGAAGTGTATCAGTACTTTGCATGAATGCATCAATGAAACGTATTACCTAATTTAGTTGTTATTGTCTCTGGCATTGATGTTAATCAAGCAACAAAAGAAAATCACTCACTGCTCTTGACTGAATCACTTTAGTAGCCCTAATAAAGATTATCTAAATGTATTTCTATAAATAAATATGTCTTCTTGAAAGAATGAACAAGTTGTTACAAAGAATGCATATTTAGCCTATATAACCATTGGCATTTCATTGAAAAGAAGACCACTCTATGAGAAGTGGTTTCATTTCATTTTATATAAAGGCATGTTGCATGTTACAGCAGTTAAATCTGTGTCTATCATGATAAAACCTTAACATCAAACCTATCTGAAGAGTTTGGAACGTTTAGAGAATCTTATGATATTTAGTCGACTAAAATTAGAAATAAAAAACTAAAACAAATCAGTATTTTAGTCAAAAGACTATGACTAAGACTAAATAAAAATTTGTTGTCAAAATTAACACTGCTGTACAATATGTTGTATTCTGAAGTTATATGAAAGCTTTCGGTGAAAAGTTTAACTCATGAGAAAAGTAGCAAAGTCTGATTCATTTACTTATTTGATTCTTAAGTTTAACTTAATGACTTAATGGTTGCAACAGTGAACAGCTCAGTGAAGGGGAGAATTATTTGTGAATAATCACTCAAATGTCTCTTCGTCACATAAAACTATTGTGTGGATTCAGAATACTTAGAATATAGCGCACAGGTCATATGTACCCCTTTAATTGTGCTTTTGAAAAGCTGAAGCTTAAAAGCCCCACTCTCCATCCACTGTAAACGCATGTAAATGCTATGTAAAAGCATGCCCAGGCAACACACTCTATTGGCAATTTGTAACTGTTCTACGATTTCCAGAATTGGTGGCGGATACTTTTTTTGAATTTGCATTATCTCATTTGTATGTTGCCCCTCTGAGATTTAGGTTTTGACCTTCATGTGTAATTTTTGTTTTATTTTGTACAAATCAAATTGTTCAAATTAACATGAAAATCAGCAACTCGTAAAATAGGTACATTTTCTCATGAGATCATTTGGATTGGGACACTCTTTAAAACTTTGTTCAATGGAACAAAATGAGTGTAAGTAAACAGTGACAAAACTTTTCCTTCAGCTACGTTTTTTGTTTTAAAACAGTGCAACTTTTACAGAAACAAGCAGATTTTGCACTATAAAAAGTAATTTGTATCTTGGGAACCTACAGTTTCAAAGTAGCTTTCCCAAATGCATATATGTGTGTGTCATACCCAGAGAAACAGAAGGAATGGCTGGATCAACAGATGAGGACTTGGCTTTCACTGGAATAGGAGTCATGGGTCCATTTACCATTATGTGACCTGTGGAGAAAAACAGCAGATGTTTAAACACAAATGCACTTGCACATATTTTAAGCCATCACAGGTGCAAAACAATGATGAACGCGTACACACACACACACACACACACACACACACATATATATATATACTGACCCAGATAGTGCAGGAGTTTCTGGGCTCTGTTCTGTGTAGGTTTGAGGTTGAAAAGCTCCTGGTTCTCATCAATAAACTGGGTGTCAACTGTGGCATAGAGGAACTGGCTATTGCTCAATACATTCTGCAGGAAGGGGATATTAGTCTGAAAGAGAGAGAGAGAGAGAGAGAGAGAGAGGTTTAGATAATCAACTGACAGTCACACACAAGCATTTATGCAATACGTGTGTCATTAGGCAATAGAACAAGTTATAGTACATTTCGAAAATTACCAAATATAAATGATCTGAGGAAAAATGTGAGAAATGCCTGCATGTGCAAAACTGCCAATTGCTATGCGGTTGCTAAGATGTTCTGAGTGCAATTATGTGGCTGCTATGGTGTTTCCACACAGTCATTAAGTTCTTCTGAGTGGTTTTAGGATGAGGTTATGTGGTTGCTAGAGTGTTGCTATATAGTCACTAAGTTGCGCTGAGTGGCTTTAGAGCAAGGCTGGGCAATTCCGGTCCTGTAGAGTTTAGTTCCAACCCTACTCAAATACATCTGCCTGTAATCCAAATAATCCTGAATCCTGTTTTATTATCCATCTAATCCTATGAGCAATAATAATTCTATTTTCCTTAGCAAATACCACTTATGCCAATAAACAATCAAACAAATACAATGCAGAACATAATTTGTGATGATAATGAAGAGCAAAGCATCAAGATGGACTGGAGACCATAATTGTCCACTTCATTGACAGTGTTGTTTAGTACTCTCACAGGCCGTGGGAAGTTTGCATTGTAATCTGTATTGTCTGAAAGCACTCGGTTCTTTGCTGATGGCTTCTATAAATGCATTAGCATTTCAGACAGCTGCAGTTCAAGCCATAACAGAGCTCCTGCACTGGAATAGGCCCCTAGACTGCAGCTATCAAAACAGCAGTGCACACCACTCACTGCACCAATAAACACTGTTTTAGCGTATGCAATGGGGCATGAGACAGGAATGTGTTGTATGACAGAAAAAACAAGTATAAAGCAAGTACAGAAAAGAGAATTGGGTTTGTGTGTATTTTTACGTGACATACAGAAAGAGATCTACAAAGTGCAAAGGGACTATAGAAGAGACAGGAGATGATGTCAAAGTAAGAATCTAAAAAAGGTTTTGTGAAAAGATCTCTTCACAAAAAGAAATGTTAGATCTGAATTCAATCTCTTTCAGAGCTGACTACACTGACTGACTCTTTCTATCTATTATGTTGCCAGTATCCCTGCAAACACACATACACACAGGGATGTCCTTAACTCATATACGTCACACACTGTGTTCTACAGAGGGATCAAAACCCAATTACCAAGCAAAACCTAAGAGAAAATAGGGGATTTCTCGAGAGGATTTCAATGGAAGCTGAGGAGTTAATGGAGGGTTTAATGCAGTTTTCTCTCCTATTCTTCTCCTGCTTGGATCTAATGTAATAAGCGATGAACAGTTGTGAAAAGAACAGTCTTAGAGAACACAGGTGAAGTACCAAGGAAAGATCTGAGAAGTCCTGGATGAGAGAAGGACTGGGAAAATCAGTTTTACTGGTCTTGTACATGTATGTTGCAAAAGAGAAGAGTTTGGCAGTAATGAAGCAGAAAATTTCTTGCTTTTCATGTCATTGTTGATCTAATTTGGCTGTCGTTCATTCCTGTGAAACCCTGCAGGGTCAGATTCAGTCTCTGTCTTTGCTTTTTTGGCCTCATTTAACAGATCGGCCTTCACAGCGGTCTTATCTCTCTGTTTCTCTCAAATTGTTTTCTGTTTAATCATGTCTGTCTTTTGATAGAGAAGCCTCTATGCTTCTTGGTCTTCATTATTTCTGCTGCTTGATTTTATTCCAGTACATTCCACTGAATTCAGTTTGGATTAACTGATTATCTCTGATCATGCGGTTTGGTTTAACATTGACTCAGTTCGACTCATTACCCTTGATTCAATCAACTTAATTTATTTTCTCTTAACTTATTTGGTTAGTTTCAGTTTGACTCAATTCAACTTATTCAGATTATTTTAATCAGTTCTTATTAAATTCAGTTTATCCAACTCTTTATCCTTGCTTTGTTTAAATTTAGTTAGATTCAACTTGACTTAATTGGACTCAGTTGAGTTCAATTCAGTTTGTATCAACTTGACTCAATTTGACTTATTATTTCTGATAACTGATTCACTGCCATTCAGTTTAAATATATAGTTTAGACATTAAACTCTAACTAACTGCTAATTGGCTCAATTGATGCCGTGGCACCAGCCAATCAGAAGTACTTCCTAATTCACTTAACCATATATATTCTAACCTAGCCTGTGTTCGGCACATTGCGATATTATAAAAGCTTATGTTATCCCTTCTCCTTCCCAGCACCACCTGTAGAGATCTACTAGGGGGGTTCTACATTTCTTGCAGCAGTCTTCCTTTGTTACTTTTGACTAAGCTGAACAAATTATTGTATTTGCTCAGCAGCAGCGCAGCAGATCTTGTCCGCCAAAATCAAGCGTATGTATATTTCTTGCCCGTGCCAATAAATGCTGGTTGAAATGATCACTCAGAGGATTATCATGACTGAACTCAATTAAAGTTCATAAAAACCCTAAAAGTAATTCATGTGAATCGAGCAGTAAACATTGATCATGTACACCGAGCTCATCACGTTTACCATACTTGGAAACGTAACAATATTTGCGTAACGCATGAAAACCTTATTGGGTCTTACAAAAGTTTGAACATGCACAAGCTTCTGTATTTATTGTGCTTGATATATGTGCATTAATCAGTGTTGATATGCTAGAAAAAAACCTCTTCAGAAGACTTGATTTAGTCACTCGATTCATATGGATTCCTTTTTTACGATGAAAGTGTAAGCAATGAAATCTGTAGTGTATACTTAAAGTATGCATAACAAACAAGACATATTCTAATAATTAGAAAGAAAACTTGAGCACCTGTTATAATCTGCAGAGAATTAAGAAATTCTAGTGATATCTCACAACTTGTTCCATTATTTCCAGCTGTCCATCTGTTCTGTGTTCAGGAACCAAAGCCAAAAACGGACTGATATTAGAGAGAAAAATAAACCGAGCAACATCAAAGATAGATCTGACCCCATCTCACACAAACTACACACTCTCTCTCTCGCTAAATGTTAGATAAAATGAATATTTGTTAAGCACTTCAAACTTCCAAACAGCCCTGTGGCAAAGTGTGCCTATTTCAAACAGGTCTGTGACTGGCCAAAATCTCTTTATTTGCACAAAAAGCAACACACACAAACAAACAAATAAACAAATTACCATGAATGCGCACAATTCTATGCAAAATAAAGGTCTGAGACAGTTTAATGAAAGGCCTTTATTGTCTGTCTAGCGGGGTGTGACAAAGTATAGTCCTGTCAGCGTAATTGACATCTGTTCAAGAACAAACACAGTTCTTGAAAAAAAGCAGAACCAAAACTCATATACACATTCTTCCTAAATGTGTGAAGCCATTAGAGCATGAATAGAAGCCTGTCAAGTAATCCATCGTTCCATCTATCCATCTGTCTCTCTCTTTTTTTTTACTAAACTGCAAAAGCGTATTAAGAGAGATGGTAAACAGACAACAACATTCATGTCAAGACATGTGCCACAAACTTTCAGTGCAAAGCAAATGCTGCATTTATGTCATGCGCTGTCCATGAACGGAGTTTGTGTTCACAAGACAAAACAAGGAAGAGTTTGGCGGTAAACTTGATACTGTCTAGTGATTAATTGTCTTCATTTTTGATTCATATGTGTAATGGAAATGGCATGAATGCGCTATGACTAAATGTGTATGAGGATGGGGGAGGAACTAAATATAGAAGAACACAAAACACACACATTGCTCTCTCACACAGACGGACTCAGATGCGTTCAGTAGGGTGGGGGTGGAGGCCCTTCTGCATAGTGTGAAAATAAATATTAGTTGACTAATACGGGCTTTTCAATGGCCTAATGCAAAACCCAATACAGCGGCTCCAACATTATTAGGACACTTAAGCCGCTTTTACAAATGTATAAATGTCTTTGCAGTAGATAAAGACATTATTAGGAATGCACAATATAGCAATACCATATCGGCCATTAGTGGATAATAGGGATTTCTTATTATTTTATTGATTTTGTTTAATACTGGATATTTAATTGTACACTCATATCTGCTTTTTCATTTTAGATCATCTAATGGTGAATGAAAGTTATTCTTTCAAACACTTCTAATTTATTAACACTGTTAAATGTAATCTTCAATTTCTAAAAAAATATTTTCATTTTTTATTCTGTACCTTGTAATTTTGTGATGTCTAAAATCATTTGTCACATGCACACACACACACACACACACACACACACACACCATAATATATCATTTTAATCTTGACGGCTTAATTTAATTTAAATAGTGGTGCATTGTAAATTTATATTTTTCAATATCTGTTTCTGAAAATCTGTGAATAATCTGTGAATGTCTTTTAAACAGGTACATTTCTTCTTCCACTGCTATTCTGACTTGTTTATTTACTTATAAATTTTTGGGTTGCCTTTTTGAACGATTCACTGTGGTAAAAATGTTGCTCATTAGTCATAGACACAAGCTGTCACAACTAACACACCTTGCACACAAACTGTAAATCTCTTTATTTATGGTTGGATATTGTGGACATGGCTAATCAAAAACGAATGATGTAAAATCGATATTTCCCATGAAATCAGGTTTAAAATATTATTAATATAAGCTTACCGCTGTGAATCAGGGCATGGAAAGTAGTGAACATTGATTTTTTTTATGTATTTACTCAATAACTGATTTTTGTTCATTTTTAACCATACAATCTTCTACACTGCAACTTTAATGAAATCACTTCAGAAAAAAATGTTGAAGTAACTCTTTTGTTCATTAGACACAGTTTATTGGCTAATGCAGATAATCTAATGTCATCTAAATGTTTTCAGATGAATCCACCTGCCCACTATATAACTAAGAAAAGACAAGTACAACAATGAGGACAAAGATGTGGATGGAGTGTTGTTTTTCAGTAGTGTTACACACCACTGCATTCTCTAATCAACTGAACAAATGAGATGCGTCACATCTGAATAGTCTTCATTTCTAATAAACCTCATACACAATAAACACACATACACACATATGCATACCTACACAAGCTGCTTAGGATGCCTGCATGGATGCTGTATATTTATTATTAGTCTGGAGTGTTGATGCGTTGTTGATGTGCCTGTCTGTTTTTAGTGTTGTGTCTCTGTAAAAGTGTCTGAGTGTTGTGTGGTATTGGTTTGTGCTTGCTAGAACGTGGCCACCATTTTCAATATCATTATGGAAATAAACCAGCCAACAGATATTGTGAAATGCTTTTTAAAATGAAAAATGACACCAATGAAAATACAAAACTTTCTCTTAAAATAACACCATTACATACCCCCCCCCTCTCTCTCTCTCTCTCTCTCTCACTCTCACTCTCATTACTCGGTGTGTGTTTGCCTTTAACTGGGTAAATTCGAAAGCTGTTCATAACTCATCTATTCCAATAATAACTAATAAGACAAGACAAATATAGCAGGCAGAGATGGAGAGGGGTTCCCAGTGATGGTAGAACTAGATAAATTACACACACACACACACACACACACACACACACACACACACACACACACGTCAGTTCTTAAACATACACTTTCTATCTTCCTCTATTTCCTTCTGTTTCTCAGATATACAAATATCACATATGTTTGTTTTTCATGATGGAGACTTCCACTGACTTCTATTGTTTTTAGAGTTAATGAAATTTCCTATATTCTAAATCAATCTGCCAAAAAACCCCAAAAACAAACAGAAATTACAAAATGTCCTAATTAAGCCATAAATCCCACAGTTATCTTTTGCAGAGACATTTGGACATCTCAACAATGTAGGCATGTATGTATGTAAACATGTATGTATGTATGTATCTTTGTTTTTCCTACATTGTTATATACAGTGTATATATATATATATATGCATATGTATATAAAACACACATTCAAACACAAAATGAGCTGCAATATCAGCATTAATAATATATTATCTCTTGTATATGTCATGTATAAACAATGTTAAACATTTTAAAAGTGTTTGGGAGTGAAAATCTCTTATTAACAGCATGTAGCAGGAAAGGGCTATATCAATCCTTTCTGCGTTTGATGTACATCTTTATCTCCTTCCTCTCCCTATCACTCTCTTCCATCCATTTCTCCATACTTAGCTTTTCCTTCTGCTTCTCTATCATCTCTTCCTCTATCGCTCCCTCGCTACCCCGACCATCACACTCAGCCAATACTGCTGGAGGCTGTCCATCTCTCTCTCTCTCTCTCTCTCTCTCTCTCTCTCTCTCCCCCTCTCTCTGTCTTTTAGCCCCCTCCCTCACTCTCTCTCCCGGTATCAGTGCATGTAGTCGACACTCGCTCCTTAGTCGCTCACTGGCTCACGCAAACAACTCAGCTGCTTGCGAAAGAAGAAAAAAATGAGTAGAAACCTGAGAAAAACTGAGCTACAAGCAAATGAGAGAAGTGTGCAGGGGAACTGCTAAAAATATCTAGCAGTACAAAAGATCTGTTATTTTTCTTCTCACGTTCGCTCTAATTTTTCTTTTTCTGTTCTGTTGTTCCCTGGATACCTGACCGACAGGATTAAAAATGACTTAAATTTCAATCAGCTGTGGCAGGAGAGAAAGAAAGAGGGATGAAAAAAAGAGGAGTTTGTCCTCTGAAGAGACTCAGCGGCACACAGCTGGTGAGAACGAGGGAGTGTTAGACGGAGAGAGAGAAATCTAGAGAGGGAGGGAAGAGGACCGGAGTCCGAAAGAGAGAGAAAGAGGGTCTTGTTTCGCTTTTGAGGAAGCCCGGAGTCGGATCAACGTTTCCTGCAGGACTACTCGACTGGAAATGCTGGAAAAGCAGGTTTGTGGGAATGCATTCTGTGTATGTTATTTGAATGATGAATTTCAAAATGGATATTGAGAGAAAAGACATTGCTCTTAAGAACTATTAAAAAAAAAAGACAAATGGATGATGAGACAGAGAGATGATGCTTAGATGAAAGCTTGTCAGTCTGCATGGTGACATGCCTGACGCCATATAAGACAGCTGCTTAACTCCTCTCTCTCTCTCTCTCTCTCTCTCTCTCTCTCACACACACACACACACACACACACACACACACACACACTAACTAGTAGTCACAGTCTCACACACAAAGCAGCACACATTGTCACCGCACCCACAGATTAAAAAACACTCTGTGTGCATCTGTGATTCTCTTGACGCAAACACATGCACACAGGAGGTGTTTAATTTGAATGCTGTCTCTGTGCTGTCTGAGACATGCTCAAGATGAATGACAAGCTGAAGAGGACACAAAAATAACGAGAGGTGTGCGTGTGTGTGTGTGTGTGTGTGTGTGTGTGAGAGAGAGAGAAGGTGAGAGACAAAATGACAAGAATCCACTTTGGTGACATTTCCAAGAGGGATCAATGTTTTTTGCAGTCGGACGAGGTGAGAAAACATGGGAAACTGTGAGAGACAGAGATGACTAAACAAGGGGAGAGAGAGAGAGGAGTCTAGAGGAATTTTTTTAGAAGTGCAAAATGGAAAGAGGACATCAGGACTGGTGTCCGGTGCTGGGAGAGGGGTGTCGTGAGCTTAGCGGCGGGGGTGTATAGGGTGTGGGGGGTTTGGCTTCTAGGGTCCTAATCATTTAGTCCAAGGGACAGTGGTCCCATTTAGTACTGGACTATGTGCATTTCAGTGTCAGTCTTTGCTGAAATCAGAAGAAGGATGTAATTAAATATTATCTCTACCCACTGGAAGAAAAAAAAAAAAATCCCAATTGAGATCTTGTTAACATCTCAATCAATTCTTCTTGATTGCAAGTTAAAAGCAAAGCAAATGGAGCTGAGGTCTCCTGCTTCTCAGGTTTTTCCTCCAGAGAGGGACCCCAATAATATGATATTCATATTAGAGATCTCAAGATTGTCCCATTGAAACTGTGCTCAAATTTGGCAAGATACCAAGAGATCTAACATTTCAACATAATTTCTCAGCAAAATCATATTTATTTATTTAAATTACTTATTAAAATATTATTTTTATTATGTACACTTTTTTATTAAATATATATTATTTTATTTGTATAATTCCATTATTTCCATATTTGTGACCCTGGACCACAAAACCAGTCTTAAGTATCATAGGTATATTTGTAGCAATAGCCAAAAATACATTGTATGGGTCAAAATGATTAGAATAATAAATAAAGATCACGTTCCATAAAGATATTTAGTAAATTGTCTACTGTAAATATATCAAAACTTAATTCTTGATTAGTAATATGCATTGCTAAGAACTTCATTTGGACGACTTTAAAAGCGAGTATTTTGATTTTTTTTGCACTCTCAGATTTCAGATTTTCAAATAGTTGTATTTTGGCCAAATGTTATCCTATAATAACAACGCATACATGGAAAGCTTACACATGATTTTGAAAAATTGATCCTTATAACTGGTTTTGTGGTCCAGGCTCAAATCTATTTTATTGCTCTGTTCTTATCTGTGTTTAATCAAAAAGGGTTGTTAATGTTATTAATATATGTATTTCTACCCAGGAAACATCTGTGGCAACATTGAACTTGTTTAAAAAAATAATTAAGTCCCATTAAATTGTTTTCTGGGTTTTAGTGTTAGTATACCTGTGTGTATTAAGAAAAACAATTGAAATTAATTGTTTTTTTTCTTCCCCCCTCTCATTCCATGCTCATGCTACTCATTCAGTAATCCTCCCATCATCCTGTTTCTCTCTGTGCTTGGGATGTTGTTCTGTTGTGAGACATAAAGGCCTCAGAACAGGCAGCTCACTGGAATCCGACACTGAACAACGAATGGAACAAACAACTGAAGAGGCGAATGCATGAAAACAACAATCAGAGTAATTTGGAGGAGAACACAAACAAGGTGCACATCTGGAATAAGGAATTAACAGACTGACAGAATGAGAGAACGTAAAATGAGAAGGTGTTGAAGGGGAAAATGAGTACATGAACATGGCAGGTGGATGAAAAGGAGCAGGAATAGAAGGTGAAAGGAAGATAAAACAGCAGGATCCTGGAAAATAGAGGGGAAAAACAGCTGGAAAGAGTCAAAGGTGGAAGAATATGATAAGAATCTTAAAATGCGTTCAGTGGAAATGTGAAACTGCTGGTAGGCCCTAAGGCCAAAATGTTTCACAGCAGGAACATTTTAACAAGGGAAGAGCATATCCCAGTGCATATCCCAGATACGTGTGGAATTGAGAACCTGAATCAAGTTAAATCCTCATGTTTGAAGTGTGTGCATGGACACAGGATAAACACATAAGCACACGTGGACGCTCCTCTTGACAAGGGATAAACACCTTAAACACCTCAGTCTGGATTAAATCACACCTCCGAAACATAAACACAAGATAAACACCTGGAAATGAGCAGCTAATTGACCTGGGATCAACACAGACAAGAAAAGGTAAATACTCTCACTCACACAAACACATTTATACTGGAATGGTTGAAGACTAATGGACAAGGCAATTGACTGACCTAAGATGAAAGATGCTGGGCAGAAAATCTTTAACCAGCTTTTGTATGCGCAGTCCTGTTCCCCATCCTTCAGCACACACAGTGGAACATTTTATCTCTTAGAGGTTGCTCTGTCAAAACTCAGAAGACTTAATGGTGTTCCGAGTTTCATTTAAGTATTGATTTTGTCTCCAAAATAAAAAATAAATTAGACTAATATCTGGCATACAGGGTCTTTTCAGAGTAAGCTGGCTATATGGTTGACCATTATCTGGCGAATTTTAATGAGCAAAATCTAGTCATTTCAACAGCAGTCCACATGATCTGGATATTCCTGTGAGGAAGAAACATTTCCTCAAACTGATTTCACAAAGGGTTCAAAATTGCTTGTATGGATTCAGTGCATTGACTAACAGAAATTTGCCACACCTTAAAGGATTACTTCACTTCCAAAATAAAAATGTTCCTATAATTTACCTCCATGTCGTCCAAGATGTTCATGTCTTTCTTTCTTTAGTTTTTTTCTTCAGTTTTTTGAAGAATACATTACAGGATTTTTCTCCATAAAATGGACTTCAGTGGTGCTCAACATATTGAAGGTTAAAAATGCAGTTTCAGTGAAGCTTTAAAGGGCTCTACACAATCCCAGCCGAGGAATAAGGGTCTTATCTAGCAAAACGATTGATTATTTTTGTAAAAAAAATAAATAAATTACAATTTATATACTTTTTAACCTCAAACGCTCATCTTGCCTAGCTCTGCGAATGTTCATGTGTGCTCTGGTTCAAACTCTCACTTTCTCCTCCAACTTCAAAATCATCCTGCATCACTGCAGAAGTACCAACCAAGTGTTTACAAAGTGAATGTGCAAACGCCCTTTACAAAAAAGGTAAAACTGTGATGTAGAAGGATTTTGAAGTTGGAGGAGAAAATGAGATGGGAGTTTTTTGACATACCCTAACTGTATTGAACAGGAGTGCATATATATATATGTGTATATATATAAATATATATATATATATTTTTTTTAAGAAAATGACAGATCGTTTAGCTAGACAAGACCCTTATTCCTTGGCTGGGATGTTTAGAGCCCTTTGAAGCTGCACTGAAACTCCATTTTTAACCTTCAATCCACTGAGCACCATTGAAGTCCACTATATGGAGAAGAATTCTGGAGAATTTCTTTGAGACTGAAGAAAGAAAGCATGAATATCTTGGATGACATGGGGGTAAGTAAATTATCAGGAAATGTATATTCTGAAAGAGGAGTAATCCTTTAAAGCAGTATGCTACACCAGTGGTTCTCAACCACGTTCCTGGAGCCCCCCCAACACTGCATGTTTTCCATGTCTCCTTAATCAAACACACCTGATTCAGATAATCATCTCATTAGTAGAGACTTCAAGACCTGAAATGGGTGTGTCAGACAAAGGAGAGATGCAAAATGTGCAGTGTTGGGGGGGCTCTAGGAACGTGGTTGAGAACCACGAATGAAGAGATGCTCCGCACCTGATTCCAATATAGTTTGGTGTTTACATGTTGTTTTTGTTATTGAATATCAACATTTCAATCAAAACAACATTTATCTTGCTTTATGGGATGTAGGATTTACTAAGATGACTGCAGTGGATGCTGGGATTTGTATCTTAAGTTGCCTACCTTTTAAAACAGCTTTTGCATAGCCATAGCAACACTGGCTCAACCAATGGCATGAGTTTTAGGTGTGGCTATCTGTTTGCCAGACCAATGGCAGACGGTGGTGTTCTGGAAACATTGTTTTTGCATTTCTGCTTGCTGACACATCAATTCTATGCGTCACATTTAAAAAGATCTCATTTGCTATTTTCTTTCCTATGCTTCACTTCCTGTCTGAAATTATGTGTGGTGGTTATGTGTTGCGGTGTTTTGGTGGATGAACTAGATGTTTACCTTTTGTAGTCTTTTAAACAGCTGTAAATTTGACTGGATACACATGAATGGGTCAGAGAACAACATTCTGCTCTAGAAACGGTTTTGATTGCACACAAACACCTCACTCCCTCAAATAAAAGACAAATGTGTAAATCCAGTTATTTATGGAGCTCAAAGTATGTTGTGGGCCATTTATTGTTCCACCTCTTTTCCCTCTTTCTCCCTCATATCCTTGCATAAACACAAGCACATATCCAACAGCGACTAATGCAGTGAAACAACACAAGAGAGATTGATTTTACAGTGATATAATGACAACACATGCATGCATACACACACACAAAAACAGCTGAAGAGCTCTAGTGCTATCTATCCAGAGTGCATGCTTTTCTATGCATATTCATGTGCACACATGAAGGACACTTTACACTGCACTACAGCCTTTATCGCTCTGCCTCTCTCATGCTGGTGTATTCTCTGTCTCTGTGTGTGTGTGTCATTAAGTGTGAGAGAGGTTGCTTTAAAAGTAGCATGCATTCTCTTTGTAACCATGCCAACATCAATACCAGCACCCCATACTTCAAGGACCGCCCTACAAACCCTCTTTAGTACTTTTGTCTATTTATTCATATTTATTCTTCAAGTCTTGTTCTCTGAGTTATCGTTTCCACTCCTCATTTCAAAGAAAGCCCTGGGTGTTTACACGTTCCTAGATTTGACATTTTACCACCTATTAATTTTATTATTTGTAATCTGCCTTAAGATAATTGCATTCCCTTCCTACATTGACAGTTTTATCCACAAAGATGTATCCTATCCTATCCTATCCTATCCTATCCTATCCTAATCCTAATCCTATCCTAATCTGACCTTTCCTTTCCTTTCCTTTCCTTTCCTTTCCTTTCCTTTCCTTTCCTTTCCTTTCCTTTCCTTTCCTTTCCTTTCCTTTTCTAACAAACATTTGTGTCCTACCTTTATGTCTATCAACACTCTCTCTTTATTTCTGAGTATGTCCCTGCAGCAGCATTATATAAACTAAACATGTTCATTAGCAGTTAGCTTGTAGCTGTGCAGGAACAGCAAGCTCTGATGAAAGAGCAGAAGAGAGAGGTGCTCACTGAGCATGTAACATTGTGCTAAACTCTACACTATGATACCCATTCCAGTATTTTTCCAACTCCGCTGAAAAAATAGCTTGAGCCAAAATAAATTCAGTGGCAGTGTATGCTGGTGTGGGGCTGGACCAGATGGTGTGCCAGCAGACACGCGCTGTTCACCAGCAAATCTTAGTTTAGGAAAACTGGTCAGCTAAAATGGCCTTGTTGGTTAATAGGCATAGATAATCCTATTTGTTAATGCGTTATAAATAGGGACGTCCCAATCAAGTTCCAAGTCACTGAATATTGAGTATTTTGCTGTTATCTAGTTTTGAGCCAATACTTGCAACATAGGCTCATTGGAAATACGTGCCTCTATATACATTTCTGCAAACCTGAAAAAACGTACCTATATGTACGAATTACTGCAGTTTCCAGATAAAATGAACACTAGAGGCAGCAAAACTTTTATTCCTTTTTACAAAAAGTATGTGATTTTCACACATAGGGCCCTATCATACACCCGGCGCAATGTGGCGCAATGCGTAGCGCAAGTGTGTTTGCTAGTTTAAGTCCGATGCAGTTCGCATTTTCCCGTCCAGTGCCGTGTTGTTTAATTAGCAATGCATTTGCACCCGTTTGTGTGCCCATGGGCGTGCTGATCTAAAAAAGAGGTGTGTTCGGGCACATTGTTGGCGCGTTGCTATTTTGAGGAACTGAAAATAGACTGCGCCATAGACCAACTCAAACCTGGTCTAAAGTCTAAAGTCTATGGAGCAATATTTTTTTTGTTATTTAAAGAGCGCATTGGTAGATCATGCGCCTCTGGGCAGGTCCACAACGCGCGTTCACTTTGCTTATTACACACAGGGATGTGCATCACACAAACATGCCAAATATTAAAAACAAAAGGATTACAGTGTAAAACAATAGCCTATTATTGTGTAGGCTACATAAATATAAAAATGTAATGATGGATAGCCACTGCGTGTAATAGAATTAGGCTACCTATTTGCAGTTCAGCCTATTAGTACTTATAATGATGAATGAAATTGGCTAATTAATTAAACAATCGTGCCAATACACACATATATATTAACTGACTCCTCGCACGGAGCTATTTGAAAGCCTGCATCCAACACAGATGAATAAAATATTGACTGGCCACTTAACAGGTAATTTCAGCAAAACATCACTCGTTGAACTCCTTAGTTTACTGAGGAGCGCAACTCGCTCTTAAAGGGAATGGGAGATGAGACTCTGATTGGTTTATTGCACGTTACGCCCAAAAAACACCCCTTACTTATTAAGAGACTAGGGACAACCCATTTCGACTATGCGCCCGGGCGCATGGACCGTTTTCCCATCGTTAAATTAGCAAAAGTGGATCTGGACACGCCCTGAGCTCACCTGCGCCGTGCGCTTTACACTTTAAGATCATTTAAGATCACGTTTAGATCATTAAAATAGGGCCCATAGTTTTAATTAATAAAGCTTAATTTTCACACAGTTACTTACAGAATATTACATTATGGCTTCAAAACTATTTTAACCTGCGTAATTTTAAAACTGATACTTCTGAACGTTATCATCACACACACGCATGAGTTTTCTAATTCAGTAGGTTTGCTCAGTAGCTCAGGCGACATGGCGTTGTGCTTGAATGATGAAGATCTCAGGTATGAACCCTTTGAAACTATGGTTCGACAAAACAGCTTAAATCTGCATAAGAAAGTTAAAATAGCATGGCTGGATCAACAAATGCATTTTTAAATCACTTGGTCGGTTAGGTTTAAGGTTGGGTTTGGTGTAGGGGATATTTCCAACACGACAGAGCATTAACTTTTAGCAACACTATCCAGATATCCAGACAGCCGCAATACGTAGTAATACGCAGTAATATGTGCCTGTACCAACCAAATGCATATAGAGGAAGTATTTTCAATGAGCCTGGGTTGAATACTTGTATTTTTCTAGTGTTTGCTGCACACTTTAAGCACATTACAGGTATTACAGTCAATCCGATGTTTACAGGACCATGCAAAAAGTTTCTCAAAGGCTGGGGCTCAAATGTAAAAAAGGGGCATCTAACACAATGGAATTACTACAGTAACTATATTTATAGGCAGTCAGTTAATCTGAAGCGAGACTCAACACATAGCAATGCGTTATGGCACTGACGCCTCATATAATCTGATGGTAGATAAAAGTAAACATTAAATAAATGGCTTTAAGTGATCTTTTACAAAAGTGTGCATTAAATATGCTAAAGATGGAAGCTCGAACATGTGGGACACACTAGAACAGACATCACATCTATTCCTTCTAATGGCTCATTAGAGGTGCATACTGTCACCTGCACGACACCTGTGCGATAGTTGACATAACATAAATGATAAGGCTTAGGACATCTCATACCAATTAGTTAAAAAAAAATGGCCCCAATACGGAGCCATGACATCAACTTGGGACCTCCCTAGTTATAAAACTAATTACAATGTATAATCACAGTAATACACACAT
Organism: Cirrhinus molitorella; assembly: GCA_033026305.1. NCBI lineage: Eukaryota > Metazoa > Chordata > Actinopteri > Cypriniformes > Cyprinidae > Cirrhinus > Cirrhinus molitorella. The sequence goes on along the minus strand of CM065118.1, from coordinate 37,602,011 downwards.
ACATGTATATATTAAGAAAAAATATGTTAGATTTATATGTAAAATATTAATATTTATTTATAATGTAAATTATATATGTGTTTACATACAAATATATAAAAATAAAAGCTTAATCAGCCCCAACACCGAGCCATGAGATCAGTTCCTGACCTCCCAGCTATAAAACTAATCACAGACCTCAAAATTTATGTAGCAACATTCAAAATAGACAACAATAAATACTATATTAAGATAGGGCTTTTGCATGAGTCAGTGAATTTTGACTACATTGTTAGGACCAAATGCCCCCCAGAAGGATAGTAAAACCTAAAAACACCTGCACTGTATGAACCAGCCAACTGTCCCAATGAGGAAAAGAGTTTCATAGATATAGTCTTTATATCTTTATGGCATTATAAAAATGCGAAATCCCCACCATGATAGATAAACAAACCTGCCAGTAATACATAAAATGCAAGATGTAGACTGACAGATATAAGTATCATTTTCTATAGAATATCGAGCGCATTCCAGTGCTTAAGGACCAGAGTTTATATTCTGCTGATTCACTTCTCTGAGACAGAGAAACAGAAGAACAGGAAATGAGGAGGATTATGAGACTGACCTGCCCAAAAAGATTCATATAGAATGGCAGACATAGACGGAGAGATACTACAGGCAGACAAATTGGAAGGGTGGATGGAAAGATGATGGATGACTGAATAAATAGAGAAATCAACAGGCATATGAAAGGAAGGATCGATGCTGGGAGTCTGAGTGTGCAGTGCTCAAAGGGTCACTGCAGGGTCAGATAAATAAGACTCTTCTGAAATATGAATTCATTCTGTGGAGGCAAAAAGTCTTGGTTCTGATTTACTACAAAAAATACAAACAAAGATTTCATTATTCTTTCATTATTAGTTATACTAAATTATATCTTACCAAATATCTAGATATATAAACACCCTAGCAAAATCAACAACTATGTAATAAATACCAGTGCATTTTTCTCTGCCATTCCACCAGCTTTCCTCTCTCTCTTTCTCTGTTTTTCTTTAGTAAGTTCCCTTTCAGATGCTTGATGGATCACTGCTGTCAGGCCGTCATCCGCCTCCATATCAGTGCATGTGAGTGTGCATGTGTGTTTGAGTGTAAGAAAGACACTGTGAACACCTTCCACATCTCTGCCTCTTCTCTTTACATCTTAATGACTTCATGACATTAAGTCACTTCGTCTACTGCTCACGGAATCAGAAAGAGAGAGATAAAAAAAACAGCAGAAAATGGCGAAGATATGGGAGAGTTGATGTACAACTGTGAGATGAGAACCAGGAAGATGAAAGCCATTTGTCAAAGCGTATGTGTGTGTATGCGCGTTTGATCATGTGCATGTGTGTGTGTGTTGGAGATCATTTGCTATAAAAGCAGGAGACATCTGAGGATCATTGATTCTCTTTGTTGCACAGATAATAAATCCCCCAGTTCAATTCACAGTAAGATATTTCATTAGAGGATAGAAGTCTTTAATACCACAGATCAGATGATATGAATGATATATGTGGGGCAACACCTATCACCTACAGCTCATCTTTTATATCCACACAAAAGTATAATGCAGACTTAAACTCATTGTGACCTATGCCAACTGTCTCAACCTTCTTTCTGGCTCTCTCAGTCTTTCTCTTGCTTTTGCGAACACCCATGCACACACACATTGGGTTTTCCTATTTTAAGGGAACATTCCATAGGCGTAACGGTTTTTAAACCATACAAACTGTATTTTTTACGCCCTTACCCTACCCCTCACACAAAACTACTGCCATTTTTCGATTTTCAAAAATATCCGTAACACTTTACAATACCGTGTCATTTGTTAACATTAATTAATGTATTAACTAACATGAACGAACACTGAACAGTACATTTATTACAATAGTTATTAATCTTATTAATGTTAGTTAATTAAAATACAGACGTTCATCCATGTTAACAAACACAACTTGTGATTTTAATAATGCATTGGTAAATGCTGAAATTAACTTTAATAAATGCTGTGGAAGTGTTGTTCAATTTTTATAAAGGTATAATATGTAAGACTTTTGGATTAAAATGTGAAAAAAAATATTTTGTATTTATATATTTTGTTGACTTGTGTACTTACATTATACCAAATGTTTTCAAGAATGTTTAAATCCGGAGAAATAAGCAATTTAACTAGTGTAACGGACTGTGTCATTGCGTTGCCTACATTAGCTCAATCTATGACCATGATGTTTGACCAAGTCCCATCGAATTGCATCAGCTGTGGGGATAAAGACTACAGCCCCCATAATTCCACACTTAATCACAGCATCATCAAACTACATTGTTTGTTTTAAATATGTGCCCTCTAGAGGCTAAAATTACATATTGTGCCTTTAATTCATGTTAATGTAGTTAACTAATGAACCTTGTTGTTAAGTGTTACCAAAATATATTTTATTCTGTATAATTTATAAGCTGTATTCCTTATGAGAATGGAAAAAAGTCCCCACAAGGACCCCATAACGTAGAGTACATCTAAACCACACACACACACACACACACACACACACACACACACACACACACACACACACACACACACACACACACTTATACTTGTATGCATATGTGGTCTATGGTAAGTCTCCATAGACAATATATATTTTTTTGATACTGTACAAACTATTTTCTTACCATTTTTCCCCTCACGGAAAACCTATTGGCAGTTTTTGAAATTCAGAAAACACTGTTTAAGCGTAAACATAAACTATGTTTATGATGTAATTATACACAATTGTGTTCTCATGAACCATGTATATAAGTACATTACACACAAATATTGCCTCAACAAACAGAAAATCACATCTGACAAATACAAAATGCTGTTATTCTCCCTCTCTGAGCTGTCACATTTTGAGATATCTATTTATTGTAATACTTAGAGTTTCTTGTATCACTATTCAGAAGTCAGAGCTTTGTTCTTGTCTGGTGACTAAATTTACAGTGTTATTGGAAAATTATATGCAACCCAAATTCTGGTTTTGCAACTGAATTGAATGTGATGAGATAAAACAAAAGGGTAATGTGAAATTTCACACAATCTACTGTCCATCAGCATTGAGCTTTTGCTGTTTAGTGTGTTAAACAAAAAAAAAAAAAAAACTACTGCTGGTGGATGCCATAACTACATTATCTTTCTCCACTGACAGCCATTAAATAAATAAATCACTAGAATAAGTTAAGTTAAGGTTAAGGATAGGTTGAGGTTAAGGATAACAGATAAGGCTTTGGGATGATGTGTATTGCCATCAGTCAGTCAGGCTTGTCATGTAGTCATTTCCTGCTGCTCCAGAGTGATTAGTCACTTTCTAGCTCAGGTGAGATTTCAAATCGCACACTTCCTGCGCTAGGTAAACAGCTGTCCTTGAATGCTAATGGTTAGCTCTCCCCAGGTATTATAGACTTTCTTGTCTCAGAAATGCACTTTGCTTCTCTATCGTTCATCGCTTTTATGAGATTGTTCCTGCTCTAAATTCTGACCACTCTCGTTGACAATAAATTGTGCCCTAGTGGGAAACATTTCTATGGGCAGCACCCTGCACTATACTCCTCTTTTCATCACCACATCCCACTTGTGCTGCTTTATACACTTTATACCTGTCTGGATATAAGAAAAACCTCATCAGCTGCTAGAGGTCACAATCATAAAGTCAGTTAAATCATAAAATAAAACACAACAATAAGCTACTGTAGTTACAGACAAAACTATTTCCAAAATAAACAGTATTAAAATTAAATCAGAAATTGACAATCAAAATGTGGTAAATAAATTAAACTGATAATAAATGAAAACAAATTTGAGAATTAAAAATAAATAAATAAATAAATAGTTAACATTAGTTAAAGCAGTAACTAACATGAAATAACAACAAACAATACATTACACTTTATTAATCTTTGGTAATTTTAGTTAATAAAAATACAGGTGTTTCTTCATGTTAGTTCATAGTGCATTAACTAATGTTAACAAACAGAACAAGTAAATGCTGAAATTAACATTAACTAAGATTATTAAATGCTGTAGAAGTATTGTTAATTTTTAGTTCATGTTAACTAATGTAGTTAACTAATGTAACCTTATTGTAAAATGTTACCAATAAACCTGTGAAAGAAAAGAAAATAATAAAATAAACAAAACAACAACAACAACAACAAAAAAACAGAACAAAACAAAACAAAAAAACTAAACAAAAACAGGTAAAGCTGCTGGTTTGATGACAGGTCTCTGAGTACTGTGTTTATGGTGTCATGCTGCCCTGGAAAAAAAAAAAAAGCCTTCCTGGAAGCCTTCCTTGCTGTGCAACTTGAACACCAAGAAGTCAGTAAAACTAAGCCAAGATGCTAATGATTCTTACTCGGTCAATGCTGCTTCAATTAGTCTTTCAGCCACTGTGTGTGTTTGTGTGTGTGACAGCTCTCTTCAGAGTCTTGTGTGGTACAGAACGTAATTGATGTGATAATCATTAGCAAATGGTCATCCGCTTTGTGGTCACTGAAGCTGTGGAGACGCTGACAACAGCAGCAAAACTCTGAGTCTGATTTAATATGAGGCAGCGAGGGATACGGGGAGAAAGTAGGGGTGTGTTGAGGACAGAATGTATTGGTGAAAGAGGGCTGAGGGAGTTGCTAAGTGCAGAGAGATGTTCACCGTGAGACACACACGCACACATAATGGACAGGGTTATTACGTTCTAAAGCCAGGCACTCGCAGTAGTTTTTCATTCAGGCTGAATCATGAATAACATTACGGATTACAAAAGGATTACCAGAATTTATATTCTATTCTAATCTAATCTACGCTCTACCAATACACACACGCATGCACACCCAGTAGCTCTAGAGGATAAAATTAGACCAAGACAAGCACCGGCATGTCCTGAACTTAGGAACGAATATGAGTAAAGGACACAGAGGGCAGAGGATAAGAAAAGGGGATGGTAGGAGGAAGAGGCCTGATAATATTGAGGAAGGGCTGCTATCTATCCCAGGCGGCCGGATCGATGGAGGAGAGACAAGATCTATTTCGGCTGGTCTGTTCTCAGGTGGCTAAAGATGGTGAGAATGGGAGATGGAGAGAGAGAGGAGGGATACTTTAACTAATGTTGCACCACTTCTCAAGTTACCTCAAGGGCAGATGGGAAGAGTGGACACAGGTGATAAGCAGAACCCTGGGTAATAAAGGGAAACTGAAAAAGAGGGGCGTGGAGAGGAAATAGGTGGGGAGGGTGAGGAGAAGGAAGGTCACAGGAGGTCAGACGAAGACCACATAGGAAAAGTGAAAAGGAAGAGAAAGAGACAGATGAATCTGATACTTTCACATAGCACTATAGAGTTTTTCCGCTCGATTTCCCACAGACTTCTGGGAATGCAGAGTTACAGAGACATTAAAAGTCACGTTGGAAATTGCACTTTCCTCTACCTCCACCAACACATAACAAATGTATTTTTTATGATAATTATTATTCATTGAGCACTGACATTGTCCATACGTCTGAGCACTGAATTCCATCTCTTAAAGGGATAGTTTTCCCCAAAAATGAAACGGTTGTTTACCCATTTTGTTCCAAAGACATTTTGAAGTCCAAACAACACTGAACCCCACTGAATTTAATTTTATGTTAAAAAAACACTATTCTTTTACTATGTTCTACAAAATAAAGAAAGGTGTACAGTTGTAAAGCAAAATGAGGGCAAGAACGATGACAGATTTTCCAGTTATACATGACTTAAAGAGTTAGTTCACCCAAAAATGAAAATTATGTCATTAATGACTCACTCTTATGTCGTTCCAAACCCGTAAGACCTCCGTTCCTCTGCGAAATACAGTTTAAGATATTTTAGATGTAGTCCGAGAGCTTTCTGACCCTCCATTTAAAATGTATGTACGGTATACTGTCCATGTTTAGAAAGGTAATAAAAACAACATCAAAGTAGTCCATGTGACATCAGTGGGTCAGTTAGAACTTGCTGAAGCATCGAAAATACATTTTGGTCCAAAAATAACAAAAATTACGACTTTATTCAGCATTGTCTTCTCTTCCGTGTCTGTTGTGAATCCGCGTTCACAACACTGCAATGACATTGCTGACGTACGTTCATTTACAGTCTGAGGGAGTATTCAAGCTATTCTACATTGATTGGATTTTGGTATTGATATATTTTTTAAAATGGTGCGTAAGTGTGCATGTCGCGGATGTCCTAATCACCAAAAACAACCACGGCAACGTAAACGTGCATTACCAGATAACACGTCAGCACGTCATTGCGGTGTCCCCGGAAAAGACCCGGAAGAGAAGACAATGCTGAATAAAGTCATAATTTTTTTTTTACTTTTGGACCAAAATGTATTTTTCGATGCTTTTTTAATACCTTTCTGGACATGGACAATATACCGTACATACATTTTCAATGGATGGTCAGAAAGCTCTCTGACTACATAAAATATCTTAAACTGTGTTCCGAAGATGAACAGAGGTCTTACGGGTTTGGAATGACATGAAGGTGAGTCATTAATGACATAATTTTCATTTTTGGGTGAACTAAGGACAATACCAAGGACAATAACTATAAGAATAACACACTACAGCTATAATGATGAAGGCACAAATAAATGTTTTTGTTGGAATCACTTTTAGAACTATTTTGTTTCTCCATCTGATGAACTTAAAATATGTGGACAGCCAATCAGAATCAATCCTGCTATCATGAGCCTGAGAATTTAAAGCGGCAGATGAGCATGCATTAGAATAAACAGGCGATATTTTCCGCTGGTGTGGACGCTAATATAGTCATCTTTATAGTTATTGCTCTTGGTGTGAACAGACCTTTTTTCCAGTTACACTTTAGAATACTGTTCTGCCATTAACAAATAGCTACACAGGAAAAAATGACTAATGTACTATTAAAGGAGCACTGAAAATAGGCTCATTTTCCAACTCCCCTAGAGTTAAACAGATGAGTTTTATTGTTTTTGAATCCATTCAGCCAATCTCTGGGTCTGCCTGTAGCTCTTTTAGCATAGCTTAGCATAAATCACTGAATCTGATTAGACCATTAGCATCTCGTTCAAAAATCTTTCCTACTTAAAACTTGACTCTTCTGTAGTTACACTGTGTACTAAGACAGACAGAAAATGAAAAGTTGCGATTTTCTAGACTGATATGGATAGGATCTATACTCTTATTCTGGCATAATAATCAGTCCTGAAAAATAGCCCCTGAATTTATTTTTTTTTTTTTGAAGGAGATGCTAATGATCTAATCTGATTCAGTGATTTATGCTAAGCTATACTAAAAGTGCTAACAGCAGACCTGGAGATTGGCTAATTGTATTCAAAAACGGTAAACCTTATCTGTTTAACTCTAGGGGAGTTGGAAAATGAGTCTATTTTTTTAAAAAAGTGGAGTGTTCCTTTAACATTCTAGTAACTACTGTTAACTAACAATAAACTCTGATTAACAAAATCAATAAGTAATAGCACTCACTTGAATGTGGTAGTTCACTATTAGCTAATCAGTAAATAGTATTTTTTTCATATCTCCCAGAGAACAACTAAGAACTACCATATACGGGTTGATAATTAATGTGAATGATGCAAAATGTATAATTAATTCTAAAGTGAAGATCATGGTAACCCACTAGAAATGACTTAAGTATTAGCAAAACTGTCAGAAGAAATTACTAATTATTTGGATCATGGTAACCTACTAGTAATGACTTAACTGTTATAGTAATTCTTAGTAGTTCTCCTGGAGATATAAAAAAAAAAGTAGTTACTGATTAGTTAATAGTGAGCTAGCACTTTCAACTGAGTGCCATTGCTTCCTAATTTGTTTATCAGTTTCTTGTTAGTTAATAGTAGTTACTGGAATGTTAACAGTGCATTAGTTATTTGTTCCTGTGTAGTTATTCATTAATGATGGAACAGTATTCTAAAGTGTTACCCTTATTCATTTACAAAAATTAGTAGTTATTTTTCACAACCATAATGCTGTAAGAAGAAGAATCTTAAGGGTCACAGTAAGAATCTTTCAGGATAGGTTGTCCAATCAATACAGCAATCAATTTAATTATGAGGTTTAATCAGGCACTTCTAAAGTATGTGAACATTATAAATGCTAAAGATCCCTCCCATTTCTGCACTTTCAAGTGCAAATTAACTGAGGACACTGAGGAGAATCTGCCACTATTTAATGAGTAATGTTCTGAAAAACATGCTTAATTGAGTAAAGTCTGATTGTTCCCTGGTTATATTTATCTGCATTTTTTAGTGTAATGACTTTGCAAAAAATATTATCTTTTTTTTTTTTTTTTAATTTGCATAATTACTGCTGTACTGTTAATAATATCGAAGAAGGGTGAACAGGCACAAACTCTACTAATGATGTGTATTCACGGGTGTGTGAAGTACTACACGGACACAAACAGTTGGGAATGGTTATTTAAAGATCACTGTTGCAGATGTGAGTATGACGCAAGCAGTGCTGGGGATGTTACTTTGAAGACTTTGCGGCTTGCCAAGATAATTAAACTAAAGTAAAGCTATTGTTAGAGTTAGCTAAAGTTAGCTACTAAAATGAACTAAAAATAAAACTAAATATGAAATAAGTAACAAACAACAATTTAGAATAAAAAGCAAGCAAGAAAGAAAGAAAGAAAGAAAGAAAGAAAGAAAATACCTGCAAAATAGGTAATATGTTTTTATTAAGGTGTTTCAATACCATATGAGAAAAGATTCATACAACATTTGTCTCCATCCGAATGCCTTCTATCAAAACATCTGCCAGTTGCTTTAGAAATGTTAGAGGAAGGAATTGGCTTTTGACACTTCTCTCCAAAGCTGCCCACAGTGGTTTGATAATGTTCAAGTCAAGTGATTGAGCTAGCCCTGGCAGATGTTGAAGTTCATCTTGGTGCCCCAGCTGTCCAGATTTTATGATCATGACATTGGTGTCTGTGATTAAAGTTTTAACAATTACAGCTCTTTCATGAATGCTGGCTTTGTGAAGTTTTCGGTGGGTGTTTTTTGTCTTCAAGATGAATGATGTAGGTAATTGCTGTTACTTTGCTGCAGTGCTGCATACTTTTTTTGTGTTGGACAGTCCCTATCATTCACTTTTTGACCATTTTTCTTCTTTGCAGCCTTGTCATATTTTATGTATTAAGTCATAATCGTAAAGACTATTGTTCTTCAGTGACCGAACAACTGCACTGTTAAGGTTACAAACACTCATCCTAAATGGGCTTTCAATTTGCCCATTTTGGAAGTCAGAAAAGTCATTTCACAGACTACTTGAGCTCTAAACTTAAACTAATTTCACCGACCTCTTGTACTAAACACTTCTGAACTTATACTACACTAATATACAAACTAGAGAACACAGACAACGAAAATATCCAGCAAAAAGATAATCACAGCACCTTTTTCATTGTAACCTAGACACATTATATTAACCCCTATTGCAATAGGTTTTCACATCAATTTGTCCAACCCCTTTATGAGAGAGAGTAGACAAACTATTTAAAATGATTCACTAGAATGAATCAAACTTTTCAATGATACATATGAGAAACAGGACTGTTTTGAACAAACCATCCCTCTAAGATAAATCTGTCTTCTTATTTGGCAGTATAGTTGCTTATAAAATACATTAAACCCAGCTATTGTATGTAGCATTAAGTTGCACCTTGCACCTTGTTGCAAAATCTACATTATTTTAACTGTCACACAAATGAAAAATGTATTTGAGTTAGTAGTGTCACTATTTTTAGTAGGCTATTTCCCAACACTGGTCATGAGGAAGACTGAATATTTGATTTATAAGTAATCTCATCTGAGCTGTGATCCACATTCTCACTCTACATGCAGAGATGGAACATTTCGTGCTGATTCTGATCGCTGTTTTCCTTGGTCTGTACCTGCATGATTACATACACTTAGTGTTAAGTGACACAGTTAGAGAGCATTTGCTGAATGCGCTAATGCAGGACAAAAGTGTGATGTACAGTCTCAAAGAACTTAATACCTCTTTAGCTTCATCTCTGGGCTGAAACCCATATTTTACGATGACAAGGGACAAACTGGCGCAAGAGATCAAATTACAGATATTATAGATTTTTCAGTCTCAAACCTATAATTAGCATTTTCATGTGTTGTGATGATTCTTTCGTTCTTCTTGTCCTTCTCTCTTTCTGCGTGTTTATGCATCAGTTCATCTGTTCAAGCGTGTACACTGCACAAATCGACAATGTTTACATTCTGACTTTATTCGTATAGATTGTTACACTATAGTTGATCTTTACTGTGTAGCCTCCACATCACAATGAGTGCTGAGTTTCAATGAAATGACTAGCATTTTTGTGTCTTATGAAGTAAAGCAAACAGCTCTTCTTCAAGCTTTCAAGCCTCCACTTCCAAAAAAATTGTTATATGGCCTTTCCATGCTTTTTAGAGGCTCGTGGATGGCGCAGTTTCCACAAATAGTGTTTGAGAGTGTGGTTATAGCACTGGTTTATGCTGTAGTTTACATGCAGTTATGCACAAGTTGCCCAAGTGTAAAAATTCCTGTGGAGGGCAACTGGATGAGCTCATTCAGAGCTCAAAGGGAAACCACACACATCAGCACTGCAAAGTTGACACTTGAAACGTGATGACTGATGTCTTTCTCTTTCTGCTTTTTCTAGGTCTGTGGATCACTCCCCTATCTACCATGCAAGACTCCCCACCCCTTCAGCCATTCAGAAAACCACATCCGTCCCACATTTTATGCCATCCTCATAGGAATACACACTCCCCCTCATTCCCCTCTCATCCATCCATCCATCTGAAACAAAATATCCTTAAACCCCCTGAAGCATTTCGTCAACCCTCTCCTCCGCTGTGGCCAAAGTTCACCAGCAGATACTCATCCCCAGACACATCCTCACCAACACTACCACTGCAATTACTGCACTGGCTGGCACTGGTCACTTGTGCCTGCTTGCTGCCCGCTCTTTTCAGTCAGATTCCTGGAGCTGTAGCCGGCGAGACGTGGGGTGTAGTCTCAGCGTGCCCCTTCCATTGCGTCTGCAGGAATCTCTCAGAATCTCTAAGCACGCTTTGTGCCGACAAAGGTCTTCTTTTTGTTCCGCCAAACATCGACCGCCGAACTGTTGAGCTTCGTCTTGCTGATAACTTCATTCGAGAAGTGGGAGGAGCTGACTTTGCCAACATGACAGGACTGGTGGATTTGACACTATCCCGAAATACCATCAGTCACATCCGGCCACTGGCATTTGCAGATTTGGAAAGTCTACGTTCGTTGCACTTAGATGGTAACCGAATCTCAGAGCTGGGCCCACGAGACTTAATAGGCATGATAAACTTGCAGCATCTCATTCTCAACAACAACCAACTCATCAATATCTCCTCAGAGGCCTTTGACGACTTTTTAGTCACTCTAGAGGATTTGGACTTGTCCTACAACAATCTGCGCAAGGCTCCCTGGGATGCCATTCAGAGTATGGCCAGTCTGCACACTTTAAATCTAGATCACAATCTCATTGACCAAATTGCTGAGGGGTCGTTTAGTGAGCTCTACAAACTAGCCCGATTGGACATGACCTCCAATCGCCTACAGACTTTACCACCTGATCCATTGTTCGCTCGCTCCCAGACAGGGGTCATCAGCCCTACACCCTACAATGCCATAATCAACTTAAATTTTGGGGGTAACCCGTTACACTGCAACTGTGAACTACTTTGGTTGAGGAGGCTGATCCGCAGTGATGATATGGAGACGTGTGCTACGCCCCTTCATTTGGCGGGACGTTACTTCTGGTCTATCCCTGAGGAGGAATTTGCCTGTGAGCCTCCGCTTATTACCAGGCATACACACAAACTCTGGGTTTTGGAGGGTCAAAGGGCAACACTCAAATGTCGTGCTATCGGTGATCCAGAGCCAGTGGTGCACTGGGTCTCACCGGATGACCGCATCATTGGCAATTCCAGTCGCACCACTTCTTTTAGGAATGGCACTCTTGAGCTACATGTGACTGTTGCTCGTGATGATGGTACGTACACTTGCATTGCTATCAATGCTGCAGGTGAGGCCACCTCACTTGTTGACCTGAAGGTTATCCCCCTCCCCCATCGCGGAAATGGAACCGTATTGTTAGCTCGTGACCCAGGATCATCAGACATTACCAGGGGGAAGACTTCCAGTGGGCAAAGCCCTGGTCTGGATACTAACAGTGACCCCCAGGAGGGACGGGAGGAGAGTCAGGCAGAGGGTGAGGATGTGGTCAGCGAAGGGGGTGAGGAGCAGATGGTGGGAGTACAAGGAGTGACCTCCACCTCAGCACAAGTGCGATGGGATAAGGGTCGAATGATGGGAGCCAGCCTGGTGTGGATGTATCAAATACAGTATAACTGCACTGCTGATGAGACACTAATTTACAGGTGAGTGCAAACATGGAAACCATGATATCAACTCTAAGCAGAGGTGTACCTGAAAACCATACTTAAGTAAAAGTACAGATACCTTAAAGTAAAAATTACTACACTACATGTTACAAGTCACCAATTCCAAAACAATTAGAGTAAAAGTCTTAAGAGTAACTGATTTTAACAGTACTTAATTATTTGACTTAAAATAAATATAGGCTCAAGGAAGCACTAGTCAATGAGACATGCCAGTGAAAAAATTGAATGTTGTGGAGAAGCTGGGGAAAGCAAGGATTTATGCGCAGGTATCTAATAGAACAATCAATAAGCCAAAATTCAAAGGGAACAAAGAACAGCATGATGGCCAAACAGACAAGGTTTACATTTAACAATTCCCAAAGAACTAAAGAAACAGCAGGGATATATACACATACATATACACACATAGGGCTAACAAGCTTAACAAGATAACAAAACACACCCTGGGAGACTAATCAAGGACAACCAATGAACAAACATACTACAAACTGACAGGAAGTGACAATTTGCCTCATTCAGAATTGAACTGAGAATGACTTTCAAATTCTAATTAAATCTGTGTATTTCAATTCAAGATGAAGTTTGGAATTTAGGAATTATAACTATTATATATGAATTATAAAGGAAGTATAATTTAAATAAATAAAACCATAATTTTTTTATACACTAGAAAAGCAGCAAGTTTTTTTTTTTTAAGACAAACTAAACTTTTCAATTAAAATGTAAACTCATGGATTAAACAGAAGCCTATATTTCAATTCTGAATTTTGCCTAAGCCAAGGCAGAAGTTACAAAACATTTTTCTTTAATTATGAACTGATACTAATTAACCCCAATTAGCTAAAACATATCTATTCAAGAATATATGTACATGTTTTAGCACGTTTCATTAAGTAACTTGCAAGTAGTTCCAAAAATGTTGGAAATGAAAATTAGCAGAAAATGTCAAGTGTCAGATCTCAATATCAAACATGACTTCCAAGACTTCAACTACAACAATTGCAAAAACTGCCAGTGCTGTCAAGAGCTTTATTGGGTCACTGAGAATGAGTCACCACAGATGACTGAGTTTAGTAAGCCATTTTTTCTATTTCTTTTTTAGAAATTAACCAGACTAACGTATGTTGACTAAATCTGGATTTCAAGAATACTTTACATTAAAGTGATGGACTGGAATTTCAATAGGTCTTAAACAAAAGGCTTTTAAATATGATCTACTGTCATACTACAGGCTAATTGTTCAGAAATCCACTAATGTGCATTCAGAGCCAGCTTATATAACCCATTTAATATGACATTTAACAGCATTGCAATAATGAATATGCCATGCTCTGATTCTTGTCAGCATGAATCGTGATAATAATGAGCTCAATGTTGAACCAGAGGCAAAGGCAGTCCTACTGCTTTCTCATGTTATCAGTGTCTGGGGCTCTAGTAGCAGCTTCAGCCTAGTTGTTGTCAGACATTTTCGGAGCATGTTCAATACATCTTGCACTTCTCTGAGACATTATCTATGGCAAGTGACATACGCCCTCTTGCTGTCTGTCCTTCATTAGGGGGCCAAGAGGGAGTGAATGTGTGTATGTGGTATGGGAGAATTACAAGCTTCTGGCACCACAGACATTGAAACTGACAGGGGGGCTGGTAGGGAGAGAGACACACACAGAGAGGGAATGGGAAATAAAGAAGAGGGGTGGGACAGAGATAGAGATAGAGAGTTTGACAGAGGGCTCAAGGGATAGAATAATGAAGTCTTTAAATGAGCTTAAACTGCAGTGCCAATAAGTATGTCACAACGTATCTTGCTGACGGCCACCACAACAACAGGAAGAGGAGTAGAGAGTGAAAAATCGAGAATGAGAGAGATTATAGGTAAAGGGAAAGCTTTTATCTAGGCTTTGGTTTGGTTTCTGGATGTATAGCTTTTTTCAGGAACAAGAAACAGTGGAAAAGGTGTCACAGTGGATGCACAGAAGATATGCAAAAAGAAAGAGGTAGACTCTGTAGAGGGATGCAAGAGAGAAAAAGACTGACATTAACTGGGTGAGGATGGGTGGAAAGAGTGTGACAAGAAAAAGGCAGGGTTGAGTTTAGAGAATAAAAGCAGTCTGTTTATGAAGATTAAGTTTGTGGAGACAAAAGATGAAAGTCTTTTCTGTCTCCTTCCCTTTCGTTCAGGCTCCATCCCTCCTCTCTCTCTCTATTATTAGAGTGTTCTAATAATTGCCTGTTTCTGTGTCACCAGTTTTACAAAACATTTCCCTGTCAGTTTTTACTACAGAATGGATGTGTATTAGTGTGTGTGTTGATGTATGACAAGGCAAAATCAGAATTTTTGCAGTTCCATCTCACAAATTTAGACACAAATTAAAGGCACTAGAAGAAAAGGTCAAACTCACCCTTCTGAAACATTACAAGTGCTGACAATCCAGAAGAAAATTGTACTGATCAAAGGCTGTTTTACTATAGCTCAGGATCATTATCACTATAGCTCAATCATTCACTGCTCTTCATTGAATAATTTTAACTTTAATAAGACACAATGTATATTTCATTCATACAGTGAAGACTATGCAGTGTTTTATTTTTACATTTGATTACTTTATTCAGTTTATAGTAGGCTATTATCTTAGTAGGCTAAATTGCTTAATTAATTTGGATCTTTATTTTTCTATTTTCTATTCTATTTTTTCTACTGTATTTGTCATGCTGTTTTTTGATGTTCTTATTTGTTATGGTATAACTTACTTTTTTATGGTTTAACTCACTATTGTTTGGTGACAATGAAACTGCTCTGAAAGAACAGATTATAGGGTTGGTTTTGTTAAAAGTTTTGTTTAGGGCTTAGTTTTGCTTAGAAGTCTAGAATTGGCAGAATTTGCATTTGTGAATTTTCACAAATTCAGTCGGAATGACTCGCTGAGTCGAGTATTTGGTCACAACGGGTAACAGAATAAAAGTTATTAACACAAATTTTTGAATAATGATGGGCACAACTCTTTGGAGTTAGTAAGATTATTTTAATATTTTTGATCTCTCATGCTTTTTTTTGTCAGAGAATTCAAAATAAAAGCATTTATTTGAAATATAAATCTTTTGTATCTTTGTCTTTACTTTCACTTGATCAATTTAATGCGTTCTTGACGAATAAAAGTATTAATTCCTTAAAAAATAATACAAATTACAGACCCTTGAAATTTGGGGTGAAATATTGAAAGGTAGAGTTCATATTAGTCTGACCCTCACATAAAGCTGTACTTTAGAAGACAAAAACAATGAACCAATTTTATGATAGTTTTATAGTCTGTTTGTCATTTGGGAGGTTGACAGTCCCACCCATTGTATTTATTATAAAAAACAGACTGGCCAAGGTATATTCAAAAATTCACCTTCTGTGTTTTAAATGGAAAGAACATCAAACAGGTCTGCAACAATAAAAAGGTGAATACATGATTAAAAAAAAAAAAAAAAAAAAAAAAAAAACTTTTTCTGTAAACTATCCTTTTAATGTGGAGCTCAGATAATTTGATCTTGTGAATTCAATGAGAAATAGTTTGAGCTCAGTTTGAGACAAGTATCGTCTTTACAGCATTTATGATCAAAAGGGGCAAAAACAAAACAAACAGAAAAAAAGAAAAGGAGAAACTAATAATACAGACACTCATAAACACACTAAGACTGCTGAAGGTCACATGCACTTTGTATGGGACACGAGCCAATACTGATCTGCCCTGTCAATATGTGGATCTAGCTTTAATGCTTCAATGCAGTTAGGACTGATTTGTCACCCAGAGACAGACACCTGTCATTTTCCTGCCAAGTATACTTGTCTTTCTCTATCTTTTTTTTCATTGGACATCAGATTAGTTGTTATGGTATCTTTTTCCCCTTGTTTTACATTTGTGGATCCATTTTCAAAAATAGTACAAATTCAACTGACATGTCAAATGAATGCACCAGTACTATCATTACTGCTCTGTCATTCACACTTAGTGCACCTACTCAGCTGGATAAAAAAGGAATCCACCTACAGACCTACTATATCTAGTTCACCTACGTGTTTTCCATGGTAATGCCCGTTTCAGCTTAAGGTTCTGGTTGAGAGATGTTTACCTACTAGTGCATGGTCAGTAACTTCTGAAATATGTCAGCTCAAGTATACTGCCTTAGATACAGCTACTGAGACATTGTTTCATGTTTATTTTAATAGTATATCTCTTCCTGTGCCTGGAAAACAACACAACAAGGGCATGCAGAGCTACCAGAGTCTGGAAATACAAAGCTATAAGAGGGCAGACAGAATGACCTTGAGCTGTAACTCATAATTTACAGCACAGCCGGGCTTAATAGATTCCGACCCCAATGACAGAGCAGTTCAGG
Source organism: Cirrhinus molitorella (assembly GCA_033026305.1). NCBI lineage: Eukaryota > Metazoa > Chordata > Actinopteri > Cypriniformes > Cyprinidae > Cirrhinus > Cirrhinus molitorella. The sequence continues at coordinate 37,585,105 of CM065118.1, read as the reverse complement.
CAGACAGAGTGTGTGTGTGTGTTCGACAGAGAGAGAAAGAGTGGGAGAGAGTCTTTTTTTAACCTTATTGATTTAATAAACAAATTACGCCTGTGCATTTATACTGGGAAACAAATGTTAGATTCTCCAGTGTTAAAATAAGAACAAATCTGAGGCTGAAGTGTGAATTTTAATAAGCTTTTCAAAAAATTATTTAAAGCATTTTCGTTATTTTTTTTTAGCAATAATAACAACTGCTAAATAATAAGAAATTATATGAAGAGTTCAGACGTAAAATCCTTTAAATACATCTGACGTTTTTCTTCAAAAAATGCATTTTTATCAGGCTCCGAAGTATAGGTTTCTACCTAAGTACTGATACTTCTGATTGGGCTGAGGCTGGGATTTTAGCGAGTAAAAATATTTGATGCACGTATAATATCCGTCGAGAGCATTTACTCAGTATCGTTATCTTATTTTTGACCGAGATGGCTTTTAGGGGGTTTTGCATCTGAACTCTTCATATAATAAAAGGACAATCTGGACAAAAAAGGACAACAAATATATTCTTTGAAAACACTCTGGGACATAATTGAACAATTAAGGTAGTAAAATGGCCACTGCTATATCATGTGTTTGTCTGCAGTTAATATTCCATGTGCATTACTTAAGATGTCTTTTCATTTTTAGCTGAGACATAATTAAACCCATCAGGACCAGTGGACGGCAGGCATTAGCTGTTGCATTTCATCCATGAGAAAAAGATAAAGAAAAAACGCCTGTGTGTGGGAGGATAAGGGGGTTTTAATAATGTGACTGAAGCAGTATTGTAATGTGTCAAGGTCTTGATCCGAGCCTGTAATTATATGTCAATATTAGAGGTATTGTCTGAGAAGGCCTTAATTTGGCTGGTGGTGTGCCAGAATAGCCCAGTACATTTCCATTACAGTAGTTGGTGTAGGTTTTTGTGCTATGCACAAGAGAATAAAGGATCATGAGTCTAAGCAAAATGCTGTTTCAATGTGATGGAATGGAGAGTAATTGCTTCAGGTTACTAACCATCCGTTCTTTCTTTCTCTCTCTCTCTCTCTCTCTCCCTCTCTCTCTATTATCTCTCTCTCCCTCCTCTCTTCTTTTAGGATTCTGCCCCCCACGAGTGACAGCTTTCTACTGAAAAACCTGGTCTCTGGCTCAGACTACAATTTGTGCGTTCTAGCCATTTTTGATGACACAGTCACTTCCATGGCCGCCACAAAGGTCATTGGTTGCACCCAGTTTAGCACCAAGGACAATTATCCTGACTGCCGTTCACTTCAAGCCCACTTCCTTGGCGGGACTCTTACAATTCTGGTTGGTGGAGTTGTTGTGGTAACGCTGTTGGTGTTTACTGTGGCATTGATGGTACGTCACCGTGTGTGCAGTAACCATGACAATCATCATGAAATAGGCGAGGAGGTGGGTTGCTCAGGAACAGACTCCCCACCTCTTCCTGCCAAGGGAGCTGACGTATTTTCTCAGAGTAATGGTAATGGCAATGTGATGATGGTGGTGCTGCCCAATGGGCTTGTTCAAAAACGGAAAGTGGCAGAGGGAGGGTTGGGGTCCCCGCCCAAACCAACTTCGAAAGTGAAACCAAAAACCCTCCCAAAGCCCAAGGTGAATCTGGAACAGTTCAGGGCGGGACTTGAAGTTGAGATGGGGCCAGTCAGACCTCTTCCTCCATACACACTGGAGAAAGAGCAAATGTCTTTGTATTATACCCCCACTAATCATTCCCCTTCCACACTGCCACGTCCGTCACGGCAATTAGGAGCGAAACCACTCAAACTGCGTCCTACCGAAATGGACACAAGTAAACGGGCCAGTTTAAGCTTGGCTCCACCTCCTACATACAGACGTGACAGGCGGTTCAGCACAGGAGGGGGCATTGTAGTCCGTCGGGGAGGACCAGAGAGCCAGTGGAATTCATCACTGGCCTATCAGAGCCCTGTGTTGTCCCACGGGAGTCCTCCTCACAGCGCCCTGCGCTACAAGAGAAGCTCATCGTTCGATATGGGTGAAATTGCCACAACAGCCTGCTATAGTTATGCCAAGAGACTTAGCGTAATCTGGACCAAACGGAGCCAGTCGTTACATGGCATGCTTGTCCAGTGCACTTCAGCAACAAGCACCTCAACAACCAGCAGCGGCAGCGAAGATTTCCACATGCAGCATGCACGCGGATACATCCGTGCCTACAACGCCACCAACTCAAATTCCAACCCTCCGAAAGTGGAGGTTACCACAAATTCAAAGAACCAGTGGCTGAAAGATAAAGAAAAGGACAAAGAAAAGGGAGAAGAACTTGAGGAGAGTGTGGTGTAGGGAAAGAGAAGACAGATGAGAAACACAAGTAGATGAATGAAGAGACAGGCTGTTAGGAACAAAAAATGGATGTGGAAGGTTTCAAAGAGAAACTGGTTTAAAGGAGAACTGAAAATGTGGTAAAGTTACTGTATAAGAGGGGCTGAAGTCTAGGGGGTAAAAAAACAAACAACATAAGCAGGTTTGGTAGTCTTAGCTGCTCTCTGGTTTGGTAATGGTGATCTGGTTTACTAGTTTTAGGGGGGTCTGGGGAGCCTGCGACACCAGATGGATGACCAGCAAAACCAGCTGAAGACCAGCTTGACCAGGCTGAGAGACCAGTTAAGCCAGCTAAGTCATACGATGGTTTTAGACTGGCTTTTCAGAAGGAAAGTTGTTGAAGATCTAATATAACACTGATGGTTCTTTACAGAAAGAAAAAAGAAAAAGGCAGCAATGGTTTAGACAGCAGATATAAAAGTCAAGACTCCTAAAAGACATACGAAAAGTCTGGTTTGTCAGTGAATTTTGGAGAACCACAAACTATTTTTCTTTTTTAAAAGGCATAAATATGAACGAAAACACATGACTAAATGCAAGCAGGCCCACATACACAGTCATTGCTAACTCACGTGAACCTTGGGGAAATATGATGGTTCATTTTTCTGTTGCCACGTGCGTTACAGGGATGAGGCCAGCAAATGGACATGCCGACTCATGCACAATCGATCAGAGGAGATCAATTGATAATGGCAACAATGGTATTACAGCAAATGTGGAATGTAGAGGATGCAAGCTGCAAGGAAAGTGTACAAATTGAACAATGGTGGCATGATTTGGAACACTTTTAAAACCTAAATGGGCATTGACTGACAATTGATATTTTGTGTGTGAGCCTGTATGTGTGTATGTGTTTGTAAGTGTGTAGGTGAGTGGGTGGATTAATGCACAAAAAATAATCAAAAGTAATTTTATGACACCACTGGATCTATTGTACCATGTGAACACCATTATCCAGTACAGGAATGTGTTCTGTGACAATTATGTTGGCACAAGGATGCTGGACTATTATAGAAAGAAAAAAAAATGCCATTCCAGAACCACAGAATCAATGAATAAATTCTGTTTTAAAATATGGTTTGTTTGGAGAAATGAATGAAAAGGACAGTAATGAGCTGTTTTGCCAGAAATGCAATTTTTTTTTTTTTTTTTAAGTAAACTCAATGTCAATGTCATTAAGTGTTAAAATGATTTTTTACTGAATATAGAAATGAAGATTAAAATAAGAGAAGCACTGATATTAATAACCATTTTAATTTCTGTCTAAATAATCGTCTTATTTTGCCAAAGTAAACAATGTTACCTTGACTTTATATCCTTAATGGAATATTCCACGGCCATTACAATGTAAGCTTATTCAACCGCATTCATAGCATTATGATACAAAATATTTCAGTTTCAAACAAATGCTGTTTTTATCTGCTTACAGCATTTAATAACAACAAGAAATGTTTCTTGAGCTCCAAATATTACAATGAATTCTGAAGCACACAAGAGTTCTTTCAAGAACAATAATCTTACCCCCTCCAATCTTTTTGAATGGTGATACACACACACACACACACACACACACACACACACACACACACACACACAATTTTACACCTTTATCACCATGAAAAAAACAACAACACCATAAACCTCATAATTATATTTTATGGAAATCAAGGCCTGCTTCTACAAGGGCTTTAAACTAAAGCAAAAGCACCTTCAATTGAAGATCTAGCCAACTATCCAGTGCGTATTTGTGATTGCGCTCTGGGCAGTATCAAAAGTTTCTATTTACAGCATTTTTTTGCAGCATTGATCAAGGCAGACAATCACAAACATATCTGTTGATTTCTTGAATGCAATGGCCAATCAGAGGTGTTTTAGTTTGTCAGAATTCACTCAGTTTTTATTTAGTGCAGTTCTGCACACTCATGAAGCATCTCATAACAAAGTGTAGACGTGATGTAAATAAAAGATTCATTGTGCAGAGTAGAGCTTCACCGATTGTAACATATCTTTGTGAGATAGGTAAGATTAAGTGTAGGTAAGATGAAAATAGTTACTTTTTAAGTTCGATTAAGTTACAAGTTACTTTTAAAGTTATTTTTTCACCTTCTTTTATTGCCATAAAAAGAGGGCAGGAGATTTGATTGCTAAATTACTCTCCCTCTTTTCCATTGTCATGTCCTGTCTATCTGCAGTTTGAGATAGTTGCTGAGGAAGGGCAGCGTGTGAGGCTGAGATAAAGACAGGGAAAGAGACGGAATGAGGGAAAGAGATAGGACGGACAGCACTGTCTGCAAGAGTGCTGATGCGGGACACAGAGAGAGGAAGAGCTAAAGTGAGCGAGCACAATGGATAGAGCTGGGGAAAAAGAGAGAGGACATTGTGTCTGTAATGTGCGCGTTAGCGGTATTTTTGTCATGTAAGTACTTTGCCAGAATTTATCTCATTGCCAATAAAGCCCATTTAAGAATAGCTTAGGTGAAATGAGGGGGAGAAGATGACTTGAACTGCATATGTGTGTGTGTGTGTGTGTGTGTGTGTGTGTGTGTGTGTGTGTGTGTGTGCATGTATGCATGGATGGATGTATGATTGCACAGACACTGTGTACATCTCTGCCTTCTGTATTTACCCACAGCAACAGACAGGCTTACAGCAGGTTTTGGGAACACAGAAACAATAGGCAGTTATATTTGGCCAAACCAACCCAAGATGTGTGAATAATGGAGAGGAGTCTGCATCATTAATGTCTTATTCTGACAAAATATGAGTCTTTTTTAGAAAATGGTAAAACATCCAGACATTCATTTTTTTTTTTTTTAGCAAATTTACATAGAAAAACAACAACAGACTTTTATACAGTGAATGGCCGTAACCTTAGTGATCTGTGTTACATAATCAGATCCCAGTGGTCTATATCATTTGAGAAGATTAAAGTTGGCTCAGTGCTTATTGTGACCATGACCGTGTATTTGTCTGAAAAAGATGGGCCAAAAAGAGATGAGAAAATGTGCTATTTCTCACCCAGTCCCAGAGTGTGTGCGTGTGTGAGATGCAGCCTAAAATAAAGGACATACAGCTCTACTTTACATGCCTGCAGCAAATTCTGGCCCAATTTGACTAATTAAAACCAGTTTGATTGATGTGTACACACATACACAGTTTATTCTTACAATGTTTCTGCACTCTGCCAAATCAAACACATAAACTGGTTCATTCCTAATAGGCTGGCTACAGAATGGCTAAGAATGAACTTGTCATCCAGGGCAGTCCCATAAGGGAAACATAGCTGTAGCAATTTATAGCAGTGCACCACGAAAATGTCACTTTGGTGACAATTTCACCTTATTTCAGATGATTCCTTTAGACCTCTGCAACATTTTATTATCAGGTGTGTGAATGTAGGGATAATAACACTATTTGAGTGAATAAAAACATGGAAGCCAAAGCCCATCCTTAATCCGAACCCTTTCCTTACCAGCCAGGGTTGTCAACCTGTCAAGCATTCAACAATGTGCAGATATTCTTAGTTGCATCACTTTATGAATTACATACCCAGGACAAAATAGGTAGATACAACTAAATCAAGAAGGACAAAAGTAGCCTGAAGTACTACAAAAGCAGTCTTTATGACGAAGCCAATGAATGGCAAGACCAAATCATTTTTATTTGACTGTATGGAAAAAAGCAGCTAGATCTCCTTGTATGTTTCACAGAAGATAGAACTTATTGATGTAAAACATCATAGGGTGAAGTAAAAGATGACATCTTAAATTTTTGGGTAAACAAATCAATGGAAATTATATATATATTATTGATAATACAACTGATATTGGCACAAGAGTAACATATTGGGGCATATGGATATATTTTGGTAGAAAGATGTTGGAAAGATTTTCTTCTGTTTGAAGAATTTCTGTGACTTTTGTATAATCCGCCATTATTGTGGCTTGAAACGCTGTATTTAACTTGTGAGAAAGAGGATGACCACTCAAACAGTATTTACAACTTGATCTCATTATGTGAAAGTCTCTTGTCTTCAACAAAGCACTGGATTTGCTAGAGCCATAATTAAATTTAGCCATTTGCAGTACAACATTGATGATATTGCTAAATGGATTTCTAGGCTAATTAAAAGCTTTTAGTTGACTAGACTTCAAAGCTAAACACAGTTAACTTTGATTACCTAATTGGTATGATGCTCTGATGCTCTGCAGTAATAGCTAATATCAGTTGTATTTGTTTTTGCTAACTACAAATATACTAGCAGACTTTTTCTGGCAATTTGCCAGCCGCATGGGCCAATGAATTAGTCCGGAACAACTTGTTGGCATGGTAACAAGTAATGCCACCTGGCTTTGGCAGCCAATTGGAGCTGTTTACTGTCAGAATGACAAAGAGTTTTGTTTGCAGTGATTTATAAGGACTTGCCACAGCTTGAAAAGAAAACAAATTGGTAGATCATTATTATGGCAACATTAAGGAAAAACATGAATTTGTACAAGATGAAGGTTCACCCTATCAAAAAGCCCAGATAACCTCAAAAGGGTAAAGGGATTTGTTTCTATTCCTCTAAAACATTTCATTTACAGTGCTCAACAAAATGGCCTATTAAAAGGGATCATTCACCCCCAAAATGAAAAATCTCTCAGTTATTTACTCACCCCCATGTTTTTCCAAACCTGCATTAATTTCTTTCCTCAGTAGAAAGATACATTTTGGTATTTTTCCAAAATATCCTCTTGTGTTCCAGAGAGGAAAGAAAGCCATAGAGTTTTAGAACGGTTTAAGTGTAAGTACATTATGATACTGTCCAATGAAATGTATATTAATATTTACTTAATTAAAACTTAAAACTTAATTAATTTAATACTTAATATTAATATTACACGACAAACAAATGAACAATTGAACAGTGAAGTGTTTTGAAACATGCAGCGTTATTCTATGTGTTTATGTAATTTCAACTAAAACTTTTATAGCCAACAGCATTTCGCTTATACCACATCTTGGGCCAGCCGCAGCTTCAGCGTCAATTTATAGTGCAGGGGGCGGGACGCTTCAGGTTCTAGAGAGCATTTGATTGGACAGAAAGTTTGATGAGAAGGTGAAGCACAGGGTGATGTAATCAAAATCATTGATCCATATTGGCGGAAGTTAGAGGCTCCAAGTTTTGAATGCTTATATCTCCTAAATGCCAAATTTTCCATTGTTTTGGAGCATACAAGCTTATAGATAACCTCAAGGTTAATATATTCATACTAAAAAACAAACAAAAAAAAAATTACATTTTGATTTTATCAGGACTTTAAACTCTAAGAAATATGTTGCTATTAAAATTTTGGCAAAACCCCAAAACATACCAATACACTCAAAAAAAATTATTCTACAACACTGTTCAGTTTATTTAAAAATATATATTTTCTTTTAACACCATTCTGTAAGGTTTTCCATTTAAACAATTGCATTGTGTTAAACTGACTTGAACCAGTTGCGTTTTGCATTATTAAGATGATAATGTTTAATGTTCTTTTATGTTTTAACAGTTTTTGTTAGTGTTTTTGGGGGTTACCATTGTAGTGAAGTGTAGAGCATGTGCTTGGGTTGAGGACCTGCTAACATGAGTTAAAGTTGCTTTGTTAATAAAATAACTACATTGGGCATGCCATGGATGTAACAAAGCCATTTTATGTCTATTGCCTAAAGTTAAGTAAATCCAATGTATCATTTTTTTTTTTTTTAAATGTAAAATGATTTCTGCCTAGTTATTGTTTTCCAGTTAAATGTTTTAGCTCAAGCATAAAATAATCACTTCATAAACTAATTTAATGAATTAATTTCATTTAAACTATATGATCAAATTGAGTTGGCCCAACTCAATTTAATTTCATTGCATGAATTATTATTATTTTTTTTTTTTTATAAATTGGGGCCACACATATTTATTGGATGGAAATCCTGCCCTCAATTAAATTGAGTTCAACCAATGAATTATTTTTTTTTTACATCAACATCTTTTATTCCTTTTCACACAAATTACTATTACAGGGGCGCATTATCTGTTAAAGGGGTCATGGTCTGAGAAATCAACATACCTTTCAGATCAATTACCTTGATCTTTTGACAAATAAGAGGTCACTGTACTATAAAAAAACATCCTGTAAGTTTCAGAACTCAAAACTTTCCCATTAGTCTAAAAACAGGTTGTAAAATGTACCACTTTATGTCATAATAGTATGGCTAAACACTGTTACCAGAGAAGAAGATCAACGCCTGCTTCTACATCACTGACTGTTTAGCCCCGCCCATTGATTCACACATGTAGTGTAAATAATGAGAGAGGCAGACACAGGTCTACGGAAAAGCCAAATAATAAAGATGGCTCAGAAGACAACAAGTTGTGGAAAAACACAGTCTTTGCATCACATACCTTCTGATCACAACATCAGGATAAAGGGAATTTTAGTTTTAATTAAGATCCAGATTGAGTCAGTAAGAAATTGGTCCTTTATTCACTTCATTTTACCGCGGATTGGTTTAGAAACAATGCACAATTCGACAGGATTTTCAGAAAGATTGAAACTAAAAGACGATGCTGTGCAGCCCATATTGGATCTGACAGTAATGTTGCATCACACAAGTGTGAGTAACTGTTTTTATTATGTGGTCACAACTGCTTTGTCTGTTATTACAGATCGTTTGATATATATTGAGTATTTATGTGTTTTCGACCTAAACCACAGCTTAGCATATTCACAGAAATTAATCATGTTGTTTCAGTTCCTGCATTTGTTTTCCTTTACATTTAATCAGAGAACGTTCGCTCTTATACCACTTTATCGTTCTAGTTCCCTGAACCGCTGACCACCCCCTGCTGAGAGCTTCAGCTACCTACTTTCTATTCTCTTCGCTCACGCCCAGCTTCTCTCTTTGTCTTGATCTCTTTCAGCGGTGCATGGTCTGCACTTGTCATCTCCCCTGCAGTGCAAAGCCCACACTGGAGATAACAGCCAGTGCTAACACAAGAAATACACACCGCAGACTAGCTTCACAGGGAGAATGCCAAGTTCTAACCTAGGCAAAGATGTTAGCGTCACCAGCATGCATATGTGTAATGTTCTCTTTAGGTTTTCTTGAGCCTAGCAAGATGTCCTATGATAAAATAATTAAAAAAAAAAAGGTATTTTAATCCTAACAACAGCAAACTTTATTTATTTATACCCAGATTAAGAGCTTTTATGCCCTTTGGAAGGAAATATCCTTCCTCATTTATATTGATTTTTCTCTTTGTTACACACTCCAATGCCAGCAGCCCTTATGCCTTTGTTTTTGCCCATAGTAGTGGAAAGAAAGAGAAAGAGAAAAAAAAAAAACTGAACAGGGTGTTTTAATCAAAATCCTCTGCTTAACTACAAGTCCACACATTGTACATATTGTCAGCTAATGGTTTGTTTATGCTGGCTTTCAGTATTCTGGGTGGCCCGGCGTAATTTGTTAACAGCAAATAACATAGGGTTTGACAGAGAGGCACTTAGCAGCCACATCAGACTAAATAAATAAATAAATGAAAATGAATAAAACAAGGACATGCGTCCAGCGAAAATACATCATTTAGAGACGACAGCGGTGACCAGATTCAAATAAGACTGCTAATCACAAAGACCTAGATGAGACGGGGAAAGCAGCGAAAGCAGTTAGAGAATGAGTAGAAGGACAAATAATTGAGAATAAATGGAACTATGTAAATTCTTGGATAAAATTGTTAAAGAAGAATGTGAAGGAAAACACAAAGAACAAAACAATGGGGGAAAGAGATTCCCATTTCCATTTCAATCAAGAACTGTTGCCTTGACAATTAACAAGTGTGACATCGAATGCAATCAATTTAATCAGCCATAGCAAAAGAGTAGCACCAACAATCACTGAAGATACACATTTAGAGTCTCTGTTTGTTTGTTTTTTTTTTCTCAATTAACATTCAGGTTTCACCTCAGAGTAACCTCTCCTACATGTTCATGCCCACCGAACAGCACAACACAAGACAGATGTGTGGGTTGCCTGTGAATCTGGAATCATGTGCAAATGTAAGTGTGCATGCAAAACAAAATTACTCATTGCTTTTCCAAAGCCCTTCCCATGCATCTGGGAAGGCACAGAATTAATTAGTTACAAAAGTACATTACAGATGTTATGACTGATGTTGTGTCATCATCTATGCTATTTTCTATCATCTGTCTCTGGCTAAAAGATGTACACTGAAAATAAAGAAATATATTTATAAAAGCTATATAAACGCTATGATATTTTGAGTTTTAGGGATCAGTAAGATTTTTTGTTTTGTTTTTCAAAGTAGTTTCCTATGCTCATCAAGTCTGCATTTATTTGATCAAAAATCCAGAAAAAAATCTTTCAATGTAAAAAAAATGTATTTTAAAATAATTTATTTCTGTGATGCAATGCTGTATTTTCAGCATAATTACTCCAGTCTTCAGTGTCACATGATCCTTCAAAAATAATTTCAATATGCTGATTTATTATTAATGTTAAAAAGAGTTGTGCTGCTTAACATTTTGTAGGAACCCGTGATACTTTTTAAGAAAATTAACACTTTTATTCACCATAAATACTGGTCTTTTAAACAAAGAATCCAAATTTGTTTAAGCAGCACAACTGTTTCCAACATTGATAATAAAAATAACAAATCAGCATATTAGAATGATTTCTGAAGGATCATGTGACACTGAAGACTGGAGTAATAGCTGATGAAAATAATAAATAAAATAATAATAAAAAAATAAATAAATAAATAATAATAATTATTATATATATATATATATATATATATATATATATATATATACATACACACATTATTTAAAATACATTATTTTAAACTACAACAATATTTCACAATATTACTGTTTTTCTTCTGTATATTTGATCAAGTTTGCAGTCCTGATGAGCATAGGAGAATTCTTATAAACCAAAAAATCTTACTAATCCCAAACTTTTGAATAGAAATACATCTTGTGTATCATGGTTTACATGAATGGCATGTTAAAAAAAGTTTAGGCAGCTGAGTTATGGATTTTATCAACTACTTTATCAAATACAACACTACTGTTTAAAGGTTTGAGATTTTAAAAAGTTGAATACTTGAGCAACGATTCAATAAATTGATTAAAAACTACAATAAAGACTTATATAATGTTACAAACAATTCTATGTCAAATCAATTATGTTCTTTATGTTCGACTTTCAATTCATAAAAAAACATCCTGGAAATGTTTTGCTATCACAGGAAGACATTACATTATAAAACACATTAAAATAAAAAGCAGTTATTTAATACTGTAATAATATTTTAAAATATCACTGTTTTTACTATTATTAGCTTAATAAAATGAAGCTTTGAGAGCCATACAAGACTTATGGAAAAAAAAAAAAGATATATGAAATACCATAAATGATGGAATGTGGCAAAATAAGGTGAAAGTAAATACTAACATTTCACTATAAGTCACATTATTTACTGGAGAGTAATTTCAGTCTGTTTTAAATGTACTGAGAGAATTTTCTTCAAGGACAGTGACCATTCACCCTCTAAATCTTGTCTGTGTCTGCAGCGGCAGCAAGAACCATGCTTGGTTCATTCTTCACATCTATAGATGTGTGGCTAACTTCACCATATCTCTCTTTTATGAGGTGATCCTTGGAGTGCTGAATATGAAATGATCAATTATGCTCCATTTCTACAGAAGAGTGTTGCTACGCCTGTGCACACAGTCAAGGGAGTTCTGCCACTCTCAGATGTGCGCTTCACAGGAAGTCTAGATCTGGAAAAACAGCTCAGATGGTTTATACTGGAGTGCCTCTCTATCCCAGTTGTAATGCAGCTGATGATTATGTCTCCGTTCTAGAATTTAGCATTCATTTTTTGTAAAGACTGAGCTTAATGTGCTTGTCCACAACTATGCTTTACCGTTTACCTTGCCACCTTTATCAGTGTTTTTTAACTAATACATTCATTATGAATTCTATGCAGGCTCCCTCTTCTTCTTTCTAAAGCCACGGGAAGCAGAAGCTGTGGAGGATGAGAGGAGATTACAAGGGGTTTTGTGTGTTTTTTTTTGAGGGAGGTCGACCTTTAAGGCCGAGCAGTGTAATGATCTCCTACACCTTGTCTGCGTCTCTGGTTGCAGTAGAGAGTATAATTGAGGTGTAGGTATAAAAGGAAGATCATTAAAACTGCTGTCTCTCTTTCTCACCCTCACCTTTGGTTCCCTCATATTGTTTTTCTTTCTGCCTACTACTACCTTCTTACTGTCCTGAGACCTTTGACTGAACAGCTCTTTCTTTCGGCTGCGGAACCTTTCTCTGGGCTACCCTTTAACCTCCCAGTCATAAAATCTTAAGCCTAAGTAAATATTAAAAAACCACAACAAACACTGAAAAAAAGTCTACACGTGTGCCTTTGAGTTTGACACCTGCACATTAAAAAAATCAAGGGGCAGGTGGGTGCTTCTCATAAAACACAAAGCAGGCAAACATTAGACTCCTAGCATGAACTAGTATCAGACACACAGGATTAAGAGCAAAGTTAACTTCCAACCCAATCCAAAAGTTAACCCATGTGGCATATATATTCAGTGTCTACTACAAATTTGGAAGAATGTGCTGTTTCTTTTTAATTAAATCATACAAGTAGTATAAAAGTACATTCCGAGTAATGTACAGTCAAACCAAAATTTATTCAGACACCTTCAATATTTCTTACATTATCACAGTTTATTCGCTATAATTTAGAAAATGGTAATAAAACATGACAAGAATTCATCTTGATAATGTCAGATAACTTTGATAGAAACGAAACCAAAAACCAAAAATTCAGACAACTATTAGTATGACAATATTAAACTATCAATACTTTGTTGACCAATTACCAGGCAATGCTTAAGTTTGTTTAGTCTGTGGTGCAAAAAATTCGCATTAGCAATAATAAAAAAAAAGGTCCGGTCAAAGGCGTATGAATAATTTTTGGTCCCCAATTTGTATCAATTTTACTGGTAGTCCAGCACATTTACTTTGTTACATTTACTTGAGCACATTTTTTGGGTAACTAATTCGTTTAGAGTATATTTAAAGCTGGGTAATTTTACTCAAGTGCACTTTTGGTGAAAAAACTGTACTTTTACTTTGTTACTGTAGGCAACGCTCCTCTCGTTACTTTATCTTCATGCAATACAAGTTAAAAATGCTTTAATTTATTCCAAACGCGCCGTCTACTTTTTCTCTGGGCAATGAGCCATGCCTATTCGCAGATGATTCATTCTTTTGAGTCAATTCTGTTCAAAGGCTTGATCAAACCAGTTGCTAAACCAGTGAATTGACTCGCGAAACAGTCTGAATGATTTGTTCAGTTCCCTGCCGCACACGTCATCTGAAGTGGTTCTCATTCTGAGTTGTAACAGAAAGTTTAAAAACATCAAGAGCGTTGAAGACGTGGCTTTGGTTCCCCCTCAGTCGTTCTCTACGACGTTACGTCAATGACGTAATAATGGGGATCGGCTACGAGACCCTATCACCTCTGAGCTAAAGAGAAAAAGCCAATGAGAATTGGCGAGTGGAATTTGCATGCCGCGCCACTCCCCCGGACATACGGGTATATAAGATGGCGGCGTGCATCCACTCATTCAGATTTCTGCTTCGGAGCCTCGCCTGAAAACGAGCTGTTAAGAAGAGAAAGAAGACGGAGAGAACGTGTTTCCTGTTCCTGCTCCTGTTCCTGCATCCTGCTCAATCGTGTTACCGGCGCTGCCGGCATCTGTGCCAACCAGCGACTCCTGGCTGTTGCCTTCCCTGGGGCACGCCGATCTAAAAGAGCAATTTTCTTACAATTTTCTTTTTTGCCGAGAACACGCTGAGGCGGCGTTTGTGGATGGATCGTGCACTCATTGTGAGCGCATGTCCATGGCCACGCTAAGATCGCGCCTCTCGTTCGCGAGATGGCGCCCTTCATCCTCTACCCCTTCCAGTTTGGCGGGCCGTCCCGGCTCCTCGGCTGCATTGGTTAGAGGTGAAGGAGATCTGAGGGTGACAGTACCGAACATTCCGTCGGGTCAGCCCCCACGGAAGTCCGGTCCCTCAAAGCGTGGTCCCGTGGAGTTGCCAAAGCTCAGCACTCATCCACCAGCTGGACCTAGTGTTACCTTTGGCGCTCCAGAGGATGATAGAATGTCCGTCACTGCATCAGAGGAGGGGCTTACGCCTGCTGATGCTGAAGCTTCTACTGGACAGCCCCCCGCTGCGGCGGCTGCTCAGACGGAGGCGGACACAGAACTGGCGGCCATGCTCCGTCGGGCAGCCGCGAGCATCGGGTTGGAGGTGTCTAAAGCGCCTTCTCCCGAGCGCTCGCGGCTCGATGATTGGTATCTGGGTGCGAGTAGCGACGTGAGCTCACCTCGCTCCGCCCCAGTGCCTTTCTTTCCCGAGGTGCATGAGGAGCTCACTAAGACGTGGAAAGCCCCCTATTCGGCTCGTACACGTCAGGGCTCCTCCCTTCTCACTACCCTCGATGGCGGGGCGGCCAGGGGGTACGTGGATGTCCCTCAGGTGGAGCGTGCGGTTGCGGTGCATTTATGCCCGCAAAACGCCGCCACCTGGCGGGACCGTCCGCGTCTCCCGTCCAAAGCTTGTAAGCTCTCGTCAGCGCTTGCTGCGAGGGCTTACAATGCGGCGGGCCAGGCTGCCTCAGCCCTGCATGCGATGGCCACCCTGCAGGTATATAAGGCCAAAGCATTAAAAGAACTGCACGGGGGTAGTTCTGACCGTAGGATGATGCAGGAACTGCGTTCGGCTACCGACTTCGCCCTCCAGGCGACGAAGGTAACGGCGCGGGCCCTCGGTCAGGTGATGTCTACCATGGTAGTCCAGGAGCGCCATCTCTGGCTGAACCTGGCGCAGATGGCTGACGTCGACAAAGCTTGCTTTCTCGACGCACCCGTCTCCCAGGCCGGCCTCTTCGGCAACACCGTTGAGGACTTCGCCCAGCAGTTCTCAGCGGTCCAAAAGCAGTCTGAGGCCATAAGCCACATCCTGCCCCGGCGCAGTGCCAACAAGCCGCCGGGTGCCAGGCCTCAGGCTGCTCGTCGCCGAGGGCGCCCCCCTGCGGCTGCGGCTTCTGCTCCGCCCCCTGCACCACCAGCTGAGCCCAAGACCTCTCAGCCTGGGCGTAGAGCCAGTCGCAGGAAGGCGGCGCAGCCCGACACTCAGCGGGCCGCTAAATCCACCCGCAAGTCTGCGAAGCGGCCCTGACACGGGCTGCCCGGAGTTGGAGAGGGTTGCTCTTCGGGGGACGTCACCATCAGTCCCCCCAGCCCCGGGGGAGGGCCGGGGCCAGGTACCATCGCTGCTGCCACTGACCCCCGGGTCAGTGGTACCCACTTCCTCACAAAAAGAGCAATTTTCTTCACCTCTGGGCCTAGTGCCCCGAGTTTCGTTCCTGAGCGACGCACTGCCTCCTCGGACTCGGACTCGGAGCCTGAATTCGCCAGCGCGGGATCCAGGGAAGGTAAGCGCTGCCCCGTGCAGCTCAGCTCTTCTCCAGAACGCCCCGCTTTCTGGGATGAGCCCCCTTCCCCTTCCCCCCCCCGGCTGCCCCACCCCCGGCACGTCAGTTACTGCTCCGCTGATCCCACTGGCACGTCGGCTGGGAGCCTGGTTAGCGCTTCCCAGCCCGTCCCCGTGGTTGATCAGGACAGTACGACTCGGCTACGCGATTCAGTTCGTGAGGCGACCGCCCAAGTTCAGAGGCGTCCATTTCACGTCTGTTCGTTCGGACACGGATGCCTCTGTTCTTCGGGCGGAGATTGCGGTTCTCCTGGCGAAAGACGCAATCGAGCCTGTCCCTCCAGCCGAGATGAAATCAGGGTTCCACCCAGGGGGTGGGTTACGACCGATCCTGGATCTTCGAGTGTTGAACCGGTCCCTTCACAGGCTACCGTTCAAGATGCTTACCTCGAAACGCATACTGTCTTGCGTACGACACCAGGATTGGTTTGCAGCCATCGACCTGAAGGACGCGTACTTTCATGTCTCGATTCTGCCTCGACACAGACCGTTTCTTCGGTTTGCTTTTGAGGGTCGGGCATATCAGTACAAAGTCCTCCCATTTGGCCTGTCCCTGTCTCCCCGCGTCTTTACCAAAGTCGCGGAGGGTGCCCTATCCCCCCTTTGGCGGAAGGGCATCAGAATCCTCAACTATCTCGACGACTGGCTTATTCTAGCTCACTCGCGAGATGTGTTGTGCGAACACAGGGACCTGGTGCTGCAGCACCTCAGCCACTTGGGGCTTCGGGTCAACTGGGAGAAGAGCAAGCTCTCCCCTGTGCAGAGCATCTCTTTTCTCGGTATGGAGCTGGACTCGGTCACCATGACAGCACGCCTCACCAACGAGCGCGTCCAGTCAGTGCTGAACTCCCTGAAGTCTTTCAGGCACAAGACAGCGGTCCCTCTCAAAGATTTTCAGAGGCTCCTGGGGCATATGACAGCCGCAGCCGCAGTTACGCCGCTCGGGCTGCTTCATATGAGACCGCTTCAGCGCTGGCTACACGACCGAGTCCCGAGATGGTCATGGCACCGCGGCACGTTCCGGGTGGGCGTTACTCCGGAATGTCGCCGCCTGTTCAGCCCGTGGTCGGACCCTGTTTTCCTCCGGGCAGGAGTGCCCCTAGGACAGGTGTCGAGGCATGTTGTGGTCAACACAGATGCCTCCATGACGGGCTGGGGTGCTGTGTGCTGTGTCCTCGGGCTCCTGGACAGGACCTCGACTGCAGTGGCATATCAATTGCCTCGAGTTGCTGGCCGTGTTTCTGGCACTCCGGCGGTTTCTTCCGCTGCTGCGCCACAAGCACGTGCTTGTCCGCACAGACAACACAGCGACCGTAGCGTACATCAACCATCAGGGTGAACGAACAGACCCCACCTCAGGGCGTAGGCCTGCCTCGTAGAGGGGGCTCTAGCCTGAGTGATAGTGTGGGAGGCCAGTGAGGTCCTCCGAGTCCCGTCCAGAAGCCACACGTGTAGGTTCCATAGATCGGGACGCGGGTGCCAAATCGTGCCGTCCCCCTGAGAAAGAAGGTCCTTCCTCAGGGGAATCTTCCAGGGAGGGACTGTCGCGAGGAGCATGAGGTCGGCAAACCAGGTCCGGGTGGGCCAAAACGGCGCAACCAACAGGACCTGCTCCTCGTCCTCCCTGATCTTGCACAGGGTCTGTGCAAGGAGGCTCACTGGGGGAAAGGCGTACTTGCGGAGGCCCCGAGGCCAGCTGTGTGCCAGAGCGTCCCTGCCGAGGGGGGCCTGAGTCAGGGAGAAAAAGAGCTGGCAGACCACCTTGGCGTATGAAGCCCAAGGTGAGCCGTGGCCCCTAGGAGTCCGAGCTCACTCCACCCGGAGTGTTGCCTCCTCCTATGTGCTGGCGCACGGCGCCTCTCTAGCAGACATCGGTAGAGCTGCGGGCTGGGCGACACCCAATACCTTTGCGCGGTTCTACAACCTCCGCGTTGAGCCAGTGTCCTCCCGTGTGTTGGGTAACATCAGGTAATTTGCGGGAGGACGGCTCAGGTGTCGGCTTGCTGCGCCATTCCTCTCGGATCCGTGCGCTATTTTCCCAGTTGTTCCCATGGTTGAACTCTGGGTCCTCCATGCCCCGCAGTACTGGACTAGACGGAGTAGTCCATGCTGTGCTCCGAAGTGGGGCCTCCTTCACCCCCCTCCGGTTGTGGCATCATGTCTCAGTATCTCCACGGAACCTTCCGTGTTTCCCCAGTCTAGTTAGACTTACTTCAAAAGCTTCCACATGACTTAACCGTCATTGTGCTCCGCCCCCCAACGGCTGCTTCAAACTTGGCACCCCTGGTGGGCCACCACGTGGTCTACAGGGCGCTGGGACGGTTACGCATTGAGCCCTTTGTTCCGACACGCTTGCCTGCCGGCATTGGGTCTCGGCTGCGTAACGCAGTTCAGGATTGTGGCGTTTTCCAGAGGTCCCCATTATTACGTCATTGACGTAACGTTGTAGAGAACGACTGAGGGGGAACGTCTCAGTTACGAAGGTAACCCTCGTTCCCCGAAGGAGGGAACGGAGACGTTACGTCCTCTTGCCACAATCCTGGACTGCGCTGAAGCCGGGTTGCGGCTCGGCTCCTCAGCAAATCTGAATGAGTGGATGCACGCCGCCATCTTATATACCCGTATGTCCGGGGGAGTGGCGCGGCATGCAAATTCCACTCGCCAATTCTCATTGGCTTTTTCTCTTTAGCTCAGAGGTGATAGGGTCTCGTAGCCGATCCCCATTATTACGTCATTGACGTAACGTCTCCGTTCCCTCCTTCGGGGAATGAGGGTTACCTTCGTAACCGAGACGATCTACAGTTGAAAACAAAACTGCAAAATCTTTCAAAATCTTTAAAATCTTTCAAAATCTTTATTACATGAACACCACGTGTGCTGTCTATGGTTCCACAGGTATAGATAGGCTACATTCGATTACAGTACACTATACCACTATGACATTAACAGTTTGTTGTACATGTACCTTATACATTAAATACAATGTATAATTTATACATTAAATAAACTCACAGAGTATGAAATGAACACCCACCGAACCCACGTTATTTCGGCACAGGCAGACATCGGTACTTGTTCCAAGGGGGAATGCCTAAACACAATTAATACGCTATTGATATTTTCACAATATTTACACTTGCCGAAATATACATTTATTTACATTTTACAGAACAGATGGAAGAAGATGCATCAATGTGAATTTGTTTTGTTATGTTCCGATGTTCGGTGGCGGTCATGTGAGGAGCTTTCCGTTTTAAAATATAAAAATATAATTTAATTCAGTGATGCAAATCAGAATTTTCATCAGCTGTTACTCCAGTTTTCAGAGACATATGATCCTTAAGAAATCATTCTAATATATTGATTTATTACCAGTGTTGGAAACAGTTTTGATGCTTAATATTTTTTGGAACCTGTGACATTTTGTTCAGGATTCTTTGATGAATAGAAAGCTAAAAAGAACAGCATTGATAATAAATCAACATACTAGAATGATTTCTGATGGATTATGTGACACTGAAGACTGGCAATGAAGACTGGCCGATGAAAATTCTGATTTGCATCACTGAAATAAATCTTTTGAATGGCAGTGTGTGTGTGTGCGTGCCTTTGATAGCCTATCTAAATAAAAATAGACTATAGATATACAGTATATGATCCAAAGTATCTAGTAACTAACGTAGTTTTTTTATCCAATACTTTTTTTTTTCTTTTACTCAAGTAACTATTCAGACTATTACTTTTACTAACCCTAACAATTTTTGGGTACTCTGTCCACCTCTGATAATATGTCACAATTTATTTTGCTATCCTCACTTTGCTATCTTTACTCATCTCACAATATCAACAATTATATCCGGTGTCTGAATAATTTTTTGGTTTCACTGTATGAATGCAGCATATATAAATGTACATGATCACTACACAAAGATTTGAAAGCTACTTCAATCAACTGCTTTCAAAAGACAAATCTAAATTCTTTTGCTTACTTTTTGTCATGAGATACAATTTGCATGAATTGGAAAAAAGGCCTAGCAGGATGTTTATAGACAGAAATGGAAAACCACATTCAGGAGAATTCAAGGATTCTGATAAAGAAGAGAATTTTGATCACTCAAAAATTCTCATCTTTTACCTAAGTCTGGTGTACATCAGACACTTTTTGGAAAGAAAAACATTCAAATAAAATATATAACCAAAATATAAACAAATGCAATATTTTCTGTCAATATTTTAGTGCTTCAGTATAAATTTTTGGTAGGTAGCCGTGTAATAAACGGAATAACATGCAGTGCGCCATTGATTCAAGGCCCTATCCATATGCTTAACATTTTGGCTTGAGTATGAGTTTGTGTGTCAAGTATCGCAGGAATAGATGTCGGCACTCTTTGATGTTGGATGCTTGAAACGCCACCGCTGTCCAGATTCCCCCTTGATACACTCATCCAGCCCAGTACAGTGAAACCCCTCAGATCACAGCATAAAAGCTCAAACCTACAAAAAAAACATTTTTTTATCCCTCTTTTTGGATTTCCAGTCATCCTTATCCATCTACCCACTCAGTCCTCTCTCTCTCAATCTTGACTTTTTGTTGCTGCTTTCAAAGGCGGTCACAGCAATTCCCAACCGCAAAATCCCCATTAAGCTTCAAAGCTCTGTTTACTCCTCCCTCTTCAACATGTGCATATATGTGTGCATCTGTGTGACAGAGCGCTTTACTGGAAGGTGTTCAGCTCATAAGCATGTAACTTGGTAAACAAACACACACTCACTGCTTAGACACGAACGTTACCTTTAGCAATCATGTAATTACTGATTAATGGGTCAATTTAAGATTTAATTTAATTTAATTCAATTTCATAGAAATGATGTCTTAAAGCAGGGGTTCCCAAAGCAGGGGTCGGGACCCCCCAGAGGGTTGCAAAACCATAAGGAGGGGTCACAAGATGATTTCCAGAAATCAAATCATTAGATTAAAGCATTAGAAATTGCATATTTTACCCATAAATAAAAAAAATATAAGTTGAATTAAAAATAAAAAATCCAGCATGTTGCCCACCCAAATCATTAGGTAAGATTAATGTTCAAATGTAAATAATGAGTAAATTACTATAAAATATATAATTGTTGTTAGACTGATGTGTTCTTTTGTGTTGTCATTATGGTTGTGCGCCATTTTGCAAAACGTTTAACCACCTCGGAGGAAAGTGGGGGTCCCGAGGTACTGACACTGTTATTTTGGGGGTCGTGGCCTGAAAAGTTTGGGAACCCCTGTCTTAAAGGGATAGTTCATACAAAAATTATGTATGATAGGGCTGTGAATCTTTGGGTAAACAGCAAATCAATTCGATTCATGATTCATAGGGTTTTGTTTCGATTCAAGAATGATTTTTGCAAATTCAGAACGATTTGATTCGAGATGATTCACAATAAAATTTGATGCAATTCAATTAACAATTCGATTCTTAAAGTGTATTCACAGAATTATTTAAATGCATCCCCTAAATTCTTTATATGCTTAGTAAAGGGGGCAAATTACACTTTTTCTTTATGGAGTCAGAGAGTGAGGGCAAAAAAAAAAAAAAATAATAATAATAATAAAATAAAATAAAAATAAACAACTTTTGTCCACTGCTAGATGTTTAATGATGCTATGGCATGACATATAGCATATGTAGAAATTTACCCTAGTGAAAAGTAATATATTTAAAAAACATTTATTAAAAACTAAGTATAGTTCAAATCTATTAACATATTTACTGATATATCCCTCGAGACTTAAAAATTATAATTAAACTTTAATTGGAAGTACTACAGGTGCACAATGCACATTTCTTAATATTAAGCCTAAAATGTGTCTTAGTGTCACTGTTGCTGAGGATTGTATTATCTTTGAATTAAAAAATGTCACACCTTTGCATGATGTGAGCTCATTTATCTTTTTTCATAAAAATAAAATGCTACAGCATTTAAACTATTACTTTCTTTTGGCGAATGATTATTCTAATGATGTAGTAATGAACGCAGCTTTCGTGTATGTGACTGACAGATAAAACTCACGCTCTTATTTAAAGGTTGCTGTTAATGCTGAGTTTATTTTAACCGTTTCATTCTTACTTTCAGCTTAATGACATTAAGTTAAAACCTAATTTACCTTCAATGGAATTGTCCGTATGCTTGACACTGAGAGCCACAGAAAAACTACAGAAAAAAGTAAAACTACTTCTAGCAGTACTGGCCACGAGTACTAAGGAGAGATTACACTTTGGCTGCTCAAGCCTCAAAAAACGTGTCAGTGAGAGCACGCGTGTGCAATCCTGTGACAGGCAGTGAAGGAAGCGTGTGAAGGCGAGATGTGAGGAAACAAACAATGCTGTTCAAGGTCTCCATTAATTTCTGCTTGTAGTAATTTAATGTGTATACATTTTAAAGCACTGAATCGCTATAGAAATCGCGATTCATTTGATTCTTAGTGTCTAAAATCGATTACTGGCTGAAATCAACGATTCCATGTTTCTAAATCGATGCATATGCATCATCAGGTTTTGTAATTTATGTACAGACAAAACGAGTGAATCGTTACATCCCTAATGTATGACTTTCACTTTTCTGTGGTACAATAAAAATCTCACAATGTCCTACAATGGAAGTCAATGGTCAATAAAATTCTTCAAAATATCTTCAGTTCAGCAGAAGAAAGTCAAACAAGTTTAGAAAGCCATAAAAAGGCTAAATAATGACAGATTTTTCTAAACGAGTGCTGTGCGCTATTGGTTTAACAAACAGCACAGGTTTAACAGATAGTCGCAAAGCCACAGTGTTTACACTTTTTTTCAGAGGAATCAGCCTATAAATGGCTTACTTACAGTTGTCTCTGCATATTAAGCTGGAATAGAAGAAAAATGACACACTTCAGCTCTAACTCTGATCCGTGTGAGCGTGCAGTAATGTATGAGATTCAGGCCGTATACTTCTGATGTGATTCTTAAGGAAACAGCTGTTCGGAGTGTAAGACCATTACTCATACTCCCAACGTTACTGTATCTTGCCTAAAACGAATCTCTCCCTCTCTATTCCTCTCCAAAGGCTTTTTCCATCTTATTGTGCCTGTTCCTCCTACTCTCATCTCTCAATTTCCTTCTTCCTCCCACTTTTCTCCCTGCTCTTTTTCTCTGCTGAGTTCTTGCCTCTTTTGATATGAATGATGCATGTATTCTTTAACGATTTTTCCTTCTGATCTTTCTGTGACTGCAACAATTCTCATTAATGATTAATCTCAAAGTCTTTTATACACAACACACACACACACACATAAATCACAATATTCAAACCACACACAAACAGTTGTACATGCACCAACTTTACCTAAGAGCCAATTAAATGAATGAAGCACATAAGCCAATTAAAGGCATGAAACATCAGCTGGAGATCAAGTCAAATCCTACAAAGACTGATGGAAATGAAGATGAGAGGCAGAAACAGATTTCCAAGTAATGATTGATTCATTTGACCAACTTATGTTTTCTTGACAGAATATGTTTTTCACCCGTGAATGAATGAGAGTTAAATCAAACATGTCAATAAGTCAGTGAATAACTGGAGCGCTTAATAAACCATCCAATTACCAAGCTGGCTTAGTTCATCATTAAAGGTGATCCTTGTCACTCAAATATGAACATTGAGTTATCATTTGTTCCAAATCTGTATGGATCAACATGAGGGTGAGTTAATGATTAAGCGTGTAGCAGAGTCGACGTATTGGTGTTCTCACTCGCTCCAAGACGATATATGCTCCATCATGAGCATAAAATATGACGATAAGTGGAAAACCTGGAGTGGAGTTGGAAAGGAGTGATTAGAGAGCACTTTAAGTGGGAAGGGGAATTGCTGTTGCTCCGCTCGGCTCACACACTGGAAAATAATGACCGAATTTTCATTTCTGGGGAAACTAACCCTTTAAGCTCAAGTGATCCTACTGATCTATTTCATGTGAGTGTTATTCTACAGTTCATTTTCTCAGCACAGATAAGCACTTCAACCACAGATAAGGCTGCCTAACTTTCCATGAGCCTGTGTTATTGTTATAAACTGCAGTCGGATCTTATTCCATCTCCAAAGTTCAGTGTTTTCTGTCTTCTGTTCATAAAAATGTCTCCTGATAGCAGTGAAAGGCAGATAGAGATGGTTGAAAGAGATGATTAGATGCAAAGATGGAAAACATGCCAGGAAGAACAGAACAAGCAAGAAAATGTAAAGACAGATTGAGACTGAGGTGTGAGGCACATCAGAAGACCATCTGGCTTTGATTTAATGCTTCTTGATGAATGGCCTCTCTTCAAAGATCCACTTTACCAAAAGCTTTTCCTCTTTTTCCCTTATCTTGCTATTTCTCCTTCTCTCCTGCACTCATCTTGTTGTCCTTGCAATCATGTTTCAACCATAGCATCATCTCTGAAAATACGCCTGCAAACAAACAAGTCACATCAAAACCAAGTAAAAAATGGCTCAAAGCAAAAACGCCACAGACAGACAAGCTTTCAGCTCGGAAACCTTTTCAAGTATATTAGACTGCTACTTCAGCACATCCCTCTCTTTTCCTCAGTCTCTCACATGCTGCCGTCTTCATGCACTCCATATCTCCTCTCCCAGAGAAGAGACACATTTTTTCAAATTTGCACTTTTGTGGGTACATCTAAAGAAGACTTTCATTTGTACAGAAAACCCCTAAAGGCACAGCTGATCAGATCACATCAGAGGTGGCACATTCACAAAGTGAATTTCAGCACAAAATGTGATGATTTATAATGTAATATTTTCATACTTTCAAGGTGAAGTGTTTTGCTTTAGTGTTAAAACACCTTATCCTATATCCCAGTGTAATTTGCAGAGACAACTAAGAACTATAAAGACTTTCTAAAAAGAGTTAACACTGAATGTTGGGTTAAGGAGTGGTGTTTTTTTTTTTTTGCATTTCCATCTGATACTGATCAGATCACATCAGATGTGGCACATTCACAAAGTAAATTTCTGCACAAAATGTGACGATGATTTATAAGACAATTTTTCATACTTTCAAGGTGAAGGGTTTTGCTTTAGTGTTAAAACACTTTCTCCTATATCCCAGTGTAATTTGCAGAGACAACTAAGAACTATAAAGACTTTCTAAAAAGAAGGGAAGCCCCCTTCCACCTCAGAGAAAAAAGGAATTGGAAGTTAATTTCTAGTAATTGCTACTTTATTGCAATTGTATCTTTTTTTCTGTGTCTTTAAATTGACAGTTCACCCATAAATTAAAATTCTATCATCATTTACTCAAGACTTTTTCTTGTATATTTGTGAAATATAAAAGGTATTTAGAGAAATGTCATGATTTTGTTCAAACAATGGACATCGATATCACTATTAACATTAAATCTTTATACAATATCTTCTTTCAAAATACTTTCTTTAATAATAATAAAAAAATGTTAACAATATGAGAGTAAATTACAAAATATTTCTTTTTTTTTTTGGTTAGCTATCCCTTTAACTCTAGAATTTGTGACTTTATATCTCTCATTTGAAACATTATTTCATATAATTGTGACTTCATATAATTTAGAATAGTGAGTTCTTTATTTATTGTCACTGTAATTAACAAATTATTATGGTTAAACTAGAGTTAGAGTTAGATAATGCTTTTTATCCATTGTTAACAACCTGTTAACTATAACTAACTGAATGTATAATCATTTAAACCAGTAGTAAAGGAGTTGTTATTAGGAGTAAATAGTTCTCACTTTTGATTAGATAACAGAAAATACTAAATTGCCATTAATTCGGGGCTTTAAACTTTATTTACTAATTATATATACTTTCATACTTATTATAAACTGTTAGCCATTTTTCTGTTAATGAGCCGCTTTGTTACATTTTATTTAGAAAACAAAATTGTAGATAAAAGGATATAAAAGGATTAATTCTTTTTATCAAAGCATTATACTATATGTTCTATAAATATTTTAAAGAGTAAACCGTTCCTTGGATATGAAACTAACATCAAATAAATGTGAATTCATTTGCATGCTATTGCCACTCACTCATGATTAATGGGATCCTCTACAATATATACATTTCAAACAAATAATTTTTGTTTTGAGCAGTGTGCAGTGACCGTTAAAGCTGTGGGTTCACTGCATTGTGCGGAGGTGGTTTTCAGCTTTGGCATCAGCAAGTCTTTCTCTTCCTCTCCCAAATGTGAAACACTGCAACTAGTGCCTCTTCTTAGTAAGACATGCTTGTTGGTGACAGTTGCTATGGGCACTACCAACTCACACGTCATTTACGGTTACCATCTCACCCACTGTGTTGCTCTTTTGCTTGTTCTGCCACCTCTTGCACCCCCCACCCCTTTCTCTTCTCCTCCTTATGTCCATTCACTCCCAACTTCATGCACACACTACATTTGTTTCAATAGTTTTCAGGTCAGTATGATATGGTGTTCAAACGTCTCGTCTACAAAGCTAACGAGAGTTTGAGGAAATTCCACTGGTGAAACATTGCAGGCAGAAGAATTCATTCTGGCTAATTGGATGGTGTCTGATCGGCTGATGAAACTAGCTCTGCTCTGCTCTGTCAGTATGGTATGACTTGAAAAAAAAAAAAAAAACCTTAAGGGGATCTGAAATATGGCCTTTTGGGACACCAAAAGACCAGTACCCAGTCAATCACATAAAAAAAAAAAAAAAAAAAAATTATATATATATATATATATATATAGATATAGATAGAAATAAAAGGAAAGGACGTGACAGGTGGCCAAGTATGGTGTCCCATCCTCTGAATTTGTACTGAGACTCAAACCCACTACCTCTAGGTTACAACTATTAGGCCACGACTGCCACAAAATGCAAAATACAAATGCAAATACAAATACAAACTGATTGAATACAATTTTACAAATTGTGTCTTAGGAAGTATCCAAAGAATGCCTGAATGACATGATGATGAGCACTTAATAGCAGGCTAATCTTGATCATTTCAAGAGATTCTTAACCCTGAAATACGACAGCCGGCTAAGAGTTTAGGCTATTACGCAAAACGCTTTGAGGCATGTGATAAACAGGCATGACTGCAATAACAACAACAGCAACAGTGACTAATAAATGATGAGTCACCAAGCCCTTGTTTTAAAAAATATCAACATACTGACAGCAACTTAAAGACACCCAAATCTCGTTCCACATGGCAGCAAACTACACATCAAGGGCCCTTTTTTAACAATCCAAGCACAATGTCTGAAGCACATGGTACAGCTACACTTAGGCCGTGTCTGAATCCACTTTTGCTAGTTTAATGATGAGAAAAACGGTTGGCCCAAGAGGATTGTACCTATTCTCTTAAAGAGCAGGTCATATGGGTCTTTGAAAAATATCTTTTTTGCAGCTTGTAACATAGCTATCCTTTAATATAAACGGTCTGCAAAGTTGTTGATCAAAAAAGTGCAGTATACATAAAGATATTGTCTCTTAAAAGAAAGAGTTGACTCAGAATCAATTTAACGAGTCGTCATATTTTCAAAGTTTCTGCCTGTTATCTAATCTTCTTTGTTTGTACTAACAAGCATCTCCGAACCACAACCTGTAAGTATGATTGGTACGTTATGTGTACATTTCCGAGTGAGTGCTCAAAATATCAAGTGTGCTAATACGTGATGTATGCCTAGCAGAGCCGATCCTCCCTTATACGCAAAATACGCAAGCTGCGTAGGGCCCCTGAATAACCAGGGGGCCCCCTTGCTCTCAAAAATGATTTAATTTTATTTTTGTTTTCGAAGTTGGCAAGCAGTTATGAAAACATTAATGTTTATTTCTTTTAATGTGGTGCACTTAAGTCCTTTTTACATAAAAATCAGTTAAATCATGTAACATGAATGGCAGGCTCTTGCTTGAGACAAAAAAACGAACTGAAAACGTACCGAGCCACGGAAGAGACACAGTTTCTCTCTAGTGCTGTCCAAGAGACAGGAGTGAAACATGGACAAATATGTTTCATTCATTCACAACCACTCAATATCCCCAGACACAGTTTTTGGATAAGTCTAGGATTGGCACTGATACCTAGTGCAGCTTTAAATATCCAGGTTAACCACGATATTACTGTCTTACTGAAACAGTTTTGATAATTCGCTGTGAACCCACTATTTCCTAAGAATTTGTCGATTAATGTAGACTGTTCTTATTACTTTGTTTAATAATAATAAACAATGTAACTCAGACATATTTTGCTGTTTCATCAGTTAGTCAAGTCAGCACTTGGCTAACGTATCCACCATTATTGTTTTGTTATGTGTTTACAGTTTAGTAGCTAAACTTTAGCTGTGGGCACAATTTGCTTGCAAAAGTTTTATACAAAATGTTTTTATGTCATTATTTTAGGAACAGATTGGAGCACTATATTATTGTTTTATGTAAAGGTACATTAGGGTTGACAGGTTTTCACAACAAAACCCACCCAACTGCTACTTAAAACTGTTAAAAAAAAATCGCATTACAGGGTGTAAAATACATGCTTTTTGACGAGGTTCCCCTGGTAAATTTGCATTCCAAGGGCTAAATGTTATTGTTGCATCAAAAACAACCACGGATTTGGCACCACAGATGGTAATGCTCGCTAACTTGCTCAAGTACTTCTCTCTGTGCCAACCACAACAGGTTTGGCCAGTAGGGGTTTACAGAAATTACGCTCAAAGCTGATTCAATAGAACCATTTTGAAATTATTGACAAATGACTATGCATAAATGTACAAAAACTGAAACTTTAATATATTCTGAATATTAATTACATGTAAAGTAAAATATTTCAAAAGCTTTTTTGGTTTAATTTCCAGTATTTCAAAATATTAGAATATTTCTTAAGATCAATCAAAAACTGGATTTGCAAAACAGAAAAGTTCAAGTTCTTTAAAGTATGTTAATTTATGCATTCAATAATTGGTCGGCAGCACATATTGCAACAAATGACTTACTCCTAGCACAAATTACAGCATCACTGAAGTGTGGCATGGAAGTGATCAGCCTGTGGCACTTCTGAGGCACTATTGAGCCTTCAGATTGTCTGTATATTGTTGGATCGACTGTTTCTCATCTTTCTCTTGAAAATATCCCATAGATTCTCAATGGATTACAGGTCAGGAATGTTGGATGGCCAATAAAGCACAGTAATATCATGGTCAGCAAACCACTTGCAAGTGGTTGTTGCACTGTGAGGTCCTGCTGGAAAAGGATATCAGCATCTCCATAATGCTTGTCAGCAGATGGAAGCATAAAGTGCTCCAAAATCTCCTGGTAGATGGCTGCATTGACTTTGCACTTGATAAAACACAATTGACCAACACCAGCAGGCGTCATGGCATCTCAAATCATTACTGACTTCAGGAACTTCACACTGGCAAGCAGCTTGGATTCTGTGCCTCTCCAGTCTTCTTTCAGTCTCTGGGACCATGATTTCAACATGAAATGTAAAATTTACTTTTATCTGAAAAGAGGACTTTGGACCACTGAGCAACAGTCACGTTCTTTTTCTCCTTAGCCCAGGTAAGATGCTTCTGATGTTGTTTCTGTTTCAGAAGTAGCTTGGTAGTCCTTTTCCTGAAGACGTCTGAGTGTGGTGACTCTTGATGCGCTGACTCTGGCTTCATTCTACTCCTTGTGAAGCTCTCCCAAGTGTTTGAACTGGCTTTACTTGACAGTAATCTCAAGCTTGAGGTCATCCCTGTTGCATGTGCACCTTTGCCTACCCAATTTCTTCCTTCCAGTCAACTTTGCATTTAATATGCTTTGATACATCACTCTGTAAACAGCCACCCCATTCAGTAATTATCTTCTGTGACTTACTCTCTTTGTGGAGGATATTCTAATATTTTGAGATACTGGATTTTTGACTTCCATGAGCTGTACGCTCT
This sequence comes from Cirrhinus molitorella, assembly GCA_033026305.1. Lineage (NCBI taxonomy): Eukaryota > Metazoa > Chordata > Actinopteri > Cypriniformes > Cyprinidae > Cirrhinus > Cirrhinus molitorella. Next base: position 37,555,158 of record CM065118.1, on the reverse strand, counting down.
AATCATCAAAAAAAAAAAAAAAGAAACTTTTGAAATGTTTTACTTTAAATGTAATGAATCTAGAATATATGAAAGTTTCTTTCACAATATTAAAATTTTTGAGCTGCACCTGTATATTCTGAGAAAATGTTTTCTGACCTCAGATGCATTTAAACCTGTTGTAGGGGACTCCAACACAATATTAGGACACTTAAAAACTCATATGACCTGCTCTTTAATGAGTCATGGATGTGTTTTGGACGTAACGTGCAATAAACCAATCAGAGTCTCATCTCACATTCCCTTTGAAAAAAGTGTCAGATTTGCTATTTACATGGTGGAATTTGCAAGAGCAAAGACTGAACGTTTCCCCATGTACACAATTATAATCTTTAACATTGTAATGTTTTAATTTTTCATTTCAATTTGCTCTTTAAACAACGTGGCGCTGGATGTGAAAAAGATGCATGGAGCTGAAACTAGCAAAAAACACTTGCGCCGCACCTGGCGTCGCATTGTGCCGGGTGTATAATAGGGCCCCAAATATGTTTTGACTGACTGTCGTTGTGTAACCTTACACAGTATTTCTGTTTTCGGCTTGGAAAGACAAACCTGTTGTCATGTACCTTATTTTCTGTCCTTCAGGGCTGATTATTAGTCAACAGTCTTTTAAAAAAGTCCCTTTCCTCTGTAATATCTGTATGCGCTTGGCTGAGACAGTCTCAGATCTCTATTTAAAAGGTGCCTTTATGTCTTAGTAACCTCTGATCCCCTTGAGCTTCTGTGGATTTTTGAAACAGCGCCACTGTCAAAGGGCTCGTCTGATACAAAAGACTTTTTAGAATTTTTAGAAGTCAGGGAGCCTCAAAGCCTAAATGTGTTCTCAGCTGACACAGGTAAACATAAATCACTAAATTCAACACAAAATATCAGATATTTTGAAACAAAACATATAGGTGAAAACTCATTTCCAACAATTCAATGTATGGCAACCGTACCTTAACCTTTGACCAAAGAGGTCCTAGAGAAAAATATATGCTAGCATTATCATTCAGACACAGTTATCTTTGAATTAATGTTTTTATAGCATTAAAACAGGTTATAACCAGCCAACCCTGCATGTGACACTCGGGGGTGCCATTAAAGCAGCCATTTCCTTATGGATCAGTTTTACACCTACCTTAACACCACGAACTCTGAACTCAGTGAGCGCTCTGTGCATTTTGGTTGCGGCGGTGGGGAGGTCTTTGCCGCTGGCTATGACTTTAACCAGCAGTGAGTCATAGTGAGGGGAGATGATGGCCCCCTGAAACGCAGACGCACTATCCAGACGAATGCCCATACCCTCTCCACTGCGAAACACCTGTTGAATAATGGGAAACAAATAGAGATAAATAAGGAGAAATACTACTAGAGTATAACAATACAGTTATAGTGCACAGTGTTGACACAGGGGTGCAAAAGGCATCTTGAATAAGTCAGGCTGAAAATGACGATGATAAATAATAACAACACCCTCCACCATGTGTCTTTTTGCAAATACATTAAACTTAAGCACTTCTTGGTGAGAACTCTACTCTTTTTGAAAAAAAACAGCATGACTGCAACATATTTAGAGAGTTATGTGTCAAAATGAGATCTACCTGTATATATTTATCATTGCATTTCCAGAAACAATACAACATTAATATGACATGACAAAGGGTTTTACTGTTATGAAATCACAAATTTGTAAACATTAGAGGGAACTGAAAGTGTCAGAATAAACATAAAACACACGTCATCGTTGTCGTCATTAAGTCTGAATTGTGAAATAGCTATGCTGTTATCAGAGCTCCTGCAGCCGCTCTGAAGAAACTGCGATGACTAAACCAGCCAAATTGCTCTCTCAGGACCCTACTGGTCACACAGGCTCTAAAGCCTAACCACACACATAGACACAAACTGCCTCAGCTACAATTAAAGCAACACTTTAATAAAGCTTTAATGTTTTCATTTTTTCATTTCCTGGTTATGCTCTTCAGTGCTGTGTGCTGTAGAGCGTTGTGAGTCTCGGCATGCCTGCATTATTTATGCTGCAATCAGCCTGCTGTGGCACATATTAGTAGAAAATAATCGCATTACATAACCAACTACGCCAGTACTTGCTGAGGTCATTCTCTCCTCATATAAAGTATTCTTATCAGACAAACATTTGTGAATAAAAAAAGAAGAAGAAAGAAATGTCACAGCGTGCAGGAATGGTTATTAAAACACTGCTTTTACTTTAATGTAATGCTGAACTGGTGCTTGGACATGTCTGAATTGTATTTTTTTTAGCTATTTGTTTCAGCATACTGCTACTGGAAGTAATCAGAAAATGTGTTGATTTTAGTTTAGTTTTAAAGTAAGCTATATGAACACAGTACATTAACCCTCTGGGGTCTGAGGTGATTTTGGGGCCCTTGACGTGTTTGTGCTTATTTCAGCTACTTATAACATACTATTTGCCCATATGTATTTTTTTGTATTCAGCACAAACTGTGCTACAATAATATGTGATTAAAAATTCTTTAACGCGGTTAACACATTTATGCAATGTGACATTAGAACTATTTTTCTCTCTGTTCTGTGTGATTTTTCAACACTGTTAAGAACCTTAGCTGTCTAATGGCAATATAGCGTTTAGCTTCAACACACTGCCAAGAAGTTTCTAGAGATGCTGAAGGTCCTGATTAGCTGGTTCAGGTGTGTTTAATTAGGGTTGGCACTAAACTCTGCAGAAAGGTAGCCCTCCAGGAATTGCATTAATGTGAAAACTGTCATAAAACAGCACATCTCTACAAAGGCAACTACGCCAACAATGAACATGAGAACAAATAGCTTGATTATTTTTTTTTTTATCGAATTTTGATCGATTTGATATCCCTTTTTACACACTGCTTTTTTTTTTTTAAATCCTAGTCAAGGCAAACTTATAGTTCACAGTCTACCAGATGCAATTTCAGCCATAACTCAATAGCTATGTTTACATGCACCCAAATAATCCATTAGTAATCGGATTGACGGCTCAATCAGATTGAACAGCCTTCATGTAAATACTTCAATCAATCCAATCGAGTTTGATCAGAATGAAATTTTGATTGGATTGGAAGGGGTGGTGTACACCTGAAGTAATATATGATCAATTGGGGGGGAAGACACATACTTTGCTAATCAGATTCAAAAATAACTTGCATGTGCAGTGTTGTGATGTGTATTTTTTTTTACCACAGCACTTTTATAATAAGATCTCTGTTTAGATATGTTTTCCTTCTCACAAACATATAGGCCGCGTACACACTGCAGCTAAATTTGCTTGTCAGTTCCCTTTTACTCCTTAATCGCATTCTGTACACACATAATTCACTAAAATACGGGAGTGACAACAGCATTAACTCCTGAAAAATACAGGTAGTGACAACCGCATTTACAGAAGTTCTATGCAGTGTGTACGGAACCGAACTGAACAACTAGTTGTTAATGACGTATCTAAACGCGCATCTGTACGTGAGATGCAAGACAATAACGGTGAAAGAAGTCTTATCCTTAGCTTGGACACGGGGCTAGGCTAGTTGCATTCACGAGCCCTGCAGTGAAGTGTCAGTGTTGCCAGATGTTCATAGAAAAAAAAACAACAAACAAGGACAAGCGCAAAAAAAAAAAAACAGAAACAGTAAAACACCAAAATGCTTTATGTTTTATAACACCAAAAAAAAAAAAAAAAAAATAATAATAAAAAAATCATATATCTCATATACGCCACAGACAACTTTATCAACTCCACAAAGTGCCTAGCTTTATTAGCTAAGACCAAATAACATGCCTAAAAAGCTTTAGTAAATAAAAGGCAACACTGTAAGACAGAGCTCTCTAAAGCACCCTTCGAAGCATAAACAAAACACAGCACGTTTATCAGTGTTAGTTTAGTTAAAATTGCGGGACAAAAAGAGTCTTTAGCCAAAAAATGGCAGATACTAAATGGCTAAATTCGTATTCACTCCTGCAAGACAGCAACATGTTGCTATGGTTATAAATGCGGGAGTGGCTGTTCCATACACACATGGAATGATAATTTATGGGACTCACTCCCACATTTAAATGCAGTTGTCACTCCTGAAACTTGCAGTGTGTACATGGCCATAGCGATGGCAGCGACACTGTGCATTTGCTGAGCTTCTGTTCAAAATATATAAATGCACACATAAATGAAAATGTGAAGTGGATTGCAAAGTTTGAAGTTAATATAAACAGAACTTTTAGAATCCGGATTGGATTCGTTTGGATTGACAAAAAAATGAGTGCATGTAAACATACATAATTTGTAGTGAAATCCAGTTTCTTCTTTGTAGGCCGAAGCAGGTCAAAAACATTTCTACTCATGTATTATCACATTCATAAAGTGTGGGGCAATTAGCTGTTGTTATTTTCATTATGGAAGATCTGCATTCATTAACAGCTAGACGGAGAATGGAGCAAAAGGTTAGTGTCTTGAGAACCTAGCGCTAGTGTCTTGAGAACCTAGCGCTCATTGCATGATATGAGTTGGGTTGCGTTGGTCAGACAAGTAGGCCTATTTGCACATAGACAAAACATAGACTTGCCTTCATGTATAATGCTCAAATATTCCACTGTAAGTGTTTTCCAAACAAACTGCCAAACCAAGCTATTAAAAAGGATGAATGCACTAAGATAATAACTACAAATAATATAAGAATAATTATGATTAAGTATTATAATCGACTGACTGCCTTAGTCTACTCTTAGCACAGACACACACTTATTCCCTAACAGTGAAAACTTTGCTTTGCTCTGTGTGTGGAAAACTAAAGCAAAAATTAAAATCAATAAATGAGAGCAGACAAGCAAGGGGTCTATCTCCAATCACACATTAATCAGGGTATCATCAAGGCTCAATGATTAGACTGTATTGATCAGCCAAGATCCAGGTACCCAGATGCCCTTACGCCAATTAGTGATGTCTAAAATCCACAGGAGCTGCTTCTCAAGAGCCGCTTCCTTCATAATCAAAAGCAGCTCGGCGAGAGCAGGGAAACTGACCATTATAGAGAATCGTACCTTTTATATGAGTTGCATGGTGCCTGTTACATTCATTATTACATTACAGCGACCCAGCAGGTTTCACCTCTCTTTCTTTTTTTGCTCTCCTTCCACCCCTCTATCCGTACAATCCTCCACATCATTAAAATTTTCTGTCATTCATTTTCTCTTGAAACTTTTCCCTTCTCTTCATCCTCAGAGGATGCCAAATCTAATTTCTAACTGTCTTCTAATGGTTTACTGGCAATTGCATCTTCACAAAGCACCCACAAGTACACACACACACACACACACACACACACACACACACACACACACACACACACACACACTTGTCTGAAAGCACATTTCAAAAACCATTTAATTTCAGAGTTCTTTACAAAACACCATTGATCATACTGATTAATACAAATACACAATTGCCAAGTTTCATGCCTACAATCAAACATGTACCCTAGAATTCCTTTGAGGGTATAAGGGTAATTAAAGCCTTGCACAGTTCAAGATCCCTGATATTGACTAAGACTATTCAGCATCTGGCAAAGGTTTCAAATGAGATTTTAAAGTACTGTATATTTAGTTGTGGTTGCTAAGACATTACTACTGTTCATATTTAGAGTCAAGGGCTCTTTCACTACTTTTGGGTAGTAAGTAACCACCTAGCGACCCTCAAGAACATTGCATAGCCATTGCATGGTACCATGCTGGAACACTATAATATACGTTTCTCATGGACAAGAACCACTTAAATATAAATATCTAGTTTCTGAATATCAGCCTTGATTTTCTCTCTAACCCCAGTAGATGCACTTAGTTGAAATGTTAAATGTCTAATTAGCTTTGATTTGTCTTTCAATGTGTTGGCAGAGGAATTCTCCTTTTGCACTTCCTGCAAGTTCACCAGAGCATGATACTAACACAATTTTGCCTACACAATTGAAAAAACTGTTCAAGCAATTCCAATTACAACATTTAGCCGTAAGCAGTAATCATCGGGACCCATGCAGAATGGAAAAGAGAACAATATCACCACAATAGTCATTGTAAAAGAATAAGTACTTTGGATGTTGTGAATACAGGTGCTGTGGGGTTAAACGCCAATTTCCTTTATCACAGTTGTAAAGTGTTTTTTTTTGTAATTATAGTGGTCTCTGTCTCTGGGAACTGATGAAATGTGTCCTCAGATTGTCTCCATGTTTATTCTAGCATTGTCCTTTTTGACAGGAAAATATTATCACCTCTATATTTAGTTCAGAACATTTTAGGTATTTTAGATTCTAGCCCATATGTTTACTTGAGATATGATAAAATGTTGCAGTAGTTCATTCGGTTCAGTTCCTACAAAATATGGTTTTACATCTTGTTGGACACTCATGCACTAAATTTGAAGATTTCACTATAATTGTTTCTATTTAAAAACATCACCTCTCTCTCTTCTTCACCTTTGCTCTAATCTAGGTTATACTATGAATACTGCTGATTCAAATTGCATGTGGTGATCCTCATTTGTAAGTCACTTGGGATACTTTTCTACCTGGAATGATTTTTAGCTAATTTATCTGATTCTGAATATAAGGATATGTCAGTACCTACACCAGTAAATGCCTTGCAATTTCAACTTCCTTTATCAAACAGTTACAAATGTATGAAGTTTTTTTTAAGTTGTAGCTCCTACAGTTGGTGGAAAAGTATAGAAGCCCGGTTTTTTACAAAAAATTAAAAAGGTAAAAACTTTTTATCTCACAGTTTTTACCTTTTTCTTGCAATTGTAAGTTTACAATGAGATATAAAATCGCAATTTCGAGTTCTAAAGTCAGAATTGTGAGATAGAAATTTGCAATTCTGAAAAAAAATTCAGAATTGTGTGATATAAACTCGCAATTGTGAGACAAACTCCAGAAGAAATTCTGAGAAATAAAGTCAGAACTGCGAGACAGAATTGCATACATCTTAAAATTCTGACTTTATAACACGTAATTGTAAGTTGTAAGTTGTAAGTCAGAATTGTGAGATATAAACTCGCAGTTCTGAGAACATGTCAGTCTTCTTCCTCCTCAAAATCAGACTTCATAATTCACAACTGTGAGTTTATATCTCACGATTTTGAGAAAAAATGTCAGAGTTGCGAGATACAAACTTGGATTTGTGAGCAAAAAAATTCAGAAGTCTGAGTTTTTATCTTGCAATTCTGACTTTATATTTCATAATTCTGCCATTAAATCACACAATTCTAAGATAAAATGTCAGAATTGTATGTTTTTATCTTGCAATTCTGATTTTATTACTTGCAGTTGTGAGTTTATATCTCACAATTCTGAGAAAAATTGTCAGAATTGCAAGATACAAACTAAGTAAGAATATTAAGAATATTTTTTTCTAGGTGGAAATGGAAATCCATATGACCATTTGATTAAAGGGAACCTTGAAATATTAAGATGAATAAAAAAGGTTGTAGCCAAAGACTTTATATACAGTACATATAACAAGGTTTACTCATATTACTTTTAATGGGTGAAAAAAGGTAGGTTTTGATGCTGGGATGATGGTTTTAGCTGGTCCTTAGCTGGTTTATTCTGGTCCTTAGCTGGTTTGTGCTGGTCCCTAGCTGGTTTAAGATGGTCCTGATGAAAGGACCAGCATAAACCAGCAAAGGACCAGTTCAAACCAGCTAAAACCAGCATCCCAACTTCAAAACCTACCTAACCAGCATATGCTGTTTTCAGCAATTGGTAAAGTCGCTGTTTGTTTAAAGTCATTGTTTCTGAGATGTGCGCTTAAAACTCTACATGCGCATTGGTAGGACCAACTTGAAATGTGCTCTGTATGTTTTTTTTCAATGATATTTGATCATAAGAAACAACAAAGTTACTATCAGTTTTTATTTCAGATTTAAAATGTTACTTAAATGCGAGTTTGGCAAGTGGTTTATGATATTTTGGTATTTCCCCATTTAAGTAGATAGGAGTTGGTTGTGCACGGTCGTGCTGAGATGTTGCAAATATAGCTGGTGAGTGAATTGACTTTGCTGGAAAGGGACATTTTTGTAGCGCATTTCCTGAGCTGAGCAAACACATTTGCTTTATATAGCATCACCTAAAATTGGAAGGATTTAAGCATAGCGATGTCAAGTTTGGAGGCTTTGACTTCTGGTCTCTTAGGCCCAAACTGTTTTAAAGCAGAAACATAATGAAGGCGAAATCAGGACAAACACATCAGGGGTCAAGCCCCACTACTGCATGAACCTCTAAAAAGGGTGAAACTTTGAGAAGATAAAATAAATGGCAAAACAAAACAACAAAAAGTCATAGATCACAATTACATCTGGCATTTAACTTCTTGTGTTGATGAGCTAATAGGAGGAAACGGTGCTAATGGAGGGAGGAAGGGTCTTTGAAAAAATATTACATATACTTCCTTTTGCTCCTTCAATTAAGGTCACATGCATAAAAAGAGGCTCTCAACACACTCTAATGGTGCTGGCTAATGATTCACTTAAGCACTCCTGCACTCTTTTTCCTTCAGAATATACTGTATTTGTGCACCACAGGGGGCCGTGAAAGACCGCCATCACAGATTATTCCACTATAACAATAAGAAAATGAGAAGGAAAGAAAAAGCGAGCAAGAGAAAGGGAATAATTAGAGAGGCATTACTGCTCTATTTGTTGTATGGGTTCAAATACCATGTAATACATGCTGTGTTTGCCAGAAAATGCTACTTGTAAGTGGTTCTTGAACAGAGGGGAAAATTGCCTTAATCTTCAATTGCATCATCAATACGGTAATCTCTCTCAGGCGTTCAATTGCATTCAAGATGGAAACAAGTACTGTTAAATAGACACATTACATCGAAGTTGCTCTCTAGCTCGCACAGACAGGTGAAAAAGTTGAATGTGGTAGAGATATCACAAAATTATGATGCAAACCTGTACATGCACACTTTGGAAGCAATTGGAAAATAGGCGCTGCAATTTACATGGTCATGCAGATGGCCACCTCAGGGATCTAATCATGCATGTCTGAAGCCTCTCAGCCTGCAGGAACTAATTCTGCAATCATATGTGTGATATCTGCGAGCATGGGCAAGAGACGATGTGTGTGCGTGTGAACTCGCTAAAGCTTCAGTGGAGCCAAAATACTACAGCAATACACTAAATAAAACTCTAGAATTAGTATAGAATTTAGAATGCAAAATCAACTAAATGGAGCTGAATAAACCTGAAACGTAAAATTCATCCTATCTATTTCTATATACTGTACATGTTATTGATCTTATTGTGAATGATGCACACCTTCTTATGTATGTATGTATTTATATTAATATTATATTATTTTTTTTTTTCAAAATGTCATGAATTTACCCTCTAGTTCTCTCTGGTGGCACAGTGCCAGACTTCTCCAATGGATCCTGTCCACAGATTGTGAACCACAGTTAATGGAAAAACTAGCAAAGTATGTTATATTTTCATTTTTTTTTTTTAATTTGTAAATTTATAACACTATAATGTGTATTTAATGTACATTTATAACACTATAACCCAAAGACTATAGAATACCTAAGACGTGTCACATGTATAATTTTAAATGGGGAAAAATGCAAAGCTCAATATGGCCACTCTATCGAAGGAAGCCCTACCTTTTAAAGGGTTACTCCACCCAAAAATGAAAATTTTGTCATTAATCACTTACCCCCATGTCGTTCCAAACCCGTAAAAGGTTTGATCGTCTTCGGAACACAATTTAAGATATTTTGGATGAAATCCGGTAGCTTTTTGTCTGTCCCATTGACTGCCAAGTACATTACACTGTCAAGGCCCAGAAACATATGAAAGACGTTGTCAAAATAGTCCATCTGCCAACAGTGGTTCAACCATAATTTTATGAAGCTACGAGAATACTTTTTGTACGCAAAGAAAACAAAAATGACGACTTTAGTCAACAATTCGTCTCCTCTATGTCACCGTAGCGCCATTTTGGAAAGTATCCACTGGACGTAAACAACGTACGCTGTTCAACACACGGATACGTTTTCTACATGTATTTACGCTATTATTCGAATGAAAACAGTGCATCCTTGTGTTGTGGCTGATACAGAACAGTGTACGTTGTTTAAAATTCTTTTTCAATAATCTGTTACAATATGGAGAAAAAAGATTTGTCCTTGCTTCAGTTAGATTGCGACTTTAAGTTTCCAAAAGTAATACACTACATTACAAGTGCAATTGGCGTCTCCAAAATCTTGAATAAAATATTTAAAGGAATATATTCACAATTGGTGATACTTGCTAGATTACCAACCAACAACTACACATTGAATGTATATAGGCCTACTACATTAGTCTAATATGAATTAGCATTTCTAGCAGTCAGTGTATCTTCACAAGAAGTGTTGGGGAAAGTTACTTTTAAAAGTAATGCATTACAATATTACATTACTTAGTTACTTTTTAAAGAAGTGTTACGTTACTATTGCGGGCTTGCTGGGCAGGGCTTGCTTGCTTGCTTTTAATATAAAAAGTTACATTTTTGGCAAATGTAAAAGCCTTTTCACACCAAAAGCCTCAGGCTTAGAGAAAAGTAAATTCACATCTGTTCAGTAGACCTCAGAAGAAATGAAAAAATTAAAACAAATGTTAGATTATCTTGAGTAATTTCTGCTTTAATAGTATGGATGAATTGGATCATCGAAGGTCAGCAGCAAAGACAGTGGTTAATAAAACGGGATTAGATACATAAAGGAAATTTGTGTTATTTAAGATTTCATTTTTGCAGGTTTGCATCATATTCTGATTTGAATTTCACTGTTTTTATTCATTTTCAGGAATACTGGATCAGGTCTTTTTTGTGAGTGAGATGAGCTTTTAGTTGTTAAAAGGGAGGGGGAAGAAACTGATATTTTCTTGTCAATTAAAAAGTAATGCATTACTTAACTAGTTACTTGGAAAAAGTAATATTATTACATAACTTACATTACTTGTAATGCGTTACCCCCAACACTGTCCACAAGTACAATCCACTGTAGCCAATGTCTCAGCGCAAACATGGCGTTTCGAAAAAAAATGTTTTGGTGATGTTTATTAGCAGTTCTGAATGGGCTAATTTAAATGCAGCCCTGTACATATGATTCAATTCAGTACCAATATGTCCACACTGCTGTTTTGAGGCAACGCATTCTGTCTGAGCAACAAATTTCAAGCATTAACATTCTGAAATTTTGCAGCTGTTCTGAAAAATGCAGTGCTGTGAAAGAATAATTTATTTCGAGCAATATCCTTATCTTTTTGCCATCAGCAATAAAAAACACACAAAAAGCAGTGTTCACTTTGTTTATTTATCTTCCTAGATTTTTACGTAAACAACAAACAATCAAAGCCTGCTTTATATGACTAAACGTGACTGCTAATCACTAAATGACTGTGGTATTTGGAAGCATGCGATTTTAAGGTTCATGCTAATTAGGCATTCCTGAATATATTGGATTGAGAGCGAGCAAGCGAAAGGGATGTTAGGTCGAGGTGTGAGCGTATGAGTAAGCCCAAAGACGAGCGTGCGCGCATCTCTTCGGACGAGTGTGCTCTTCTCATGCTCTGTCTCCACGGAAACCAGACAATCCAACATGGCAGCCAGCCAAAGCACCCCTCCCTGCGTCTCTCCGTCTTTTTTCCCATTAAACACACCATCCCTCTGTTTCTAAACTAGGTCACTACACCTCCGCTACTCCCTCTATCCCTCCTCTCCCACCCCAGCCTTCCTTTATCTCTCACTCCATGTGAGCATCTCTATTACCATAACCTCCTCTTCTCTCCATCTCTTTGCTTCTCTCTTTTCTCTTATTCATCCTCTGTCTTTTCCATTCTATGCAGTCAAAGTTTAAGTACTTTACAGGCTTGACAAGTTGAACCACTGCTACAAATGCCCCCAAGCAGTTAAAAATACATGACAGAGCGAGTGAGGAAGAGAGGGATGAAGTCAAGGGTCTCTCTCTTCTTTTTAGACATTCATTACATCTCTCTACTACTGATAGCTTGCTCTTGCCCTCCTGCTCCATTTTCAACTTTCAACCTTTTCTCCCCCACCTCTTCAGGTACATTTTTATCCTCCTAAATCCTTCATATTATCCTTTTCACCTCATCTTTGCCATCATTTCCCTTCTCTCCCTCTCCTCTTCCACCTTCCTACCTACTTTCAAAAGACTCTATTAAGGGACATTCACACAGACAGGGATTTGCAGCGATAAAGCGACCGGAAGTCTTTCATTTTCTATGAGAGTTGGCAATTTCCAGCAAACGTAGTGATGGCGACCACGATGTGGCTGCGTTCAGCAATGAGATGCTTGAGAATTTGTGGCCACAATCAATGGGAGTGAAGACAGAGGTGCTCCCATGAGTCAAGTGCTGGGAAGAGTGATTGATTTCATTATATGATTTATTTCTGCTCTCATAGCTATGTTCACGCTGTCAGCTTTAGGATTGACAACCGCATTTACTTACAGGTTTGAGTTTCAAAATGTCCTGTTCACACAGCAGCTTACAATGGTGTCATGAGTGACTATTACCTGTAACCATAGCAACAGTGACTAAAGTAATACCAAATAAAACTGCAATATCACATTTAAAAAAAAAAGTTTGTTGTGAGCTCATTTATAGAAGTTGGTTCTAACTTAAGTAAGCAAACTGTGTGTGAACACAACCATAATAAGGACTCAAATACTGGACTGACAGCTGTGTTCTGCTGCTGGGTCAATGACATGACATGCATATTTAGGTGTTCAAGTGCATTATTTCTTTTTAAGATAATTTGATACTTTCATGACATGTATAACTTTAACAGTGCATTGAAACATATTCATATATATATAGTGTTTTTTTTTTTTTACTCAAATCTCCAAAACGTCAGGTGGCACAACCATCCATATATATGAACAAAATAAGAAAACTATTTCAAATGGTATTTTAGTGATAATAAACACAAATAGCAGTAGTTTCAAAGCTGTAGAGATAACTGAAAAAACTTTTGTCTGGCAATTTGTATGTTCGCATTACATTACATTTAATCATTTAGCACACACTTTAATCCAAAGAGACTTACAAATGAGGAGAGCAAATAGAAGCAATCAGACCAACAAGAGGGCAACAGTATACAAGTGCTGTGACAAGTCTTAGATAGACTAGCAGTACACACAGCAAGGTTTGTTTTCAAATGTCAGGATGGCGCAACTAAAAAAGTAAGTCTAATATGACATCTAGAGGATTCTAATTGGTCTTAATGGCTATGTGAAAATATTTGTAGATCTCTCTTAAACAGTGATAAAAATAGGTTCAAGTAGGTTCAAGCCAAGTTGAAGCTTGCTCAATGTAAAAAAAATAATAAAAAAAAGGTTGCCACAGTCAAGTGGCTCAACCAGGAAGTACGGTGGTATAATTAATTATGTTTGTTGCAAGAGAAGCACATATTGCAAAAAAAAAAAAAAAAAAGAAAGAAAGAAAGAAAGAAAGACTTTAATAGCATTTTACTTGGTATCACTTCATTTTGATAGTCAACTTCAGACATTCTACTAACAGTAAATAACTTTGCAACTACATGTCAACTAGCAGTCATTAGAGTATTAGTAGACTGTCTGCTTAATATCTTCTATAACGCTATACTATAATTTATAATTTATACTACACTATAATTTGATGGGTCCACAACATACAACACATTGACTATGAGAAACTTTGCAAGCATACATTGCTGCTTGAAAGTTTGTGGACCCTTTAGAATTTTCTATATTTCTGCAAAAATATGACCAAAACGTCAGATATATAAATTTCAGATCAGAATTCTTGAAAGTAGACAAAGAGAACACAATCAAACAAGTGAGAGAAAAATATTTCCTTTACCATTTGTTTATTGAGAAAAAATTATCCAGTGTTACATATTTAATTTGCTGTTAAGCTGCTTTGAAACGATGTGTTTCGTGAAAAGCGCTATACAAATAAACTTGACTTGACTTGACTTGACATATATGTGCATTGCAAAAGTATGTGAATCTTTGCTTTTAGTATCTGGTGTGACCCCCTTTTGCTGAGGTAACTGAAGGTAAAGTTTCCTGTAAATGCTGATCAGTCCTGCACAATAACATGTAGGAGTTTTAGTCCATTCCTTAGTGCAAAATCACAACTCTGTGATGTTGGTGGGTTTTCTCCTATGAACTGCTTGCATTGTAATTGAATTAACTTCTGGACTTTCTTTGTTTTTCTTTAAACATTCTTTGGAAGAATGACTTGTGTGTTTGGGGTTGTTGTCCTGCTGCATGACCCACATTCTCTAGAGACTCTTAAACAGATGTCCTGCTATTTTCCTTTAGAATTTGCTGTTATAATTTAGAATTAATTGCTCCATGAATGATGGCAGGCTGCCCTGGCCAAGATGCAGCAATACAGACCCAAGCCATGACACTACCACCACCACCATGTTTCACAGATGGGATAAGATTCTCAAGCTGGAATGCAACTGAAAAATAACAGCTTCTCATTTAAACCAATAAGTTCTATTTTGGTTTCATCCATCCATTAAACCTTTCTCCAACAGTCCAGTGGCTGTTCCTTCTATGTGAGAAAGGGCTTTAGTTGCTTAGAACTTACCCTGGGAACTTTTGCAACCTCGCAGACTATTGCACTTTCTGCTTTAGAGTGATCTTTGTTTGTCAACCACTTCTCGGGAAGGTAACAGCGGTCTTGAATTTCCTCCATTTGTACACAATCTGTCTGGATTTGTGGAGTCCAAACTCTTTAGAGATGGTTTTGCAACCCTTTCTAGCCTGATGAGCAACATCAACTCTTTTTCAGAGGTCCTCAGTAATCTCCTTTATTTGTGACATGATTCACTTCCACAAACATGATCAGACTTCAATATCCCTGTTCTTTGAATAAAAGAGGTCACATACTGACATTTGATAGTCATTGCACTGACGGACAATCTGCACAGATGGACTCTAATTTCACCTTTAAATTAACTGCTAATCCAAAAGATTCACATACTTTTGCAATGCACAGATATGTAACACTGGATCATGTTTTTCAATACATAAATGACAAAGAAAATATTTTTCTCTCACTTGTTTGAATGGGTTCTCTTTGTCTACTTTCAGGACTTGTATGAAAGGTCATATTTATGCAAAATTATAGACAATTCTAAAGGGTTCACAAACATTCAAGCAGCACTGTATATCAACTTAGTTGCAAAGTTACTTATAGTTAGTAAAATGTCTAAAGTGGACCATCAAAATGAAGTGTAACCTTTTATTTTGTTATTACTTTTATACAGCAGTTGATCATTAAGTTGATTACCATGTGTACCATTTAAGCCTTTCAGTTTAATACAGAGTTCTGGCATGAAACTCTAGAATGCAGTCCGATAGTTCTAACTCAATCTGACAACATGACATCATAATCACATGGCACAGCCATGTGGTTCTCTTCTGTTTCAGTAGCCAGTGAGCTCACTGCTCAACATTCAAATACATGACTAGTGCTAAATGTAGCAGTTTGGAGCATGCTTCAGAAACCATCCACCTTCCCCAGCTCCACCTGTAAAGATCTGCTACGAGGTGATTCATGTATGCTATGGGGGTTATTCATATTTGTTATATGTGCAGTAGCAGTATTTCTTACATGCTTACAGCAGCATGTTGTTGACGTAATGGCAGTAGCAAGTCTCGGTACTTGCTCTGCCACAGCAGCAGCAGCAGCGTAGTAGATCTATTCCGCCAAGACCAAATACATTAACATTGTCATGTACATCACCATGCCAATCCCTCCGAGAGTTGTCATGACAGAAATATGTTTCTTGTCCAGTATCATCTGTGTGTTTTGTGCTCGCTGTTACATTGTAGATTCTGTCATTTGGATTACCTAGGTTTACTTTGTTTTTCTTTTGTTTAATAAATCATATTTGTCTCTCCCTCATCTTCATTAGATTGAAACATTATACAGATATACAGAAACATAGGGACACATAGTAAATGTTGCGACTGTACAAGTTTTAAGCCTTAGTGTACAAATTTAGAAACTGAAATATCAATTGAATTGCCATTCAGGCTAATGCATGTTACATGACAGGATACATAATATTTTGTCTATTTGTTTACGCTTTGATTATAATTCTTAAATAAGAAGATATTAATTTACACTGTTAAGGAATAAACTGCAGATTTCAAAACAATGTTAATTTGCAGCAGATGTCTGGAAAATTTGATCAAAGTTTGAGATAAATAGCATTAAATACTCACAGACGTTAAAGCAAAAAGTGTTACAACCACCCCCTCTATTCCTCATAATAATATTTGTTATTGACATTTGGCATTCTGCTCCAGTTTATAATAATTTTTCCTCCAAAAATGTTCATTTGACATGAGTTTTTGCTCAGATTTTAAAAAGCTATGGATACACAGCCCACCAGTGTTAGAGCCATATGAACGGCGACTATGACCATCAATAGAATTGCAGTAATTAAAAAACACTGTATGTAGTTACACAAGCTCTCCAGTCCTGCCATCCTCTATCTCTTTTCTCTCTTGTCCTCCCTTATCCCCTACATTTCCCAAGCCACCAAACACAGTTAATCACCCCATGTAGAGAAGATTAAGCTGTAACTCACACTAGGCCCTTTGGCCTATAACTATACTCAAGTGCTCTACTGTGTACAGTGTACAGACTTTCTTAATTGCACAAGTCTGTGTTGGTGTTTTTCTAATATGTGCGTCATGACTGTAATAAATTGGACTCTGCATTTTAACACAGCAAGCAAATCAGTGGCATTCATGTACGCTGCTTTTGATTCCAATGAATAATTAACATGCCTTTGTCAGCCGGGGCTTTTTTAACGAGGAGAGAAACCTTTGATCCAACCTCATGGACTGATCACTCGCCGAGCGAGACGCGCCGCATACCCTGCATGACCTCATCATTGCTTTTCTTTCTGTCTTTTCTGTCTCGTTTCCTCATTCACTTCCTTCATCACTCATTCTTGTCCTGCTCCTTTGGCTCTAATTATGTTCAACACCACGACTCAGCAATTTCTACCATAAGGCAATTTTTAAATGGCTCATGGCAGGGCTTCAACGTACTGCTTGATGTAAGTGCAGATAGGACTTGGAAAACATAAAAAGTGTTATGGATGTACAGTTGAAAGTTTACATATGCCTTGCAGAATCTGCAAAATGTGAATTATTTTACCAAAACAAGAGGGATCATACAAAATTCATGTTATTTTTTATTTAGTACTGACCTAATATTTCACATAAAAGATGTTATATATAGTCCATAAGAGAAAATAATAGTTGAATTTATAAAAATTACCCTGTTCAAACGTTTACATACACTTGATTCTTAATACTGTGTTGTTACCTGAGTGATTCACAGCTGTGTGTTTTTTTTTTGTCTAGTGATAGTTGTTCATGAGTTCCTTGCTTGTCCTGAACAGTTAAACCGCCTGCTGTTCTTCAAAAAACAGATTATTGTTTTTTCATTTTTGCATATTTGAACCTTTTCCAACAATGACTGTATGATTTTGAGATCCATCTTTTCACACAACTGAGGGACTCATGCAACTATTACAAAAAGGTTCAAACACTCACAAATGCTTCAGAAGAAAAAAAATGCATTAAGGGACAGGGGGTGAAACCATTTCGAATTAGAAGATCAGGGTAAATTTAACTTATTTGTCTTCTGGGGAACATGTAAGTATGTTCTGTAACTTCTGAAGGGCAAAAAAAAAGATATTTAGGCAAAACAAGAAAAAAGTGCACATCCTCATTCCATTCAAAAGTTTACACCCCTGGCTCTTAATGCATCGTTTTTCCTTCTGGAGCATCAGTGAGCATTTGAACCCTTTGTAATAGTTGCATATGAGTCCCTCAGTTGTTCTCAGTGTGAAAAGATGGATCTCAAAATCATACATTCATTGTTGGAAAGGGATCAAATACACAAAATGCTGAAAAACCAAAGGACCTCAAAGACTTCTGAAGAACAGTGGGCAGTTTAACTGTTCAGGACAAGTTACTACAAGTGACTCATTAACAACTATTAATAAACAAACAAACAAAAACAAACAAAAAAACAACAGCTGTGGATTATTCAGGTAACAGAATCAAGTATATGTAATTTTTTCAACAGGGTATTTTTTTTAAATCCAACTATTATTTTCTCTTATGGACTTGTGTAAATGTCTTTTATGAGAAATATCCTATTCAGGTCAGTACTAACAAAAAAAAAAATAATAAAAAATAAATAAATAAATAAATAAATAAATAAATAAATAAATAAATAAATAAATAAAAATAAAAAATAACATGCGTTTTTTTTTTCTCTTATATTGGTAAAATAATTAACATTTTTCAGATTCTGCAAGGTGTATGTAAACTTTTGACTGTAGCACACAGGAAAAAAAACAAAACAAACAAACATAAAAACGTGTAAAAACGTGGGGCTAGCAATGCCAAGATCACGGGTTCATTTTCCAACGGTATACCTTAAATCCAATGCAAGTCACTTTGGATGAGGTATGAATCTGCCAAATGCAAAAAAAATAAATGTATACTGTATTATATATATATATATATATATATATATATATTTAGGGTCAGTAAGGTTGTCATTTAAAGAAGTACTTTTATTCACTAAATTGAAATTGACTGTAAAAATTTTTGTCACAAAATATTTATACGTGAAATCAGTGCTGTTCTTTTGAACTTCCTATTATGAATTTATCCTAAAAATTATGTAGCATGGTATTAACACAACAGTATTAAGCACAACTGTTTTTAGCACTGATAATTAATGTTTCTTGAGTACCAAATCAACATGACTGACTGAATGATTTCTAAACGACCATGTGACACTGACAACTTGAGTATTGGCTGCTGAACATTCAGTTTTGCCACCACAGTAATACATTACATTTTAAAATAAATGTAAATAAATTATTTTACATTATAATAATTACTCAACATATAAACATTATTTTACTGCATTTTTAATACAAATAAATGCAGCCTTGATGAGCATATATACAGTCATTGGGGTGTCCTCCTAAACTTTGACAGTTTTTAAACTTCTCTTGCTGCTGTGAACTCTAAATGACATTTTTAGTAAAGTAAGATTGTGTAAAACTCAACAAGGCGTAAATTTAGACCTGTCATTGCAAAGTGAATGATCATTGGAATGACATACTATATAATGCCAATGATCTGGAAATCACTGGCTGTTCATGCTTAACTTAGAGCTTCACATAATGCTTAACGGCAGCTTGCACTGCACCACTTTACTCTACAGAACAACATCAATGCAATCACATTGACTACTGTGCTGCTATCTCATTTATGTCACATTTACTTTTTCACCTTTTTTCATTCCATTATGTTTATTAGGATACTGATGTAGTTCTAAACCTTTATGCTGGCCATTTTTGCTGTTCATCTATGCCACAGACCCTATATTTTTTATTCATTCAGGATTTTGCTGCCTGATCTCATGGGAAAAGCATGTTTATGTATAAGTTTTTACAAAATGTTGTTGCAGTTGATACAAATCACTGTTGTTTCCATATGAAATGACCAATAGTGGTGAAACAGAAAAGGTTGATAAAAACTAATAAAGTCTGTTCGTTACACAAAGCAATTCTTAGACTTCAAAAGACTTGCAAAACGGAGCATGAGTTGCAGAGAAAAGAGCAGCCTGAGGGTAAGCAGATAATGAAACATTTTTAATTTTAGGTAACTATCCCAATATTAGCATTCAGCTGTATACCTACTGCGGTTTCCCTGTAGCTTCACTGTTGGAGTCCCAGGAAATAGACAAACTGACAGAACACAACATTGAAACAGTAATTTGCTTAAATGTATCTGAGCACGCAGTGGATTTTATGCTTTTAAATTTTATAATAAAAATAAATTTAAAAATGTATTTCTTGCTGTTTTGTATGCAGTTGATTTAAAAAAATATATGTATGGGTATTTTTTTTTATAAAGCATCATCTATATAGCTGAAAATACATTTATAATTTTCCATTTTTTAAGACCTCAAGAGCATATAGAAACCCCCCTCTCACTCCTTCGCTGTCAATTTTCTGTCTACCCTCAGAGTATGATGAAACTTTAAAGCTGACTGAATGACTTCAACTTTCTGTGTTGTTGTTTCAAGCTTTTTCTTTTTCATTTCAGAAGGTTTTACTCTGGGCATTTGGCTTGTCTCTTCTCCTCACCTGCTGTCTGTACTTGTTATTGTCTTTGCAACCACTTGTACAATGTATGACACTTCTTTCACTGAGATTTAAGATTTTCTTTTTCATCATCCTTTACCCTCACACTATCATTGTTCATCCCTTATCATCTCTGATCATTCTTCCTTTACTTACTTTCTAAGTTGTTTTTCACCCCCTAACATAAGCTTTTGTCTCTGCATTGTTCAGACATCATCGTGAACAATGCAGAGACATCAAAGAAAGAATGCAGTACAACTTGTATATATGTCCTTCTTTCTTATGTCTACTCTCACTCAAGACTACAATAAGCACAAAGGTTTTGCAGACTGATGCCATTTGAGAACCTGTAGAGTCCCAAATGTTCATTCTGTTTTTCTTAAAAAAAAGCATCTGTGTACTGGAGCTGTGGAGGAATGCTCAATATAAGTTAAGCTCAATAGACAGAATCTGTGACATACTGTTGTTTCACAAGGAAAATATTTTCTATTAATTTCTCAGTTTGAAAATGAAGGTAAGCGAGTAAAAATCATTCTTTTATGTCAAATATATTTAGGATATTAAGTAAAGATCATAAATATCTCCCAAAAAATAAATAAAAACTTAATTTTTGATAAGTAATATGCATTGCTAAGAACTTAATTTGGACAACTCTAACGTCGATTTTTTTTTGCAGATTCCAGACTTTCTCAGCCAAATATTCCAATATCATTGGAAAGTTTATTTATTCAGCTTTCAGAAGATGTATAAATCTCAATTTCAAAAAAGTGACCCTTATTACTGGTTTTGTGGTCCAGGGTCACATGAAATGTGGCCCAGGTCAATCATGATATTCTAAGGTAGCACTACATCTAACAGCAACATCAGCAGGTAAAGTGACAGCGGGAGGCCACGTCTCTCTTGCCCTTCCTGAGCTCACTGAGTTTTAACAGATGCCTAAAGCATGCAGTGTGTTTGGTAAGGGGTATTTGAGAATGAATGAAGTAAAGTCACAGGAGAGGAGGCAATTCCTACATCATGCTGTGATTGGATATAATTGGATAAAATTGGTTTAAGCAATAAATCCCACCTCTTGTGCATGTTCCACAGTTGCACAAGTCTTTTTATAGTGAGCAATATTCATGTCTGTGACTAGTGTTTCATGATTTATTCTTGGTTTCAACAAAAAAGGTAAGTATTCTCTCTACACATATCATACATTTTAATGCACACATCATTTTGCCAAGTCATACAAGGTTATTTTCATGAAGTGCATTATGTGTACAAATAGCATTTTCAATATATTTTTGAGTAAAACACATTTTTCTTCTCTAATACTTCTCATTGCTCTCCTTCCAAACTCTTTAGATAGATGCCATTTGTCCAAAAACATCTTCATTTAAGGTACACATGTAAGGTATTTACAGTGCACACCATAAAGGTGTACACTCCCTTTGATTAAATATAAAATATGTATTTTCTTAATGGTCACTAATATAATTTATAGAAAGATGGCAACATTGAAATGTGTTAAACATGTTATTGCACTTTTAATTGTCAAGAAATTACTTATCTTTAACAGTTTTGGTTCAACATAAATACCTGTTGATCAAAACTTGCCTTAAAGTTACACTAGAAATTTTGATTTAATTTTATTTAGTAACTTTCAGAAGGGTGTACTCATATTTGCAACACAACATTTTATCACTCTGCTAACAAAACTGTATTTTCCTTCGGATCAAGCAGTCTTGCTAGAATATTATATCTCTAATGAACCCTAACATGTCTTCTAAGTAAAGAGTAATTGCTGAATTTGTTAAGTTTCAGAGGGGGTGTACTAATTTATGCTGTGCACTGTATATGACTGTGCTGTTGTGAGTGCCATGCTCTGTTTGAGCTATGGAAATGTTTTTAGCTAGACAGACAAATATACAGTGAGTCAGACAGACTGACTCGCTGTCTGAACAATCAGTCCCATGTGGTAGATTGGGATACATTAGCAACCAGACAATAAAACTCTACAGTATGCAGAAATAACCACATATAATTAAATGAAAATGAAGCTAAGAGGTCCATTGGAAATATATGCCTATACCAAAACACCAAAAAAATGTACCTACATATGCAATTCAATGCAGTTTCCAGCTACAATTAACACTGAAATTAGGCACTAAAACACCAACATTTTTTTATTTGTATTGCTATTACCTCATTTCATATTTGCCTCTAAGTTCCTTCACCATGCATGATTTGTAAACTAATATATTTTGATGTTCCCATCACATAACCAGCTTCATATGTATGGATTTTCTGGCATTCAGGAGTAAACTTGCTCAGTAGCTCACCTGGTAAAGCATATCACTGCACTTGTGATGTGGAACACTCAGGTATGAGTGCCATGAAACACAAGTTATGATTTAAAAAAAAAACTTCCCTGCTGAAAAAAACAATAGAAACCATTACAGAAATCCTAATGGTTTCCATTACAAAACCATTACAAACCATCAGATATTAACCATTAAAACCATTACAAAATTTCCATTTTGTAGTGTGTTTTGGGCATATTCCAATAGAATTTATTGGTTCTATAGGTTTCCATTAAAACCATTACGTAGTGTGTTTTGGGCATATTCCAATAGGGTTTATTGGTTTCTATGGGTTTCCATTACAAACCATCACCTATTAACCATTACGTAGTGTGTTTTGGGCATATTCCAATAGGATTTATTGGTTTCTATAGGTTTCCATTAAGAACCATTACAAATTCTGTAGTGGTCTCTATTGTTTTTTTCAGCAGGGTTCTAAACGCAAGCTAATATGAAATGGTTACTTTGGCAAATGCGTTTTACCTGACATTTGCTTCTGTTAATACTATGGGTTATTGTTGCCTAGTGTAGGTGGTATGTATTTTCAAACGCAATAGATTATATACCTTTCAGCCCCAACTCACCAGATATTTAATTTCTGAACTGCCAAGACACGTACAACTACCAACGTCATGAAACATTGGCGAATTCATGTTCAGATAAAACTGAACACCCTTTAGGGCCACTTTGAAGTGTAGCAAGAAGCAGCGTAATTTAATTCTGCCAAAATGTCGTAACAGGCATGTATTTACAATAAGCCTGGGTTAAAAACAGGACATTAGGAAGAGCCTTCTCTCTGTTTCAGAGATGAGAGTGGCCTGAGCAGTGACCCGCACACACACATGCCTGTTCACTGGTGATTAACAATATTGTGCCACGCTGCTAAGTGTGATTAACCAGACGCTATGGCAACAAGCAATAAACAAACAGCAAGTGGTGTATCAGGACTGGCATGCCATTTCTGAGCAAACACAATGATTAATAACAGAGAGCAGGATGATGGAGAGCCGTTTTTCATCTGTCAGCCTCTTGCTCCCTCTCTGTGCATTCACAAAATGTCCTTTGGGCCACCTCTCCTGTCTGTCTCTCTATCTCATCTCTCTGTCTTCTCTACCTGTATTGTCTGTTTGTTGTCTTCATTTCTTTCTATTACATACAAAATCCAGGAGCACACAGTAAATCCAGCCCATGATGCTATCTCTCTCCGCATTCTCACGGTCCGTTCCATTCACTCTGATGAGATAAGAGAGAAGCAGATGTCCCAGCTGTCCGCAGTGTACTCCGCAGAGGCAGCTGTGCCGAGAAAGGCTCTGCATGGAGACGTTCGTACCCGTCACACGTGTTTTTTTGACTGTCACTTGTTTTTGCTCAGAGACAAGTGTCAACTTGTTGCTAGGTTACTAGACATGGGAGACTTGATGTGCACATGACAGACATACATATGGGAAGCACCTTGTCCTTGTCGAGAAAAAGTCCATTAAGCAGCTTCCCAAATGCATTAGAAATAAGCTTTAATATTACACTTGACCTCAAAGTTTAGTCTTACACCACAATGGATACAGCACGTCAAACTTAAATGTACTTTGGCTCTATTCGACTGGATGAGTCTGCACAATGTAAATAGCAAACAGGTTGTTCTATCAGCTCACTTGAAAATGTAACTACTGTATGTAAGATACTAGATAACACTTTTACATTTAATTTGTTAATGTATCAGTACTAAAACTAACAATAATAAATACTTTTACATAAAACACCCAAATCTGAACACCAGTGCAGGCTGACCCAGAGAGATATGTTATTACAGATTTAAAATTTTGTGATGATGAAATAGAACCACTAACCCGATGATGCAACTAACCGGTCATTCTTGTCATTTGATTACACTAGTCTGCCAAACTGAAGTAGTTAGCTTGCTTTAGATATCATGAATTGACATGAACACCTTTTTATAGCATTTATCAAACTGGGTCAATGCTAATTTTAAATAAATTCTTGTTTACTGTTAATTCATGTTTGAAATATAAAAAAATGGGTAACACTTTATATAATAACTACACACTATGAATCATTAGTTAAGCATTAGTAAATAGTTAATAATTCATCATTTATAAATCATTATCTCTATGTTAATAGACAGTAGTAAGCAGTTTATAAATGTAGCTATAAATGTTTAGTTCTTGATTTTTAAACATATCTATAATGTGTTTAATAATTGTATTTTCAGACTTTATTAATGATCAATTTATAATTTCTAAGAATTACATTATTTAGAAACAAAGGTTATTTAGTTGTCATCAGTGGTTCATAAGATCAGTTAGAAAGTGTAAGTAAATGATTCATAAACTATTTCAATGTATATTTATACATATTATTTAGAAATATAGTAATAGTATGTTAATAAATGCTTTATTAAAACATAACAAAACATTTAGTAGTTGTCAGTTAACTGATTTTGGAGCTCATCTGAAGTGAAGACTATTTATGCCTCGTAAAGCAGAGGCTTAGGTTCATGTTACTGCTAAGGTATGTTTTCTGGAGGTCTAAGGAATATTTATTTTTCTATGGCATTGCAGAGGTTTATGTTTCATTTTATAACAAGTGTACAGTTGTACAGTTTTGTTTTTTTGCATCCTGAAATAAATATTTCTATGTTGTGTATCACTCTTTTGTTGGTTTCCTTTTTCTGTTTAGAAGATAGCTGAGCCTTTAAATCTGCTTTGTAAAAGTTTTACGAGGTGTAAATAGTCTCCACTTTTGATGCTAAAAATAAATAACTGACAACTACTAAATGTTTTATACCTACCTGAATGAATCATAAAATACAGTAAGAATATGTGTTAATAAAGAATTTATTAACACACTGAGTAACTATTATTGTATTTTTAAGTAATATGTATAAAAATGCATTTAAAGTTTATTAATCATTTAGTTACACTTCCTAATGATCTTATGAACCTCTGCCAACTCCTAAATAACTGGCCTGTTAATAATATAATAATTAATTTAGAAATGAATAAATCAGGAACAAAACATTTATAGCTGAATTTATAAACTGCTTACTACTGTCTATTAGTGTGGGGATAGTGCTTTATAAATGATGAATTGACTATTTACTAATGGTTAACTAATGGTTCATAGTGTGTAGTTATGAACAGTAACAGTTTCCCAACCACTGTGACAGGTTGTCGGGTGTGCTGACAAAACTTCTTATCTCTATTATATTTTAATATTATTATTTTAAATCTGTGTTATTGGCCATTGTCTGTTTGTGGATTTTATGCATTATGTATGCATGAAATATTTTTTCACATAAGTTTTTATTACATGAAATAGCTTCAATTATACAAATCAAAATCAATTTTTTGGGGAGTGTTTAGGAAATCACTGCCATATGGCAAAATGGAAAATGGCCAAAAAATAGTTTTTCTATTAAATTATGATTTTCTTTTCAATTCAAATGCACATTTCTTTTAGAAATTGATGCATCCAGTCTTAATGTCTATCAAAACCTGCCACACACACATGCAGACACGTATAAACACTCATCCTCATTGTCATCACATGGAAGAGCCAACTCTGCACTCTTCCTATTGCCCTTTCTGTGAAATATTGCTGTATTAATTTTCTGAAAAGAATAAATAATTTTCTTATTCATACATAAATACAACTATACTACAATAAACACTTCAAATAAATAAATAACTGCAATCAAATTATTGATGTTACTATTTATAAAAAATCCTAATGGGGAAATACATTACTGCAATTCTACTGTGGTACAGCATTGCCATATGGCAACAAACCTACTTTTCCATAGTGGCAACATTGATATTTTCTCATTTCACAGTAAAACTATGTTAGATAATGTAGATTTGTGAATATAAATATGTAATTTACTAACTAAAGATGATGCAAAAAAAATCCCCCTTGAGAAGATATGTTCAGAAATGAGGTTAACAGAGCCATTTCTGAAGCACTTCAGCTTGTTACCTCCATTTGAGCATGATTTTCAGAAAAGTGCAAGTGTCTCATCATATATAAAGCCAAAATACCAACTCTGATGACTGTTTAATTTTTGGAGGAAAAAAAAAAAAAAAACCTTTCTTTTGAAAAAAGAAAAAGCCTTGACAGCAAAAGCTTTAACCATTTAACTTAAAGGCACAATATATAATTTTCGCTGCTAGAGGGCGCATATTCAAAACAAACAAAGAACCGAAGGTGTAGTTTGATGATGCTTTGATAGAGTGCAGAATCATGGGAGTTGTTGTCTTCAACCTCACAGCTAGTGTTGGGCGATATGCTCAATTTTCATGTCGTCCTATTGTCAGTCTGAGAGATCGCTGATACACGACACTATCGTGCTACTTTATAATATATAATAATATAATAATTATTAATATAATAATCGTCTTGCTATCGTCAAAGAAATCCGCAACAGGCGATATCTCTCACTATCGTCAATACACGATACTATTGTCTATCTGCACAACCCTACTCACAGCTGATGCGATCCGACAGGTTTAGGGCAGAAATCATATCCATAGAAGAGCTAATGTATTAAAGACTTACTGTAGTATTAAGCAGGGTGGGGCTGAAAGTCATGGAAGTGGAACGATAACGTTGGAGCGATAGCTAATGAAGAACGAGCACGATACAAGGCTGCAGTGGAGCTTTTATTCTAATTATTTATTCCTGGATTTAAACATTCTTCGGAACATTTGGGATAATGTAAGTACACAAGTCAACAAAATATAAAACACTGTTCTAGTGGTTTCTTCCTGTCTCAGTGGGTGATTCTTGGCCAGAATAAGATGTGGCTTTATGCATATTGACAGATAGATACGCAGGACTATGCGGAAGCCAACACACACACACACACATACACACACACACACACACACACACACAAATTAAACTCATTATGTTCACACAGACACACGTCTATAAATGTGGAATGACAATAAATAAGGGCACATACCTACAAACACATACTGTCCAAATAAATTATAATCAATTCTATAAAAAAAAGATTACGCATTCTCACTTTCACAGCGCAACACACACACACACACATGCGCCAGCATACTGATATGAGACTGCAAGTGCTCATAACTCTCTTTCCTTCTTTTCTTGGCCCCATCATTTCCCTTGTGACTGCCTCTGTCTCCTGTTTCTGAAAGGGGTCTCCGTCTCCTTACAATGAATGCAGGGACTACCCATCTGTTGGTACTGATAACCACAGTCTCCCCTCCCTCCCTCCTTCTCCTGCTTAGGATGCTGCCACTTCAGCTGTACTCTGTCACTAAAAGGGCAAGAGCCTGGTGCCAAGCTTCTTGAAAAAAATGGCAATTAGTGAGCCAAGTGAAGAAAAAGAAGAGAACAAGCGATTTTGAAAAGGGTTTGTGCCCTTTTAAAAGGTAACAATTACAAAAATGGTAGAATTTAACATAATTATACACATACAAGTAAAGAGACACACAGAAGGAATCAGAGCATCTGAAGTTTATCTTTGTTTGTGAACTTTAATTGGATAGCATCTTGTGGTTTTCTGTTGTCAGCGTGATTTCACTTTGTTGACCTGATTGTCCTGACCTGTGCCTTATTTTCCAATTAGTCCATGTGTGTATACAAAGGTTGAAAATTTTAAAAAGTTGAATCTCATCTTGTCAACTGAAATGCCTTCACCAGGTCAATAAAGTCAGCATATATGTAAATGCCAATTTTTTTAAATGTTTTTTAAATTTATGACTAAATTTATACAGAGTAATAAAATTTGTACTGACTAAATATTTGGACCATCATCACTAAAAATCACTTGAAATTCTGTTTTGCAAACCACATTATATTCTACAATGATTACAATACAATTTATAAACTGAAAACAAAAAAGAATTTTCCCTCAACAAATCCTAATTTGCTACTCATTAATAGATAGTAAGATAGTTGTTAAGTTTAGGTATGAGGCAGGATTAAGGGATCTAAAATATGAACATTCAGAATAAGGCATTTTTTGTGCTTTATAAGTACTAAACAGCCAATATACTAGTAAAACACATGCTAATAAGCAACTAGATCAGGGCTCCAGACTGCGACTAAAACGGTCACATTTTGCGACCAAAAATATTAGTTTGCAAGTGAAGTTTTTTCTGAGGTCGCCACTGGTGACTATATAAATTTACATGTTATGACTTAAAATTTTGCATGTAATGCCTTCCTGATTGTTTTACGATCACATCTTTTATGTTCACATAGTAAACAATGCGCATCAAAGTTTTAGTGAAAAAAGACATTCAAACAGATAGTCCTCATCTCTGCCGAACAGCAGCGCTGGTCTTATGATAAGACCCCTCTGTCAAGCTCCTGAAGTTTGCGGATGACACCACACTTATCAGCATTTCTAATTTGCACCTGTACATAGTAAATCAATTATTTTATTTGTATATTGTGTCTTTGCTATTTTGCACATTGTCTGTATATTTGTATATTGTTATTTTTATAATCTGTGTGTTGTCTTGTCACTGTCACTCTGTTGCCGTCTGCTGTTGCACTGTGGAGCTTCACTACAACAAATTCCTAGTATGTGCAAACATACCTGGCAATAAAGCTCATTCTGATTCTCATTCTGATGCACACCTGCTAAACGCAGCTCCAGTTGCGCAGTATGAAATGACGGAGACGAGTGAAGTAGTGTCCATTTTACGCACAACTTGACCAAACTACAACAGGTAAAACTGTCAGCTGTATGGATGTTGGTAGTATCGTTAATAATTCTCATTTATAATCATTACTAATATGGCTTCTTGTTATCAAGATCTTAGTCTATATGCTGTGTTCTGTAAATGCGGGGACTTCATAATATTTGTAGCACACTTGCCGTCCTGTAATCACAATAGGTTTTGTTACCCTTTTAATAAACAAAGTATCAGCTTTAAAATGATGCCAAATTCATAACGAAATTCAAACAATAAATACGGTTTTGGCGCTCTTCAAGCGGCAAGTGAACCCATTATATGTTTGTCTTTACTACTATACAAAATGAACATGAATGAACACTGAAACAATTTTATTAGAGAGCCTACAGTATAATGTACTGAAATGTCTCATGCAATCGCTCATTTAGTGTTTCAAACTGTGGAAAATGTGTAAAGCTTTGTCAAGAAACAATACATTTACCTCAGAAAAACAATTCGGCATCCATAGACTCATCAGTCAGCTAGAAAAATAATTTTAAAGATGAGCATTTTGCTATATTTATGTGCTGTTGCATCTTAATGTTTTTACTTCAGCTGTTGTGGACATGATAAAAAAGAATGCAAGGAGCTAAAGATCAAATTCAACACCTCCTATTGCATTTTACTAACAAAGAAAAACCGACTGGATCTGTTAAAGACATATGATAACATTTATAGGATGCATTAAAAAGGATCCCAAACTACACAGAGGACAAATTATGCTTTTGGTCTATGATATTGGCACAGATTCTGTGTAATAAACAATTTTTTGTGACTGTATATAGTTCTCAAGTTGGAAAAGACGTTTAGTTCCCGCTTTAAGTAAATTTTAGTTCCCAGGACATCTACAAGATGGATTAAAATGCTAATAAAGTGAAGAAAAAATGAGACATAACACACAACAATATGACTAAAATTTTGAAGTGTTAAAAAACAAATAAATAAAACACATTTATTCTGTAACAACTAAAAAAATAATTTGGCGCTTAAGTTTTTTTCTTATAGGTGCCAATGGCTTTTTTTTTTTTTTGTCTGGAGCCCTGTAGATAAAGAGATAGTTCACGCAAAAATGAACATTCTGTCATTAATTACTCACCCTCATGTCGTTCCAAACCCGTAAGACTTTTGTTCATCTTCAGAAGACAAAAAGTATTCTCGTAGCTTGATTAAATGGTTGAACCACTGATTTAACATGACTGACTATTTTGTCAATGTTCTTGGTAAATTTCTGGACCTTGAACATGGTAAGACCCTTGCTGTCTATGGAAGGTCAGAGAGTTCTCGGATTCTATCAAAAATATCTGAACTTGATGAACAAAGGTTTTATGGGTTTGGAACAACATGAGTGAATAATTAATGCCAGAATTTTCATTTTTGGGTGTACTATCCTTTTGATAGTTAATAGAGAATTGGCCTTGAAAAAAAAAAAAAAACTGTTACCGACACATTTTTATTCAGCATGTTTTATAAATGTTTTAAAAAAAATTGATGTCTACGAGTGAGACACAAAATATGTAAAATTATGATAATATATGACAATATGTAAAATTTGTGACTTGATCTTTAGTTCATTCTTTACAGGGTTGAGAGCTGCACTTGTGTTCTTAATCTCTTTTTTTAGGTTACAGAGTGAGAGAGGCATATAGTAGAAACAAAAACAAAACAAAAAAACAAAAAATATTTTGCACAAGATAAGAGGAGGACATCTGTCTGGGACAGAATGTATTATTACATATTTAAGAGGGATACACAAAAAAGACAACCATTGAAAAACAACTCTGAGACTAAACTCTAAGGCTCTGAAACACTGCTAAGTCAGGGGGAGAAGGCCTTTCTAAACATGTTAGCCTGAATTAGACTGTATAACTGGAAAACACCAGTGCTACCCGGAAAAAAGAGAAATGACAGTGAGTAGGCGAAAAGAAGGACGAGCAGAGCATAAGAGGAGGACAAGGGATATGGCATGCTAGTGAGAGAGAAATAGAGAGGAAGGATAATCTAGGGGAAAAAAAAGGTTATTAGAAAGGGATGGAAGGAAAACAATATCCCTCATGAGACGTAACAAATATGTTTAGACAGAGCCTATACAGCGAAACAGATGCAGGCAAATATATGGAACAGAGGAGCAAAGAGAGGAGGTGAGGAAAGATGTAGTGATGGAGTCTATGGAGACAGGACGAGAGGAGAGAGAAATGAACAGTGACAAACTACATTGTGGCTTGAAGTACTAGGAGAAAGAAATGAAAAAAAAAATCTAAATTGAAACTGAGGATGTGTGAAAACACATCAGAAACTAGGACAGTGTGTGCGTGTGCGCATGTGTGTTTATGTTGAGAGAGAGAAAGTAGATGAATATTACAAAAGTAAAGATTAAAGAGAGAAGTAACAGAATAGAAAGGAATAAATGAGGGGAAAAGATTTAAGGAAATAAAATAGGCATAGTGATGTAGAAATGGTAAGTTACATCATCTCCTAAAAAATTACATTTGTTTCAAATGAAAAAACAACCACTTTGCAATAATGTATTACTTGCATGTAAGATGATTTTTCTTTAAAAGAGCAAACATATACACTGCTGTTCTTTTTTTTTTGCTGCATTTGGTCTTTATTAAAATACATTAAAAACTGTGGAATGTTACTGTAATCTAAATACCTGTTTTCTGTTTCAGTACATTTTATATATATATGTGTTTATAAAATTAATGTGTCACATTGTCCTTCATAAATCATTTTAATATACTGATTGTTGCTCAAAAAATGTTCATAATATTATCAATGTTGAAAACAGTTGTGCATAAAAACAACAAACTAAATTTTCACTTCAGTGTCAAATTCTTTACTGTCAATTTTGATCAATTCAATGCTTGCGAAACAGACTGAGGCACAGCACAGTCACAGTATTTCGAAAAATACAGAATATCCACAGATGTAATGGCAGACCTAAATGTTTCTCAGAGCTTAAACAGAGTTTCCCACTGCTGTTTAAACATCATACAAGTAGGATGCAATGTTTTTTAGTTGAACTTCTCCAATGTGATTGGACGGCTTGTAAAAAAGTGCATTTTACTCAAAGCTTAACATTTTTCAACTCTCAGCGGCTAAAATAAATAAATAAAAAATGGCAAGTGCATAGACATCACTGTGCAATAGACACACAACGCCTCCTCTGAATCCTGCTGGTCTTTGAGAAAAAATTCTAAGACAAATTTCAAGAAGTTTGTAAGAATGTTCCTAATTGCAGTTCTTTAAAAAAATGGTCAAATATTTACTTAACATTTTTAATTTTCTAAATGGAGTAGTTCACTTTCAGAACAAAAATGCACAGATAATGTACTCACCCCCAAGATGTTCATGTCTTTCTTTCTTCAGTCGTAAAGAAATTATGTTTTTTGAGGAAAATATTTCAGGATTTCTCTCTATATAATGGACTTCTATGGTGCCCCCGAGTTTGAACTTCCAAAATGCTGTTTAAATGCAGCTTCAAGGGGCAGCTGAGGAAGAAGGGTCTTATCTAGCAAAACAAATGGAAAATGTATATACTTTTTAACCTCAAATGCGCGTCTTGTCTCGTCTCTGTGATGTGTATGCGTAGTCTGTGTGAACAGGGTCAATATAGTTAGGGTATGTTTTCTTCCCCAACTTCAAAATGTTCTACAAAAGTACCAACCCAGTGT
This sequence comes from Cirrhinus molitorella, assembly GCA_033026305.1. Taxonomy (NCBI): domain Eukaryota; kingdom Metazoa; phylum Chordata; class Actinopteri; order Cypriniformes; family Cyprinidae; genus Cirrhinus; species Cirrhinus molitorella. Next base: position 37,522,108 of record CM065118.1, on the reverse strand, counting down.
TTACAAAGTGAACATACAAGGATGATCAAACGGCCTATACAAAAAAAAAAAAAAGAAGCTAAAACAGCATTGTAGGACGATTTTAAAGTTGAAGACAAAAACGAGACGGGAGTTTTTTGACATACCCTAACTGTATTGACCCAGATCACACAGACTATGCATGCGCATCGCAGAGATGAGACAAAGCATTTGAGTTTAAAAAGTATATACATTTTCCATTTGTTTTGAAAATAACCCTTCTTCATTGGCTGGGATCGTTTAGAGCACTTTGAAGCTGGATTCAAACTGCATTTTGAAAGTTCAAACTTGGGGCACCATTCATATCCATTATATGGAGAGAAATCCTGAAATGTTTTCCTTGAAAATCATAATTTGTTTACGACTGAAGAAAGAAAGACATGAACATCTTGGATGACAAAGGGGTGAGTACATTATCTGTAAATTTTTGTTCTGAAAGTGAACTAATCCTTTAAGAAGAAAATGACAGTCTTTATCTGACTGAATAAATGCCGTTTCTTGCTGAAGACTCATTGATAAACTCAGTGAAAAACATTTCAAGGATTTTCTTTTTCCGTAGCCTACAGATTACCGTAATAAACATAATAAGCATGCACACTGTTTCCGTCGCAATCAGCTTGATGAGCGCTCAGCATTTTAACGTGCAAGTTACTTGCAGCGATCTGTTTCATTCATTTGCGTGATATGTTTTTGTGCTCTTTTCAGATAAACAAGTCCTGTATGTGTGTAAAACAAGCTCCCTATTTGACGTGTTTATGTAGTGTTGTTACTGAATTTTGAATTCAGCAAAAAGTCACATCACACATAATCATGACAGACCATTGTTTACATTATCAGTCATTGGTGCCACTTAAGAAAACTTGCGCACATTCTAATAGCCCCACTATATATATATATATATATATATATATATATATATTAGGGCTGTTAAGCGATTAAAATTTTTAATCTAATTAATTACATGATGTGGCGATTAATTAATCTAATTAATCGCAAATTAATCGCACATCAAATTTGGCTGAAAAATTACTCCCAAAAGATAATGTAAAGTCATTGTTGTGTAAAGCGTCAAACAGACATTACAAAAAGTAAATATTTAGTTTATAAAATGTATGCTCTTTTGTATCGTACCATGAGGGTTAGTAAATGATGACAGTTGTCATTTTTGGGTGGGTGAACTATTAATAATGTATTTCATTAATTTTAGTAATATTACTTTGGAAATATGAAATTATTTCTTAATGAAATGATACTCTAATAATAAAATAAAACTGCCAGTTGGTGGTGGTAAATTCATTTGATTCATTCAAATGGCTGATTCATCATCAGCATTAGATCGATCGGAGTGTAACATCAAAGTACTGCAATAGCTATAGAGAGCGGCTTTAACACCAAACGCTGGCCGCTGGGTTCAGTGTAGCCCTTCAGATACAAAGCAAACCTTGAACTCTAAGCGCGACTTGCGCATCAGTGGTTCGCTCCGATGCGCGTGCGCTTTGGTCAACGCAGCAACCAACCGTCCTCGCGCTGCACCATGATACTCATTCATTCCAATGGCTTGCGCGGCACGAGGACAGTTGGTTGCTGAGTCGACCAAAACGCACGCGCATCGGAGTGAACTGGCGCATAAGCCACACACCCGCGCTCAAAATTTAAAATGAAAGCCTCTTAATGCTTTTGAAATAGCTTTCGTGGTACTTTGATTTCATACACTGTCTGTGTGTTGCTTGGAGACGAACAGTTCTGCTCACATTTGCACTCGTGTTTTAGTCGATTGCACTTAGCCTATTGCTTGTGTGATATTGCTTAACTATATGACGTAAGTATGAGACAAAAACTTTTTTGCTTAAATTTTAAGGACATTCTAACTACGTTATCTAAGCTCCATCAAACAGTGAGTTGTTGCACTGCCTCATATTTGTCATCAATCAACTGTATGAAATGTCAGATGACCCACATAGGTTTGGGGCGGGGCCAGTGCGTTAATAATTTTAACGCGTTATTTTTTACCGTAATTAATTAATCTAATTAACGCGTTAAATTACCAGCCCTAATATATATATATATAAATTTATTACATCGCTCTTAAAATTTGGGATTAAAGTGTGGTGCTAGTGTGAAAGTGAAAAAAAGTGACGTGACGTATGGCCAAGTATGGTGACCCATACTCAGAATTTGTGCTCTGCATTTAACCCATCCAAGTGCACACACACAGTAGTGAACACACACACACCGTGAACATACACCCGGAGCAGTGGGCAGCCATATTGCTATCGCTGCGGCGCCCGGGGAGCAGTTTGGGGGTTCGGTGCCTTGCTCAAGGGTCTCACCTCAGTCGTGGTATTGAGGGTGGAGAGAACGCTGATTAATCACTCCCCCCACCGACAATCCCTGCCGGACCTGGGACTCGAACCTGCAACCTTTCAGTCACAAGTCCGACTCCCTAACCATTAGGCCACGGCTGCTATCCCATCTTTAAGAAGTTACAGTGATTTTTAAGATTTTTTTTCAAGAATTCAAACTCTTAAGTTGTGCCTTGAGAACAATCTTAAGAAAAAAAGATAAGAGTATTCTTAAGAAGAAATATTGGGAATACAAAATATGTTTAACCTTTTTCTTAAGTTACAAAATATGAGAAAAGCAGTGTTTCACTTCTTGTGGTCTCATGATTTAGCAATGTACTTGCTCAAACCAGACAGAGATTAAGAGGTGGGTACATGCACTTCAGAAATTGTTTTTGCTACTTGCTCGATTTAGTTAATGACCCTCATGCAACACAATTCTTTAGTGTTTCACCACAACTTACTGTCACTGCATGCAATCTATTATGACTACTGCTATTCATGGAACTGCATGGGGAGCGTGAATGTTAAAATAAATGCTATTTTATGCGTCTTTGAGCAAGAAATCAAAAGAAGTGTCTTGTTAGCATATAATTTTCTTATATGCTGGGTATTAGCTCAGCTCTGCTATACTGACGTTTCAAGGGTTGCCATATGTAAAAAAGTATTTTGCCTGATGCTGTAATAACTCCACACACAACATTATAGTTATATTAACATGTTACTAATGTTGCATTTTATGTTATGTGATGAGAACTTCAAGTATTTCAGATCACTATTGAATCATAATTGAATATTTCCTCAGCCCACAATAGAAAAGTACAGAGAGGTAAGACACATTCATACAAAGTGCCACTCCAGTGTATATTCCATATCACTACACAAATAACTAATTTTCCAAATAATTAAAAGAAAAAGAGAGAGAATAACCTTCAAAAGCAGAGACTGAATAAGAGAAAATGGTAAGAACACACAGCCTGCATACACAAGCAAAGCTCCCATTCATACCGAAATAGACCTTTACAGGGTTAGGGGTTATGTTATCATTGCTATGCTTCCACTAAAACACCTGTCAATCACCCATCGCTATGGAAACACCAATCTGACCTTTTATATAACACTCTAGAGAAACCGTATCAGACAGCTCCATCTCCCTCTCTTTCTCTTTCTCTCTCACTCACTCCGTTATTGTTTTCCCAAAGACATTGTTTTTTTTCAGTTTCAGTCATGATGCATTCAATTAATAGGCTTCATGCTGTAACACAGGCAGAGAGACATCAATTTTGCTACCTTTTTTTCTCTAAGTAAGCCATGTGAGTCAGGCCTTAGTCTAAAATCTAAAATGAGTAGGTCAGCATGTGCTTTGCATTATTATTTCAGAGTTAAAAGACATATCTACTAAGAGTGCATCATTCAGCAGAGCATGTCAGGTCAACATGTTGCTGTTACATCACGTTTGCTTTTCTCTAGCCCTCCTTTGCCACTGCTTATGTCAGGCCTCTTCATCTTTGACAGGAAACTCATTCCTAAGGGAAGTTTGTGATATTTGCACACAGCCATCACTGATGAGACTGATAAATGTCATATCACTGTGTTCACATACACCCTTTGGGATAACCAGCAGACGCAAACACAAATATACAGGTTACTGCTCTCTCCAGATATAAATCTGCTAGCTCAAGAAGGCCGAAATCATAATGTAAACACACCGTTTGATATTCTGCTGCTGTGCCAAACAGTTTAAGTTATCGACTACATGCACTGCAAAAATCATTTTCATAATCATTCTTGCTTCCCTGTAAAAACATCCTTAAAACAAGATCAATTCATCCATAAGGTACAACAGCTATTCAGATTTTATTCAGTCAATATGTTGTTCCATGGATTTTTCACCCTTTTTAAAGAGAAATTTATAGACGTGTGTGATCAAAACGTGGAAATATGATGTGAACGGAACAATACAGCATACTACTACATGGGTCAAAAAAGTATGACAACTAATAAAAGTGAACGTAAAGTGTGATGGACAAATGGTTTGGTTTGTACCACGTTTTTGTTTCTTTTACAATATCACCACTCTGTGGTCCACAAGTTTATTTAAATACATGCTATCCAGATCAGGGAGTTAGATAAGTTAAAAACAGATCTGTAAACAATTGCAAGCTACCTCTTGTTATAGTGTATATTTATTTGTTTTAACAACATTTGGATATTTATAATGGAAAATGGAAACGAGACAAATACTGATTCAGGCATTTCTATATTTCTGAAAACAGAAATGTTAAGTAAAATGGCTTAATAAAGGTAAACAAACCCAGAGGAAGAAAAAAATCAAAAGCGAGATCTCTTGAACATCCCAAATATTTTTCCTAGAAACAAATAAGTTTGCTTAAAGAACATATGGAGACTTTTTCTTGAGTCTCCTGCTTCTCAAATATGTCTCCTGCTGAGACAAAAAATGTAACTCTCTCACAACAGTCTCCTTTGAAGTTGTAGAAAAGACCTTCACACATTGTGCTTATATTTTTCTCCTAATCTAAAGACTCTGGATCTCTCATATTTGTCTCCATTAAAGTTTTAAAAGAGGTCTCATCCTTACACACTGTGCTCAAATTTTTCTTCTTAGCTAGAAATTCTGATGCTCACACATTTGTCTCCTTTAAAGCTTAATAAGAGATCTCAACAACATCACACATTGTGCTTAGAGACAATGAAAACAATAATAAGATCTCCCATTTCCTCACACATTCTCTCCCATTGTCATTTTGCACTTGGACTGTCATTTGTATCTACTTTTATTTCTCCTAAGAAATTCTAGGAGAAACATCTGAAACACTATTGATGTTACTAATGAGAAATATATAATAATCACCTAATCAACCAAGTGTCCTGAGCTCAGAAAGAGCAACCACTGAGAAATAAATATTTAAATAATTGAGTCTTAATAGAGATTGCAGTTTTGTAGGGCTGCCCCCTAATAGTCGACTCACCATTAGTTGACAAGAAAAGGCTTGGATGACCAAAATTGTATTAAGCTATTAAATGTATTAGTCGCAGAAAAAAAAAAAAAAAAATCACAGGAAGTGGCAAAGTCATGCAGTCTGTGATGGACAGACTGTTAACGGCTGCTCTATGTGGTATTATAGTACATTGGGTAGGACATTCAGATGTGCACCTAACATTCGTCAACCTTAAATATGGCTTTTCACCTAAAATATGTTAGTAGCAACTTTATCTGACTGCTCAGTCTAATGTTAACCTAGTAAAATGTGTGCTATTGAAATGTCTGTGTGGAGTGTGGAAGCTGAATAGTAGCATGCTTACTAATGGAGGCGCCGGTGTGGACACTTGTAAAAAAAGACATATTTTGAATCTGTAAAGACTATGCGTTTATTTGTATGCACTCCGTATAACAACGAAACATTGTGCTTTTGTAAAATAATGGAAGCAAACAGGATGAACTTTCTGTTGTCTCTGTAAAGTTGAGTGCTACACTTTGAAACTCTATGTATGCTTGCCTTACAGACATGAAAAATCAGTCTACAGAGAGCGAAATCTACCTTCAAATGAACCAATTCAAATGGAAAACAAATATTCTCAGATTACGTAATCCGTATGAAACATGCAAATAGGCACATCCACTACTACGGAGATGACAAGTCAGTGTCACCGACTTTATCTCTCTACCGAAAACAAAGAAAGAACTAATTTATCAATAAATGATTCAAACGTTAACAGTTAACTGACTCTTTTTTTTTTTTAAGAGAAAGATCTGAAATGCTGTTGATACACAAATGAGAAATATATGAGAAGTCTCCCGAGCTCAGCTAGAGCAACCACTGAGCAATACATTTTTCCTCTGGGAATTCAATACCAGAGCCAAATACTGACTGTGGTATTCATTCATTCATTTATTCATTCATTCATTCATTCATATTCCTTACAAAAATAAAGCTGAGGGATTTCTACTCCATATACACTAGTAGGCGATAACAAGGAGAGTGGTTGATGTGTATATATGTGTGTGTGTCTGTGTGCATTGCTACACCTGTAATTACTCAGTTATCAGATCTCTACTGAATTAATTACGGTGGCGCTGCAGTTTAGTGTGGGAGGTCTGTGAGTGAGTGTGTGTGTGTGTGTGTGTGTGTGTGTGTGTGCGCAAACTAGACCTCCTTGGTTCTGCAGGAAAGACGCTGTATAGAGAGAGATTGGAATACATTAAGTGGTGAAGACATCAAGACACGTCCTCTCTCTGTACATCTCTATATCTCAGTCCACTCCCCTAAGCCCTGTTACCACCCGTCTCTCCCTCATAAAAATGAATCATCTTCCCTTGCTGTATTTACTGCAGATGGACTGAAAAGAGGAGAAATGAGGGGGGAAAACACTGTAGACCTGCAATGTATAGTTGTGCCAAAAAGTGTTTTGTCAGAATGTCATTACATTAGATTCAAAATGTCCCTTATGAAGTCTCTTTTGATGAAAATATGTAACAACACTCGGTTTGAAATACTAAAATACTGAAACTTTGAAATCTGATAACAATGTAAAATAACTGTTTCCTATTTTCATATATTTTAAAATATAATTTGTTCCTGTGATTGCAAAGCTGAATATTCAACAGCCATTGCTCCAGTATTTGGTATCAAATGATTCTACAGAAATCATTCTAATATGCTAACTTTGGTAATCAAGTAACATTTCTTTTATTATCATCAGATATTTGATCAATTTAATGGATCTTAGCTAAAATTAGAAAGAAAAACTTACTGACTTTAAACTTTTTAGCTTTTGTAAAATGTTTTGTTTGAAAGTCTGTTTGTGCTACATTCAAAATAAATGTTGTATGATATTTTGTTACATAACATTTTAATGTGTCTTAAGTGTCCCAATACTTTTTGCTACCACTGTAGATCCTGTACTGAGCTTTCAGCATTGATGAAAGTACTGCATTAGAGAGATGCATGTGTTTGTGTGCATTATTCATTTCTGTGTGGTCTAAGTGATTCCACTGTCCTCTTTGACCAACCACCGTGATAAACGATTTCATCCCGACCCCAAACCTCAGCCCAGTGCCACTTGTCTTTGTCTGCATTGCGTGTGTATGTGTATTTGCATTATTAAACACCCAAGACCACATGACGGAGCTAATGATAACAATAATGATGTTGATGATGAAGACTATGACTTAATCAAGATAACAATCAAGTGCTAATACTGCACTGATGAGGAGAATAATTATAATGCTGTCATCAATGACAATATTTCTTCTCAGGAAGCTTCCCAGTAGGAAGCTAAATGTTTATCACATGATCAAACATGCTCTCACCCTATGTTTTTCGCCCTCTATCTCGACGAGACCTCTTTGATGTATAGCTACTGCATGAATGCTAATATGGGCATCTTTGTGTTTTCACTTTAACCCTTCAGTGGAATCTTTTACATTTTATTTTGATGGAAGATACAAGCTGTGTGAAGATAGAAACTGGAAATGAAAGCAGTATTTTGAAGGAAAATGTTTAAATGTTTTCCCTCATTACCTCACTCCTCACTAATTGTTTTGAAAAACAGCATTTATTTTCTAAGCCTTTTTTAAACTTCCTGCTTAAGGGTTAACAACACAAACCAAAGCCTGCACACACATGATGCTTTTATCTGTTAATATATTATTCTGTGTGTACCAGCTCTGCATAATAATTGCAGTGGGCTGAATTATGACCTGAGCGTGTGCGTATAATGTATGTACAGTTAGGTTCATAAGTCTGAGCTACCGAATATGCTTCTGTCTGAACATTTCTAAACCATACTGTCATCATAAAAATTTGAGTGAAAAGGTGAAACATTAACATAATGGGCCCTATCATACACCTGATGCAATGCGATGCTAGGCGCAATGCAAGTGTTTTTTGCTAGTTTCAGCCCAACGCAATTATCATTTTCACATCCAGCGCCACATTGTTTAAATAGCAAATGCACTTGCACCCATCTGTTCGCCCATGGGCATGCTGGTCTGAAAACGAGATGTGGTTAGGCGCATTATTCGCACGTTGCTATTTTGAGGCAACTGAAAACAATTGCAAGGGCCCTATTTTAATGATCTAAGTGCATGGTCTAGAGTACATGGCACAGGTGCACTTAGGGCAGGGGTGTCCAAACTGCGGCCCATGGATGAATTTCAAACAGCCCGCAGCTTGTCTACTTAAATTTGGCCCATCAAACATAAAATATGCCACTTCACAATGTCAACACACAGTGACTGCACTACATTTAGACCAATTGCAGCAGCAAAACACAACAATAACAAAATGATAACTTATATGCTCTGCAATTTCTTTAGCACACAAGAATTCCTAAAAGAACTAAAACTGGAAGAGCGCCTTGTGAACCACGCAGCATGGACCATTGTTAACTCTACCTAAAGACAGCACAGTATGAACAAATGCGTTTATCCGCTGACTGATTTCAATCATAAAGTCAAATATAGAATACTAAAGTCAACTCAAGATACTAACATTAATATATGGAGAGGCATCTGGCTCCCTGGTGTGTCCAGGTCATTGAATCTGAACCCCTTTAAAAAAAAAAGTTTGGAGACCCCTAACTGATGGCGCGTCCGAATCCACTTTTGTAACAACAGTAAAAATGGTCAGCACGCCAGGTGCATGGTCCAAAAGGGTTGTACCTATTCTCTTATTGAGTCACGGGTGTGTTTTGGGTGTAACATGCAATAAACCAATCAGAGACTCATCTCCCATTCCCTTTAAAATCCAGTTGCACTTGCACCATGGCAGATTCACTATTTACATAGCAGAATTTCGCAAGAGCAAAGACTTGATGCTTCTCCAGGGAGGAAACAGATCTGCTCGTGCGCAAGGCTAAAGCACGCGAGCAGACCATTTATGGGATAAGCTTTCTTTATGTGCCTTATAATAGTCTTTTGCATTGTAATCCTTTCTTTTTTAATATTTGGCATGTTTGTGTGCTGCAGCATGTACCTGTGTGTGTGTGTGTGTGTGTGTGTGTGTGTAATAAGTAGAGTGTACGTGCGTTGTGCTCAAGCCTATAGGTGCATACTACTAACTACGGCTGTGTATCAAAAGCAAAGACACAATACGATACGTATCACGATACAGAGGCCATGATGCTATACGCATCACGATACAGTACAGCATTGAATTTCACCTCAGCAGAATTTAGTAAAACAGCGTCGACCTGAAACTAGCAAAAAACACTTGTGTCACACCTGACATCACATTGTGCCGGATGTATGACAGGGCTCAAACCAGGTTTTAGTTGGTCAATGGCGCAGTCGTTTTCAATCTATCTGTCTATCTACACTGTATTCTATATACAGTACTAGTCAAACATTTGGACACATGAATGGAAAAGTCCTTTTGACTGGTACTGTACTTTAATATACACAAAGAATATCGGCTGGTATATCGATATCAGTATTTGTTTACTCCCTAAATAAATAAATAAATAAATAAAAAACATATCGGTCTACTTCAGACCATGCACCTAGACTGTTAAAATAGAAATAAATTCCAAGAACGTCTAGCTGTCTGTATAGAGTTACATGAGCAATGTTGCAACTTTTACTTACACTCTTAAAAATAAAGATGCTTCACGATGCCATAGAAGAACCTTTTTGTCCAAATGGTTCCATAAAGTACTTTTAACATCTGAAGAACCTTTCTGTTTCACAAAAGGTTCTTTGTGGTGAAAGAAGGTTCTTTAGATTATAAAAAGGTAAGAAAGAGATGGTTCTTTAAACTGAATGGTTTTGTTGAAACAAAAATGGTTCTTTTATAGCATCGCTGTGAAGAACCTTTTAAAGCACCTTTATTTTTAAGACTGTATGCTTGATTACTGGCCTAGAAACAGTCTAAAATACATATTCTTTATTTTATTTTGTCTTTGTTTTAAATACTACAGCTTTGTTCATTTCAAGGTTTAATTGGGGAAAAACTCTCAGATTTTCAATATCAGACTTTTGGATCCCACTGTATATGCATAATAAAACATAAGCTGTACAGTATAGCTGGGAGTCTCTGCTCAGAGTGTGTCGCCCACTCATTGTTTTAATATCGCGACTGAGAGTATGTCTGTGTAAACTGATGTATTTGCATTTCACATGCGTGGTAAGGTAGCGTTTCATCCCCGCTGAGAGAATAAGGCTGATGGGGTGAGGAGGAGGAGTATAGAAAGGGAGAGACCAAAAGATATGTGATTGAGAGAGGAATTCAATCTATTCTGATTGCATGGAGGAAGCAAGCGTGTGTGTGTGTGTGTGTGTGTGTGTGTGTGTGTGTGTGTGTGTGTGTGAATGTGCATGTGAAGGTCTCATGCAGGCGGGGCATGATTCACAGTGGCTGCTCATGCTGCAGCAAAAAACCATTGCCATTCATGATCAGAGAGCTAGAACTATTCACAAACAGCTCTGCTATATAAAAAAAGAGTTTGGTTCTATAGTCACAGAGCAAGTTTGGATGGTATGCGCTGTATGAGAATAACTCATACAGTTTTTTAAATAGCCTTTTAAATATCTTAAACACTGACTATGTGAACTGAGTCTGTATGTGTTTTCCATTGATCTCTCCATCAACATGTCCCTAATACATCACTGTCTGCATTTGCCTCTCTCCTTCACCCTGCACATCCATACATTTACATCCCTCCCTCTACAATGCTCTCTCTCTCTCTCTCTCTCTCTCTCTCTCTCTCTCTCTCTCTTTCTTTCCATATATTGCTCAAAACAATACCCCTTTCACTCAATCACACTTATGTCCCTCTCTTTGCTCATTACACACTCTATTCCTGTCATCTTTTGACTCTTCTCTTGGCGGGTCATAGGAAGGTCATGTATTATTTATTTTTTTCTCTCTCTCTCTCAAACAAAACAAAACAAAACAAAAATAAGCAAGAATATAGTCTGGCACTACGTGAATAGGAGTTTGGGAGCTATCATTTTTGTGTCCTGTTACAAAATGATTACATGAATAAATAATCTGATACAAGTAGGAAAAGAAAGAGAAAGAAGAGGACAGGGGACATTCTTTCTGAAAGTATTTGGATTACATACATCATGAAATTAAAAACACATTTTAAATGTTAATAAAATGTGAAATAGCACTCTCTCTTTCATCTGACTGGCCGACTGACTTGTGAAAACAGAATAACAACAACATGCCATCCCTGCAGTATTTCTTTATTTGGAAGAAATACTGCTCTGGCTGGTAGAAACTTGTTGAATCCATATGTTTTCTGTTTCGGCTAATTAGACTAAATGATAAATCCTTAATAAAGCCAAGGCTTAGCAATGAACTTTGTATTGTTGTGTCTGCTGCTAAGCACTGTAGCTTGGGGGAATACACATAGGCCTATGTGCTTGAATAATTTAATTCTGTATGCTTGATAAAAGAATAGGAATTTAGGGGGACATAGTTGTTAAGAATTAATACAAGTTTTTACTCTGTTTTGAACATAGTCATCATTAGGGTGATTAGTGTTCCCTTTGAATAAAGCTGGAAACTGAACTAATTTTCTTCCACAAAAATAAGCTTTAGGCACACATAAATATTGGGTAACTCTATCATGTATGACTGAGCCAGAGTCAGCCAAATGACAATATAATTAATATGATGACTATAATTTAGTTAATGAGAGTGAATCAACTGAAATGACTGAGTAGAAACAATTAACGGAATCTACCTACAATTAAACAGCTTCAATTAAATGGTTAAGTCGACTCTTTCAGAAGACCACATTAGGTGATCTTAATGAGACAAGTTTTCAGTGATGTCATTACTTAATATGATGAAACAAGTTACTCAAATTGGTATAATTAACTCCTAAGAATATACAGTTTGAGTAGACAGTCTCCAAAAGCCAGGCAACAAGAAATCTGTCAATGGCATTTTAATTCAACTGTCCCCAATCTCTTTCTGTATCCCACTGTTTCTCAGAAGGACTGTGTGCATTTCTGTGCTCGGGGAGTCATTCTTTCATTTTCTTCACCTCTTTATCTCTCTTTCTCTCTCTCGCTCAACTAAAATGCTATGATCTCTTGCTGGGCCAGACATTTTAAGCCCTTTCTCTCTGAGCTTTCTCTCTCTTTCCTCCCTCTGTGCAACTCTTCCACCTCTCTGGAGCACTCAAGCCATGACTTATTCATTCAACCCAGGATTTATTATGTTTGGCCATGCATTTTTAACAGTGTATTTTTTTAGGTACACACATTTCACGGCTGAACTACATCTATGTTTGCTGAGCTCCCACTCTCTGATCATGTCTGATGTTCTACCTGCTGGGAAGAAAAAATAAGAAAGAGAAAATTAAGCAAGTAAAGTCAGTGGGAAGGAGAGGATGGATAGTGGCAAGATATTGGACACATTAAGAGTTCATACAAAAATACAAATTTTGTCATCATGCACTAATGTCTGCACAGCTTAAGCCCTGTTTTTTCCCCCATGAGACACTGGGCAGAATGTCCAAATGGAGGATAGTGATAAAGACAAAAAATAATTACATGCAAAGTATATTTATCTTATTTTATTTTATTTTAAAAATAGAATAAATAAAATTAGAATAAAGAGATGCGTTTCACACATCTGACTCACCAACAAATAATTAACACTGGTTAGATACCTAGTTGTTGACAATAAAGATCGTTTTGTATTAATATTTTCCATATTGATTCATATATTGATTAATCAACATTTTTTGGGCAAATTCTGCAGTCCTTCAAACAAGAATTTTAGAGAATTTTGCAGTAGCAATTTTTATCAGAAAACTTCTGCAGCTATTAAACAAAAGTAGGAAAAAAAAATATCACAGTCTTGTGGTTGAGACAGGCAAACTCTAGCATCCCATGAGACTGTTATTACACCAGGCTAAAGACAGAAACAAAAGATAAAGTGAAGATTTCAGGCAGGAAAGATTTAAGAAATAATGAGAAACAGATGAGTCAGAGAGAGTGAGAGAGAGTGTTTCTGTGTTTCCACAGGCGCTCTGGTCTAACTTCCTAAAGTTTTACTAATGCTATTTTGATACATCAAACAATCCAATCCAGAGATGAAAAGATAAAAATTAAATATAGAAATGTGTGGCTATATCACCTAATGTCAAAGCAGGTTTTATAACGTTTAACTTCAGGTGGGAATATTTAGTCATATCACAATTAGAAATCATTATGCAATTACACTTTGCACAGCTAATAATACATGACTAAATTAAATGCTATTTGTTCTTTCATTTCTTTCTATTTTGCTTTTCAGTAGCTCCATAAGGAAAAAAAATGATGACCTACATGATGACAATACTGTACTTTAAAGCTCTAAATGACTCAAATTTGTGTGTGTATAATACACAATTTACCAACGTAATTGAATACACATGCTTAGCCTAATATCATATGAGTGAAGTACAAAATCCTCAAATCTACGAAAGAAGAAACGAAGGCCAATTACTCATGTACTCTGTTCCAACATGCTGAGTTTTTTTAGTCCATCCACAGTTGAAACGGCATCATAAAAAGCCAGATATCTTTGTACATAAGACGGGAGTTAAGTGCAGTTTCTCAGCAGCACCCAACACAGATGAATGAGGCTTGTTCTGCTCTTGTGATGGTTTTCTCAGTAACATTAAAATGTTGCCACTGGAACAGAACAGTGCGTCAGTTCAGGCAAGGCAGAGGGCTAGTTTCCTCTTTCAACTCAATAAGAGCACTCTCTGAAAATCGCTTCAATCAATGCTCACTGCTCGATGACTCATCAAAATAACGCCTCTTTGAAAATGTGCGAGAGTTTTTGTGTGTGTTTTAGTGTGCATGAATGCAGAGTGCAGAGAGAATCTAGATAAAAGAGCATAGACACTGTAATGGCCAGATTGCAGAACAACCGGATTGCAGCTTTAGACTCAATTCTTGGTTTCTGGACAAAAACAGTTATAAAACAACTCTCAAAATATAAAAGTAGTAATACAACGAGTAAAATTAAAGGGAAAGAAAATACACTTATGTTATTATGAATAAAGATGTAATTGAATAGACTAACATCAGATATTTGTTTTTATTTTTTGGTTGCTTCACATTTGTTTCCTGTTACTTCACAATTTGTTCTGTATAGGTGTGTTACTGTAATTTGCATAACTGCATGTCATTTAGCAGGCTTACCTCTATGCGACCTGTGTCTGGTTGAAAACCACGGGAGGGGTCTTCTGTAGTGACCCGGCACTGAATGGCACAGCCATTGATCTGGATCTTGTCCTGTTCGAGACCCAGTTCAGGAAGACTGCGGCCCTCACATACTCGCAGCTGTGCGTGAACCAAATCCACACTAACAGAAAGAGAGAAAGAGAGAGGACTGTTATCAGCACTAACTGATGAATAAACCCTGAAGTGGAGTAGAATTCATTACACAAACTTGAAACAGCAATCTCACTTTTATCTGACAATCACAGCTGCATAATTAATTCGCTGATCTTCCCCCTTTTGAAATGTTTATCCATGAAAGAAGTTTGCCCACTTAGCACTCACACCAATATCAACCAATCTGCTTTGATTCTTTTTAATCCATTATGATGTAGACGTATTGATTGTCAGTGAGACACAGTTTCTAATAATCCAAATCAACCCTTCCTAAATTCATCAAATTAAAGTCTTTCAGACTTGATTCAGAGTTTGAAAAAAAAAAAAAAACATCTTGTAGAATTAGATTAAATTACTCAAAATGGCTATAAGCACAACTACCTATTTGTTTTTAAAACTACCTTAGGAAAGATGTAGCAAATTACGTCTGGGACAAAAGCGATCTGCTATTATAGCTGACAGGAACTATGCTAATTTAATAGCTAAGCTGCTTAACAAAGCTGATAAACCCCTTCGAAATGTTATTTCTAAGATTTTGAGAGAAGGGGGACAGACTTATGTCTTATGTTATGTTCTTAGTTGAATTTAAAGCATATGGTGGTTAAGAAGCTGCTTTGAAATTTCTTTGAAAGACAGGATGTGCGTTAATGATTTGGCATGAAAATGTCAAAAAATAAGCAAAAAACTGCATGCTGTCAAGCATTTAACATACAACACCTGTTTAGACCTTCTACTTATATTTATTCTTCTATCTATCTGTCTATTTATATATACAGTCAAACCAAAATGTATTCAGACACCTTCAACATTTCTCCCATTATCACAGTTTATTCGCTATAGTTTAGAAAATGGTAATAAAACATGACATGAACTCAGGAGTTAAACTGTGTCAGAACAAAATCATCTTGATAATGTGAAATAACTTTAATAGAAAGCTATGTAACAAATGTGTCTGCTATTAAACTGAAGTACACAATTAGATAATACAAATTTAGGTCAACCAATTACCAAGCTTCATTTTGGTCACTCTGTGGTGTAAAAAGTTTGCATTAGCAAGTAAAGAAAAAACACTTAAGCAAAACATGGTCAGGTCAAAGTGTCTGAAAAAATTTTGATCCTCAGATTTTATTATTTTATTGGTTGTCCACTGTATGAAGAATTTTTGGGTATGATATGGCACAGTTTATTTTACTATCCTCACTTACAGTACATAAATGAACTATAGTGTCCTGCAAGTGTCCACTAGTAAATAATATATCTATAAAAAATGATATCTGGAGTCTGCATATTTTTTGGTTTGACTGTGTATATAGCAGTGCCCACACTCTAGAAGAAAAATACAACTAGGATGATTTCATGCAATTAGGAACATGAAATGGTATCAAACCTGAGACTTTAAATTCAAACTCAAATTCAAATGGAATTGGCATATACATAGATACAGATATGGCAATTCCATGTAAATGTGTGGGTCAACTTTTTTAAAGACTCAGGTTTAAAAATCATTAGCATTTTTTTTCTGTTATGTAATTAAAATAGTGATTATTTTGCTTAATGCCTGACTTACTATGTGTATTAATTAAGCATTAGCAGAGATCTTTTCTTTTGCACAGAGCTGCTTTTCTTTTACTCCACACTGGTTGCAGTCTGGTGCTGGGTCAACTGAGGAATTAATAATGTTTGTTAATGGTCCAGGTAAACACATAGCTAGTGGTCTGTAATGCAACTAGATAATGGCCTAGTTAATTGAAACAAAATCCGAGGGTGAATATGGCACACACACACACACACACACACACACACACACACACACACACACACACACACACACACACAAACAAACAAACAAACAAACACACAGACTCATATATAAACATACGTTCAGTGGACATGACCTGCTATTGAACAAAGGTAGAAAGGAAGTACAGTACATTACTGTCAGAGGATGTGAAAGAGGAGAAGAAAACAAATGTATGTGTGTTAGAGTGTGAGAGAAAGGGAGATAGAGAGAGGGAAAGAGTATGTGTAGGTTTAGGGCCACATTAAATAAAAATGTAATAACACAATGTCCTCACAAATATAGTGAAGCATGTCAGAAACTGACATTTCAAGTGGTCCTCACTATTTGAAAAGCTTATAAAACGGACAATTTAATCAACAAGTTGTGTCTGGGTTAGGTTTAAGGGTAGGGCATAGTAAATATTATACTAGTATAAAAAACACTGATTTAGATTCAAAGGTCTAGTGTCTGTGAGCTTGGGTATTTTGGGGAACGTGGATTTAAAAGCATGCATGAAAAACTGAAATAGATCAAAGTGTGAACTGGGGAATATCGACACATACAAACATTGTCAAACACACAAATGCAGAAGACACACACAGAATCAGGATGAATCACACAGCATTCTGTGAAGACTGACATATATACATAGAAATGCACAGCAGAACAAAAACTATTTTCATGCATCTCCATAAATGATATATCTCCAGAGAAAGCGAATACCTTGTCAGCATTTCAACACATGAATTAAGCAACCAAATGTACACTTAAGCAGAACAAGAGCCCAAACCATAGCAAAGCAGAACACCATTTATGCGAGATATTGTGGAGTACCCAGCTAATAATCTTTAGTTTTCTTCTGGAGGTTGAGTACAGCCCCAGAGCCCCAGCACATTAAACTATAATGAAAGTATTATTTTTCAGCCTGTTTCTGTTTATAGCTTTTCTCTCATTATCCGTGCCTACCAAAAATGTGGGATGTGGATGGGATGAAAATACACTGATTATACCCATAAAAAGAAATTTGAGAACAACACCGGATGAAACAATATGCAATTTTGGAAACATGTTTTGGGGTTTTTTTTAGCAACAGTGACCAGAAAACATACAGCATCGAAAATGTACCTATGGGAACTTTTTAGAAAGACACAAAATATGAACCATTATGTACGTTTCCTGACATATTCGATGTGAAATGTCTACTGAGTAGAGCTAAAAGTGTGTTCGTTTTTACATATGAAATGTTTTAAATGGGGTTTGTTTTGTACATGCCACCGCAGATCTGATTTGAAATGTCTGTTGAGTGGTATAACTCTAATGATTGTTTGACATTTAAAAAAAACGTATCATCTGCACTACACCTAAACTTACCCGATAGTATATTTTTCACGGGAAGCTACTGAGCTACCGAGCTTGTTACATCTGGAAAGCAAAACATATGGAGATGTAATCATAACTGTGTACGAAAACGGTTTTACCACCTCTTAGTGATGTGTACTTATTGGTACGTATTTCACGTCTTGTGAAAAAGTGAAAAATCCTGATCACTGCGATTTTTCCAAGTAAGACATATTTCTGGATCAACATCTTTTGTTGATCCTGGTTCAACATTACTGTCCAAAAATATAGACTTAACCCAATCCCTTCCCCTAAACCTAACCCTATCCATAATTTATTCCTAATTATAAATCAGAGGGAAATGCTTATTAACAAGGGTGTTAAAGCACCTAACCCTGATCGTAAGCCTAGAAATGACATTTCGTAAAAAGTTATCCCTCAATTCTGATTGGTAGATTGGAATGTTGTTCCAGGATCAGTACTTGGTGAAATCATGTTCACTGATTAATTCCTTTATAATTGCTTTAGTAAAATGGATGCTAAAAGCATAAATAGTGCATGCAAACTAAATGGAACTATCAGTGTGTACAATTTATCATTGTCTTCTGTATCTTTGTGTGGTCCTTGTGCATGTGAAACTCCAAAGCCAGTTTAATTCCAGAAATACTTTCAATGGCCGTAAGGCATTCCACTTCAATAGTGAATCTTGTTTTTGCTTTCTTTTTAATGAGAATCAAAATCAAATAAATAACTCTGTGAGAGGACAAGCAGGAGGAACTCATGAATAAAGCTGCACAGATAACGTAGAAAAGAAGTAAAGAATATTTTGCTGAATTTTGTTATAATATTTTAAAGCAATACTTTCCACTAAAAGCCTGAATAAACAAATCTTACTTCGTTTAAAAGCTTTTTTTTTTTTTTGTAGTCTGCCTCTCTTTCCTCACAAACAGGTTCAAAATAAACTTTTTTGCCAAAGGCAGGAGAATTTTTCAGTCATAAATATTTATCTCCACACATGAAACTGTAATTTGCAATTTTACGAGAATAATAATTTCTCCATATGACAATGTAATTATTAAACATTTTATTCATAACAAACAGCACAGGTCACTGGGTCAGTAGCAGCACTATATATGAGATGAATCAGTCCTTATGCTTTATTATCTTACAGTGCCTTATATATATATATATATATATATATATATATGTATTATATTATATAAGTATTCATACCCTTATCTGGAACAGTTGAAATTTAGCTATGGAGCATTCATATTGCTTGTAGATGTTACTACACTTCGAGTGAAGTTAACCTGTGGCAAATTCAATTGAATGGGTATGATTTGGAAAGGCACACACTTCTTATTAAAAGGTCTAACAGATGAAAATGCATATCAGAGCAAAAACCAAGCCCTGAGGTAAAAAAAAAAGAAAAAAAAAAAAGTAGTCTCCGTTACCCTTAATGGAAGAAGTTTGAAACAACCACGACTCTTTCTAGAGCTGGCCAAATTGTGCAACTGTTGGAGAAGGACCTTGGCTAGAGTGGTGACCAAAGAGCTATTGACTATTTACATTGTAGACTCTCACTGAAGACATCAAAACTATGAATGAACACATATGGAATTATGTAGTAAACAAAAAAGTGTGATAATTACTCTAGATATGTCTAATATTTTAGATTCCTCAAAGTAGCTACCCTTTGCTTTGTTGACAGCCCTGCAAACCCTTGGCCTTCTCTCAATGAGATTCATGATGTAGTCAACTGAAATGATTTTCACTTCACAGGTGTGCCTTGTCAGGATTCATTTGTGGAATTTCTTGCCTTCTTAATGGGGATTGGGACCATCAGCTGTTTTGTGCAGAAGTCAGGTTGGTACACAGCTGACAGCCCTATTTGACAACTGTTAGCTGGTTCTTGCCATAATATGAATTCTAAGTAAAGAGAAACAACAGTCCATCATTACTTTAAGAACTGAAGGTCAGTCAATCTGGAAAATTCCTAAAACTTGTGTCCCCAAGTGCAGTTGCAAAAACCATCAAGCGCTATGACGAAACCGCCCCAGGAAAGGAAGACCAAGAGTCATCTCTGCTGCTGAGGATAAGTTCATCCAAGTCACCAGCCTCAGAAAACGCAAGTTAACAGCACCTCAGATTATAGATTAATGCCACACAGAGTTCTAGTAGCAGACACATCTCTACATCAACTGTTCAGAGGAGACTGCGCAAAATCAGGCCTTATGGCCAAATAGCTGCTAAAGAAACAAAACTAAGGAAAAGCAACAAGCAGAAGAGATTTGTTTGGGCCAAGAAACACTAGATCAGTGGAAATCTGTGCTTTGGTTTGAAGAATCCACATTTGAGATCTTTGGTTCCACCTGCCGTGTCTTTGTGCGACGCAGAAAAGGTGAATGGATGGTCTCTGCATGCATGGTTCCCACCGTGAAGCATGGAGGAGGACGTGTGATGGTGTGGGGGTGCTTTGCTGGTGACTCTGTTGGGGATTTATTCAAAATTTAAGGCACACTGAACCAGCATGTCTCCCACAGCATCCTGCAGCAACATGCCATCCCATCCATTTTGCATGTAGTTGGACCATCTTTTTTTTTTCAACAGGACAATGACCCCAAACACACCTCAAGGCTGTGTAAGGGCGATTTGACCAAGGAGGAGTGTGATGGAGTGCTGCGCCAGATGACCTGGCCTCCACAGTCACCTGACCTAAACCCAATCGAGATAAGCATCTCTGGGAAATCCATTTCAGGTGACTACCTCATAAAGCTCATCGAGAGAATGCCAAGAGTGTGCAAAGCAGTAATCAAAGCAAAGCTATTTTGAAGAATCTAAAATATAAAACATGTTTTCAGTTATTTTACGCTTTTTTGTTTACTACATAAACACGTCTTCACTGAGAATATACAATGTAAATAGTCATGAAAATAAAGAAAAAACATTAAATGGGAGGGTGTGTCCAAACTTTTGACTGGCAGTGTATGCAAGTGAGAGAACCTTACAGAAGGATTCAGAACCTCAGACTGGGCAGAAGGTTCACCTTTCAACAGAGCAATGACCCTAATCACACAGCAAGAGTGGCTTATAGACAACTCTGTGAATGTCCTTGATCCAATCAACCCAATAATTTCTGGAGAAACCTGAAAATGTCTGCCAGACCCAATCCAAGCTGACAGAGCTTGAGAGTTAGAGAGGTGAAGAGGTGAGGTGAAAAATGGCAGATATTTGCCAAATGTTGATGTGCAAATCTTGTTGCATCATACCCAAAAAGACTTCAGGCTGTAAAGGTGCTTCAGCTAAGTACTGAGTACTTATGCAATGTCCTTATTTCATTTTTTATTTATTTATTTATTTTTTATGAATTTATGACATTGTGACAATTCTGTCTTTGCTTTGCCATTATGGTGCATGGAGTGTAGATTGATGTAGAAAAAAAGCAATTTAAAACAGTTTAACATAAGGCAGCAACATAACAAAACGTGAAAATGAAGGGGTATGAAAACTTTCACAAGGCACTGTTTCTACTATTCTGCTTGGGCAGAATTTCCTCTTGTTGCGGTTTAATGTACCAGTAAGATTGAACCTCACTGGAACTTTTATTGTGTAAATTTAGTGCAGATTGCAGATGCATAGGAACAATTTCACAAAGCCTGTCTAGAACAACAATCCCAAAATTACAATGAGGTGAATGTCCACTCATGATGAATGTCCCACCGTGCAATTCACACACAAGAACACAAGACACAAGCAATCACTACTGCTGTCAGCAGCTACATAAATGTCTGTAATTTAAATATTCACACATGCTCCCACCTGTGATCTGCATACAAAACACACACATGCCTTTTTTGCCTGTAGGCATCACTTTATTTTCAAACAGCGAACTCATAATTAATGTCTGCCACTGCTATTGAGCTGAGACACAGAGCGGGAAGCTGAGAATGTGTGAGGTGTTGAATATCTAATGCCCTACATGCCAAAAAGGGGTGAGAGAGAGGTGTGTAAGAGAGAAGGAAAGATTGCCATTCATTCGCTGAGACATATGAAAGCCTGAGGAAAAAAGCTCAAATGTTTCTTTGTCCCTCCAACAATAAAATTAAACAATAATTAAGTTAAGCGAAAATGTAATGCAAGGTACTGTGATTATTTGAATGTTAAAAAGTATGTAAATCCATTATTATTGCACTACATGCTTGTTATTATAGGCCAGGGTTAAAATTAAACACTCAGTGAAACCTGAAAAAGGTTAAAGACCCCTGCAACAAGCAAATATTGCTTACTAGTCTTATTCTCAATATAGATAGTGACTCACCACAGATCCAGGGTTAAGCTTGTGCTGTTTAAATCAAAGAGGTCAGAGAGGACACGTGTCACTCAATACTGATCAAAGATCAGCAGGAATGTGTTAATGAGCCTTTAACACCAGGCTGACCTTGAGTGGTCCAAGCCACATCCTTGCCACAAACAAACACAAATACACACCTCTGCATTTCTGCATATCTGACCGAAAAGGTGTGCACAATGTGTACGCAGATACAAGATACTGTATGTACTAAGGGGACAAATCCATGTTTCCCATAAGCTTATTTTAACCTCTATTTTCTAGCTCTTGTATTTCATCTGGGTTTCACCCTCAGTCTGCTGTTCACAGAAGCATTAATTATTGGCTTACCGCTTTTATCTGCCACCCCACACTCATGAGTCAGAAAACACATTCAGGAGATAATAGGATAATAATGAAAAAAATCTCATGTAATAAATACAACATGAAAGAGACAATGAGGCCAGCAGAGACATACAGAGAGAGAGAGAGAAGCAGCAATAGCAAAGGACTGTTATGAGATCAAGAAAAACACAAAATACTTTTGGACAAGAAAAAGCACAACTATAGATTGCTCTTGATTTAAAGGGAAAGCAATGTTAATTTTTTTCCTACACAAGTGTGTAGTAGACATAACTAGTCTGACATCACACTGAAGAGCTGAAGATTTTGTTTAACCTGGAAATAAATACAAGGTAGTGACATTAGTGCTGTCGCGATTCCTTGATTTAGTTTGAGTACTCGATTTTTAAAAATCCTGAGTTGCAACAACCCAGGCTCACTGGAAATATATGCCTCTATATACATTTCTGCAACACCATAATTATGTTTCCCTCTCAAGGGAACATCGAACTGCGTCCTCTAGGGGGCGCTAGGGGAACGCCGTCAGCGTGACTCGTGTCTGAAGCATACATCCAAAACTACAAGCGGTGGCCGGCGACAGCCTATGACGTCACTCTCGGCACGACCCGCCAGCGCGTCACTACCAGGCGCGACCATAGTATAAAAGGCCGCCGGTAGAACACATCATTCGCTTCTTCGTCTTCAGTGATTACTTTGTTTGAAGGCATGCATCTTTGGTAAGCTTTATCTATTCTTACCTCTTCTTTTGGCAAGCACAAGCCAGACGTTTTAGAAGTGTGTTTTAATCCGTGTCTTCTCATTTTTGACACTTGATGATACACACTCTCTTTAACGCCATATCGCACATGCATGCAATATCCCCGGTTGGGGCTGTTGTGTGCATTTTTGAGAAAGGAAAGGCACTATCTGCTCCCTGCAAGTCGCATCTTGCCGTTGCTGAGGCACGAAAGAGGGTGAATTTGCAGGGATTTCTGATGAGGTTGGCTGATGGGCTTCACTTAGGGGGGCTTAGGAGGTGTTTCCTGTGGGAATCTCTCCAGAGCTGGCCCGGTGGAGTGCTCATTAGCCTATTGTGGGACTGACTCTGATTGGGGACCTCTCTATTATATCCATCTGTGGATGGTTATATTTTAGTCACTGTTATTACAGGACGGGCTGCTTGAATATGGCTATCTGCGGCTAGCTGTGTGTTAACTAGCCCTTTCCTGAATATGTAGCTGTCTGAGGATAGCTATGTGCTAGTTCAGGGATTGCTCCCCTCTTTAGGGTTTAAGTAGCAGTCTTCTTGAGCTCTGCCTGGATAGAGCTGTCTTCCCCTTAGGGTTTAGAATTAGACAGCCCACTACTAGTGGTCTTGGCAACTGCAGAGGTGCCCTTTCCTAGTGCATAGCTTTCTGAGGGAAGCTATGAGCTAGTTTGGTGATTGCTCCCCTTCCTAGGGTTTAAATTGCCATCTCTTTTCACAGCCCACTCTCTGTACTCTCTCTGTAGCTATCTGAGGATATCTACGTGTTAAGTTCAGCGACTGTCTAAGTATACTCCTTATTTAGACAGTGCTGTCTCCCCTTCATGGTGAGCCTGGTGTTGCAGTATGTATGGCTGTTGTTGTGTTCTTCCTATGTTTCAGGTTTAGAGCCTCTTCAGTCTCTCTCTGTGGGATATGGGACCCTTGCCTCTTGAGTCTGCTGCTAAAGCGCTTGAAGATAGTCTCCCTGGTTACTGGGCCCCTGGTACATGACTGCAACCCCTATGCAGGTAGATGCATCATTTGATGTTGCTCCAAGGAACTGCCTGTTTTTGGACGGGTGAGTACGACCCTTTTTTGTGTGTCCTGCCTCCTTTGCTACGTTTCGGGGACCTTTTTCTGTTGTGCTTTATTTACTTCTCGGTAGGTCCTCAACGAGTATCCCCCTCTGGTCTGCTGACTACGGTTATGGCTTGCTCGTTTACTCTGGATCAGCTGTTACCTGCCTCAGATCCCTGTGGAACCTCCTGGCTTCCAGGTCCCCTATTAAAGCATGGTATCCTAGGACACATAGTCCTTCGTTTAGGTAAGCTCTCTGGATGTCTTTCTTCACAGATTGCACCTGGACATCGCTGGCAGGACACCCTGCCTTAGAGGCCCGTCTTCTAGCCACCCAGCCTTCTCTAGTGGATTTATAATCATCCCTCTGCGGAGTGAGTTTGCGAAAACCCCTCCTGAAGTGTTTGCTCCGAGGAGCGACATTTCTCCAGGCTTCTGGCTCTTCTAGACTCTGCGGGGTCTGGTCGAGTCAGAAGTCCATGCTTCTGTTCCTATCCATCCCTGGTGGGACACCACGCCTTGGAGGCCTGTCTTCCTTTTAGCTATCCACTAGTGGTTTTTCTGTCACCCTTCTGCGGAGTGGGTCTGATTTTGAGGTGTTTTTTCGAAAGCCCCTCTAGGAATGTTGGCTCCAAGGAACCAGGTCATTTCTTCAGGCTTCTGTCGAGACAGAAAGCCTAATCCACTGGGTTGGTTATAGCTATGTCTCTCATTCTCAGGCCTCTCTGGCTGTGTACGGCTATGCTCCCCTCTCTGCGGAAGGGTTTTCTAAGAGCTCGCCACCCTTTGAAGCTCAAGATATCTCGCTCAATGGCAGTATTACCAGTCGACTAGCAGCTTGAGAGCTACCTGTCCTGGTTGGGTGTAGCAATGCTCCCCTTGCCTGAGGGTTACCTATAGATAGCCCTTACTGCCCGTCACTCGGAGCCCTGTTGAGTGTGACCTCCCTGGCACACTATATCTAAAATCCATTAGTGGTAGGTGTGCACGCAAGTCTTTGCGCACCTTTCTAAAATCCACATTAGTGGTAAGTGCACACGCAAGTCTCTGGGCACTTCTCTAAAATCCACATGAGTGGTAAGTGTGCACGCATGTCTTTGTGCACTTTTCTAAAATTCTTTATGGTATGGGCTACGCGCTAGACTTCGTTCCTATTTTCTGAGTAGGTCACGCCCCGGTTACCTTGGGCCCCTCTCTATTTATGTATCCTAGCAGATACCTCTTGAGCTTCCGCTACCTAGGATTTGCCGAGGCATTCCTTGGTTTACCTCCCCTAAGTAACGGTTCTTCAAATCCATGTTCATGGTAAGTGCGCACTCAAGTCTCTGGGCACTTCTCTAAAATCCACCTGAGTGGTAAGTGCGCACGCAGGTCTTTGTGGACTTCGTTCCCATTCTTGAGTTTATTTACACCCCGGTCTCCTTGGGCTCCGCTCCACCCTCGTATCTTCTGATACCTCTTAGCTCTAGGACTTGCTGAGGCACTCCTAGGCTTAGACTGCCCTCTGAACAGGGTATTGCTACCTGTGTTCTGTAAGTCGGCTCCTGAGGGAGCAGACCTTTTCGGAACTACTCGTAGCTCCTACTAGACAAGCAGGCCCAGTTTTCACTGGGCTCTTGCTGTATCCCCCTTAAAGGAGTCTGCTCGATTCCAAACTTGAGCTCTATCCTTCCATCCCCCCTAGAGGACGCAGTTCGATGTTCCCTTGAGAGGGAACGTCTCAGGTTACGTATGTAACCATGGTTCCCTAGATAGGGAACGAGACACTGCGTCCTCTAGGCTGGTCGCCATGCTTCAGACGTAAGCTTCAGACTAAGAAGCGAATGATGTGTTCTACCGGCGGCCTTTTATGCTATGGTCGCGCCTGGTAGTGACGCGCCGGCGGCGACGAGTCGTGCCGAGAGTGACTTCATAGGCTGTCGCCGGCCACCGCTTGTAGTTTTGGATGTATGCTTCAGACACGAGTCACGCTGACGGCGTTCCCCTAGCGCCCCCTAGAGGACGCAGTGTCTCGTTCCCCATCTAGGGAACCATGGTTACATACGTAACCTGAGACGTTCTTACTGCAGGTTTTAAAGAGAAATGTTCAGAGAGGGGCGTTAAATCACACGTCCAATACGTGACCATGGCACATTTTTATTGAGTTGGTACAGGCACGTATTGCTGTGTTTTTATTACGCTGCTTGAGGTACGTATTGCGGCTGTTCAGAATTCAAATATCCGGGAAGTGTTGCTAAAGGTTAATGCTCTATCGTGTTTGAAATATGTTTGAAATATTCCCTACACCAAACCTAACCTTAAACCTAAGCGATAGTGTTAACAAATGCAAAAGTATATAAAAACGTTGTTTGATGTTTGTTGATGCATCCGTGCTATTTTAACTTCTTTATTCGGATTTGAGGTGTTTTGTCGATCCGTAGTTTCACAGGGTTCACTCAAGTGCAACGCCATATTGCGTGAGCTACAGAGCAAACCTACTGAAACAGAAAACTCATGCTTATGAAGCTGTATATGGGATGAGAACATTTAGAAGTATCGCTTTTTAAATCGCGCAGAATGTTAAAGTAATTGTGTGAAAATTAGGCTTTAAAGATTTAGTGATTCATACATATAGGTACCTTTTTTTCAGTTTTGCAGAAATGTATATAGAGGCACATATTTCCAATTAGTCTATGTTGGCATTTTGCCCATTGGCAAAGTAATAGGTAAAATATCAGAAGTGGCGCATTCCGTGGGTGAGAATCCATGCAAGGCATTATTAGACCCATATTCCAAAGCTGCATGACATATTAAACCCAAATAAAACATAATGCTATTGTAAATTGACAAACACTCACTCAACTGAATAACTATATCTAATGCAGGTTTAATATATGGGCTTTAATTTATATATATATATATATATATATATACATACAAACACACAGCCATAAGATCAGATATCAGATCAGATGAATGTGTAATATGACGTGACACATTTACTTTGAACTACTTTTATTGTAATATCAGTGTGATTATTTTGATGGTACCATTTAAAAAGCTGTTGATAAGTAACTCTGCAACTACATGTCAACTAGCAGTCATTGGAGTATTAGTATAGCATATCTGTTAAAATATGCTAACACTTCATTTTGATGGTTCCCCAACAGACAAACTGACTATAAGTAACTTTGCAAGTACATCAACATTCTACCTACCCTAACCTTAACCTAAGCTTTACTAACTCTAGTGAAAGTTAGTTGACATGTAGTTGCAAAGTTTCTCATAGTCAATAGACTAAGAGGAGCATCAAAATAAAATGTAACCTAACAAATGAACATTGTTTTTTTTTCTAGTTGAAATGATTAACTAACTCACAAATTAAAATTAATATTAGCCTCACCGGGAACACTCAAATAACACTCCACACCTAACCACTTACAAGATATAGTAAGACACTGTGCAGATCGTAAATAAACAATGTCAAGATATTATAGTCCACTATAAATGTAAAAGTAGGTTTAATATGGTGTTCATTGTGTGTTATAAATTTCAGAATTTTAAAAGCTATAACCACAAATGCATAAGCATTAAGATGTATTATAATTGTTGTTATGATTGTTTATAAAAATATTATTATTATTATAAACCATTATAATGCCTTAATAATGCCCTTATAATGTATTATAAACATAGGCTTCATATAAAGTGTTACCCAACTTATTTATTTTAAAAAGCCAGAAAAACAAACAAACACACAAACTCAAAGAGTGTAAACACAGTTACTTGCAAACATTTCCAACATGTCAGGTTCTACCAATCATTTGAGTTACAGCTGGGACTACCTGTTTCTAATCTGTTCAGCTAGTACTACTACTTTTATGAAGGTGGTTATTTACATTTGAATATTCACATTTGCTGCTTATTATCTGCAAATGAAGGTCATAGATTGCAGGATCCCAAATGATTCCAGATTCCAGCTCATCTGAATTCTGTTGAAAATGAATGATAAAACCAAACTTCCAGACGTACAGCCTTACTTTGTTAATAAAAGTGTTTGTTTGTTTATTTATTTGCTTCTGTCATTCAGTGTAATCAAGAGGATATGAGACAGAAAATGGCAAAGGTCAGATAAGATTGAACATTCCCTCTGTGGATGAGCCATGAATAAAATGTAAAAAAAAAAAAAAAAAAATCAATAATAAAAAATAAAAGCTAGAGTTTTCCCACACAGTATGATTCATTTTTGAAAGCCACCTATGATGTAATTTTCATCAGTCTCCTTCAGGAGCCATTCAGCAGCCAAAAGCATGAAATGTGTGTGTGCACACATTAAATGTTTATTTCTTGGATAGAATTTTCAGTTCAGAACACACAAGACCACACTTCTTTGTAGAGGGTATCTGTGTTTTTCCATTATCGATGAGACTTTAAGGCATTTTTCTTTGATGTCTTCTGACCACACTACCTCAGAAAGAGGGTTTCTTAGCCATTTTAATTAACATTGTAACAAATGCAGTAAATTTGTAACAAAACAACAAATCCAGTGAGTGTGGGTTTCCACATATATACCTAAATAATAAAATTATTATTATTATTATTATTATTATTAAAATTTATTTATTTTCTTTAATGAAAAAATAAATAAACAAACAAACAAAATAAAAATATAATTATTTTGTAGTCATTATAATTAGCTAAAAATATTTAGTAAGTACACTTCCATTCAAAGTTTGGGGTAAGATTTATGTATTTATTTTTTTATGTCTTATATTCACTAAGGCTAAAAATAGACTAAAACAGTAATATTGGCTAAATAAAATTAACAATTTAAAATGACTCTCTTACATTTTTAAATATTTTAAAATGTAATTTCTCCTGTAATAACACTTTCAGCCGCCATTAATCCAGTCTTTAGTGCTATATGATCCTGATTTGGTGCTCAAGAAACATTTCTTCTTCTTCTTATTATTATTATCATCAATTAATTTTTAGCTTAATTTTTGTGAATAGTTTGATACACAGTTTTCAGGATTCTTTCATGAATAAATGAATGAAAGATGAAATAAATAAATGAATAAATAATACAAATAATTAAAAATAGCAGTATTTATTTAAAATATAAATGTCTCAACCTTGCTGAATAAAGGCAGCCTATTAATTAATTAATTATAAATAAATAAATAAATAAATACATAAAAATCTTACAGACCTAAACTTTTAAACAATGGTGTACTTAAAGTTAGGTAAATGTGTATTTGGTCAGGTCATCAAGACAGAGCAGTTAAAGTGAAGAGAAAGTGAAAACGTGCAAAGAAACCAGCACTTCAGTATCTTTATCAGAGCACAGCATGCAACTACAACAAAGCCCATTTCCAGCTCTTATCACACAGAGCAGGCCCTAGCACGGAGCTCCACCCTAAGGCTCATTATTCCAATCATATCAAATACAAGCAGGCACGGCTCCTCACAGCTTAGGTTATCCACATTGTTTGATGATGCTCAGTGGGGCTCAGCATGGAGCTCTGCTATGGGCCTCATATTGCACCTCAGGTCAGAGTGAATAGGCCTGAGTGTTGAGCTGCGCTGTGAGGCACGACTGATTGAACGCAGAGGCTGCAGTCTGTTGGCATTCTCAAGTAGCAGTGCTGGATTTCTCCGGCCTGCAGTATGCTGTGCTGGGGAATATGATTGAAAGCAGGTACTGTAAAAAGTTACAGGTAAAAAGAGATTTTTTTACAATTGGTAACTGACCGATAAAACCGTCTTTTTCCATGTTTAAGTGCTATAATCAGGCCCCAGTGCATTGACTAACCCGGAAAGTGTGGAAAAAAGCAACCCAGTAACTGATTTGATCAGCCTTTCTTTGCAAGCATGTGAAAAAAATAGCATGTGAGATTTCGCTCCCCCATGACGTGGTAAGGGGATCTTATTCTAATATTACCACCCCTTAATCTGCATGTTTCCACTCATGGTGCCATCACTGTGTTTTCACAAGCAACAATGGTGTACCAGTTCTAACGTCATGGCAAAAAAATCGAGCAAAGCATGCTAACTGTTCTGTTGTTGGCTGTACAGAGGAGCACAGAACACTATTTAGAGTCCCAGCCTCAGAGGAGACAAAAGAGCCATGGATTTATTTATTTACTGTATATTAACCTGCTGCAACACAGATCTAAACATGATCTGTTTTCTAGATGTCATTTCTTTCCCAGCAGTTCACCTTGACAGACACAACCAACTGTTTTTGTAACTCCTGTGTGCTTTTAACATTAATTTGTGCATATTTGATAGTTTAAGCACATAAAACAAGAAAGAAAACTTGCCAAACACACATGCCATGTGCCAGCCACTTTCTGTGTGTGTGCTTCGGATGTGCATTCAGAAAACCCTGTATCAGAAGTTTAAACTAATATGGTTAAAATGCATGATTTCAGCATGATAGACATGCTAATCAAAACCAAACAGATGTTTTTTTAGCAGAGTATCCAAGGTAAAAACTGTAAAGGCACAGTCCTATTCTGGAAAAGGGGGCGGGAAACAGCAGCCTATTTGCATTTAAAGAGACATGCACAAAAACATGTTTGTGCTTCTACTCAAAATAGGCATTTTTAAAATGATGTAATAAATGATTTGTGTGATAGCAGCGTTGCAAACTTCTTTCAATGGAAATTAGCTAAAGTCCGCTTAGAAAGACGCTAAATGTCTCTAGATGACGCCATATTTAATATTCAAATTAGCATATTAATGACGTCATTGCGTCATATTGCCTTTTACATTTGTTTGCCTCTCTGTACTCACATACTGTATTTTAATGCAGCCAAATTCTCAATAAAACTGCTTTCATTTATATATTTTACTGATGAATATTAAATAGTAACTGAAACACGGCTCATTAAGACTACATAACCACCTCTCCTTTCCAAGATGTTAATCTGCACAAAAATCCTGATTTATAATTAAGCCGTCATCTGATGAAATCAAACACACATAAGATAAAACAAAGGCAACGCCTGTGCTGTGATTTCGGCTATATTTGTAGGTAAAAATAGAAGCAAAAGAATATCTGGTCCCACTTTATATTAAGTGGTTATAACTACTATGTAGTTACATTTAAATGTAATGCAATGTACTTATTGTGTACATACATGTTTTTACATCGTACTTTATTAAAAAATAAATAAATAACTGCATGTAATTACATGTAATTTAAACATGTAATTTCTGTATTTACATTTGTAATTACACTGTTGACCCATCCCTTACAACTTAACCCACCCCTAAACCTACCCATACCGTTAAACCTATCCCTAACCTTACCCATATCCCACCTCAACAGCAGCAAAAGTGTTCTGCAATACAATATGAACACTATAAGTACATTGTACTTATTTTTTGATATAAATACATAGTAGTTAAGGCCACTTAATATAAAGTGGAACCGAACATCTATTTTAACTGAAAGTGCTGCTCCTCTCTGCCATTCTCTGAACAGAGAGTTGTGTTGAAGGTTTGTCCAAGAAGTCGCTAGATAACTAGGTGCTTTTTTGGAAAAAAGTTGCTAAGTGAATCTGTAAAACCTTAAATTGACAATACTGCTTCATAGACACATTCTGGGGATACCGGATACTTATATTACATATTGTAAAAATCAGTATAATAGGTCTCTTTTAAAATAGTAAATACCATGTACATTTTTTTTTTTTTTAATATAAATCTATGTTGATTTTATACAATATTTTCTATAATAGTTAAAAAAGTAGTCAATAAAAAAATAAACAAATAAAATAAAATAAATAAAATATTGTATTGTTAATGTATTGTTTCTCACTGTACTCACTACACTGCAGCGAATCTAATGCAACCAAACATTTGGCTACACTGTTCAAAAAACTGTTTGGCTACACTGTTCAATTTTTGTCATCTCTTGACCAGTATGTGATGCTGTGCTGAAACTGTGCAAGCACCCTCAAGTCATACTAGTAAAGACAGATATCAAGTTTTGTCACAATATACCAAAGCATTTCGGAGTTAAAGCCTAACATCCACTTTTGCATGCTCTTCATTGAATTTGTTGATGCACTACATGAGAATGGTTTGGTCCACTGAAAATGACATCACAGAGTGCAATCAACTTGGCAGGAGCCAAGAAATCAGAGAGAAAAGAATTTAGCTTCCAGCACTGTACTTTACCTACAGTACACAGTGAATAAGGATGGTAGCACAGCACAGTTTGAAATCAAAGTAACAGCAGAACTCTCTGCATCCAATTTACATGGACAGACCAGTTTGTTTGTTTGTTTGTTTGTTTGTTTGCTTGCATTGTTTTTGCAGGCTACAATTTACTCTTCAGAGGATGTAATAACTGGATTCTTTGCAATGCTTGTGGCATTAAATATTTTTTGGATATTGAATGTTGATAAATATATATTGAATACTGATTATAGAATTTGACTTTCCTATTTTTATGTATTTATTTTTTATTTTTTATTTTTTATTTTTTTGTACATAGAACTGTTAAACAAAGACAGTAAACTAATGAAGATGGAGAATGAGCACTCCTGTTCAGTTGCTGAAGAAAAGAAAAGAAAAGAAAAGAAAAGAAAAGAAAAGAAAAGAAAAGAAAAGAAAAGAAAAGAAAAGAAAAAAGAAAAGGAGAAAAAAGAAGCAGCCTAATGGTCTTTATATACAAAGGTTGCAGGTGGAGTTGTAAGTAAAGGTCACCCAAGAGACTTACTGAGATTCTGCTCTGTCATCATTGTGTCCTTCAGTAAGGCTGTTAACCTGACTGCTCTAGGGGAACCGTTTCTGCAATTAGTGTAGTCGGATGACAAATGTCTGCTAAATGGCAAATAACAACACACACACACACACACACACACACACACACACAGCATAAAGACCCTGATCACACCATACTAGAGCCATTCGTGTAAGCTTAAAAAGCAACACCTCGGTTTATTGTAGAGTATGATTTCAGAAAAAAAAGATAGACAAAAATATGAATAAAAACAGCAGAGGGTAAAGCTCCAGCACAGAGCTACATCCACCAGGAGCCATTACGTTTAATGAAATCCTTCTTTGCAATGCCCTAAGCACATAAAGCTAGTGGCTACTGTTCTACAGACCTCCAACAGATTTTAAAGGAAATACAATCCCACTAGGGTTTCCATTTATATCCTGATCTAAGAATAACTTCATTTGTCCAAACTGTACAGCGGAGATGGTAAAACTGGTTTGGGATCAGCAAAGAAGAGTGTCAGAGGAGGATGACCTCTGAGGTCAGTTCTGTGCTTTGATTTATGATGCTAAAGCAAGAGTTTGGGTGAAGGAAGGTAAGGATCAATATTAAATGGAGGACCCCTTAGAATTAGAGAAGAGAAACTCACATTTCAAAGAATGTGTCAACAAATGGAGCATTCCCTCTTTACGAAAATAAATTCACTGTCAGCAAATTATATTGTAATAAGCTGGAAAAAAGTGTGTAAAAAAAAAGAAGTATTGTCAATATGCTTACCTCATTTCTGCACATAAATACAAAAATAAACCGATAAGAATGAACAGGGAAAAAATTGATGAATGAGAAAGGGAAGTCCAAACAAAAGCCAGTGAGGATGAGAAAGAAGTGATATGACAGAGAGAAGTGGTTGGACAGAAGGATAGGGAAATAAAGAAATGGAAGAAAAACATGAAGGAGACTAAAGGAAGAGGAAAGGGGAAGGGAAAGGTTGTGAACTAAATCACAGAGATTGATAAGGGTATTAGTGTCAGAAAGAAAGGTGAAATAGGTTTTCTGGTCCTGGGTCACCAAAACCCTCATTCACTTCTGACTTTAGCCTTTCTACAACCTTATTTCTCTTAGTTGTTAGCCTCTTTTGCAGTTTATCCTTGTTTCTGTGTCCTCTACTTCTGTCTCAAACAGTCCAACTCAAAATAAAGATCTACTGCAGCAATTTAGAGACTGTTGCGTGGTCATTACTCAATATATGGTGGGCTGCCCTGAACACACAAACATCCATCTGCTCACACACAAACACTATTACAACATACTGTACATCCACATGCATAAGCATAAAAACCTTGGCCATATTTCACTCCAAAATCATAAGAAGTATAATACAAAAGAAAGTCCGTTAGGACCATCGCATTATTTTTATGGCAGTTCTCAATATTGTAATTTGAAAGGAAATAATGATTAATTACTTCAATTATACAGTATTTATACATTTTGGTAATACCTGTTCTTTGAATGTTATGTAAAATATGTATATTGTTATTTGATTTACTTAATTTAATTTATGCTAATTTACATTAAACCAATCTTTGTGTCTGCACAGGACCATTTTCATTACTGATCGTTGGCATTACTGTAATGAGAATTAAGGGGGAAATGTGCTTAATTGTGCTTAATCATGAACAAGATATTTTAATGGTTTTCCCAGACAGATTAATGAGATTCAATGTGGAGCAAATGGAGTCTCCTGTTTCTCAGCCTGAGAAAAATAATGATCTCTTGCATTCTGCTTCAGAGTTTCAGAAGAGCTCTCAACCATCTCTCAATCTGTGCTGAGATTTGACAAAGCAAAAGTTTGAGATATAAAGATTTCAGTAAAAAAAATCTGATGGTATTTCATTAAAAAATGAAATACTTATAATAACTTATAATATACTTATA
Organism: Cirrhinus molitorella; assembly: GCA_033026305.1. Classification (NCBI taxonomy): domain Eukaryota; kingdom Metazoa; phylum Chordata; class Actinopteri; order Cypriniformes; family Cyprinidae; genus Cirrhinus; species Cirrhinus molitorella. The sequence continues at coordinate 37,487,106 of CM065118.1, read as the reverse complement.
TTAAATCAACATATAATGTTACAGATATGTTATGGATAGTAGGTTACCGTAAAGTAAGAATATAAAAAGGTTTGCCCCTAAGACCACATTTACATTTTTTTTTTCATTATAATAAGCATGTGAAAACGAAATTACAGTGTTTGTATCAAATAAGTCACAATTTGACATTAAAAACAAACACAAACCACAATGAATGGATCACATTAGTGTATAAAATGGAATATATTATTAATCTTCCATACACACACTCACACAAACATACTTTGTGCAGCAAAATAAACACGTATAAATATGATTGCATTACAAATGTATATTTCCCCATGTAAAAGAGGCAGTATAACATCCATACAAATGACAGACTAATCATTATATATTTCAGTAAATCCTTTGCAAATCTAAGATGGCAGCACATGCAATGAGAGCCAATTCAAAGCAGCGCTGTCAACTACACTTGACAACTCTGATATCTATAATGTATGAGTCTCCATTTCTGTGATGAGGAACTTGTGCTGAAAAACACAAAGATGTTTTTGTGTGTGTGTATGTGTGTAGAGAAAGAATGAAAGAAGTGCTATCAATCATTTGACTCATCAGTGCGTTAATGTCTGCGTGCTTGTCAGCATGTGTGTCTGTGTGTGTGTGCATGTGTGATGAGATCAGGCTCATCTCTATGTCATTATGGAGCAGCTCATAGGTTATCAGGGGAGGTGAGAGCTATTTATAACGCCTCTTTCCTTTTCCTTCCTCTCTCTCACACTCTATTTCTCTCATACACATGCTGTTCCTAACACATGTTCTCTCTCGTTCCCTCTTCCTACATCTCTCTCTCCCCTTGACCAACTTCTCAAGGTGGGGTGGCAGACAAGCATTTATCCTAGACATCCTCACACACTGTTAATATTCTGGTCTACACATTAATTGTGGAACCACTGGGGAACATATTTAAAATAACTAATCAAAAACAGTCAACACATCATTTACTTCAGATTGTCTTCAGGCACCAATTTATAATTCACTTCTTTTAGGAATCACATTCGCATTGAATAACAATACAAAATCTCCTCTAGGACCAGGGTTGCCAAGTTTGCAGTTTTTCTGCCAGTGTTGCTAAGTCAACCCATATCAGTGGATTGAAGTGACCCCAGTAAGGTGAATCCATTGCGATTCAACTGGGCTAGTTTTGAGTAGCAATTGGGTGGGTTTTGTTGTGAAAACCTGGCAACCCTATATCCCATTATATTAGGCTACTTAACTGTTGCCGTGGGTTGACTTTACCCCCACAGGTTAATGGTTCAACATATTGCGAAATATTAAAGGATTAGTTCACTTTCAGAACAAAAATTTACAGATAATGTACTCACTCCCTTGTCATCCAAGATGTTCATGTCATTCTTTCTTCAATCGTAAAGAAATTATGTTTTTTGAGGAAAACATTTCAGGATTTCTCTCCATATAATGGACTTCTATGGCACCCCCAAGTTTGAACTTCCAAAATGCAGTTTAAATGCAGCTTTAAAGGGCTTTAAACGATCCCAGACGAGGAAGAAGGGTCTTATCTAGCGAAACGATTGATTATTTACGAAATAAATTGACAATTTACAGGTCCTTCTCAAAAAATTAGCATATTGTGATAAAGTTCATTATTTTCTGTAATGTACTGATAAACATTAGACTTTCATATATTTTAGATTCATTACACACAACTTGAAGTAGTTCAAGCCTTTTATTGTTTTAATATTGATGATTTTGGCATACAGCTCATGAAAACCCAAAATTCCCATCTCAAAAAATTAGCATATCATGAAAAGGTTCTCTAAACGAGCTATTAACCTAATCATCTGAATCAACTAATTAACTCTAAACACCTGCAAAAGATTCCTGAGGCTTTTAAAAACTCCCAGCCTGGTTCATTACTCAAAACCGCAATCATGGGTAAGACTGCCGACCTGACTGCTGTCCAGAAGGCCATCATTGACACCCTCAAGCAAGAGGTCTGTGGGAAGGAAAAAGTGTGGCAGAAAACGCTGCACAACGAGAAGAGGTGACCGGACCCTGAGGAAGATTGTGGAGAAGGATCGATTCCAGACCTTGGGGGACCTGCGGAAGCAGTGGACTGAGTCTGGAGTAGAAACATCCAGAGCCACCGTGTACAGGCGTGTGCAGGAAATGGGCTACAGGTGCCGCATTCCCCAGGTCAAGCCACTTTTGAACCAGAAACAGCGGCAGAAGCGCCTGACCTGGGCTACAGAGAAGCAGCACTGGACTGTTGCTCAGTGGTCCAAAGTACTTTTTTCGGATGAAAGCAATTTTTGCATGTCATTCGGAAATCAAGGTGCCAGAGTCTGGAGGAAGACTGGGGAGAGGGAAATGCCAAAATGCCTGAAGTCCAGTGTCAAGTACCCACAGTCAGTGATGGTCTGGGGTGCCATGTCAGCTGCTGGTGTTGGTCCACTGTGTTTTATCAAGGGCAGGGTCAATGCAGCTAGCTATCAGGAGATTTTGGAGCACTTCATGCTTCCATCTGCTCAAAAGCTTTATGGAGATGAAGATTTCATTTTTCAGCACGACCTGGCACCTGCTCACAGTGCCAAAACCACTGGTAAATGGTTTACTGACCATGGTATTACTGTGCTCAATTGGCCTGCCAACTCTCCTGACCTGAACCCCATAGAGAATCTGTGGGATATTGTGAAGAGAAAGTTGAGAGACGCAAGACCCAACACTCTGGATGAGCTTAAGGCCGCTATCGAAGCATCCTGGGCCTCCATAACACCTCAGAGGCTGATTGCCTCCATGCCACGCCGCATTGAAGCAGTCATTTCTGCAAAAGGATTCCCGACCAAGTATTGAGTGCATAACTGAACATAATTATTTGAAGGTTGACTTTTTTTGTATTAAAAACACTTTTCTTTTATTGGTCGGATGAAATATGCAAATTTTTTGAGATAGGAATTTTGGGTTTTCATGAGCTGTATGCCAAAATCATCAATATTAAAACAATAAAAGGCTTGAACTGCTTCGAGTTGTGTGTAATGAATCTAAAATATATGAAAGTCTAATGTTTATCAGTACATTACAGAAAATAATGAACTTTATCACAATATGCTAATTTTTTGAGAAGGACCTGTATATACTTTTTAACCTCAAATGCTCATTTTGTCTCATCTCTGAGATGCGCATGTGTAGTCTGTGTGATCAAGGTTTTCCCCAACCTCAAAATCTTCCTACATCACTGCAGAAGTACCAACCCAGTGTTTACAAAGTGAACATACAAAAAAGATCAAATGCCCTTTGCAAAAAAAAGTAAAACTGCGTTGTAGGACGATTTTGAAGTTGAAGATGAAAACGAGATGGGAGTTTGACTTAAGGGAAAACAGGTCATACCAGCTTAAGCTGTCTGAAATCTTTTTGTTGCTGGTCGAATCAAATCATCAAATCCAGTGGCGAAGCGGTTAAAGCGTGCGGTTAAATCTTTTCAACATGGACGAACCAGGTTCAATTCCACCTTATGGCGATCTTTTTTTCATCCTTTTTAAATATCATATAATATCGAAAAATTATTCCTTAATTTTCAAGAAAAATTAAGGAAATAATCGAAAATTGTAAAATAAAGTATCGGTTAGGGTTAGGGTTAGGGTAGGTGTTTAGGGAGGGCTTATTGTCCCACTAAGGCTGCATCCATTTAATAAATTGAATTAAAACGATAATTTACACTCAATGCATAATTACTGAATACTGTTTTAATATAATACAATAGTAATAATTGCATCTATTTGCAATAAGTATTATAAATAGCAGAAAATCCTTAAGTGTAAATAGAACCCATTGTGTAAATAGCATCTATTGCTATTTGCACTTAGTGTAAATAGCATCTAATGTTATTTGCACTTAGTGTAAATAGCATCTCTCGCTAAGAAAATATGCTATTTTCACTGAGTGTAAATAGCATCCATCAAATAGCATCCATCAATTGCTATTTACACTTAGTGCAAATAGCCGCTGCCAAAAAAAAAAACAGGTCTACTGGGTTGAAAGCAGGTCAAACTTGAGCCAGCTAGAAGAAACCATATAAATTCAGCTATCACATTGTCTTAAAAGCAATTTGAATACATTTGAATACAATTATTGCATTTGTATATTTGTACACAAGTGCTCTTCAGTGCTTGACTGTTTAAGTAACTGCAGTGTACATGATGTTTGTGCTTTCTTTGAATTCGCTTTAATAAAAAAAGCATCTAATAGCAAATGTAAATGTAATATCCTCCAGACATTCTGATTCAGAGTACTGAATAGAGCATTTACAGCCAAACACAAAGCTATGATGTGTTTTTGATTTGCTATTCATTTAACGCTTAACACAGGCCAAAGTTAACATTTTGGAAAATAGCTCAAAACAAGCTATCAATCTAGTAAAAAGCTATAAAATTCTCAACATCTTTGGGAGTTTATTTCCTGTGCATCTTTTAAATGCCACTGCATAGTTTGTCACTCACTCAGTGATTTCTTCGGTAACTGTATGTTCCACCTGTAGACGGGAGTTAACCTCGATGAAGTAGTGTTTTCCATTTTTATCCACCAGGAACTCCACTGTGCCTGCATTCTCATAGCCCACCTAAGGAAAACATTTAAGAGTTGTAGTGTTAGCATGAAAATACATACATCCTCCTTCACACACATCTACTAAAATTAGATGTGTTAAAAGCGAACATTTAGGTGAGTACCTAATAAGTCTCTAGCTCAGGGATTGGCAACGTCTGTCCTGCAGATGTTTAGTTCCATCCCTAATCAAACACACCTGCCTGTAATTTTTAACCAATCCTAAAGACTTCAGGTGTGTTTGATTTGGGATAGAGCTAAACTTTGCAGGACAGTGGCCCTCCATGGCCTTCTGTTTTATATAGATCTTATATAGTACAAGCTGCACTGTGCTTTGGAAGGCATCCAGTAAAATCGTCTGCTAAGTTAAGACGTGATACAAGAACCTGACACATCAGCTCCACAGCATGCAATAATCAAAAGATGCTTTCTGTTAGAAACTAGAAATAGTTGTAACAATGTCAGAAATTTTGGTATGGAAATTACAAGAAGATAAGTACGTTTGAGAACTTTATTTACATGTGCCGGTATCCCCAGGGGCTTCTGCTTGAGCTCCCAGAGGAATGACAATTTGAACCTAACATGATGAGCAGAGATTTAGTTTAAAAAGCCTGAACTTTCCCTCTTAAATCTCTCCAGCTTGTAGAAAAAAACCCTCAGGCGATTGGTTAATTCTGCTGAACAGCGTGGTGCCAGTGAAAGGAAGCAAAGAGGCTTCTGGTAAAAGCCATGAAATCAGCAGGACTGCTGGTCTTGACACCAGCCAAAAACATAACCCATGGAGCAGGAGATGTGTATGAGATATAGAGACAGATATCCTAGGTGAGATGAAAACAGTCTCGCATTAAACATAAAAGACAAAAACAAAAGAAGGAGATAAAAATACAAGAACCCACTTCTTCTAAAGTCTGCAACTCTCTTCTCTTTTTCTGATATCTTCTTTCTCATGCTCTCTTTCATAAACACTCATTCAGGCTACTTGGATACACTGAAGGGATTGAAGATAATCCAGTGCCAAAATTCACTGTAATCTGATCCAATTTCTCCCCACAATTCAGCATTGCCTACTAATCCCACACTGCAGCTTGCCAAAAGCAGACGCTCACCCACACAAACAACACAAACACAAATATACACACACAAATATAATTTCAAACATAGCTTTGTAAACTTACTCTGACATATTACAATATTTACCACATATACATGGACATAAATCCACACTTTACACAAACAAACAGACCTTTAAACTGCCGTGACGCTGATTTGACAAAATTAATTCACTCTTTTACTCGGCTCCCGCCCTTTTTCCATTCATCCCTTTTTTCCTACATCCCTCCACACCCCATGTCAATCGTACCAGGAGGATTTGATGCTTTTTAATCTTAACCGACTAACATGACTGTGAGAACAGGGTTCAAACTGATGTCAGCTAAACCACCAGAGAGGGAGAGGGAGAAAAACATGAATGAATCAATGAACAAACATATGGGTGACTGAACAAACAAATAAATCAATGAATGAATAAAAAATGAATGAACTAATGACTTCTGGAAAGTCTGAGGTAAAGCCACTAAGCTTTCTTTGTGGAGAACCAAAAAAACCTATCTTTTTGTCAGTTTTCAGGGTGCTTAATTCGTAATCTGTCATTTGTAAACGGTTTCTCCATACATGCACAAAATGCATGCCGATGTCAATGCAAATTAATTAAATTGCACCCACAAAGTGATTTATCAAGCCTGAATGTCGCTTCAGAACTTGCAACTGCATGTACAAATTGATAGCACTGGAAGGCAGAAATTGATCTGATTCATGTGGATACACATGTGGCTACTGTCATTATGGCAAAAATGGAAAATTATGAGAATATGCAGATTTACCCAGTGCTGCTGGTGTTCTGACATGCACTAATGTGACATGATTTTTTTTTTTTTTCATAAGCAATTGATTTATTCAAAATCATAACTGAACTTCAAGGGGTTTCATGTAACATGATGAATGAATTCATTTAAATAAATATACTATAACTGAGTTGTATATAAAAATGTGTAGAACACATGTATATTTATACAATAAATCATAGTATATTCATCTACTGTTCTATATAATAACAGACAACATATAAATCTTGAGTCATACATCAGGGTTAAATAACAGTCAAATCACTCAATTCAAACTAAACAACAACAAAACCTTGACATGACATACTGTAGCTAGAAAAACATTATGGTTTACATAGTGGTTCTCAATCTTTTTGACTCCAAGGCTCCCCTTTATCCAACACAATATTCAAAGGCAATCCTACCCAAGTTAATATGTACCTCTTGGACTTCTGTTCAAAAAATAAATACATAAATAAAAAATATGGTGTCAATGGTTCAGTGTATCACCCAACCACCCTAAGCAACATAAACAATCAATAAAACTGCTCCATGTATTATGTATTTAAGCAAAAATACATCATTTTTATTCTTTATGTAATGATTTATGATTGACCCCTATTGGTTTTTTGTTGCATCATTTACCTTTAATTTCACTCTTGCCACTGTCAAAGAAAGTCTTCTCACAGGGCAGATACTTCTAAGAGATACTCTGCTTTGCATCGTGCCTAACAACGTCTTATTAGGCTTTAGAATGCTTATTGGGTCCCCACTGGAAGTTGGGTTTACATCTACTTTGTACCGAAAAATAAGGCCTTTCCTTGAGTTATGCTGTTCAGCTTTACTCAGCTACTCACTCATAACTGTCCTACCTGTATTAGTAAAGCTACAAAGATGTCAACCAAAATGTTGCTGCTAATTTTATTTTAATCTCTCATGTCAAGTAATGTCTCTTGCAGTTTGTCTCTTTACCTCATACTGTCTAAAAATACACAAATAAATACATCATAGATACACTGCTGTATAAACATTCTAGCAGTTTAAACCTTTTTTGCTAATGCAAGATAACGTTCCAAATTTGGGGTCAGTATGATTGTTTTTATGTTTTTGAAATAAAAGTATTATGTTCACCATGGCTGCATTTATTTAGAAGAAAAAAATGAAACATTTCTTACTATTATACTATTATTCTTACTACAAATTTAAAAACTGCTGCTTAATAATTTGCTCAAACCACAATACATTTTCGGGATTCTTTGATGAACCAAAAGTTTAAAAGAACAGCATTATTTGGAACATAAATATTTTGTAATATTATAAATGTCTTTACTGTAATTTGGATCAATTCAATACTCAATAAAAACGTAATAAAAAAAAATCTGCTTAATCTCGCTTGATACAAAACTTCACCTGCTCTCGTCTTCATGGTGTGATATACTTTGTCAATACGAGACAGATCCGGACTTCAGGCAGGCCAGTCAAGCACATCCACTCTCTCTATGAAACCATACTGTTGTTGCTCGTGCAGAAAGAGGCCTGGCATTGTCTCACTCTAATAACCATGGGCTATCCAGGAAAAGATGCCATTTTGATGGCAGCATATGTCTCTGTACAATCTCAATATATGCTGTAGCCTCAGTGGTACCTTCACATGTAATGTAATGGTACCTTCAACATATGTAATGCCGTGGGCACTTATTTACCCCAATACAATTACAGATGTTGGCTTGTGTACTTGTTGCTATTAAAATTCTGGATGGTCTCATTTGTCTTTGGCACAGAGAAATCAATGTCTGTAATTTCCAAAACAAGCTGAAACATGGACTCATCAGACCACAGCACACATTACCACTGTCTTGAGAGAATACAACAGCATCTTTGCACAGACCTGATATATGGCTTTCCTTTTGAGTAACAGAGATGCAAGCTGCATTTCTTGAGCCCATTTGGCTATATTTAACACAGTAGCATGATGGGTTCTTATGCAATGCATGGAGGTTACACACATTCAACAGAGGTTTCCTGACTTCCATATACAGATCCCTCCAGATTTTATGGACTTTTTTCCTCACAATTTTGAGTTCACATCTCACAAATAAACTTGCAATTCTGACTTTTTTCTCAGAACTGTGAGATATTAAGGCACAGTTGAGTTGCGAGTATTAAAGTCAGAATTGCTAGATATAAAGTCAGAACTGCGGGATATAAACTCACAGTTCTGACTTTTTTTCTCGCAATTGCGAGTTTATATCTCACAATTCTGAGAAATTCTACCAATCTACCAAATTTCCTGCTTATTGTACAGTGTTTCAAAACAGTTTAACTTAGGTTAAGGAGAATTAACAAATCATAGGTTCTTGTTTTTATTACAATTTACAAAATGTCTCAACCTGTTTGGAAATAGAGTTGTAAATGTATGCCCCAAACAAAAAAAGATGGCTTCAATAAGGTTTCTGCAGATGCTAGAGACCTCCTTGACCTGCAAAAGTGTCAATAGACCTCCCTATAGCTTTTCTAATTCTTTTACATTGCCATTGGATCTTGCAAAATACATTTCAGGTGAATTCAATTAACTTTATTCTGCTACTTCCTTTTATGATGCAGTGTAAATACGCAGGTTATAACAAGTACCATAAGGAGAGGCAAGATGAAAGGACAGATGGTTAAGAGAGGAGTGGGGGTGGGGAGGGAGAGAGAGACGCAATCAGTGTCTTTTTGATCAGACGTGTTTATGGTGACATGTGTGATTATAATCGGCTCTCAAGCGGCTGCTATGGTGACCATTCACCTACAGATATGACCCAGAATACGTCAATAAGAAAAATAATAATTGGGTCTAAAGATGAATGATAGGCACTAGCAGATTTGAACACATGAGGAGAATAAAAAGAGAAGTATGAAATCGCTATGGTTATTAGCACACATCATTGTTCAGTCATTACCTGCAGCATGTCAGAGCTCCAGACGTGCTCAGACTTAACTCACTGCTTTAGTGACATCTAGAGAACGCTTTATGTTATGAACTAATGAAACTCTTCAAATGAGTGTAAGAAAGTGTAATAAACAAGACAAGTTCAAATAAAACTTATTATGAGGATCTGCTTTACTGTTTATTGATTTTATATCTCTGTGTTTCACACAATAAAGCAGATGGCAGATTTTCTGTTCAGAATACATTAGAGAAGCGCTGGTACAAACACAGCCTTTCATGCACTACACTAAGCAGTCTGCTAGCTCTGTGAGCAAATGCACAATATTGGGAGAACCACTGGGGTCAGCCCCTACTTCAATTCATCCAGCATTGAGCCAAAGAGAGAAGAAACACTGATTATGATTCAGGGCTTTATACAAAGCAAGCTCACAACAAAAGTGATCAAGTCAATTAATGAGTCAGTAGATGAGTGAATAAAGTGAGTATTAAATCAGTGAGTGAGTAAACTGGTGAGCAAGTGAATAGGTGCATACTGCATATGAACTTTCATACTTATACACTATTAGGGATACAACAATAAATCAATGCATCACAATTGTTGGATCGATTCTGAGAATTTCCGAATGCATCGTGATTCTCTCTGGAATCGATTCTGAGCTTAGTTTTTAACAGCATATGGTGCACTAATCTAGTTTTTAAATCGCACACTCAAATGCTCATGAAGAAGAGCACTTGTGCGTTTGCCTGTGCCATGTAATTGCACCTCGACTCAGAATGCTTTTATGATGCAAGATTAATGTAAACACAGCCCACTGTGAACACTCTTGTAATTCAATTCAACCTTTCGGAACTTTATGAATGATTTAGGTGCAAGTTTGTGTAAATAATTGGAAGCAAGCAGAGTACAGCTGTTTCTTAAGCATGCAGTACCATCTTCTGTTGAAAACTAAGCTCAGAATCGATAAAGAACGAATCTCGATGAGAACGGAAAATCTCAGAATCAATACCAAATCCTTTCTCAATTTGTGATGCATCTATTTTTTTTTTTCAGCCCTATGCACTATTCTATGCAATTTTGTAGTATAAATTGTGTGTTTGAGTGAGTTAGTCAGTGAGCGATTGAGTCAGTAAAAGAGTGAATCAGCGAGCGAGTCAGTGAACAAGTGAATGAGTCTGAGAGAATGAGCAAGTAAAGGGGTCAATACTTCACAGCTCATTAGGAATCTTGAGGCATGAGAACGGTTGTCATGGCAACACAGACAATGAAATAAACTAGAATTCTAAAAAAAAAACTAAATTGCTCATTAAATCATGCTGTCTCCTCATTGATTTGACTCATCATTTTTTCCTTCATTCCTTATTTGTAACCTTTCATCCACCCAATCACCTTAATAGAGCAAAAATGCTCTTGCCTCTTCTCTATCTGTACTGTAACTGTAATGTACAAACTGCAGCTAAACACAGTTCTCTGCTCTTCAACTTCTACAATGGTCTACATATTCATGTTTACAACTTGCATCCAAACTTTGTGATCAAATCAAGCCAACTGGATCATAATCCATTCAGAACACAACACATTTCCTCACATCAAGCAGCTTCTGTATCCCTGTCCATAATTTAAATGTAAATGTAAAATCTAAAATCAAGTCTTTATGAGAAGTGCTGGGTTTCCCTTTTAAAATTGCCTTCAAATGTTGGCAATTTTAAAAGGTCATTCCGTGTCAAATCAACCAAATTTCAAAAACTTCCCTGGCTCAATTTTTTGATTTAGCTTTTTCTGAGGAAAGACAGACATGTATAGTGTTGAAAGCCAAAATATTAAATGTCATGGATGAATATTTACTGAGTAATCCACTATTTTGTAGAGGGAGGTCAAAATGCCAATTTTCACCTTAGATTCAGAGTCAAGTTATAGGGGGGTAAAAATCCCTTGACTTTAGCAATCTTAGTTGCATTATGTGCCAATGAACACCACTTTCTCACATAACGCACTGAAGAAGACCCTGCATAGAGTTAATAATCTATTTTTGAGCTATCAATATCAAACAATTCAGCACCACCGCCATGGACAGCACCTGGTAACGTCACACGTAAGAAGGTATATCTTAAGCAAACGCTTAAGGTATAGTTTGGGGAACACGCCTAGAAAAGTTAAGGCATACCTTTAGAGTCTTCGTAGAGTGCTAAGAGACAATGTTATCGGGAAATGCAGCCCGGAATTATACAGTGTTAATTATTTCAAGTGTAAGAGACATTAAATGTTTGAGGTACTATCAGTGATTCTGTCAAATATTCACTTTAGCATAGATACTGCTTGATCTATGGCTATGCTTCATATTTTATAACAATAAACAAGAAAAAGACATTCTAATAATGAATCCAGATGAGGCAAATGTTGGTTTATTGATGTGAATGTAATGTGTGGTGAAAGCAACCACACTTCCCTATGAGGTTTGGGATTTGTTTCAAACATGTTACAATACTGCATGTTCAAACTCTTGGTAGCTTCAGAAGCTGTTATAATGAACAAAATTATTTTTTTTCAAATATACTTGAAAGTGATTCAAATATAGAATCTTATGAATATACTACAGAAAGCAATGGTAATGTGCCTCGACCATTTCAGCGTAGTTTTTGCACTCAGTTGTGTTCTATGCAATTGTTTTGACAGAGGAAAACAAGATACAATTCTAATCTCAACACTATTTCTTCTTCAGACATTGTTCTTTAAATAAAGTAAGTATCAGCTATATAAAATTGATAAACATTTTGTTTTCGACCACTGAAAATGGGTAACATCCCCATATCTTTGGGACTAAATGATGTAGGAGCTTGAAAATTAAAATTTCAAAATAAAAGTTTATTAACAACTGGAATTTAAAATCATATTGCAATATCTTTAATACTTCTTGAGTTATACTTTGGAAAAAAGAATATTTATGGCACTCAGACTGGTATGTTCAATGCAGTTGTCTTGACGGAAAGAAACAAGATACATCTCTAGTTGTAACATGATTTGTTCTTCAGACATTCCTCTTTAAAAGAAAAAAAGCATTGTATTTTTACAAACTTTGACCGCTTGACCGTTTTTTACCACTGAAAATGTGTACATTTTAACGATTTACTCCCGGAGCCATATTAAAATTCCAATATCTCTGGAACCAAATCTCATAGGGCATTAAAAATAAAGATGCCAAAAGAAAAGTTTGTTAAGACCCAATATCAAATAGGGCATTAAAATATCTTTAATACTTCTTGAGTTACAGGCATGCAAACTTTGGAGAAAAATTTGAAAAGTGCTTTCGAATGGTCACTATTGGCACATAATGCAAAGATTGCAACAGATTTTACTAATAGAACTACCAATCTCTGTGTAAAAAAAAACGATACTGATGCTGCCATCTTTCTGAAGTCATTTTTAACCCCCTGTAAATTGACGCTGAATCTAAGGTGAAAATTGCTGTTTTGACCTCCCATGACAAAATAGTGGATTACTCAGTAAATATTCATCCATGACATTTAATATTTTAGCTTTTATCACTATACATGTTTATTTTTCTTCAGAATAAATATTAGCCAAATCAAAAATGTGAGCTGGTTGAGCTGACATGGAATGACTCATATGTTTTGCTGACATTGGAGCTAGTTTCTTGCATGCCCTTCTTGATGCATCTATTTTACAAAAGCATTAGCACTTTTTTTATTTACATACACAGACAACATAGGTCGCATTTTAAGTATAAACATGACCTTTCTCTGTATGTGCTTTTCTGCTTCCTGTTACAATGTCCATCCTTTGTTCTTGCCTCCCTCTTTCTTCACATGGTAAAAAAAAAAAAAAAACTTGAGGCAGAAGTTCTGCTGAATCCACCAAACTGGCCCACAGACAAAACAATAAACACAATGGCAAATGTCCCATAATACACAAAGCTTCAGTGAATATAATCCAAGGCATCCATGCTAAACTGAAAAACAAACAAACAAAATGAACACCACCACCCCTTCCACACACACACTCCAGACGAAACCAATGAAATCCTTCAAAAATTCCCTTGCTGGCAGTCTGGTGGAATTAAGATTGATGTTCTCAGTCAGAATATAAAATAACAGCCAGCAGACAAGTGCGGTCCTAAAGCTTGTTAACACCAGCAGGACATTCTGCAGAAGACCATTTCTGCCGGTCTCTCTTTATCTCTCTGTGAAATGCATTAAATATGAGCTCCTGCATGAACAGCTCAATTAGAATGGCTTGGAAAAAAAGAGAGAGAGATATCTAAAAGTTTGCGCATACATGCTTGAGAACTTATACAACAATTTTGAATGCAGCTCACATCAGGTGGCACAGACAAGAGCTTAAAAGCTTAGAGAACAGAAATGTATTTGCTGCTAAAGCGGGTTTGTGCGTACACACTTTCAGGCATGAAAATGTATAGAAACACACAGAAGATGAGGCTATAAATGCACTGAACTGTGAATAAGCCAGTTTATATGTTAGTGCATGCCTAAAAGTGTATGTGTTTCAAGTGGGAATGTTAGTCTTTTTTATTTGTTTAGAAGCAAGTAATCCAATATACAGTTAAGTTCAAAAGTTTACACCCCCCCTGCAGATTCTGCAAAACGTTAATTATTTTACCAAAATGAGAGGGATCATACAAAATGCATGGTATTGTTTATTTAGGACAGACCTGAATAAGATATTTCACATAAAAGATGTTTACATATAGTCTACAAGAGAAAATAATAGTTGAATAAAAAAAAAATTACCCTGTTCAAAAGTTTGCATCCCCTTGATTCTTACTACTGTGTTCTTACCTGAATGATCCATAGCAGTGTTTTTTGTTTAGTGATAGTTGTTCATGAGTCCCATGTTTGTCCTGAACAGTTAACTGGTTTTCTTCAGAAAAATCCTTCTGGTCCCACAAATTCTTTGGTTTTCCAGCCTTTTTATGTATTTAAACCCTTTTCAACAATGACTGTATGATTTTGAGATCCATATTTTCACACAAGGGACAAACAAGGGACTCAAATATCACTAAACAAACAAACAAACAAATAAACAAAAAACAGCTGTGGATCATTCAGGTAACAACACAGTATCATCAAGAATCAAGGAGATGTAAACTTTTGTACAGGGTCATTTTTTTATTCAACTATTATTTTTTTCGTGAAATATCTTATTAAGACCAGTACTAAATAAACAATATCATGCATTTTGTATGATCCCTCTTATTTTGGTAAATATTTAACATTTTGCAGCTTCTGAAACTTTTGACCTCAACTGTATTTGACCCTTATACTGTACAAAATGTAAGAAAATATGCATCACTACTTATGTTTCATCTGAACTTTTCCATAACATTTCCATTACTCTAGTTAATGATTTGTTATTCCATAAGACACTTACTGTACAGAACAAGTACAGAATACTTTTTAGCTTTTTTGGCACTCAGCAGTCAGTTTCCAATGTTTGTTTCAAATGTTTTTAAGGCACATGATGATTTCAAATCAGATCTCAACTGAATCAAATTGAAGTTCATACCACTACAATGAAACTCATAATCTTTAACTATACATTGTCAAACAACCACAGTAACAACACTGATTTAAGTCTCACAAACCTGTAGTGCAGCAAAACACATTTACAGTTATTGGGTCAACATGAAAAAAGTAACATTTTGTCATTCAGGTAAGTGAATTAAATGAATGTAGTATATAAGGAAATTTAGTTATATTTTGATTCACTAAAAAAAATGACTTTGTCATTTGATTAGACACTGCTCATGCTGTGTGTTTTTGAATCACTAAAAAAAGAACTGGCTCATAAAAGGCAGTAATTCATGAATCACGCTACACTGGTACTGAATAATAGTGCACTAAAGACATTCAGAGTATTTCAGTGCTTAGATGAATTCACTGCTTATTTAAAACTATTTTGATTAGAAACAGGAATGAAAAAAATGAACCTTCTTGGTCTTTACTTTAGTTATCTATTAGGTGCAGGGCCATGCAGCATACATTAGTGTGTAATTAGTCCGTCCTTGACTTAAAAGGGTTTATATTTACAGTATGTATGGTTAAGTTAATAAGACACACATGAGACACATCGTTAAACGGAAATCGATTAACTGGGAACCAAAATGAAAAAGTCTTCCTTTAACGGCCGATCCTACATGTGTTTGTCTGATTGTGGGTCAACAGCTCACTCTAAACCCTTAGGACAGGGCCCTTACAAAAGCCTGGCGTTTATAACACCAGCGGCCCTTCTGTTTTAGAGAGATTTGGCAGTCATTTGCGCAACACCCACTTTGCAGCACTCCACACAGCCTTAGGGAAGAGCAAGCAGAGAATGAGAGAGACTGCAGTATGCTGAAGAATGGTTTGTATTTCTCTGTAGGGAGTAGAGAGGTGAGACGTGAAGAGAGAATGATAGAATCGGGTTATCTTGGGCTTCTGTGTTATTTGATGAGCTAGTTTTATCTGTAATCCTTCCTTGAAGATTTATTCATGAATTTTGCCTGCTATAGTCAATCAACTCAGAGCTAATGGCTTTTAGCTACAAAATTCATTGTCATCCAATAACTATTTGCATTTCAAATCGGTGAGGGGGAGTGCAAAACTGATATCGAGAGAGAAAGAAAGGGAGGACAAGTTTCTGATCACATTTACAAAATCTGCAATCACCCCGACACTAGATCAGACACATACGCAACAGATAAGCAGGGCTTTAAAGTGGGTGTTCACACCAAGAGTATGCAAATAGCTGAAAAGCAATTGCAAATCTTCATTCAAAGTCTGAATTACACACTACACCACATGTGGATGTGCATGTGGTGTGTTAACTGCATCTGTCAACAAAGCTTTTGTGCTCTCCGTTCCTTTAAAATGTGCTCATTTCTGTTTGAATCACATCCGTTTTATATAAACCCCTGAAAGAAAGACTGAAATGGAGTGAGAGATAGCAGCCAACAAGAACAGACACTGAACAAGTCAGACTGCTGATGACTGCAAGCTGCCGGCTATTCTGTTGTTTATCCCTCAGTTTCCGCTGTTTATGAAAGGTTAAGTGCACTTAGCATTTTATTTTAGCGTGAGGCATTTGGATAGACGCAGGGAGAGGTGCAAATGTGCATGAATGGACAGAGGGAAGGAAGGAAAGGGAAGGGACAACAGGCCTTTTCTTCCAACACAAAGAGATTCTGATACCACACGCTTAATCTCAGAATTCAATCTTTTTGAGCACAGACCACAAGACTGTCGAATGAGATTTTATTGAAAATACAATAAAACGGTGTGAGAGCGAGTATAAATGACTTACGGTGCCCTTTAAAGTGCTTACATTGCCAGCCGGCTGTAGCCATTTAGATTTCAGCCATGTCAACAACAGCAGCCAGAAGTAATAAATCAATTCAACAGCTCTGGCCATCAACGGCAGAGCACAAATCCACATGGTATACTGTGGGAGCCTCAGGCCTGTGTGTGTGCACGATGCGTTCATGTCAAAAAATGTGTGTTTATTTTGCAACCAAGGGAACGTCCTTCACAGTACAGTACTGACTGTCTCCTCGTTGCTCTTTTCACCCCTACCAGCATTTACTTCTTTATTCATTCGCGTCTTTCATCCTGTCCAGAAGATCCATTTCTCTTTACTATATCCTCACTCTCTTTTTCAGTCTAGGCCCATTTAATTTAGTTACAGGGTATAAAAAGAACAGAGCTTCAAGATTTATGTCCACATGTTCTTTTTAAATTGTTGTTGCTGCAATTTGTTAAGGTTCTGTAACAAAAACTGTCCCCTCAGAACTGTGGTGATCCGCTGGAGAATTAACTATCCGCTGATGCTTACTCACAAGCTCAGAGGACAAATGTATACAGCATTTAAAATGAAAGCATTTCAGGACCTTAGACAGTGACAGTATTAAGGCTCAGAATGACAGAAAGAGGAAGGACAAAGCCCTAATAAATCACTGATGTCATTGAGACCAGAGTAAAACTTTTTTGGATGATTATTCTCAATTTCACAATTGTGGCCTAAATGAGTTGACCTGATATAATTAGAAGTTCTTCTGAATAAAAAATCTTACCGACTCCAGACATTTGAAGTATTTTTTTTTTTTTACAGAAACTAAACAACTTGCAGCAACAACAATTTAAAAAGAACATGTGGACATAAATCTTGAAACTGTTCACCTTATTTATTCCCAGAAGAGTGGCCCTGGCCATTCATACATTTTATGGGTCTGACTTCCAGTCTCATCCACGTCATTTTTAGCTGTACAAAACAGCTAGCTTTGCTCCTTGATATTGCAAATTGGTGTGTCTTACCATGTTGTTTTAATGTATTATCTTAATTATGAACATACTGGTTTGTAGTGCAAACAGTTTTACAGTTTACTGCACGTTGTTATTCTTCTCATTATTTCACTGTGGCAGCTAATGAACCGGAAATCTCTCCCATAGGCTTACTTCTGCATTGAAGAATAAGGTGGATAGCATGTAACTAAATTAAATGGGGCTAGACTGAAAAAGAAAGTAAGGATACAGTAAGAGAAATGGATCTTCTGGACAGGACGAAAGACGCAAATGAATAAACCAGAGGAAAAACCTTGGATGATTATTCTCAACTTTTAATACATAACAACATTTCACGCTGCTATTTTTATTTTATTTTTTTTATCCTTAATGAACAAATGGGCTCAAATGTTTTGGCCATTGGCCTTTTTATTGTATTATTTCAAATAACTGAGTTTTTAAATAAATGTGAAACTAAGAACTGAAAATAAATGTTTCTGCAGCACCAAATAAGCATATTAGAATTTTCTTCTCACTGATGACTGAAGTACACTCAAAAATAAAGGTCCTTTAAAAGGTTCTTCACAGCGATGCCATAGAAGAGCCATTTGTGGTTCCACAAAGAACCATTCAGTCAAAGGTTCTTTAAAGAACCTACCTTTTTATAAACAAAAAAGGTTATTCTATGGCACTGTGTAGCACCTTTATTTTTAAGAGTGTAATGGCTGATGAAAACTTTGCCATTACAGGAATAAATTACATTTGAAAATATATTCAATTAAAAACAGTTATTTTAATTATATTAATATTTCACAAAGAAATAACAACAACAACAAAATCTTACAGACTCCTAACATTTAAAATGTAGTATATAGTACATAATATATAATTAAAGAAAAAATATACATTTGTTGCTGGCCAATCATGAAAAGATCCAGTGCTCCCTCTAGCTAGTCAATCCCTACTGACATCTCTGTCTGGTGAATAACAATGGAGATATTATTTAGGCCTAATACATGTCTTTCCTTTTGCCAGATGACAGAAAAGGTGTCAGACTTCCATTCTCGGTTATGTCAAAAACGGCATGTCTTTAGCCTGCAAGGCCCATAGGATGCCAACCAACTTGTCAAGACGCTAGAGCTTGCGAGGCTACGCAGGTGAGGGCTAATGAGAGAGAGCCGAGGGAACGGCGTCAACTAAGCTGAACTTCAGCATCTCATACTATTACGGTTGGAATTAGACCGGCCTGGATTCCATCAGCTGTTACTGGCTCAGTAATGTAAAAAAAAAAAAAAAGCTGATGTAAAACAAAGCTTTTTCCACAGACCAAAAAAATCATGCTCAACCAGCACTTTCAGCAACGGAGGCCGACCAAGAAGGCAAGTATAATTTATTATCAAATTACTACGACATTATAATAAATGGCCTGTATTTCATGTCATGCAGGCCAGAGAAATAAAAAGAGCTGCTGGTTGGGCTTCAATCCAAAACAGGGACTGTAATGGAGCTAGAGAGCTTCACCACCAAGAGCTCTAAAGATCAATTCTACTGGCAAAGCAAGTGCATTAGTTGTGGGATTTTTGGGCTTTGTGAGTAAAAAAAGCTACTAAGACTGCCAGCAATAGCGATTTTGAAAGAACTGGGCTGCTACCTAAATCCAAGTTAATGAGTTCATCCTGGTCTTAGTGGATTATTCCATCCAGTACCAGGAATTCCTGAATCATCAAAGAGATGTGGAACCAACAAACCCTTTTTCCACACAGGTGAGTGTATAAAACTGGCACAGGACTAACAGCAAACAACAGAATCCCCACCCCCGCCAACATCCAATGTTGTTTGGGCTAAGTGTGCCGCACAAGTCCTGAAACGTGAAGCCAAAACATGGCTGGTCACAGTTTAGGTCATAAACCCTGCCCTCTCCATGTAACCTAGTGGGATGTGAGACAACCTAAACTATTAAATTACACTTTAAATATTTTTTTTTTTCCAAAGATGGTTTCCATCATTTTAGGTAGTTCTTATCATGCTGATGTATGTTCAAGTGTTTTTTTTTTTTTTTTTTTTTTAACTAATACGTTTGCAATTGGGTCTGTGGGAGTTTGGGCAGGACTTCGATACCGCGGCTCCAACTCATGGTCAATACTGCACAGACTCGAGTTCCAAATGAATCTCTACTGCACAGTCTCTTGCTCCAAATGATGCAAAATGACAGCAGCTATAATGAAATGTTTTGGCTTCACATGCCTATAGTGGAAGGAAGTGGAGACACATTGTCCATCTTTTTACAGTCTATGGTTTGAACCATAACAGTCTTCCAAATATCTTTTTTAGAGTCTTGTAGAAGACAGAAAGTCATGCAGGGTTGAAACTACAACACAGTGAGTAAATGATTTCAAAATCTTCATTTTAGGGTTAACAATCTATTTAAAGAATGAAATCAGTCCCAGAAAATGCTGAAATTGAAAGTGTCTTTAGGCATTTCAGTCTTTATATTTTAGGATCTAAAATACAATATCAATACATGGAAATACAAAACTACCAATACATGGAAACTGTTAGAATAAAACTTGTCCCTGAACGAAAGAAGGGGGCAGCTATTTATACCCCAAGAAACATAAACTATCAAGAAACATATGATGACAATGAGTAATCAAGGAAAATGAAAAAAGGAACTTTACAAACTAAGTCATAGAAGTTATCAAAATAACACTGAAGAATAACTGAAAATGTGATACTTTACTATACTGTTTTTTTTTTTTTTTTTTTTTATGAATTTTTGTAATATTGTCCATAATTACTTTGTAATTATTTACAAAATACCCCCTTGCCAGACAATTATAATTTTTATAATATATTTTTTTGAAAATAGGCTCATTTTCCAACTCCCCTAGAGTTAAACAGATAAGTTTTACCATTTTTGAATCCATTCGGCCGATCTCCGGGTCTGCTGGTAGCACCTTTAGCATAGCTTAGCATAAATCATTGAATCTGATTAGACCATTAGCATCTCGTTCAAAAATTACCAAATATTTTCAATATTTTTCCTATTTAAAACTTCACACTTCTGTTAGTTACATTGTATACTAAGACCAACAGAAAATAAAAAGTTGCGATTTTATTATTCTGGCGTAATAATCAGGGAACTTTGCTGCCGTACCATGGGTGCAACAGGCGCAATGATATTACGCAGCGCCTGAAAATAGTCCCCAGCTAGGTAACTTCTAACGTGACCAGCATTAAGCCACTAAGGTAATAGTAAAATAGCTGGGGACTATTTTCAGGCGCTGCGTAATATCATTGCGCCTGCTGCACCCATGGTACGGCAGCAAAGTTCCTTGATTATTACGCTGGAATGAAAGTATAGTTCCTATCCATATCAGCTTGTAAAATCACAACTTTTCATTTTCTGTCGGTCTTTGTACACAATGTAACTACAGAAGAGCCAAGTTTTAAATAGGAAAAATATTGAAACTCTTTGGTCATTTTTGAACAAAATGCTAAAAGTGTTAACGGCAGACCCAGAGAACGGTTGAATGGATCCAAAAATGGTAAAACTCATCTGTTTAACTCTAGGGGAGTCGGAAAATTTGCCTATTTTCAAAAACAGTGTAGTGTTCCTTTAATATAATGTAAATTATGTCTCTTACTGATATATAGTAGAAAAACCAAGTGCCATACCATTGATTTTTTTTTGATTGAGTCTAATCACCCCTGGATATCAAGTGAAATCTGCGCTGAGAAACTCCTTCAGCGGCTGCAGCGTCATGACAAGCGTCAGCATGTTTAGATCCTGCCAGGATCTTTTTTTTGTCTCTGCCGTTTGAAAGCTCTTTCAGTAGCTGTGATCTATTAAAAATACTCAAAGGCATCAGGGCTAAAGTGGAGAGAACTTTAGGAGTCTTTAGAATGTTTTATTCGTCCACAGGCATCTTCTCTTTCTTTTCTCCTCTTCTTATCACTAGGAAAAGAGTAAACACTTACATTGCTTCTCTTGTTGTCCTTCGACAGAAAATTACAACCAAAAGTCAGCATCGTATCAGTATTTTGTTTTCCGAGTTGTGTTGCAGTAAAAATAGCAACAGGTCATGAAGTGCAACCATTTGACATCTTCAAAATAATAGTGCCCCCCATCGTCCAAAATGTGTATAAAACAATGTGGATTTTTTAAATAATGTAAATCTTTCATGGGCTTTCTACCACATACGAGACATAATTTATGTTATATTAAGCCATACAAGTCCCTTTAAGCCTGGTTAAAAAAAAAAAAAAAAGTAAAGCATTACAGCAGTCATTTAGAAATGGCTAACAACAAACTGTTTTTTGTTAAAAAAGGTGAGGTTACACTTACACTTTTTTTTTTTTTTTTCATTGACTTCCATCCATATGCATGCGAATGCAGGAAACCGCAAATGAAAGGTCATGCAAA
Organism: Cirrhinus molitorella; assembly: GCA_033026305.1. Lineage (NCBI taxonomy): Eukaryota > Metazoa > Chordata > Actinopteri > Cypriniformes > Cyprinidae > Cirrhinus > Cirrhinus molitorella. The sequence continues at coordinate 37,464,983 of CM065118.1, read as the reverse complement.
GAAATTTTGCATTACGCCGTGTCCCAAAGTTCAAGTAAGGTGAACTCTACCCTTGCAAATTCATATCACATGAAGAGTGTGACTGATAGAGGATCAGTATGAGCTCTGACTTAGAACACAAAGTGTCAATTTCATCATTTCGCCTCCTCGCAGTCTGGTAAATTATTGCATAAAAATTTATTCACCAAACATTTTTGCTATAAACTGTATTATATAATGCTACATTTTATTAGCAATTGGCCATTAAACAACCCACACTGGCTGACTGTCAGTTGTCACTGAGCCTCAGCTTAATAAATTGTATATTAAAATGCAGTTGTCTCATCAAAATGCAGCTCTCAAATATTCATCAGGCATATTCCAAAGTTGTCAAATAAGCTTGCAGCTCTTAAAAACCAGCAACAAAGCGTTATCACACAACTTCCTGCAAATGCTACTGTTGTACTGTCACCTCTGCTTCCTGCGACTCACCTTGTCTCCTATATTTCACTTTGTTTTCCGTTCAGTTGTGCTACTATTAAAAGTATTCAAAATGCTTTCACATCAGCAATCATGTGACCATCCAATAAAGCCCTTAAATATCCATGTAACCTCTGTAGTAGTATACCACTCTATTAAACTTGCTAAACCAAATAGATAACTCCAAAGATGCTTTTTATACAGTAATCCAACAACAGTTGAGAAAAAAGTTGGCTCTCTAATTTGAAACAACCAGAGGCTAACACAAGCATATAACCTTGCGCAGATAATGAATGAAAACTGTGAAATCTTAATTGAAGAAAGCTTTAGTAGATGCACTGCACATTTAATTAGTTTGTGTTGTTAGCTCACTGTATAAATTAGATCTTCTTTACTTTGCTATGGAGAATACAAGTACAAAAAAGTAATTACAGGGTCATTTAGGGTGGGCAGTTTTTCTGTTTTCCTAAGAATCCAAAGGAACGCTTACAAGCCTAAAATGAGTTGGAATGAAATACCGCCACCTGTTGTAAATGCACCTATATTGCAGGTAGTTTCTAAAAGAAAACAATAGGGACTGCGGACATGCAACAGCTTGCCAGGCTTCATCAGGCCAAAAAAAACATATATATAAATAAATAGAACAGTAAACCTATCCTGTCTGCTGCACCTGCCCAATATTGATTTATCCTGTCTCTCCATCTTTATCTGTCATCTCTTGCTCTCTCTCCTTTGCCTGGATGGTCTCTCTTTCCCTCTCTCTCTCTTCACCTTTTCTCTGCTGCTGCCAGCATCACTAAAATCATTTCAAAAGATGATACATACAAATTTGACTCCTACAGGGGCAAGTGACTTATCAAAACTGACAGCATGTGGTTTATCAACAGATGGGAATTGGTAACGGTGCTCACGCACACACCTTGTAATCACTGGGTGGCGAGTCCATCTCTCCAGATCCGTAATCCTTCTGTCACTAACTCTAAGGTCAGAGGAGATATCTAAAAATGTGTGTGTGTGTGTGTGTGTGTGTGTGTGTGTGTGTGCAAGCTTGCACTCAGTTTTGACAGAGCAGGCAGATCAACACAGATTAATCTCTACAAATAGAAACACTTTCCCAGCATGCACCAGGAGGGTTTCCCTCTACACTTTATTCTTTTTTTTTTCTCTCCTGAAAAGTGAAATGTCAGACTACTGATTTTCCACTGGAACGTTCTGACATCAAAAAACTCAACTTGAGTGTCTCACTGCATTAGCCCAAATATCTCTATATCAAGCATAGCTCTGTCATTCTTCTCATTTTTATCCAAGGCATCTTAAATGTCATGTGGCAACAGTCCACTGCTAAGTAGTGTTCAGCTCAAAAGAAGAAGCTTTGGTCATTTCAACATTTTTGTCATCTTGGAATTTTTGTCTTTATTTTGCAGCTCATTCGTAAAATTATGAGATTAAAGTCATAATATATTCACAATAAAGTCTGACTATTTCAACGAGAATAAAGTTGAAATGTTTCAAGTAAAAAGTAAAAAAGTAAAAAAGTTTTGAGAATATTCATCCATTTATTCATCCAGTAATCGCAATCATTTTGTAATTTGTTGCTTTTAATATAACACAGCTCAGCTTTCAAATTCAAATAAAATCAGTTTTATCACAAAATACCATTTTTTGTGTTTTTCCTTTCTTTATTTTTAGTTTAAAGATTAGAATATACTCTCAAAACATTTAAAAACTACTTTAATCTCATAATTGCTACAAATTAGTTCTCGGAATTTTGACTTTATTCTTGTAATTTTGACTTTATTCTTGTAATTTTACAGTTTTCTCGAAATATTACCATTTTAATTTCGTAATCATCGATTTTTTAACGTGGCACTTAAAAGCTGTTGTTGCATGCAGTTGTATTTGTATTCAGCAAAAATTTAGCAGTTTTGGTTATCTACATATTCATATTATCTGTACAAAATAATGTATTTATTTGATATATTTCTTACATATTCTTTCCCTGAATACAGGGAGATCCATATATTTAATGTATTCTCTTTCTCTATATATATGTAATACTTCACATAATCTCTATTTACATAATCTCTATGAATATAGCATGTAAGATAAGATGCTGCTGCATTAATTCCATAGCAGATCTACACAGGTGGAGCTGGTTGAGGTAGAGGTTTTAGAGGAACTCCAGCTTATAGTGAACACAGAACCAGGTAGTACTGTCAAAAGTACAGACTTCGGTACCAGTTGGCGGTGAAAATTTAAAAGCGCCCATTTCCCGTTAACACTTGAGCGCTGTTGAATCGATTCTTAAACGCCACTGACGGGAGCGTTAGAAAGCCACGTCTATCAGTGGATCCCTAATATATCAACGTAATATATTCAAACACTTCTGTTTGCTTCTGTGTAAGCGCTCGATGAAGAGCATGAAGCGATGATCATTGTAGCCAATCACAGTCATCTGCTGAGCGTGTAAACACAATGGCCATTCAGCTTAAATGACGTTTTTAAAATGTCAGGACTGAACGCTAGGACCAGGCCACTGAGCAGAAGCCAATCAGCTTGTGCCATGTAGTAAATTATCTTATTATTAGCAGATTCCAAATTTGTTACTAATCATCTATGGAAAAAAAAGAGATGGACATTCATAAAAAAGGTGAAAGAGAAATTATGTAGGCAGTGCAACACATATCTCTATAATGACAGACATCACTGGGAGTTTGCTACCAATAACTCATTGATCCCTTCCATCTCCATTTATCAGCCTCTGCTAAACACATCAATAAATAAAACACCTTCCTCTGAGACTAGATCTTTTGACAGAGCAGCACTGAGAACTATCATATGTTAATCATTCAGTACACACATACAGCAAAGGAGTCGAGAGAAATCTGGGCCTAGTTGCACATGCCTTTAGGGGGTGTGTGTGCATGTGACCAGGCATAATGAAGTGAGAGAAGGTATTATAACCTTGAGTTGATTGACTCACACTGTCTAGAGGAAAGCTCAGGAAGGGCATGCTAAATATGTTGCTAAAATAAATCTATGTGTAAGCTGTGGTCACAGGTTGTACACATGTCAATTATTTTGTGTGTGTGTGTGTGTGTGTGTGTGTGTGCGTAATGTACCTGTTTGGCCAGGTTGACTGAGTCTGAGGTCAGTCTGTCTCTGAGGTGAGAGTCAAGCTGGGCAGCAGGAGCGATCTCTACCACTTTCTGATGTCTTCTCTGGATAGAGCAATCCCTCTCATACAGATGAATTACGTTTCCATATTTATCACCTGTGAGTGAAGGCGAGGAGAATAAATATTGATAGAAAGGACAGAGAGAGATGTGAACAGATAAGTTTAAGTTTGCCTGGCTTAAGGGGGTCATGAACTGAGAAATCAAAATTCCCTTGATCTTCTGACATATAAGAGGTCATTGTATTTTAAAAATGTAATGTAAGCATCAGAGCTAAAAACTTTCTCATTAGTCTAAAAACAGCTTATATTGAAGCCAATCTACCAAAATGATAGTTTGTGGAATGTGCCACTTTATGACGTAATAGTCTACATCACTTCCTTTTTAGACCACCTACCGATTTGCGCATGTAGTGTAAATACGAGAGAGGCAAACTCAGGTTTATGCAGAAAACAAATGATAAAGATGGTTCCGAAGACAACAATACTGTGCAGTGCCAAGTTGTGGAAAAAAACAGTGTTTGCATTGCTTTCCTTGATTAACTACTTTAATGAAGTTCCAGACCATGTCAGAAAGATCTTGGTCCTTTGTTCACTTGACTTTACAGCAGATATGTTTACAAACAAGGCATATTTTGACGCAAGATTATCAGGAAGATTAAAACTAAAAGACTATGCTGTGCCAGTAATGTCACAATAGACAACCATGAATAGGGGAGAGTATGAATTTTTAATCAATTTACTACTTTGGTTTAAGCAGATGTTTTCATTAATGTCATGCCACATAGGTTTTCTCATGAATATTGCTTTAATTGGTAATTACTGTATCCTCTATTGCACTTTCACTCTATTTGTCTTTTGTAATATCATTTAATTAAAAAAAAAAAGTAAGTGGCAAAACAACTCAAACATGAGCAAGATTTAGCAATCTATCAGATAAAATATGTGACATTCTTTGTACTATCGCAAAAACATTTCATCCTGTGACAGAAAACGGGATAATACAATGTTTCAATCAGTGGTTAAAACATAGTGTTCTTCATGTGAATATACTGGGTTTTTCTGATACTCTCCTATAATTTGATTTGAATTCTTTTGTATCTCAGATATTTGTCTACACAGCTTATATTAGACTTACAATGGAGAATAAGAAGACAGTCGTAAAATCTGTTTATCTGAGAATGAGAGAAAGGGAGAGAGAGAGCATGTGGTTGGTGTTCCCTGGACACACACAGAGCCATTCTCTGTTAACAAGCCCAATTCAATTCCAGCTGTATGTTATCGACTATGAGCTCTGTTCCAGACGAGCAAATCACGTCTAATGAGCCAAAATACTCAGCTATAATGGGTCAAATACACCAGAGAGAAGCTAATAGATCATAGTAAGCATAGTAAACAAATATGTGCACACAGCCTAGGGACTAGCAGACAAATTCTTGTATTATCCCTCTCTGTTTCTTTTGTCAACACAAACATACACAAACACAAAATACAAGGATTAATATACTCACCAAGAATTTGTACTTCAATGTGTCGTGGTTTCTCGATGAACTTCTCAACAAACAGAGCACCATTACCAAATGCCGCCAGAGCCTCTGAATATGCTCTCTGATAGTTCTCCTCTAATTCCTGTAAAAAAGTCACAAAATTCAAAATTACAATAATAAAAAGACTCAATGTATGAATCTCTCTCTTATGCAATTTGGTGTCAGTTATATTTTTAATGTTCTATTCTTAGTGGAACAAAGGCCACACATCCACTAAAGTATTTTAGTATGCACTTGATTGTGTTGATTTCCCTTCTAGGAAGTACATAGTTAAAGACAATGTTAAAGTCTCTCCAGAAAACATGGCGGACAATATTTACACACTTTTGACAAGACAATGCTTGTCCACTTGTCTCACAGAGCCTGGTAGATAGAGGCAATAAACACTAAACACTTTTCACCAGTGACAATAAATTTAGGCAATAAATCCAGCAAATGGACTATGTAGAGCAAGCAATGTCAATGTGATATAGTATTGCACTAGAGTAGTAATTGTCACATGGGCATGTCCATGTGTCAGGTGGAGGACAATGAGCATCAATTGTACCGTAACGCAGTTGAACACTATCGTAAAGCAGACAGTATCCACTGACATGTTGCATACATATGTGCAGAAAATGAGGCCCATTAAACAGTCGTGATCGACATGGTTTAGTGGGCTAGCCTTGAAACATCACAGTTATCTGTTTAAGGGGAGAAGGGCACTACTGTAAGATACAGTCAGAATACAATGTCAGATTGAGGATTTTTATACAGGAGAAGGGTGATTTGTGGGTCTAGCAAGAATGTTCCTAGTTAAAAAGTGATATGTGCAATTTATTTTTTTTATTTTACAATACTTTCTTCTATACCACTTTAATTTGTAGAAGCAGCTGTAATAAGTTTAAAAGCTGTGGTGTTGTGGCACTCTGTATATTAAGTTGGCTGGCTTGCTATCATCACTGTGACATATGATGGCTTTTGATTCTCTGGGCATTTATTTTTTTAGGATTTTATGGGCCAGAAGATACACAGACCTCATAATTTCGGACAACCCTCATCCCACGGCCTCCTCCTCCATAGGCAGCTTTAAAGATGATGGGAAAGCTGTATGTTTTGGCAAACTCCTGGGCCTCTTGGAGAGATGAGATGGGTGCGTCTGTTCCGGGAACAACTGGAACACCTTCACACACGTACACACATTTTTAATTATTCATATACACAAGTTTCACAAACAAGTACTGTAATGAAGAATTATAAAAAAAAAAAAAAGCAATATTATAAGTATTGTATTGAACTCTAGGACTGCACTATAAGACCTGATTATCTCAGAATTTTTGTTCTTTGTAAATTATACCTTGTAAGTTCTAAATAAAAATATAATTCGTTTATAAGTATTTGGTACAGAATGAATCTTGTTGTGCGTGTGTCAAATTACAAAATTCCAAATATTTATCAAATTATTTGATATGTTTTTGCTGTTTACACCATGGGACAAGCTGCATATACAATACGCTTCTTTGTTGTTGACAAATGATAGACATTTGCAAGTTTTGTTTTCTACAATGGATTGTAAGCAAATATCTACCTCACCCAGTGCTCTTTTTGTTTTCTGTCCTATAAAAATATACCTATATATACTATTTATACTTTTTCAGTGTGAGAAACCATTGGAAACTATTAAGTGCAGACTTTTTTACAAACCTGTTTGAACAATTAGATTAAAAAAAAGTGATTTGTGCACAAATTCTTAACAGCTGATAGAAAACAAACATACTTTACTATTGAAATATTATTAAAAAAAAAATTATTCTCAGGTAGGTATACGGTAATCTTGACTGACACATTAGGATTTATCAGTAATATTTTACTGGGGCACAGCAGTATTTTACTGGGGCTCATGGTTTACACACATGCAACAAGATGGATTTGGTCTAAACTGAATGTAAAAAATGAACAGAATTTGATCCAGATCTACAGTGCACAGCATAAATAAGTAGATTAAATAAGACATTAGTAGACATAAATAAGAGTAAAAAAATTAAAGAATTGAACCCCCCTGAAACTTAACAAATTCAGCAATTACTCAATATTCTCATCAAAGTAATGAAATGTTGTGTTGCAAAAATGAGTACACCCTCCTGAAAGTTACTAAATAAAACTAAATTAAAATATCTAGTACATTTTGATCAACAGGAAAGTATGTTGAACCAAAACTGTTAAAGAAAACTGTTAATTTCTTGACAATTAAAAATGGTACTCAAGACTTAATGCTGACAACAATGAAACCACTGTCAGGAGATTTATTTATTAGCATAAAAGAGGACAATGGTACAAGAGGAATACCATAAAAAAGCAAAAGTAACACAGAAATTCCAAAACAATGGACTTGTGAAAAGGTCCCTGAAATAATTAGGTCTTCACTTTAAGCTTTCATCTTAAGCTTTCTAGTTTTTGCTGGAAAAAGAGCAGGAGAAACACCAAGAAAGTGTCTCAGAGTCAGCAAAAACTATAACACTTTATGTCACAGAGTAAGATGCAGCCTGCAGAAGTGACATGCATAGTTGTTGATCCACACCAGAACTACCTACTGTAGCCAATGCACAATAAACCCATTTAGCTTTTTCCAAGGCCCTTTTTTTTTTTTTTTCAAAATATAGACTCTGGGAATCCATACTCAATCATTTCAGATCTAACAGCATCCAAAATGTTATGGTGTTGCTAGAGGAGGACGAGCACAGTGAGAAGTGCCTGGTTCCCTCAGTGATGTTCAGTTATAGTAAAGCTCTTATATAAGGATGTATAAGTGCTGAAGGTGTGAGTTGTGTTACATGTGATGTGATGAATATAAAAACTTAAAACTATATGAAGAGTTCAGATGCAAAAGCCTCTAAATCCATCTGACATCTTTCGTTAAAAAGCGATTTTTATCAGGTTCCAGTGTATAGGTTTCTATGTAAGTACTGGTATTTCCGATTGGGCTGAGGGTGGGATTTTAGCGAGTTTGAAGTAAAAGTATTTGATGGATGTATAATATGTGTAGAGAGCATTTGTTCAGTATCATTATCTCATTTTTGACCGAGATGGCTTTTAGCTGGTTTTGCATCTGAACTCTTCATATATTGTCCTTATTCCCTGCATTGTTGGGTATTTTTTTCAACATGACAATGAAAATATTCATTATCCCAAGGTGAAAATCCTTCAGTGGACATGTATTTCACTCAGTCCTAACACTCTTGAACAGCTGTGGAGGATTCTGTGGGACAAGCTGAGCAACACTCCCCATTAAAGAGTAGGGCATTTAAGGAGGTCATCCTCCAGGAGTTAAACTGGACAGATGTGACAATCTGTCACGAACTTGTACACTTGGTACCAAAAAGGGTTAGAGCTGTATACTTGGGAGTTACGAAGAACACATTAAGTACTAGAATATTATACTTTGTTGAATTAAATTTAGGGCAGGAGTAGGTAACATCGGTCCTGGAGTGCCGATGTCCTACAGAGTTTAGTTCCAACCCTGAAAATAACTCACCTGCCTGTAGCCTTAGTAATTCTAAAGACCTTGATTAGTTGTTCAGGTGTGTTTGATTAGGATTAGAGCTAAACTCTGCAGGACCCACGTTGCCTACCCCTGATCTAGGGTGTACTAATTTCTGCAAAAGTCTAAATATTTGCATCTGAATCTCTCTTATACTTCACAAACTTCTGTCATTAAAAATAATATAAATAAATAAAACAAACAAACTAGCCTAATACTGTGTCTACACTGGGCATAAGCAGCATGATGCAACAAAAGACAATACAAGCCATTAAAATCAGTGATTCTGTCCACACTAGATGCGGTGCAACGTGACACGACAATTCCCAGACAGACAGAAAGTACAAATTTATTTATATAGCACATTTTATGCACAGTGGTAATTTAAAGTGTATAAACAGTTACTAAAATATATGAATCATAAAAGTTTCATAAGAATTATAAAATATAAGCGCTATAAGTAATAAATCAGTTAACATGAATTAAGATTCTACATTAAAATGAATATGGAGGACATTAAAAAGGAAAAGAGGATTTAAAAAAAGCAGAAACACTGCTCGATAAGGAAAGTCAATACAGATTAAGCACTAACTGTGCTCTGCTCAGGAAATTAAAAAGAAATTCCAAAGCACCAGCGCTGAGCGGAAGCATCTCAACAGTAGCAAAGTCAGTAAACTGATGACAATACTATTTCTGACATACGCCAAATGCTCACACTACTTTTGACACAAAGGACAAACGGATTTGGAACGGACGCTTTGTTGCATCTAGTGTAGACACAATGTAAGGTGCTTAACTGATTCTCAGGGGTCCTGAGCACTTGTCTGTGGTTTAGGCTGGCAGCTACACCTGTCTGGCCAGGCAGGGGACAAACTAGACAAACCACTTTCAAGTTGTTTCATCAAGCACAAATTTTGCAAAAACAACTGTACACCGATATACAAAAAGCAAATCACTGACTCATACAGGCTTGTTATACACTCAAAGCCTTTTTGTGGCCACATTTTATCATAACGTGAAGGACATGAAGGATAGTTCATTTTTTCTTTAAATAAATGAAAAGAATTTGTGAAATGCAGCATTATACAGCATCTCCCATATCTCCAAAAGATAAATATGCTATATAATTACCAATGACCAGGCACAGAAATATCCACTTTCTAAAGGTAATGAAAAGATTGCTATGTGTGAATGTTTGAGGCAACCTGATCTCCACTGAATAATTAATGACATTCTTTAGAAGTTTGATTTTTATGGAACAAGGACATGTAAAATAATAGCATGTTCAATGGGGCATTCAGGTTAAACAAATGAGGACTACAAGACCTACTAGAAACATCTAACAAGGTTATATCGTGCCGACTGACAGCCTTGACAGTTATTCATGTTAACACAGCTGGCTGTGTCTAAAGTAAATGTGAAGTGAAACTAACAGATGGGACAAAAAACAAAATGTGTCAAAAGATCTGTTCTGTGATTACACCTTATAGCGTAAATGCAGTAATAGTGTCATAAAAGCCTCTTACCCAAACAGTTTTTCTCATTATATGACCTGGTTTGATTTAATTTGATTTGCTGAGCAGGAAATTTAGTCATTTTTCACTGTTTGTATATGCTTGTTTGTGTTTGCGCATTCCAGACAGACTGTCAGTCAGTCAGATATTTCCAGCTGCAGAGCCATATGTCTCAGTATAGACATTAAAGCAGAGCTGAGGAATGCCTGACCTCATTTCACCACTGAACCTAACCAAAAAAAGTCCAAGAGTCTGTAAGTTGTGCCTTAACTTTCTATCTGAGACTTTTAGTCAAAAACTGCTGTCACGACTGGGATTCTTCATGGAGTCTTTCTGCCAGTTACATTGTTAAGCCAGTATAGGTGACAACACAATGTGACTGTCTTATTGATTCAATGATTTACATGTATTTATTTAACCAATTCATTCAATTCGTTCACGATTATTCAGGTGTTTATGAGTGAGTCATTGATTTATCCACTCAACCAATTTGTAAAAAAAACATGCAGTTTATTCTGCTGTGGCTTCATTTAGAACTATTTCAGTGGACAGAGAAAAAATAAACAAAGTAACAAAGACAATAATTTACGACAATTAAATATTAATAATATAAACAAATCTGAAATATTAATAGTTAAAATTAAATATGAATAGTTTTTTTGTATAAATATATAACTTCTTGCCTGTTTTATTCTGCCATTCGCTAAAAGCTTCAGCTCCATCAATAAAGAATTTCATTACTATATTGCAAATATCCTGGTGCTAGGGTTGTCCTGGTACTGTTTACCCCACACCCAAATAGAACAGAATCTCAGATGTAAAGAGATTATTTGGTACCTGCTTTTATGGCCAGGGCACGAGCTTCCACTTTATCCCCCATCTTGCGCACTACCTCTGGGGAAGGACCAATGAATCTTACCCCAGCATCAGCACAGGCTTGGGCAAAGTCTGCGCGCTCTGATAAAAAGCCATAACCAGGGTGGATTGCGTCCACATTATTTTCCTGAGAGGGAGAAAAGCACAGGCAGAGAAGCACAGAAGGGACAAGAGATAGAAAGACAGAAAGAGAAAAAAGAGCAGAATGAAAAAACATTAGTCAGGGATGTGTATGTGGCACAGCAGTCAGGCCTAATTATTCTGATGCTGGAAAATACTAATTTCATTAAAATCCCAATCAGAGAGAATTTGAAAGGCCTCTCTCTCTCTGTTGGCTGACTGTGTGCAACATGGTAATTGCATTGGAGAAAGACTAATTATTCTGAGACCGTCTGCTGAGGTTAGAGACGATGATGTTGGCTGCTTGTTCGGTTTTAATACGGTGTGGTGTTGTGTGTGTGTTATGCTTTGTGTTTATGCATTATTAGTGCATTGTTGTAGTGGCTAAGCTGCTGGTTTGAGAGATGAGCTGCCTGTGGCATAATGAGAGAGTTCGCCAAAGGATCTGAATCTGGCTGGCATCTCTGACACTGTTCCAAATATACAGGAATGGATCTATTTGAGCACCATATAGCGTAGTGCTGATGTGAATACTAAGCACTGGAAGAGATGCGTTTAGTGCACATTGCAGACAGGCCGTCATTCAGAGAGTGACAGATAAGGTGAATCACAGTCTGATGGATAGATATATAACTGCCTAACCTTAGCCACTTTGATTATGTCGGGGATATGGAGATAGGCTGTGACAGGGGACAGGCCTCTGCCAATGAGGTAAGCCTCATCTGCCTTCTGTCTGTGCATCTGCCCTGTGTCCTGCTCTGAATATACAGCCACTGTACGGATTCCAAGCTCTGTGCATGCCCGAAACACCCGGATGGCTATTTCACCTGATGGGAGAAAAAGAAACGTTTGTAAAACAAGAAAAATTTCAAATGTATACTGTGGGTAGTGGACAACAGTGGTAGTTCACCCTGAAATTAGCCTTTCCTCAAAAGAGAAAACAATGACAACAAAAAGCATCATCAATTTTGACTAGAACAAAAGGTATAAAAAGGACATCATACAGGGTTAATGGAGTTTGAAAACCCCTGCGAAAACCCCCTATGAGGCCAGTGTGTTAGAATGCAGATTTGACAAGTGAGTGAATAAATAATAACACAAGGATCGGATGAGTAAATAATGACAAGAGGGTGAGTAAATAAAAACAAGTAAACCACTTTGAGATTATGCTGAAATTAATTTAAAATGCAGCACTCCTGGGCCTGTGTGTATTTAGTTTTTCAGAGCACTAATCCATGGATCAGGCTTTCACTTTCAGGTCTTTTCACTGTTTGC